>RZGK01000007.1:1200000-1800000 GCA_004011705.1 Ascochyta lentis
GTGTGACAGTGATGTGGTACGCCTACAGGCGGAGAGAGTCAAAGCAGGCGAGAACTGGGGTGGAGGAAGGCGTACGTGAGCGAGAAGAATTGGATGGAGGAAAGCTGTAGGGAGAGTGCTTCTGAATCGAGATTGTTGCTATGATTGTGTTGAATGGTAGAGCATTACTGTGGAACATCCACTGCTCTATTTCTATACTTGAATACATTTTAAAATACTCCGAAGCAGCGAGTGGTCAGAGAAAAACTTATACTATCTAGCACCCAAGAGTCAAGAACAAGAACCTAAGGAATCCATCATGGTTGAGTTCTTACCAGGGTATTCGAAACTGCACTCTTAGTTGCATTTTGAACCCTAAAAATGCTGCGTTTGTTGCTTGACCTCACAGTGGTCCTTTTGTAGCCACCTCGTCTGTTCGCACTCCGATATATGCTTGAACTACCTCATAGTCACATCTGGAGATTGTTCATGATGAACTCACGCTGACCCTAGAGATTCCTACGTCACAGATTCACGTCCTGGGCAATTTTACTAATTTGGTACTGTGGTGTTGACCTGGGCGCTCTTGCATCAAACAACAAGTCAGCATAGTTGGAATTCGTTTAATCTACGTAGATTGTCCGAGTCCGAGCTTCTTGCATCCAGAGAGGCCTGGCTTCATTGACTTCTAGAGCTCCGGGTATCCTCCGCAATTCTGTTTCGTAACTCACACCGATCCGACGATAAGATGTGTCCCCAGGTTTCAGAAACAAAAGAATCGGCCATGGTCTGGCCTTGTCCCTTTCGATTACCAGGGCGATATAATCCCCAAGTGCATCAAGAGTGCTTTCCCCAGCGTCTACGCTGATAGTGAGGTATAGGTTTGTTTGCGCATAGAGTGGGACAATGGCTCGAAAGACCGAGTTTTCCAGGATCACACGGGGTTTGAAGACTTTTCCGGTAATTCGAATGGTCTTGCCGGGTGAGGCGGTCCTCAAGTCGCCGTAACCTGTGCGAGCGCGAGAAGCAACATCCACCCACTTTCCTACTGACAAATAACACTCCACTTTGCATACATGTATGGTCCAACCGTCTTCCTTGAAACCTTTAGCATTGTTCCAACTAGCCCATGACCAGCTTGGAAATCCTGGGCGCTCCCTGCCTGGGCCGGCATTGCGCCACGTGAGGTCCATTGCATAAGCAAGATCGAGGCTCGTATGTCGAGCTATTACAGGCATACCCCGTAAGTGCAAAACTCTGAATTCATTCAGTATGCCCAGGATGGCATTCAAAGCGTCTTCGTCGAAGGTAAGTGTGCGCTGGGAATAATCTCTTAGGAGGCGGTCCAATGTTATCATGGCGTCGTCGGAAGACGGATCGATAATCGGTATAAGACGACGAAACTGTTTTGTACCCTGCATCCCAAGTAAAGCTGCGTCGTTTGGAGTCGAGCGCAACAGATCTATACTTTCCCAGAACTGAAACTCTTTGCACAAGAACGCTACGCCCTCATTTGTGAAGATAACCTGTCGTCTCGAGAGGCAACCTTCTTGTAAAGTCCAGGCCCGGGATGCCCATGTAGAAGTCTGTATGTGCTCGCTTGGGTTCAGAATCTCTATCAGTGTGACATCTCCAATCTGGATGCTTTTTTGGGTCCTGCGTGATTTGTCGCTTCCAACTCCAGGCAACCCATAGTGTGCATCACCTACCGCCGCAATGATTGCAAAATCGGCTTCAGCGTAGATTCGATCCATCATACCAATCTGTATATGCTTGTTTTGTTGATCACCTTGATCGATACACTGCTTTGCGTTAGCATGTTGTTCATACACTGGGAATAATTCAGCATCTCACGTATCGATCCACCCACAAATATTGGTATCCCAACTCTAAAGCCACCTTCATGCTGTCCTCAATGGTTTGCGGATATCTTGAGTCGTCCAGGTCAATCTTTTGTTTTTGTCCCCAAACATAAGATAGCGCAATATATCGGAGTTTAGTCTCAGGTTCATCAACAATCAGCCCTGTGCGGCAGTCGATGAGTTTCAAACCGGGGACCTTAGTTCGGCTGGCGCCACCGCAACTTTTCCACGCACCGCAACATTCCCACGACCTACTGCAAGAGCATTTTTCAAGCCATCCACGTATGATCTGGAAATCAATTGATCCAGGTTTCATGCGCCGTGTAACAGATTCCGAAAGCCCCACTGCAGGAAGTATTCCAAAGTACGCGTCGAGAAGGTAGGGTGTGCCTCGTTGAGAGGCTTCAATTCTGATGTTTAGACAGTCACGTGTGCCTGGCGTACCCCAAAGCCGACTGAAAGCCAGTTTGATTGTTCCTGTTTGGCTGTCCCTAGGAAGAAGCGCATCAATTTTCTGACATAGGTCGCAGTCGGATGCAAATCTAGGTGTAACTTGTGGTGATAAGTCGGCTGGCGGGTGTGGTTTTTGCAACCATCGCACACTGCGGCAATTGTTACATAGAGATTGGCAGGCTGTATCAAAGCTCTCCATATCTGGGGGTTTGCTCGCTGTCATGGGCTTGCAAAGAAGAGACGGTGGTTCACCTCGGTGCGCCCCAAATTCTGGTGAAACCGCGAAAGTTAAAAGACGAATTCTGGTCTTATAATGTTTCTTTTTAGCAAAATAAAAGGACAGTCTTTGAATACCAAAAAGAAGATCAAGAGAGTGACAATTGAGATAGCAAATACCTCTCGTGCTGGCGGAGGTGTAAGGTTGAACGCGGGGCGAATTTAGGCAACTGCTGCGCCTTGCTGCGCCCCATTGTCGTTTCTACGAAGACGCTCGTTTCTATTAGTCAAACGCTCAACATCAAAGCCTCTAGCGATGCAGAGCACTGGAGATACAATGCAAACAATATATCAATGTCGAATAGGCTGACATAGATAAGCTAAAGCTCTAAGATAATGCCCTCATGGTAATTACAAAACTTGTTGCTTTGAGGATAGAGGCCAAAGCGTTCTCTGAGTTTATAACGTCACTGGAAGCTCAATGACTACTGTAGACTGTTTTAAGAGTAAGAAACAGAAGGAAGAAAAGGCGAATGTACCTTTCAGCTAAGTTGGTCCTACATATGGACATATCTCAGGTGTAGACTCTATGTGTCTTTAAGTCTTCCATCTTACCAGTACGCATCGGGATCTAATAATCATTAGTCTTGTCTTCTTGATGTGAAACCGTGTAGCTCGACTTACCAATCTTCCACTGCGCACAGTTGCTGTCGACAGTACCTCCTTGCTTATGCTCGGTACTGCTCTGATCACATTCATCCACAGCCCTTCTCAGGATCCTGCCACACTCCTGGTTCGCTCCACTGCCCTCCATCTTCCATTTGCATCCATTGATAGCTGTCACGGAGATGTAAATATGCACGAAGCATCCCAGCTCACCCATGCAGTGCGCGCCGTACCCGTCACCATTGGACAGAGTGCGCTGCGTGTCGGGGCGTGAAGCATCAAGGACAGTGCCCTCGTGGAAGTCACAGAAAGCCTCGATGGCATCGATCATCATGCCACGCGTCACCAACGCACCGCTATCATAGCACTTCTTGTTTTCAGTGTCGCGGTTAGGCTTTGGTGGGTCCGGTGGAGGCGACGGCGATGGGGCGGGAGCTGTTGGCTTTGGTGCGACACTCGTTGTTGATGTTGTAGGACGGTATGTGGGAAGCGGCAGGCCCATTTCGAGAGCGCAAGCCTGGTCGTCTTCCTCCTGTTCTTCATCCTGAGGGTCATCGCCTTTGGGATCAGAGGGCCGTGGTGGTGGTGGAGCGGGCTTTCCAGATGGTTTTGGGTCCGGTTTCGGATTGGAAGTCGGCTTCTTTGGAGGGTTGGGGTTCTTAGGGTCAGGGAAGTCGATACCTCCATCAGTGCAGTCCAGCAGGCATGGGTGGTTGCAGAAGATGAGACAGGGCTTTCCGCACTTTGACTTGCAGATTGGACCTGGTTTGCCAGGCTTCCAGGTAGGCCTTGGGAAAATGATGGCAGCGATGGGGTCCGTGGACGATTTCGTCGTTGTGGTAGGTTTGGAGTTGCTTGGCGGGGTGTACGAGTATGGGTACGGTGGAGGAGTGATAGTCCTGGTCACAAGTGGGTGGCTCACTCCCGGAGTGGTAAGCGGGTTCGGATTATTCGTGATGGTAAATGGAGGGGGCTTGATACTAGGGGTAATCGAGAACGTAGACCACACGTCGACGCCAGTACCAGTCCTTGTATCAGTGATGGTCACTGCCCATACTTCTATCTCTGTGGTTGTGACGGGCGGGATTGTAAGTGTGGTGGTCTGCACAATGGATGTCCAACCGGTTGATTCTGACCATGCGACGTCGAGACTGGTGACGTATGGAGGAAAGCTGATCGTAGTCTTTGTGGAGAGCTGTAGTGGTGGCAGGATGAGCGTACAGGGCGCAATACAGTTGACCACCGGATCTGGTTTGTTGTATATCGATGGGTCGATGTACACCACGCTGCCGCCACCGCCGTTTTGACCGCCTCCTGGGCTCTCGGGGTTATCGGATCCTCCACCGTCAGGTATATCTCCGCTTCCAGATCCAGAGTAGAAGTCGACGGACCAGACCATCGTGCCACCAAAGCAGTGCTGATTAGCCCATTGCTTCTTCATCGCAATCGTCTCCATGTTATCGTAGCCTATCCACTGATTGCCCCATTTCAACTCCATCATCATGTCTTGCTCAAGAAGATTAGGCTTGACGCCAAGTTGGGGAATGATTTGGTTCTCGATCTCTTGGAGAGACATGACACCACCAAAGTTGGTGCAGGGACCAGGTCGGCTGGTACCTGACCATGCACAGCCCACACCATTACAGTTTTGGTCAGCCACTGTATAGCCTCGTGCATAATATGCAAGACCCAGGTTGAGCTTTGCTGGGTTCACGCCTTCGTAAGCCAGAGGAAGCGTCCAGTTGGCGATCTCGGGGACATTGGTGTGGCCGAGAACCACCTTTCCTATCTGTAACACTTGAGCGTCCCAAGGTCCATGCAGATCGTAAGACATGACACCGAACCAATCGACGTAAGGCTCCATCTCTTTCAATTTGAACTTTGGGTTTGTTAGATCGGTCTTGCTGTGGATTCAGTGGACTCACCCAACGCATATACCAGTAAGCCGAGGGAATTGCCATACTGATACCAAATTGTGTGCCAAAAGAGGCTCTCATCTCTTTGACTAACGCAACATAATTATCTGTGTCTTCTTTGATACCGCCTCTATCTGGAGCTCCAGGACTGCGTTCTTGTGAGTGGATGAGAACTCGGACAGCTGATTGATGAAGAACACTTACTATTCCCAGTCGATATCGACGCCTTGGAAGCCATTTTTCGTCAAGAAAGCTTTCAACGATGTAATGAATCGAGCACGACGAGCAGCAGTGCGGGCCAGGTTACTGAAAGTAGTTCTAGTTGGACCAGGGTCATTGAAGTCCCAGCCGCCAATAGCAATCCAGGTCTGCAGCGTGGAAGACTTCAATCCTGTAAACTCTTTGTATAGGTCCGGATCGGCCGAATTGGCCGGCAAAACCTCGAACGTGTTAGGGTCAATAGTTGCGAATGCAAAATTCAGGTGAGTCAGTCCTTTGGTGTTGATGTCCTTAGGCGAGATGCGATTGCATTGCCTGTCGCGAACGTTTCCACCCTCTCCGATCCGTTAGTGGGGTTGTCTTGCGTATGAACAGAAAGTTGGAACTCACGATAATATCCGATGCTCCGCCCGGTCGATGTTGCACCACCGCACGTTGGAGCTGCCTTAACTTCACAGCTTCCCATGCCAGCCTGGCAAGGTTGTGTGGGACCGTTTCCGAGGCAGAATTCCGATTCAACCTAATCCAAATCGTCAATATGTGACCAGATGAAGCGTAAGATTCCCTGCACTTACACCGCAATAGCCGAAGAAGCTACAGCACACGTTCAATGGGCATTTTGAGTTTCCACCTTCGCTGTCTTTGCCGCAGAAAGCTTTTGCGTCGCCTAGGAAACAGTCAGCCACATCACGGTGATGTTTAGTGAAGCTCTTACAATTCGATTGGCAGCCATCTGCACAGTTCTCTTTTCCAAAACCACATCTTCCGCTCTTGTTGCAGCAACTACCATCTGGACAGGGTGTCGATGCGTCGCATTGTCGTTTTGCAGATTGACGCTTGGCCATGCCTTCCATTTCCGGCAACGATGCGAAGTCAAGGAAACCAGGACTGAGGTCCGAAACACCGAAGATTTTTCGACCGGTGAGTGGCTCGAGGACATATGCTGGAGACACAAGCTCTCGCGTTTTGAGAGTAGAGTTTGTAGATTCAGTCTCGTTTGGCAAAATTGTAGCGTTGCTCGATTCGAGCACACGCATGATGTACGTTGAACCGTCTTCGACACCAGCCTGGTCATTGATGAAGTCTCGAGCTATCTCAATAATAGGTAAAGGGGGAGGCCTCGGAAGAGTTTCAAAGTTCTGCTGCGCTGATGGCTTTGACTCTCCATCTAGTCGTTCTTGAGGCGCCCCTTCGCCCTCCTGGCGTCGTTTCAATCGCAATGCCCGTTTTCGAATCTTGGCGGACTGTAGATGTATTAGTATAGAGTCATGCATATGTGTCGCCATATCTAGACTCACTTCCTCATCGCTCAACCTTGTATACTTCCTTATAGTCCCATTATCGTAGAAGCCCTCATAAACTCGGTAAATTGCGGCCGGATGAGGTTCATGGTCGAGTTCTCTTCTCAGCCACACGTTAACCGATTCTGTCTGAGGATCAATATTATACTCAATTGCTGTAGCTGCGTCGTCCCTTTCTGGATTGAAAAGAGTCTTGAAACGGAACCTATAAACCCCGTTTGCCAGACCAGCATTATTGACGTCTGCTACACGCAAACGGAGGGTACTCTGAGCATCGGACTGGAAGTTCTGCTCAGAACGTACGTAAGTCACTGGCGGCACTGTTGTTACACAGCTTTGAGCATAAGGGGCACAGTAACTCGTAGCTCCTGCTCCACCTTCAACGGTACTATCAGATCGTTAACGTTTGGAATCAAGGTTTAGATTGGGAACCCTACGTTGCCATTGGCCATTCATCGCATGTCCATATCTGCAATTGGATATTAGCATACATTTATCTTGGAACAGGAAACCACATAGTGTGCAAAGTGTACGCTTTTCGAGCTTTGCATATATCAGAAGAGCATTGACTTACCATGCCAGCAGGCTGACCGGCCGCGTTTGCAATTGTGTTATAGCCTGTGTCGCCTCTTTGTTTGTTTTGTCGAGACGGTCCGTGAGGCCGAGCTGGGAAAGACCCTTGGTTCAAACTGGAGCCTTTTGGGACAGTGTGCGGTTGCGCTGGGGCGGTTTCTGGACAAGCGTGATTTCTGTTCCAACTCCCTGGACATGCAAAATTACGTCTTGTGTCCTTCCTTGTTCCATCTGTGTCAAAATGGAGCGTGATTGGTCCGCCCACGAGTTGCCCGAAGCCGCCTCCAGGTTGCGGTGTCAGGGGATTCCTTCGATTAACATTCATGCAGATGGCTGGCATCTTTGCGCAGTTGTAGATAAGCGTTGGGATCCCCTGGGGACTTTGCTATTCGCTTTCATTAGCCACAACACATGAGAGATACAGTTTTGCAACCTTACCTGAACTGGCGTTGCTTGATACGTATCAACACCATTGACATGAGAGACAGGCCCCCATTGTCCTGAGACAATAATAGTCTGAAAAGAGATAATCCAAACAAAAAGCCATAAGGCATATCTTGTTGGCATAGCTCCCGACATGATTTTGACTTTACTGAATCTCGAGTGGAGAGACCATGAACCACAGAAAGTGTAAGAGAGATCAGTTTTGAAAATACTTGGGTAGGCTCACACAACGGTTTGATAAGAGTCCGTCGAGCGTATATCTGCCAAGTGCCAGATAGTTCTTGGCTTTCTGAACCCATGACATAGTTTTGACCCCTTACTCTCGGGCACAAGCATCCAGCCGCTATAGGTAGCCATGTTTAAGGTATGGATCAACCCATCACCTCGTTCTCTAGCCATATCAGAAGGTATGTCGTCAAGGTTCTGATGTCCGGACGCCACACGGGAAGAGTTTAGGCGTCTGCCTAAGTCAGAGAAGGTCAGTGTACGGCTGTATCCTTGCAACACACTTCTGCGGGATGAAATGACATGAACCGTGCCCGCTTACATCTTAATATATTGTGCAGCGAAGGATGGCCTGCTGTAGACAATAGGAGTAGTTGACCACGCTTGTGATCTCGCCGGTGACGTCCATTATTGTTTTACTCGGGCGATGCGCCCAAAACGGCTTGAGTGATCGACAAAAGGTATTCAATGCAATGTCCGTCAAATTTCAGACGAGTCTTGGATGCAAAATTCATCCCTGCAGTCGCGTGCTGCTCAAGCTCTTCAGACACCAGGTTTCCAGCCTCCCCTTACAGACTTTCAATACACGAATAATCTTAGATTTTCTTGTTCACAGATCCAGCATTTCTGGAGCGAATCAACATGCTTCCACTGTTGGCCTTGGTGAGCTCACTGGGTTTTGCTTCCGCAGCCCACAAGCTCTCACATCCTGCGATCCACGCGCGACAAGCAGCCGTTGCATCCCTGTGCCGCCTCAACTATACGACAGACGTTTGGACAGGTTGCGACGATGTCCTTGCCCAGTTCAAGATTCCTCTGAACGAGTTCATCACTGCGAACCCAGGTCTTGGTCCGGCCTGCACGAAGTTTGTACCTGGGAACACATACTGTGTCTCCTGGCGTAAGTAAATCCACAAGGTTGTTACCCTGTATAAATGGAAGCCTGCTAATACTCTCGACCCCAGAAAAGCAGAACCAAAGGCCAATCACCAGAGATGGACAATGCGGCAGGCAGATGAATTATAACGTGACCTGTGTTGGGAGTACTTTTGGGAATTGCTGCAATGGATCAGGAAAGTAAGTACACAAGCCTAGAGGTTGCCTCTGCCTTGATGGACTGTTACTGATTTGGGCCACAGGTGCGGTTCTGGCGAGTCTTTCTGCGGTAAAGGCTCTTGTCAGGATGGCTCATGCGAAGGCGGCTTTCCGTACTCGACAAATGGAAAGTGCGGCCGTGACTACGACTACCTACCCTGCCCGCCCAAGTTCGGACTGTGTTGTTCTACGGCAGGTCAGTGCGGCAACCAAACGCAATTTTGCACCACGGGTTGCCAGAGCGGACCATGCCTCAGCACTTCCACAACTTCAAGCCTGCCACCATCTGCTACACCATCGAGTAAACCTCCAGGAGGTGTAAGTCCTGATGGTACATGTGCGTACAACAATGGATACACCTGTAAAGGTAGCAAGAACGGCGACTGCTGTTCTGCTGCTGGTTACTGCGGCAAATCTGAATATGAATGTTCCAAATATCTAGGCTGGTAAGCAAATTTTCCCCCGCAACTAAGTCAAACCTCTCTAACCCTCATTACTCTTTAGCCAGTCGACCTTTGGAACGTGTACATAGGGAGGCGTGATAGGCGCTGGATGACATGTTAAGGCCCCTAGCTAGTGCTAAAATCACACAATCAAGGAGTTCGAGCTTGAAAGCGCGCAGATCTTTTGCTGTCGGTATCGTGATTGGAGCTACTGTACCCGTCTAACGGCGGAGAGGGCGTTCGACGTTGGTATGCCAAGGAGCTAAAATTTCGGCCCCCACCATCGACGAGATCAGCCTTACCTTCATTTACCCGCCGTTGAACCACCCGCAGTCATGACTGGGGTCCCACTTATACCATCAAACTGCAAGTGAATTACCTCTTTAACACCACTTGATTACTCCCAGGTGGCTCTGAAATCACTGCTCGTGACGTTGTCTGATAGATAATACATGGCAATTCGAGCTGACAAGGTGAGGTAGATCTGCATGTTGTTGATGACCGGCACCTACCTTGGCATGCAGTTACTTTCTTCTAGGCGTCCACCGTGACATGACCTGAATTTCTTCGCAGTCCAGACTGTTCAGCTCGCTATTGAAAGCTGCTTCCACCGATGACTTGTTGGTGGACATACTTTGGCCCCTTGTTCCGCGGCCCATCCCGCGACGATAATATCGCGCATCGATTCGATGTAGTGTGCCTGCCTTTATAGGATCCCTCCGTCCTACACTTACAGGGATTAAGATCCCACTGGCCTGATTTGAGATCATCTTCACTCATCTTTTAACGTTTTCGAGGGTAGACAAGTCACGTGTTATGCAACCTGATGTAGCCACGGGCAGCATGAGGCCTGCTGCAAGGTACAATGGGGCCTTATGCACACGGCAAATGCAACCCAATCTACATCCTGGTTTGGCGTCAGGGGCATGCACCGGTCAGTCTATCGTTTCCCTAAGGGCACACCACCATTGAGACTTCCATATTACTGATGAGCATTAGGCGTACCATTGAAATCACCACCAAGTACCAGACTACTCGATGCCAAGATTGAAGCTCGTTCAATCTGCCGAGATACGATGTTATGGTGTATTGGTCCTTTCCACGGTTGTCGACAGAGATTTTCGGTGGCAGTGATTGCGGGAAGACAATTTCACAGCATACAAAATCTGCTCACAATCCGGGTACTTTGGCAGAGCATCGACCACTGTGCAACAGAATCTCGCTGATATCTGCCCATTCGTCATGTACGCACTGTTGAAGACCGCATTGTTTGCGGCGACTCTCCATCAAGTCACCGCTTCACCCGCTCTTGTTCGTCGCGGTGATACCCCTGCATATTTTGCAGACCCGTCTTCATCGCAGTACTGCAGTTGGTGGTATGAAAACGAGTCGGAAACCGATTGCAAAGCGGTACCTGGCCAGTTCGGTGCATCCTTTGAGGACTTCCTTCGCTGGGTAAGTGGTAACCACATTATCCTTTAAACTTCTCAAACCACTGACCTGCTGCAAAGAACCCGCTTGTAGATGAGAATTGCAACAACTTCAACCCCTATCAATCCTACTGCGTCGAAGCCTACGGTGAACCCACTGGCGTACCCACTGGCTCCCCAACAACGGCTCCTCCTACAGCTGCACCAACCAGCACCAAGCCCAGCAATGGAGTCACTACGCCCCTGCCTACCCAGCCAGGTATGGTAGAGAACTGCAACAAGTTCCACCTACAAGTCTCTGGCGAGTACTGCTCCGACATGGCCGCCAAATACAGTATCACTCTGAAGCAGTTCACAACATGGAACACTGGAGTGGGAGACGACTGTGAATTCATGTGGGGAGACGCGTACTTCTGTGTTGGCGTGATTGGCTTCACGCCCACACCGACGCCGACCAAGGCCACAACCACGGCTAAGCCAACGACCACTACTACTAAGCCGGGCAACGGCATCACCACCCCACTCCCCACGCAGCCCGGCATGGTCTCCAACTGCAACAAATTCCACCTCCAGCAGCCTGGAGAATTTTGCTCCGATATGGCTGCCAAGTACAGCATCACACTCAAGCAATTCACCACCTGGAACACCGGCGTTGGCGACAACTGCCAGTCGATGTGGGGTGATGCGTATTTCTGTGTTGGTATCGTTGGATTCACACCTACACCTACACCTACACCTACCAAGCCGACGACGACTGCAAAGCCGACGAGCACCAAGCCGGGCAACGGCGTTGCGACGCCGACGCCGATTCAATCGGGAATGGTGACGAACTGCAAGACGTTCTACTTTGTGAAGAAGGACCAGACGTGTGCGAGCGTGTTGAGTAGTGCCAAGGTCACGCTGGCTAACCTGTTCAAGTGGAATCCGGCAGTGAAGAGTGATTGTAGTGGGTTGTGGGCTGAAACGTGGGCGTATGTTGCCGTGTTGTAGAAAACAGTGTGTAACAGGGTACGGTTAGATACTGCAAGCTTAAGCAACTTTCGGATATCAAGTTCCGATTTCCTCCAGCACATCGTTCATGCCCACTCTCCTCCACCCCTCCGGCGTTATTTCCTTTACCATCTCCAATGAGAGATACTCGTCCTTCCCCCTCCTCACCTCTGCACCCACCAGCCTAATCCCCATGCTCTCCTCATTGACCCATGTTCTCAGCTTTTTCCTGGGATTGTCTTCTCTCCACTGCGTACTAGTCTTCAGATACGCCAGCGGCTTCTCCTCACACCCAACTGCGAAACTCGCCTTTCCCGCGCGCGCATCCGCCAGCACCGCTGCCGGCAGTCTCGCACCCCCACGCACTTCGCGCCACAACTGACCCTCAGCAATCGCCTCGATATTTGCCGGCACGCTCATGACTTCTGTCCCGTCGTGGAGCCGCAGCACGTACGAGCCGCGGATCATGGCTTCCATCCAGACGGTGCGGTGGGGGAGGGCAAGGCTAGTTTGTGCGCGCATGTCAGCGCGGATGTGCGCCTGCCAGAATGAATGATCGTTGTCGTCTCTGTCTGTTGTCATGAAGGCGTAGACTTGCGCGTCGGTGGGGACGGCGTTGGGTGCCGCGACGAGTCTTTGCAGATTGCTGGTGACAGTGATCCAGAGGAGGTCCTGATGGTTGTGCGTCGTGGCGCTCAAGTATGGGTAGCGGCACGTAGGCAAGGGCACGCCGGGCGGGCGGGCGCAGGTGTAGATGAAGGACTTGAGATGCGGGAGGCTTATTGTTTGGTCTGGTGTCGAGGGGTCGATGAAAAGCGACTCACAACTGCGCACACGGAGGCGTACGTGCTGCATTCTTGGAAGTACACCACGAACGGAGTCGCAGAGGTGCGTTGCATCTCCTTCCGCACGTGTATCGTAGCCGAATGTATCGAGTTCGAGGTTCGCGCAGGACGGTGGTAACGCCTCCACAAGTCGAACTAGATACGACTGCGGGACTGCGTCATGGTATCCTTTACCGAGCCAGAAGGAGAAAGAGCGGAGATTGGAGAAGTGAGAGAGTAAGGGGACTAGCTGTAAGACCTGCTCGAGGTCTTCGTATGGCTGGAGGGATATCGATATCGTGATAGAATAGATACACGCCGCATATTTACTAACATCCAGATGCTCACAGAAGCGGATCAAGCTGCTATGCGTAAGAGCGACGTTTCCGTAAAGAAGAGGTGTAGTGGCCTCCCGCCAGTGGCGGCTCACCAGCATACATGAAGTGAGGTCTTGAGTGGTATCGCCGATCCGTTTGAGCTGTGTGAGTATCGCGACTAAAATGTCATTAGGAAAAATGGGGAAAGTCGAAGTAGTCATTGTAAAGTAGAGTGTCAATGCCGATGTTGTCTTACCAAGGGCGTCGTCTCACATATACATACCGCGCCAAGGTCTGGCTGACAGGAGTGCGCTTTAGCGTAAGGGCCACCTTGTCAATCCTGTCAATCACTTCCTATCCCCGCCTAGCGTCCTGCAGGATTTGTAGGGTTCGTCCATCGAACCAAATGCTCAGTGCGTATCAAAGATTTGGATGCATAGGCAGATGTTTAACAGACAAACAAGCAGGTTACGCAATGTCTTTCTTTCTCTTTCTTCCCGTTAATTATCTTGGATTATGATATCTGGATAAGGAGACCCGCACAGTGCTTGTGTCGCGACCCCAACTATCAAAGCACTCATAGCAGGGGTTTCGGGGCTGTTCAAGTCTGGACGTGACAATCCGATGCTGTTGAGCAACATAGCTTGATAGAAGATTGCGCATACTGAAGTTGTTGACACTGACTGCATAAGGATGGAACAGCACAGACAAGTGAGGGCAGCCTGCAATCTGCCTCGTTTGTGCGTAAGCTGAAAAGATGCAGGTAAACGCGTGGTGGTAAAAAGAAGGGCAAAAAACATACAACAGCGGGTATTCGCTAGTGGTCACCCACCTAACTACTAATCCGCCGGTACGTTGCTTAAATAGGGCTGAGCGAACGGGAAGCCTTGTTTTCAACGTCCTATGGTCGTATGTAGAAGAATGATTCGAATATAAAGATATATTGCAAATCGCACTCTGCACGTAAGGCACGAGCCAAAGGCGAAAAACTCATGTGTCGGACTTAGACACTCGCCCCGTTCTCGAGCAAGGCTAGGGCATACTCTGGTCTCGCCATCCTCGCAACGATACTCAGTGGGGTGGGTAGATCGTCCTGCCCAGAATTTATGGAAGAGGGATTAGTAGCCTCCGGAATCATCTCCAACAACGACTGGAGACGTTTCAAACTTTGTGAGTAAAAACAATTCGATGAGACAAAACCACATCTTTCCCAAGACTTGGGTTCCGTCCAAGACATCGCGTAGGTTGGCGAGGAGCAGCTTCAATGAATCCTTGTCGTCGTTAATAATCGCAAGGCTTACAGGGTCGCGACCCTGCGAACTTTCAATAAGGTTTCGAACCCGAAGCACGGAAAATCTGTCGGCTGCTCTCCTGCGTTCAGCGATACCTGTATAGTCTGGAGTTTTGCTGCAAGATGATTCGAGCCATGAAGCTGGCGTCGATGATAGCGTTAGAAGCAGCAACGCAGCTACACAAGGCGCGAAGTCCGTAGTGCACCGAGAAACCATACTGTCAGGACTCAAATCATGCTCAGTCTTGATCAGCAAGATGCGGGAGTCTGTCTGCAATGTTTTTGAAGCGTGGAGTTTGTGCCTTATCTAAAACTCTCGGGCGAATCCTGCAGGAATGTTGTGCAGCTGGAGCACTTCTACATCTACGAGGCCGTATTTGATGTAGTGATCGTCATTGTCGTCGTCGTCGTCGTCGTCGTCGTTGTCGTTGTCGTCATTCAAGGAGCTTCCCTGGGGCAGACGAGCTTCGATGGCTCTGACGAGTTTATTGAAGGCTTCGAGTGTCTCGTCCAACATTTGATTGTAGAATCGCATATAATGCCAAGGACAATTGCCGGAAACGAGATCAAAGTGACTCTTTGGATGCTTCTCCGGCACAGCGACTATGTTACCTGTTCGGATGGTGTTGAGCCAGTATTCCAAGGCGGCATCTAACGGATATCATTCTGGTCTTCTCCAAGATACTCTTTCTAAGTCGTCAAAATCTGGACATATAATGCAGAGGTGGTTCTTTTGATCGTGCCTATGATAAATTTATCAACCACGTGCAGGCCTTTGCAGCGTCCTTCTATTAACACTTACAAACAATCCGACATTGTGACTCGCAAGCTGATTTGATGTGTAGGGAAGTATGAACCTTTACACGTTTTCTCCAGCATAATTTCAAAAATCGACTAAATTAACCCAGGAACATCTAGCTTTATATCACCTCTCGTAAAAATTAACCGTAGGTCCCCAGCCCCAGCTCTGGGGCAACACACTTGTAACATGAACGTAGTCTGCTTCTACAGTTTTGCTAAGGAAAACGCGTGCATTGGGTGCACAGATACGGTAGTTCTAATTAGGGCACTTCAGCTGCTATCTTCAAAGTCTAGGCATCTCAGTAATAGCCCCAATGTTCCGTACCTAGGTAGACCTGGATATCTACCTCCTGGACTAGATGATCCGGAAATATTGCATCATTTCATGAAGGAAATAGCGCAGAACTTGCGGGCGTAGTGAATGTTGCATACAAACAAGGCTAGTTCTTTGGTATGTGGTACCCTTTCAAAGGTCTTATAGCATACTGTTTCGCAACTCAGCAGAACATACAGGACACCAAGTGAAGAACTTTCTCTACTCAACATCGCAAGCAATCCTAAACTTCTTGACATTGTTACCTGGTTGAACGTCCCACTTTATCTTAACCAACACCACCTCTCACTACAAGATGCAATTCATCACTCTTGTTGTCCTCCTGGCGCCTCTAGCCCAGGCAACCGTTTGGAACTTGCAAGGCTCCTGTTCCTCCAAGTATGTCTGCGAAAGAGATACGAGACACGCAAACCCAGGATCGGTGTGCCACAGGAAGGCCAGACAGTACTCTGGTTCGGAGAATATGGGCAGACTTTCTTGTACACCCCCAGGTACTGAGTGTACCTACTTTTGGAATTGCTAAGTATAGGTACGATAGTCCAGGTAGGCAGTATCATTCAAGATAGAAACAACCTTGGGCTAACTTTGCGTTTAAGAGGTGGGCGAGTTGTAAAGGGCAATGGTGAAACATTTATTAGGATAAGGATACGATTGGAGCTGGGATTAAGAGGCAGAGGATGGCAAACGAGAGTCAAGAAAAATAGCTGTAGACATGACACAACGCGTTCCCACATGTTTGTACAATGGCACTTCTGACCTTGCCCGTAGATGAAGAAGAGCTTGCAGCATTAGGGGATGACTACGGAAACTCCAACTGGGTTACGGACGACAAAGGCTCATTCGGCGGAGCCCAGTTCGTCTCAGCCGAAGAGCAGACCGCCATCGATGACACCATTGACATGTTTTAGATGAAGCAATCTAGAATCAGAGAACTTGACTACTTCTTACTTATTCTTCGTGATCTGGCTGGTGGGAGATGCATCCTTCAAGTGCCTGCTACCGCCTGTTGGCACATACCAGCGAAAGTGACAAGGATTCATTACACCAAGTCGGCCAAGAAAACTTTGTTTAAGACGCAAGAAATTTGAGAAGATAGAGCTTAAAGCAAATCCCTTAATAACATGGTTGGCGAGCAGAAAGCTAACGTTGAAGTATACCGTAGTACGAGGGTATAGAGCTACCACTGTCGGTTTCACTCGTATGTACCAACAGGCGGTAGGCAACTAGCTTCTATCTCCGCCTTTCTTTATAGTCCCAGTACCATCCTGATAGATATGGCACGTCTTCGTACCATCCGCACCAGTGATCCTAGCACTGATCACCAATTCCTTGTCGGCTCGATTGTAGTGCGATTGATGCACGGGATTGCCACCTCTAGATCTGCAGCAGAGTCAGCCAAGGTCAAAACATCTCCACAGATATGTAGTACTTAATCTCGATTTCTTGAACGAGTCCCAATTTCTAAGGTCAACATATTAGCTTTTTGAACTGTTGAGGTTTGATTCTCCTTACCCGTTCCGCAGCACCTCCAGGAGCGGCAAACGTTTCGATCGCATTCTTCCAATGCGCAGGAAGCCTTTTCCTGTCAAAGCCGATCCATTTGGCGAGGGCCCTCGCGGAGGAGCTCAAAAAGCGAGACATAATGATATGCTAGAGAAAGAAAATACGAAACTGCAAACGAACAACGAAAGGGGATGCAGGCTTGAATGAAAGCTATCGAATGAGAAGATGTCTACATGATTAATGTGCTTAGGTCGCAGTATTTATGTCTTTCTGTCTCATCAGAAGAATTGCTATTGAGAGTCTTGATAAGACAACGTGGTGCTGTGCCGCAAACAAGAAAGCATTAACTTCACAGCCATGACTTCGGAAAGCTCTCGAGCGCGTAGACAGCAGTTCTTGGTGGTCCTGATCCAAGCAATTTTCGGCGTTACCATTACCTGAATTTGAGAAGGACCGCTGCTCTCTCCAAAAAGCGAATCAACCAGTAGAGATCGTAGTTTTGACGCGCGGAATTCATCGAAACTCAGTGCATCTCTGCAGGGAGGCGGCGCAGGCAGTAACTGCTTCCTCCAGCGCCACCTGCAATCGAGTCTCGCAATGCTGAGCACGGCTTTGATGGATTGCATCTCGAAATTGTACGCGCCGCCGTTGGACAATAGTATTTAGTCTTTGCAAAAGGTGCAAAACACTACAGTGAGCAGGTCAGGTTTTTTTAACCCGCACAGATCAGATTTTTTTCCCAGATTCTAGATAGGCTTATACCTAGAAAGTATAAGTGTTTTTAATCGTATAATCTAGGTATTTACTGCTTTATTATTAGCTAATCTACCTGCTTACGCTAAGCTCTAAGACCTCCCCCCTACTCTCTCTTTCTTCCCTACTCTCTCTTTCTTCCCTACTCTCTCTCTCTCTTCCCTACTCTCTCTCCCTACATCCTAACATCTGCGGCTCTAAGCACTTACCCCTCTTTTCTTCTCCTCTTTCTCTCTTTCTTAGTTCCTTTTGTGCCTTCTAAGGTCTTGTTCTGCCTTCACGAATTAGTAGATTTTCTAGAAGTAAAGAAGGGGCTTAGCTATTATATCCTCTTCTGAAAGGAAAGGAGAGAAGAAGAGAGAGAGAAGGAGAGAAGAAGAGAGAGAGAAGGAGAGAAGGAAAGAAGAGGAAATTTTATAGATAGATAGCTTCTAGTTACCTTATTAGGCCTATTCTTCTGCTGTTATCTCCTCTTTGCTAAAAAAACACAGAAATCTATTAATTAATATATAAAATCTGTGTTTGTTAAACAATCTTAGGTAAAAAACCTAACCTATTTACTGTAGTGAAAGAGAGTTAGGTAGTCTGTGTTTAGAGCCATCGCGATAAATTTGCGCAACTTACACTATGCTGTTTCGCAACTTCGTAGTAGGAGAAAAAAAGATGCGCCGGCTTCACGCGATTCGATTGCTCTTATTGCAGCCTCAATAGGGTTTATATTAGTGTAGTTATGTCGCGTTGAAGTTGTAAGGATGCATGTGTTTTAATAGTAGAGCAGCTGGTTTTAGCAAGGCGTTCCAGCGCTAAGCGTCTGAGGAAATTTAGTCGTGTTGTTTAGATAACTAGCTTAGGAATAAGTAGGAGATAGATTATTAATTTATATGTAGGTATCTACTTAGGTTACTATTTATATACTTATTAAGCGTCCTATGCTCCTATTAGTTAATTACTTAGTATACCTAATATAGGCAATTAACGCGTTATATACATAGCATAAGCAAGGAGAGATTTAAATCTGTTAGTAAGTTAGCCTAACCTTAGATAGAGTAGGTCTAGGTAAGCTAAGCTTCTAGTAGGTAGATCTAGCGTTTAGTAACGTTGTAACACACCTCTTAGGCAAGTTAAGCACGTAAGACTTACTTATTTAGGAGCTTATGCTAGTTTTTGTTAAGGCGTGTGTTATATATACTAAGGAATTAGTAAGTAAGCCTCTTACAATACTAATCTATTACTTATTCTACCTTCTGTTTTAGTATAACCCTGCACTATAGTTAAGGTTAGTACTCTTCTAATTAATCTACACTTATGTTTATTACTTAAACGCTAATACCTATAGAAATATTCTACTGCATAGAAGGCGCATACTACTACTATATCTACTGCCTAATCTTCCTGCAGGCGCTCTACTTTGCTTACTGCCTTGCTACTCCTAAGCTCTCTAAGCTTACTACTAGCTTCTCCCCTAGGCTTGCTACCTTGCTAGCTGTTACTGTTGTTATTAGCACTGCTGCTGCGCTCCTCCTCTTCTGCGCTGCTCTACTTGCCCTTACTTTTGCCCTTGCCCTTATGCTCTGCCTTGCTTCTACTTCTGCGCTTACCCTTACTACCTTACACGCCTTTAGGCAATAAGAAGGAGCAGATATTGTCTCTACTCTACGCTCCTGCTTCTAGCACCTATAGTGCTAAAACAACCTAGTGCAAGGAGTTGTACCTAAGGTGTATTAATAGTGTCTTAGCTAGTTGTTTAAACAGCAAGTGCTATAATTACTTAGGTAGCAGCTCTTGCTGCTAGTGTTGCGCCTCTAGGCACAACTGCAACCTCTAGTAAGATCTTTCTACTTTCTTATCTGTTAATTGCTAGCTAATATATATAGCCTTCTACTTACCTTCTCTAAGGCCTGTAAGCTTCTAGCAGCTGTACAGTATAATCTACTACCTATAGACTTAGCTCTTAAGAAATTAAGAACTAAGTTCTATATAGTGTTAGTAGTTACTAAGGTTGTAGTTACTGCTTATAGCTCTTCTCTGCTGCTATTCTCTTCTCTTAAGCTGCCTTTGCCTACACCTACTACTCCTACCTCTGCTGCTAACGCTGCTACTAATAAGAATAAGGTCTACGCTCTAGGCAAGCGCTATAAGAAGAGAGCTATTAAGCTTATTAATGCTCTTATTAATAAGTTTGTTAGTAAACTTCTCTCTGTTTAGATTAGGCCTAAGGCTATAGAGCTTTGCTCCTTAATAATACCTTATTCTCTCTTCTAATCTATATATATACCTATGCCTTACTCTTCTATAACTATTATAATTATATTCTTAAGATTAAGCTAGTCTCTAAACCTCTTAAACTATTACCTTAATAGATTTTTTATTAATCTATCTACAGGCATACTATTAGTAGAAAGGTAAAGCACTTTAAATATACCTGCAGCGTGCTCTTACTATAACTACATATTTTATATATCTATATAGCGCAGCTGCGTTGTTATACACTTGTTCTCTCTAACTACTAGCTTAATTATTTACTAGTTATTACAGAAGATTATCTAGGCAGCTCCTAGGATTAGTGTAAGCTTAGTAAATAGCTGTTTAAGTCCTATAGTCTCTTTAGTAACATGCTCTAGTGCTAAAAGCTCTGCTTTAGTAGTAGAGGTAGTAACAGTAGCCTACTAGGACGCCTTCTATACTATTAGCCTACTAAAGAGCATTATAAGGTATCTATAGAATAATTACTAAGTCTTAACATTATTAGTAAATAAGGCGTTACTGTAAATAAGCAGCTTAGCTCTACTGTGCCTGCTGTACTAGATTAACTAATACCTAGTTTAGTATAAGTAGATAATTATCTAGTGTACTGCTTTAAACTGCTCCTTACTTAGATTAGTAAAGTATAGAGATAGTTTAGCTGCTGCAAACGCTATATCTAGTTGTAGCATAATTACAGTGTATAGCACTAACCTAACTCTTTCCTAATAGCTCTTAATCTTCTACCTAGTAGCTTCTTTAGTGCTCTTAACTAGATCTATAGTAGAGAGTAGGGTGTGTAGAAAGAGTCCTGTTTTATTAAGGTTAAACGTCTTAGCAATTTTGTTAATATACTTGTTATAAACAAGCGTTATTATCTACTGTTTCTAGTTTCTAAGTACTCTAATATTAAGAAACTATTATACTAAGCTACGCTCTTTAATTGTATAGGCTGCTGTAATTATATCTACAATGTGCTTAGCCTTTAAGATCTAGGTAGAGTAGTATATTACTAGTATATTGTTAACATAGAAGAGCAGTAGTATCTAGTAATTACTGCTAAAGAATAAACAAGGCTCTTCTTTAGATACTATAAGCCTAGTTACTCTTAGTGTTTAAGAGAGCTTCTTATACTATAAGAGGGGTAAGTCTTTTAACCTATATAGTGCTTATTTAAGCTAAACGCATTTCCTAGGTATCTTATACCTATCTAGTAGCTTATAGGTTACTACTAGCTAGTAATCCTTGTAGGCATGTAAGAAGGCTCTAACAATGTTATACTGCATAATTTCTAAGTTAAATTTAGCTGTAATTGCTATAGTAGTCCTAAAAGACCTAGTAGCAAGTGTTACTGCGTAGGTAGACTAGATTGTGTTAATAACTTAGAGAGATCTATATACTACTATCCTAGCTTTGCACTTAAGAAAGTAGCTATTCTAATCTAGTTTGTACGTAAATACCTATTTAAGTAGCAGTAGCTTGTTATCTCTAGTAAGTAAATTAATTACTTCTTAGGTGCCTGTATTGTGTAGAGTAGTAATCTCTTTACTAGCAGGTTTCTTAAATAGCTGCTTGTGTAGGTAAGAGAGTAGATCTCTCTATTATTATAAGAGGTTAGGAAGTTAGTCTCTATATAGCTGTTAAGCTTAGCTTAGGACTAGTAGTTACTTCTTCTTCTTTGCTAATGCTTGTATTACAGTATGTACTGTTTTAAGCTTAGTACTAGTTAATCCTAATAGAATTAACTTATTTAATAGGTAGCTCTCTCTATAATCTGTTTAGCAGTTATATAAGAGAAAGTAAGCCCTTAGTGTGTTACTTCTAAGATCCTCTAGATCTAGATAGCGTAACCTTCTACTCCTCCTTACTAGTTGTAAGCTTAGAATTAGTGCTGCCTCTAATTAATTTAAGTCTTCTACAGTAGCTATATTGCCCTTAACACCTAGAGCTGTAGAAGCAGTGCTCTTAAAGTGCGTAGGTGCAGTATTATATTGCCTAAATCTCTCTAATCTTACTGTAACGGGCTAGGCCTAGGTGCTAGCTCCTTAGCGTACACTGCCTCGGCATTACTCCGGCTCGCGCTTCTTAGCATAGACTAAAGCTCTGCTACAGAGCTAACATGTCTAAAACAGAGTTATAAAAACTCTGCAACCTCTGTTCTAGAGGTTGTCCTCTATTAAATCTATCTTGTATCTTACTAGCAAATTCCCTTAGAGGTTAGCTCCTTACAATTAGATTTAATTACTAAATAAGGATTAATAAGTAAGACGTACAACGACGCTGCTAGGCGTCTAGGAGAATACGGCATTAAGCTGTGCACTAGTAACAACAATTAATTAGACGTTAGGACTAAACTCTAGAACCTTGCTACTACGTTAGTACCTAAAGAATAGCGGGAGGAGCTTCTAGCTTACGTACTAGAACGCCTAACTACCTACTTATTATAGGCAACTCTACCTAAGGCCGTAGTAGCTATTACTAACAACAAGGCCTACCCTACAACAGACTCTAACTAGGACCTATAATAGGAAGATATAGGCGAAACTATACAAAGGCTAGTTAAAGCCTAGGTCTAAGCCTACGTTATATCTATAGGATTGCTAAACTATAGTGTAACACCTTCTACCTCTGTATAAACAGTTAACAACAGACTAAGCAAGACTATAAAGTTACCTAACGTAGGTAAGTTTAGTAGCAACTAATAAGCGTACTAGACGTTTAAGTCTTAGATAAAGGATAAGCTAAGGTCTATAGGGGACTAGGAGGCTGTCCTAGGAGTTGCCTATATGTTTAACAGGCTAGAAAGATAGGCTGCGTAGGTTAGGTTATTATAGAAGGACTATAACCTAATAGGTACAACTGCCTAGTTCTAGGACTTCCTAGACAAGCAGTACAAAGACTTACTGTTTAAGGAGCGCTCTTAGCAGAAACTCTAAACTATTACTATAAAGAAGAGTAACTAGAGTATTAAGTCTTTTAATACAGA
This sequence comes from Ascochyta lentis, assembly GCA_004011705.1. Taxonomy (NCBI): domain Eukaryota; kingdom Fungi; phylum Ascomycota; class Dothideomycetes; order Pleosporales; family Didymellaceae; genus Ascochyta; species Ascochyta lentis. Next base: position 1,222,863 of record RZGK01000007.1, read on the forward strand.
GTTTATTTAGCTAGCCTACAACGCTGCTAAAGAGGACAATACAAAGAACCTTAAGACTAGGTACATGTCTACACTCTAACTAGACCTCTAGGACAAGATAGTGTTAGTAGATATTCTAGACAACTAGGACCTCTAAAGCCTTATAGCTAGGGTCTTAGCAGTAGAGGTTAACCTCTGTAAGTCTAAAGTACTAACAAACAGCACCTTTAGACAACACACACGCAGAACAAACCTAGATAGTATAGACTAGGAACCTACTAGGGTTTACTCTAGGAAGATTAAGTCTAACAACTAACTATAAGTAGAGTAGCAGACTTAGGAAGTTATAAACTAGCAGAGAGCTGCTAACGTCTGTCTAAGATGTAGAAAGAAGGGTTACTACGTAAATAGATGCAATCTAGCTCTAGCTAAGAGACTAGAGAAAGTCTAGGTTTAGAGTGCAATTGCTAAGGTTTCTAAAACTAATAATTCTACTAATAAAGGTTTAGAGAACTAGAAACTCCTGTTTAAAGGCGTAAACAAGGGTTAAGAAAAGAAGTTATAAAGAGGAGAAAACTGTTCTAGAAGTTCTACTACTAGTAGCTAGATAGTAAGCCTATATTACTGCATGTAATAGTATAAGACAACACTATAGCACATACATTAATTAATACTAGGTGTTTAATATATAGCATAGTCTCCTCTAAGTTTGTATTACAAAATAACTTCTAACGTACTCCTACGTATAGACGTAAGGTATTAGGCATAGCTAGGAAAGTAACCTAGGTAACTAATATTGTAAGAATAAAGATTAACATAGATAGCTATAGAGAGACCCTCTAGGCATATATGCTAGACAGAGAAAGAAAGTACGACCTTATCCTAGAGAGACTATAGATAGACAAGAACAAGGTTACTATAGCACTAGCTAAGAAATCGCTGTTTATCTACTCCTTGCAGACGCGAGTTAGAAGCAGAGAGAGTGCTTATCCTAACTAACTGCCTAAGCCTGTTAGCCTAGAGCTGTATTAGGCGCTAAGGAAGAGGTTTAAGATAGACTAGAACATAGAGCTATTCTCTACATTAATAGCAGATATCTAGAAGGCCCTAAAGAAGAAGAAGCTAACAGATCCTTAAGACCTTCTCTTAGAGTTTCTAAAAGATAAGTTTAGAACGTTTATAAAGGAGGAAGCAGACAAGCTAGCACCTTACTACAGACCTAATATAGATTATGCTATTAAGCTAATTAAGTAAGATAGAAAACCTGCGATAGTACTATAGGAACTACTATACAATATGTCCTGTAAGAAGCTCCTAGTGCTCTAACAGCAACTTACTAGCTACTTAAACAAGGGCTTTATCTAAGTTAGTAAGTCTAGTGCTTCTACCCTAGTGCTGTTTGTTAAGAAACCTAGTAGAGGTCTCTAGTTCTGTGTTGATTATTAGGCACTAAATGCAATTACTAAGAAGGACTAGTACCTACTGCCTCTAATCTATAAGACTCTCTTACAGATCTTAAAAGCAATATAGTTTACTAAGGTAGACGTTATCTAAGCCTTCTATAAGATCAGGATTGCTAAGGGAGATAAATAGAAGACAGCTTTCTAGACAAGATTCAGACTCTATAAGTAGCTAGTAACGCTATTTAGGTTAGCTAACGCCCTAAGTACGTTTTAGCAGTATATTAACTAGGTCTTAAGAGAGTACTTAGATAAATAGTGCTTTGCCTACATAGACAATGTATTAATCTACTCTAGCAGCACCTAAGAAGAGCACAAGGCTAAGGTTAAGGAAATTATCTAGAAGCTAGGAGCTGCAGAGTTGCACCTTAACGTAGGAAAGAGTAAGTTTTCTGTTAAGAGCACTAAGTATTTAGGATTTATTATTAAGGCTAGTAAGAGCATCTAGATAGACCCTGTAAAGGTTACTGCTATAAAGTTATAAGAACCTCTAAAAACAGTAAAAGGAATCTAGAGCTTCCTAGAGTTTGCGAACTTCTATTAACAGTTTATTAGCTAGTTTTCTAGCATAGCAGAACCTCTTACTTGCTTAATAGGAAAGAACGTAACCTTTAAGTAGAGAGAACTCTAGTAGTATACCTTTAATGCTATAAAAGCCGTATTTACTAGAGAACTAGCACTTGCAAACTTTAACCTAGACCTAGAGATAGTACTAGAGTGTAACGCGTTAGGATAGGCAACAGGAGGAGTACTATCCTAATATAGAAAAGACAAGGTACTCTGTATAGTAGCATACTTCTTAGCTAAGAATTCTAAGGCAGAAGTAAACTACACTATTTATAATAAGAAAATGCTTACAGTAATTAAATGCCTCTAAGAATAGAGTACAGAGCTAAAATAAGTAAAGAGATTTACAGTTGTTACTAATTACAAAAACTTAGAGTACTTCTATAAGGCCTAACTCCTTTCTAAAAGACACGTCTGTTAGTTTAGCCTCTTTAGCTAGTTTAACTTTACCTTTGCCTACAGACCTAGTAAGGTTAATAACTAAGCAGATGCACTCTTAAGGAAAGAGGAGGACGTCCCTCTATCTACAGGAGATAAGAAGACTAAGACTAAACAGTTTTAACTATTAAAACTATTTGCGCAAGTAGTAAAGACTAGCCTAGAAGACAACTCTGCTAATAATATACAGGTTTTCTCTTTAGGACTACGTAGAGCAGACTAACTCCTCTCTGTAACCCTTCTAAATAAAGAGCTACAGGAGAACTACTATAAGAAACTAGAACAAACGCGTAAGGAGACGCCTCTAGCTAGGAACTTAGAACTATACAACAGCATTAAAGAATTTAAAACACTTTAGAAAAACGCTGCTAAGAATAATAAGACTTACTAGCTTGCTAAGTCTTCTATCTCTTTAGGAGCCTAGAAGTTTCCTATGCAGCTTAACCTTAAAGTTTCCCTCTCTAAGTGCTTTGTAGATAACAGAGACTAACTATGCTACTGTAGAAGAGTATAGGTTCTAAACTCTAATGCTCTTAGGACTAAGATTATTAATAACGCCTATTATTCTCTAATCGCAGGTTATCTAGGACAGAGAAACATATATGCAATCCTCTTCTAAGCCTACTTCTAGCTAGGGATGTTAACTGCCTTACGACAGTATATAGAGAACTGCGATATCTGCAAAAGGACAAAGCTATAGAGAGAACTAAAGCAGGGACTCCTTAAACTCCTCCCTTTACCTAATAGAATTTAGAAGAAAATCTCTATAGACTTTATAACAGACCTACCTAAGAGTAAAGGTAACTATAACCTTATAGTTATTACAGACAGACTCTCTAAGAACATTATTCTAGTCCTCCTACTAGACCTGTTAGTAAAGACAGTTACCTGTGCTTTTATATCTAATATAGTAGGCTATTACTAGTTGCCTAACGCAATTGTCTCTAATTAAGGGACGTAGTTCCTTAGCAACTTCTAGCAGACAATGTGCTAACTGCTGAAAATTACGTAGAGACTCTCTACGGCCTTTTACCCCTAAACAGACAGGAGCACTAAACGTATAAACTCTGTAGTAGAAGCCTACTTAAGAGCCTATATTAACTAGGCTTAGGATAATTAGTCTGCTTAGGTGCCTATAGCCTAGATTGCGATTAAAGAACAGGTAGCTACATCTACAGGGTTTAGCCCTTTCTTCCTTTAGTATAGTTACAACGTAGATCTAGTCTAGATAGACCTAGACTTAGCAGCAGAGTTATTGCACCAACACGCAAGGGAACCTACTAGAGCTGTAGTAAGCATAGTATAGAAGTTTGCTAAAACAATTAACTTTGTTAAAGCCTAGATAGCAGAGGCTTAGCAGGTATAAGAATAGTAAGCTAATGCACACTAAAGGGAAGCCCCCTAGCTAAAGGTTAGAGACAAAGTCTAGCTAAAGCTAGGAAATTAGTTCTTAAACAGCTAAGTAAGCAGGAAACTAGACTAGAAGAACTAAAAGTTTATAGTAATAGAAGTTATCTCCCTGCATAACGTTAAACTAGACGTTAATAGTAAAGTCTATCCTGTTTTCTACGTTAACTAGCTTAAGTTGTGCCTATAGGACCCTCTTTACAGATAATTAAACAACAACCTCTAGCCTAGCCCCCTAGTTATTACTAACAACAATAGTACATTCTCTAAAGAATAGAAAGTTAACTCTATCTATAGGGAAAGACAATCTAAAAGGGGGGGTAAGAGACGTAAATACCTAGTATAATAGGAAGGCTATGTTAGTAAAACATAGAAAAGAAAGGACGTTTGCAAGAACCTAGAAGCCCTAGACAGATAGCTGTCTGCAACAAGGGACAGGAGAGATAAGAATAGAAACTTGCCTCTAGGCTTCTAATTAGAACCCCTAGAGGAGCATAACTAACTTTCTTACTCCTAATAGAGGAAGAAGGAGAGGAGTAGGAAGTAGAGACAAGCATAGGTAAGAAGAGGAGCACTAGTTAGTTAGAGAGACTATTTGTTGCATTAGTCTATCCTAAAGGATAGGCCGCCCTAGAAGGGGACTATATTATTATAAAGGAAAAGAGCTAGGAGCCTAAGTATTATCTAGCTAAGAAAATCCTAAACACTACAGATAAGAGAAGACCTAAGCACCGCCCTTAGCAGAACCTCTGCTACTACTATTGTCCTTATTACCTACAGCAGCGTTAGTAACATCCTTAATAAGTATTTAGACAAAGTTATTATATCTAGCAGCAGGGGGGATCTTAAGATGTGTGCAGAGGTTAGCCTTAAAGTAGGTAAAGTGCGCAAGCAGTATTAAGTTAACAGTAAGCTATATTAAGCAAGGAATTAGCAAATACTCTAGAAAACAGGTGTAAAAAGAGGGGAATAACTTACTAGAGTCTTAATCTAGACTACTGCCTTCTTAGTAGCAACAGCAGTGCGCTCTGTAAGGACTACTGCAGCAAAGAAATAGGCCTTAATCTTATTAACCTTAGCCTTATACTTAGACTACTTAGTCTTATAACTAGTAGCAGGCAAGCAGGTGTTAGGCTAGAACGCAAGGTTAGTGTAACGCAGAAGGTCCTTGCGCTTCTTAAGGTCTGCCTAAATAGGCTTAACAACTTATAGGAGCTTTGCAGAGTTGCTTTTAGCAAACTGCAAGAATATATAGTACTTATTTAGAGTCTTCTATGTCTTACGCAGGGCCTAGCAGACAGTTAGCTAGAGAAAGGAATACTAAGAAACAAGAAGCAGAAACTTACCTTATAGCAGCAAGAATAGCTAAGGATGCAGAGAGTGCAGCTAGTTAAGCGGCTGCTAGCAGTAAAGGTGCAGACCTGTCTAGACAACGTATAGCTAACGCAGACCTTAGGATCTACAAAGCTGCTAGCGCGTTAGGTACGTAGGGACTACTTACCTAGAACTCTAGACTAATTGTTAGCAGGAATATTGTTAAAGGCTTCCTTAATCTCCTTGTCCTCTAGCTTAACGTCTTCTGCTGTAAGCCTTGCCCTCTTAGTTAAGCAAGTAGTAGGAGGGGCAGGATCTGCAGAAGCAGCGCTGCAGGCCTAGGCAAGGTAAAAGAGTTAGTAAATAGGCATATTACAGGTAGGGATAGAGCAACTTACTTGCTTGCCTAGCGCCTTCTTATAGGGCGAACGCGACGCGGTTAGTAATCTAGGAGGCGCTATTGTTAAAATTAAGCAGAGCAGGGCGACTAAACAATTAGGTAGTAGTAGGATTGTAAGAGGAAGGTGCGTAGACTTAAAACGTAGTACAACAGAGAATGCAGAAAGTAGAGAGTAGGTAATAGAGTTGTTTTAACTAAGGCGCGCGCTAATAAACAAAAGATAAGTAGAGGGGTACTGTAACAGGCTAGGCCTAGGTGCTAGCTCCTTAGCGTACACTGCCTTAGCATTACTCTAGCTTGCGCTTCTTAGCATAGACTAAAGCTCTGCTACAGAGCTAACGTGTCTAAAACAGAGTTATAAAAACTCTACAACCTCTGTTCTAGAGGTTGTCCTCTATTAAATCTATCTTATATTATACTAGCAAATTTCCTTAGAGGTTAGCTTCTTACACTTACTCCTCTTAGCAGGCTTGCTCCTCTAGGTAAGTACTCTTTCTAGGAGCTGCTAAAGTGTGCAACGCTAGGCTTAGGTGTAAGCTCTAGTGTTCTTAGGCCTAAATACTCTAGATTCCCTACGTAGATTCCCTATAACTTACTAGCCTTGTTTATTACTTATATAGGAGATGCTCCTTATTTAGTATAATCTACTAGCTAGCTAGGCAGTTAATTATTATCTCTTAGATTCTTACCCTCTAGCTGCTGCTAAGAGTAACCTAGATTATTAGTGCCTGCCTGCTTATAGGCTGCTGCGTAGAGCTAATTAAAAATGTTTTTAAACGCTTCTCCTACATCCCTAACCTTATTCTTATGCAATAAATCTATAATTAACTTAAGCTTCTCTTGTAGGTACTCTACTGCTTTCTTATTCTTGTAGAATAAGCTCTTATTAAAAGTAACGTTGCGTGTAGTTATAACCTAATTAAGCTTAGAGATCTATATTCTGTATATATTAGACGCTCTGTATCCTACTAGATATCTAATATAGCCCCTTAGGGTTACTTTAAAACCCTGCTTATTATACCTAGCTGCTTATTCTCTGTTTAAAAGATATACTTAGCATCTATAGGCAAAAATTCTACTATAATCTAGCTAGAGATCTGCTAAGTAGTAATAGATTTACTCTAGTTAGTAGTACTTAAAGTACTGCCTAAACTAATTATCTAATACTATGTTAGGAGCGATAATTCTATAGCTATAAAATAGGCTTATATTATACAGCTATGTAGCTGCTGCTACTACCTCTAGCTAGAGCTTAGCTAGTAGGTTAGCCTTGTTCCTTATTTTAATTAACTTAGTAATAATCTCTTACCTAGCTCTTTCTGCTCTTCTATTTAGCTTGTGTGTATATATTAGAGTGCTCTAGATTTCTATACTATAATCCTCTGCCTATACACTAAATTATAATTAGCTACACTAAGGTAGTATAGCAATATTATTGTTCTAGAAAATTATAGATATATAGAGCTTATAACGTGTATAAAAGACGTTTATAAACTTCTTAAATACCCTTATAATCTTATCTAATAACTTAGTATAGATTAGGTAGGTATAGATCTTCCTACTGTACTTATCTTTAATTAGCAACATCTATACCTCTCCTAGATAACTCTTAGGCATATTAAAGAGATCCTATGCAATCTGCTAGTATAGCTAGAGAGATTACTCTTTTAGCCTCCTAGATATAACTTAACTAGTATGTATTATAGTACAGTGTTTGTACTACTAACGTAAGGTTCTGTTAATTCTAACATTTTAGGCGTTCTTTACAAGTGCCTAGAGCGCTGTAGGACCTAGATGCTCTGCTTAGGCGTGCTATAGATCCTTATTGTGAGATCTAGAGTAAGTAGTCTATAATCTAAGCTTCTAAGTAGATAGAGTTACGCTTATTACAACTAAATAGATTAATAGTAGCTTGTATTCTATAAAAGTAAGGTTATAATAGTGTGTTAAAGTAGCTAGTATAACGCTCTTCTGTAATAAGCTAATACGCAGTGTTAAATCTAATCCTAAGTACTATACACCTGCCTTCTTTAATTAGGCTTCTAATACTATATTAACGTGAAATTACTCTACTATAGTAACGTTATAAAGGATTAAGTCTTCTGTACGTTCTCTGCTCTTCCTATATAGTACTTTCTTAATTACTCTAGTGCTAGTGCCTAAGATTAGGAAGGATTAGGTGCTAGCCTCTATATAAGTAAGCTTCTTAGCCTTCTAGAAAGTAGTAGGATTAATAAGATTAAGCTTGTTAACTAAGTAGAGTGCTGCTCTGTTATTAAGGATAGTGCTGTCTAATAAGAGATAAGTGTTAAAATCTATAGTTAAGTAGATCCTGTGCTCTATAGTTTAAGGTACTATTAAGTTAGAATCTATTAGTGCTGCTGCAATTAACTCTAGGTAGTTACTGCTGCTTGTTATAGCGTTGTTACTATCCTTTATCTATCTCTTCTTAATAACCTTGTTCTTCTAGTCCTTATACTTAGGTTCGTTAAGTTGTTTTAGAATCTCTTTCTTAACTTAATTACTAGGGGTAAATAGTTTACCTATAAGAGCTCCCTCTAACAGGTTACAGTTAATTAGCTTCTAGAAGTGCAATTATCTGCATAGGCAGTTAATCTTCTCTTAGTTAGATTAGTTGTTTAATAATAACTATGTCTAAGCTAGCTAACCTATAGTAGCTAACACTCTGCCTAAGCTATAGGGAGTTTAAACAGAGTGCTTCTAAAGGAGACCTAAATACACTCTACTAACTTTATTTAGAGTAAGCGTTGTTTTACCTAGTACTAAGCTCTAGATAATAGACTATTGCATAGCCCTAGACTAGTCTAAAGCAATCTTTATTAACAAGTCTAAGAAGTTATATACTGTAAGCTTACCTTTTATATTAGTAATCTTAAAAGCTTTAGCCTTGCTGTACAGGAGGTTCTACTCCTAGTGCTATTTCTTAGGATTTTGCTAACCCTACCTAGCCTTCTAGAGATAAGCTTAGTACTGTGTGCGTACTAAGTTCTTCTTACTAGTATTAGATAGAGCTAGCTCCTTCTTTAGTACCTTAATTAGGGCTTAGAGAGTTAACTTCTTTTCTTTAACAAGTGTTACTATAGCTAGAGTTATAATTGCTAGGTCTACTGTAGAGTTAACCTAGGTCTATAGGTTTTGCAAGCGCGCAGACTAAAAGGCCTAGTTGCTTAATTTAGCTCTATACTTAGCAATCTGTATTTTGTATTAGTTGGCATTAGCTAAGGTTATTAAGCTAGGTAGCTCTAGCCTCTTAGGCTTAGCTTTGTAGATTAGGATTGCATCCTTAGCTAATAGATTAACCTACTCTTATATTCTCTTACTTATAGCATAGAATTAGAGTTAGATATACTATCCTAGCTATTAGGATTAATTAGTAAGCGTATAAGCTCTCTTAGGGATTAGGGCGTTAGTTATTACGTAGATTAATTAGGGTTGTAAAGAAATAAAAGGAGTAGTTACTAAGCAGTGTATCCTAGCTAAGTATATAAGGGGAGATTGTTCTAGTCTTAAAAAGCTAGGCTTATAACTGTTGTTTAGATAACTAGCTTAGAAATAAGTAGGAGATAGATTATTGATTAATATGTAGGTGTCTACTTAGGTTACTATTTACATGCTTATTAAGCGTTCTGTACTCTTATTAGTTAATTGCTTAGTATACCTAATATAGGCGATTAACGCGTTACATACATAGTATAAGCAAGAAGAGATTTAAATCTATTAGTAAGTTAGCCTAACCTTAGATAGAGTAGGTCTAGGTGAGCTGAGCTTCTAGTAGGTAGATCTAGCGTTCGGTGACGTTGCAACAGGTTGTAACTTTAGTAGTACGCAATTCTACTTTACTCTACTCCTGCTAGCTACGCTACTATTATTTATTTAAAAGAAGAGTAGGAAGTAATTTGTCTAGCTCTAAAGGACTATTCTAACTATCTCTTTTAATCCTAAAAGTAGTTATTACTAAATCCTAGAAGAGAGGGTATAGAAAAGTATAAAAACGTACCTTATTTAATACTATACTTCTACTTTAAAAAGATTAATTTTAATACATAGAATATAATCCTTAGGTAGATTCTTATTTATAGAAACTTTTATATTTAACACTAAGACCTAATAGGCTTTAGTAGCAGATAAACATACTAGTAAAGAGTGCTATAAGTAAGTTTTAAAATTAGGTACTACTAAACCTTAAACTAAAATTCCTTAGACACTCTGCTAAGCGCTGCTTTAATTACGTGGGTATTACGTGGATCCCTACCAAAGATCAGCGGAGCGTCTGATCTATGAGATAAGCTCATTGGGTGAACTGGCTCATTGGGCGCACGGGCACTCTACTCAGCCCATGCCTTTTACCTTACCTCGTCTGTCCGCCATCCCAATATAAACATCAACCACCATCACTTGCTACTAAAAGAAAAATTCGCCTCAACCCTATCGAGAGCCAAAAGGAAACGCTTTTTGCAGGGTTGTCTATGTTCAAACTCGCGAAGTCGCTCTTTCGAAGGCAACCATGGCCCCAACTCAAAAGTCTCAAATTTCCGACATCCGGTTTCGAAGTCGTCAGCGACGCGGTATTGTTTGAGGAAGAACAGCTTGAGGAGTTCCACAGTGGCGTCTACTATCCGGTCAACATAGGAGATGTCATCGCGTCGAAGTACCAAGTAGTAGGCAAACTCGGCTTCGGTGTTACGTCAACTGTTTGGCTGGCCCGTGATCTACAGCAAGTTAGCATTCGGCAGTTGTGCTATCTATACTAACAGCAGACAGCCGCCACGCCTATACGACCTTAAAAGTTTTCACAAGAGAGGGAATGGACGAGGATGAGTACAACATGTACAATATCTTAAGCAAAGGCAATGCTTCGCATCCTGGATACAATCACGTCCGGACAGCCCTTGACTTATTTACCATTCCCCGAAAAGGTGGCGATCATCGATGTCTTGTCCAGAAACCAATGTGGGATAGTTTCAAGGATCTCTTGAACAGAAACCCCGCGCACCGCTTCACGGACGAGCTGCTAAGAGCTGGATTATCGCAAGTTTTCCTCGCACTCGATTACCTTCATACAGAAGCGAAGATCATACATACAGGTACGGCCTAACACGTGTCTTCCCGCAATTCTGTTGACAAGAATGTAGACATAAAAGCCGACAACATCCTCATAGAAATTGAGGATCAGGGCATCTTGAAAGCCTTTGTTGACGCCGAAATGACATCTCCCTCGCCTCGAAAAGTTGTAGACGGCAAGCCAATCTACGCGAAACGCCAGTTTGGGTTGCCGAAAGAGTATGGTCGTGTTGTCCTTGGAGACTTCGGCTCTGCAGTTCGTGGCGACAAACCTCAGATCCATGACGCGCAACCAGATGTCTACCGATGTCCAGAGGTTATGCTGAAGACTGAATGGGGTTATCCAGCTGATATATGGAACATTGGAGCGATGGTACGTACCGTCTCAAGCCTGAGGCGAGATCAGACATTGACTGAGGTGCACAGATTTGGGACCTCTATGAGGACAAACACCTCTTTTACGGCATCGATCCAACCGAAAAGCGATACCTGACCAGAGCTCATCTCGCGGAATTAGTCGCAATGCTCGGTCCGCCGCCAATGGATATGCTAGAGAGAGGAGCGCGGAGTAAAGAATTCTTCGATGGGGAAGGTGAGACTGCGCTCCCAAAGTACCGTCCAGAGCTAAACGAAGTTCTATCAGGGAATTGGATAGCCGAGATAAACATACCGCAAGGCTTGACGTTAGAGAGGTCGGAAGAGAATCTAGATGGAGAAAAAAAAGAAGTGTTCTTGCAGTTTGTGAGGTGCATGTTGCAGTGGAGGCCTGAGGATCGGTGGACCGCGAAAGAGTTGCTTGGGCATCCTTGGATGAGAGGGAACTTTTAAGTCAGGTTGAGCAAGTCTCAAATCAATCGAAGATAGATGGTATGTAGCTAGAAGCGTGGTTCGAAAGCTCCTGTTGCAAGACTTTGGTGAGTCGCGGGTCAAGCTTAGACGCTAGGTTCTTGCTGCTGGCTGTGCCGACTAGATCAGGTATTTCGACTGAAGAGGCTCGGCTCTGGATCAATTTGTCATCAGCTGTTTCGCTTATGTGACGCAAGTTCGCCAATTGCTTATGCAACACGATTGGAAAAGTATCTGTTGTTATTCCGGTCGTAACCTCCTTTGTCAAAACTGGTTTCCGCTTTTGGAAGGAGCAAACAGGAAATTGACCATAATTGGGTTGACAACTTTTAACAGATCGGACAAGTAAAATTATTTTTAACGTCCTATAGTTGTGTGTAGAAGCAACTGCTATAATTGTGGTATGTATTGTTATGTAGCAAGGTGTGCTCTAGGTAGTAGCACATCTGCTCTATGTCACCCATGTCTGTGATATATAGACTGTAGAAATTCCTAAACACCTTAAGGGATTTTTCCATGGTCAGTGTGTCGCTCAATCCAGACCTACATGACGCACAGACTGCTATAAGGGATGAAGTTCAATTTAATGAAGTGATTTTTTGAGCACGTCTACGGCGCACAGTGCGAGAATTTCGAATGACGATGGTGATTGCAAATTGGTGGCAGGGTTTGATCGGATTAAAACTTTGTCACTTGGACCTGATGTACTCCTCCACTGGACATATAGCCAAATTGGCGGCGGGCAAGTCTAAGTATATGTAGGGTCAGCCAATCGTGATGGTCTGCTACTTGCAGTCTCACCTATTAGCAAAATCGATCTCTGGTTCAAGACAAAATATAGCAAGGTCAAGCCAAACTTCAGTTTGAATGTGAGCAGAATCAAGCAGAGACACGGTCACTATTATAAAATATACGCCCTAGAGAAGCAGCCTATCTCTATTGGTAAGGAAGCGCGCGCAGCATAAGTGCGCTAGGCTTAAACAGAAAATCTGAAGTGTGAATAGATCGAAATCACGGGTTGGAATGGCGTAGCTCTCTCTTAGCCGCTGGACCCTAGCGTGTACGAGTATGTAGGGTCATGCAAGGCTTAATCTCTCGTCTGCTAAATAGGCATAAGTACAGGTAACAATTACAGACAGAGTAGAAAAAATTAAATTATAAAACTAAAACTTTAAAAGTCTATAATGGAAGGTGGCAAAGCGCAGCACTATTATAATATACTATTAGTAGACTTTTAAATACTATGTAGTAAAGAAAAGAGAAGCTTATTATTATTTTAAAACTAAATTCTCTATAATGTTGCTTATGTAGATAGTGCACTCTACTAAAGATATATTATATGTATATAGACATCTAAAACTTAATTAACTATTATACTAACTATTATACCTAATATACTAATAACAACCTATAGATATAATAGAGAACACTAGCAAATTAATCTAATGTAATATTAGATAGAGATTTTTCCTCTAGTAGAGGACAAGGTACTAAATAAGTAGATCTATAGCTAGCTAAAAGATAAGTATAGAGTAGCAGTAAGCATATATACCTTAGTAAATAACTACAAAAGCTAGAGTATTAATTAGTAAATATTAGATAATCTAAAGACACAGCTAAAAAATAGAATTATTTACCTATTCTTTGTTCTAGGTTTAGAGAATACTAAAATACTTCAATTACTAAAGTATAAAGGCACTCTAATTAGCCTAGAAACACTAGTTTAACTACAGTTCTTAATAAACCTAAAGAGAAGAAGTTAAGACAAGATTAAATAAGAAGTAGTAGTAGAAACTATATAAGAGTTTATACAAGAGTAGTTACTAGAAAGCATTATTAATAGGTATAGTAAGTAGATACTGTAGCTATACTTAAGATAGCAAGATATGTTCTTCTCTTATAACTTACTTTTTAACGAGTATATAAAGCTTAATTAAAAAGAGGTAAAAAGAAGGTTAAACATTTACTAGCGCTGTTAGAGTAAATATATTATACCTAGTCTAAACTAGTACTAGTTAATTAATAGGCATAAGAAAATTATAGTCTATAGTATATAGATCTAGGCCTATATTAATGCCTACTTATAATATGTTATCTAAGCATATATAGGCATCTCTACTTAAATAGCTTTAAGTATCTTGTATTAGTATATATATACTATAAGATAGAATAACTTTACTTAATAGTTTACATAGTTAGACTATAGAGTTAAGACTACTAATATAGCCTATACCTAATTTATATTATCAAAGGCTAATATATTTAAGATTAACTAGGCTAACAACTATATATTTAGAATAAGCATAGCTAATTAGTAAAATAAGTTATAGTAGTAGTAATTGTTAAGGTGTTTATTCTTCTAGTAGAGAGTATAATAGCCTCTTAAGCTCTAGAACTATTACTAAACTATTATAGATATATTTCTACTAACTTACTATTAAGAACATATACCTAAAAGACTAACTTTCTAATATTATAGCTACTAGTGCAATCTATATTCTAATTCTCTACTATAAGATTAGTCTATTTATTAAGATATATAACTCTTACTATATTTTTAAATAGAAGAATAAGCTAGATATTATTATAAGTAAACTAAGTATGTTATTTATATATTCTTTAGACAGCAGGGATAACTTTAAACAGCTACTTTATTAAGAAGAATTTAGAATGCTAAAGGCAGAGACCCCTATATAGGATATACACGCAGTTCTTCTAGCTATAACCTAGCACTAGTGTAATAAGTTTCTCTAAGATATAAAATTTAATCTGTATATAAGTATTATATAAAGTGCTAAAAGGTGTATAGCGCTATATAAAGATATATATCTAAGGTTATATAATAAAATTTTAGTATATACAAAGCTTATATTATGGCCTATACTTTACTTACTTAATTATCTAATAAGAGAATAGAAATGCTAGCTACCTATATAATAGACTAGGTATAACTATACTTAGAATACAACCTTTGTATATAGTCTAACTAATAATAAGACTTAGGATTATTATAGTTATATATATAGCTAGTATATAATAGTCTTTGTAATAGTCTTTGTAATAGTTACTAAAACTAGATATAGTAAGGCTAATACTAAAAGCTCTAAAAGTGTAAGAAGCTAACCTCTAAGGAAATTTGCTAGTAAAATACAAGATAGATTTAATAGAGAACAACCTCTAAGGCAAAGGTTACAGAGTTTTTATAACTCTATTTTAAACATATTAGCTCTGTAGTAGAGCTCTAGTCTAAGCTAAGAGTATAAGCTACAGTACTATTAAAGCAGTATATACTAAGAAGCTAGCACCTAGGCCTAGCCTGTTATAGTACCTCTCTACTTATTTCTTGTTTATTAGCACGCGTATTAGTTAAAACAACTTTATTACTTACTTTCTACTTTCTACATTCTTTGTTATACTACATTCTAAGCCTATGCACCTTCCTTTTAAGACTCTACTACTATCTAATTATTTAACTACTCTGCTCTACTTAATTTTAATAATAGTATCTTCTAAATTACCTACTACTTTGTATTCCTCTACTAAAAAGGCGCAAAGTAGGTAGGTAAGTTACCTCTCTCCTTTTAGTCTGCTTACTTACTAACTCTTTTACTTTACTTAGGCTTACAGCGCTGCTCCTGCAGATTCTACCCCTTCTAATACCTACTTAGCTAAGAAGGCAAAGCTTATAATAAAGAGTATTGTTCTTAAAGACAATAAGATTAAGAACGCCTTTGATAATACTCCTACTAATAGTCTAGCTAAGAGTTAAATTAAGTAGTCTCTATATACTTAACGCGCTAGTAGCTATAAAGATTCTAAGGTCTGCGTTAACTACGTGTTAGCTAGCTAGGTCTATAGCTCTACTACTAGCAGCTACTCTACTAGCTGCGCTAACTATATTGCTAGCTATACTTACTACTATAAGGTTAGTTTCTTAATTCTTACTACTTAGTATTCTCTACTCTAGCTAATTATCTGCTAGGCCTTATGTAAGACTTAGAAGACTCTAAATAAGTACTATATCTTCTTATAGTTATTTAAAGGCAACTCTATAAAGCTTCTAAATATTATTAAGCCTATTTAAGCAGATCTTAAAAAGTGTAAAGACTCTTTATATTACACTAACCTTATATTCTAGCCTAACACTTACTTATCTACTACTAGTTATAAAACTAAGTAGTCTAAGTATAAGGCTAAGGTTAATAAGGTTAAAGCTTATTTCTTTTCTGCTATAGTCTTTGCAGAGTATACTATTATTAGTACTAAGAAGGCAGTAGTCTAGGCTAAGACTCTAGTAAATTATCTGTCTTTTTCCTTACCTATTTTTAAGAGTATTTGCTAATTTCTTACTTAATATAGCTTACTATTAACTTAACACTACTTATACGCTTTATCTACTTTAAGGCTAACCTCTACACACATCTTAAGATCTCTCTTAGTACTTATTATACAGGATAGAGCATATAGGCTAACTACTAGTTACTTAGATATTTAGCACTTATAAAATAAGCAGCTCTATAACTGCCTACAAACTTAATTTAGTAATATTACGTTATCTCTAAATTTTCTTTATCTATAAGTAGGCTTTATATCTACAAAGCAGATAGACACTAATTAAATATAATTAATTAACTAAGTTACCTCTTACTAGCTTATTACAGTTATAAGCCTAGCTTCTTAAAGTAGTAGATCTCTCTATATACTTAGAAGTACGCTAGTAAATAGGTAGGGTCTAAGTAGGGGTAAGGTACCTTACGTAAGGTACCTTACCCCTACTTAGACCCTACCTACGCTAACCTCTTGCTAAGTAGGTTAAGGTTAGGTAGAGTCTATATGTAGTAGAGGTAGGTATAGAGCAGGCTCTATATATAGTAGAGGTAGGTGTAGAGCAGGCTCTATATGTAGTAAGAGTAGGAGTTAGGTATATTAGGTAATAGAGGATCTAGCTTATCTAAGAGATCTAAGAGATCTAAGAGAGGTCTAGCTAGTTAGACTAGATTAATTCTTAACTTATCTAAGAGATCTAAGAGATCTAAGTAATATTATATATAATTATTACAGATAGGTGCCTCCTACTCTACCTAACTCTAACTACTAGTTAATACAGCCTCTATCCTACCTCTACTTCTAGTTAATACAGCCCCTATTCTGCTTCTACTTCTAGTTAATGCAGCTCTACACCTACACCTACTACTAGTCTGTGCAGCTCCTATCCTGCCTCTACTACTAGTCTGTGCAGCCTCTAATCTGCTTCTACTTTCTACTTTACTACGCTGTACCTATTTACTAGCGTACTTAGAAGAGCTAGTAAAACTAAGCTTATTTACTCTAATTGTTTACCTATCTTTTTTTCTAACTCTAAGACCTACCTATAATAGCTAAGCTTATTAGCTATACTGCGTAAGCTCTCTTAGGCATTCTAACTAGACCCTACTAACTTAAGCTACGTGCTAACTAGCCTAATTAGTATATCTAGTTTACTTAGCACGGTAAGCTACGTAATATGTAAGAAATTATTAACCTAGACACTTTTAACGCTAGTAGACTACACTATAAAGTACCTAGGCTACTTATAATAAGCTTAAACATACCTACTCTAACTCCTTTACTACTACTAGCACTAGTATCCTAGTAGCAAGAATTTAAGTTGTCTAATACTAATTCTTCTAAGTCTACTAATACACTACTACCTGCTTAATCTACTTGCAGTTAAACTGTACTCTAATAACCTATAGTAGAAACACTCTATATAACACCTACAGTCTATATTAGGTTATTAAGCTTTAAGATCTATAACTAGAAGCTTGTAAGGTACAAAGTAGAAGTAAGTAAGTAAACAGCGCTAGTAGAGCAACTCTAGAAGCTTTAGAACTAGGTTAACGCTATAGTGTTGCTAGTAATCCTCTTACTAGTAATAGTTAAGCTTGTTAACAACAACTCTACTAGTCTTTAATTACTTATCTAAGCACTAAAGAAGAAGCTTGCTCCTACTAATATTAGTACCTAAAACTAAGTCTATAATAAATACTATTAACACCTTAAAGCTGTAAAATTATAAGACTTTCTTCTTATAATCTTTATTAGATAGTTTCCTTTTTAGGAATAGTTATTACCTAAAAAGGCAACTTAAGCTATTTAGCCTAAATATATATATTAGGCCTAAATACAGGTACTTTCCTAATTAGGTTTAGCTCTTACCTAATATAGTAAAGCACTATCTAAAGAATGCCTAACTAGAGAGCGTTAGAAAGCTGTGCTTATTATAGCTATAGCTTTACTAGATCTAGAGTTAGCTTTCCTACTATAAATAGCTTAAGGACACGTTGCCTTTACTAGTAGGTTACGTGTACACCTACGTAATCTGCTAGTAGGTTGCGTAATTGCCTACGCAATCTGCTTAGAAATCTCCTCTTGATTTCTAAGCATCTATTTGTAATAACTATTCTAGATCCTTCTAATTTGTAATAGAGAGAAGCGGAAGTAGAGTATAAATAGTACTTGCTTTCCCCCTCTCTTAGTTCTGTACCTAGCATTTAATATAATAACTTGTTTATTATATTATCTTATTACTATATTCACTCCTCTTGCCTCTTTAGGCTATACGCTTCCTATTTTAGAATTACCTAGTCTAGTTAGTCTAGGTCTTCTAGATTAGGGAAGAAAGTAGTTTGTCCTCCTATTTCCTCTCTACTTTCTTTACATAAAGCTCTACTTGTTACGCCTAGCTATATATTCTCTGTTTAAAGGATATACTTAGCATCTATAAGCAAAAATTCTACTCTAATCTAGCTAGAGATCTGCTAAGTAGTAATAGATCTGCTCTAGTTAATAGTACTTAAAGTACTAAATAAACTAAGTATCTAATACTGTATTAGGAGCAATTATTCTATAGCTATAAGATAGGCTTATATTATATAACTATATAGCTACTGCTACTACCTCTAGCTAGAGCTTTGCTAGTAGGTTAGCCCTGCTCCTTATCTTAATTAATTTAGTAATAATCTTCTGCTTAGCTCTTTCTACACCTCTATTTAGCTTATATGTATATATTAGAGTGCTCTAGATTTCTATACTATAATCCTTTCTCTATATACTAAATTACAATTAGCTATACTAAGGTAGTGTAGTAATATTGTTGTTCTAGAGAATTATAAATATACAGAGCTTATAATGTATATACAGGGTATTTATAAACTTCTTAAATACTATTATAATTTTATCTAATAACTTAGCATAGATTAGGTAGGTATAGATCTTCCTACTGTACTTATCTTTATTTAGTAATATCTATACCTCCTTTAAACAACTCTTTAGCATATTAAAGAGATTCTATATAATCTACTAGTATAGCTAGGGAGATTGTTTCTTAGGCCTTCTAGATATAACTTAGCTAGCATAGGTTGTAGTACAGTGTTTACACTGCTAATATAAGGTTCTGCTAATTATACCATTTTAGGCATTCTTTACAAGTGCTTAGAGTACTATAGGTCCTAGGTACTTAGCTTAGGCGTGCTATAGATCCTTATTATTAGATCTAGGGTATGTAGTCTATAATCTAAGCTTCTAAGTAGATAGTGTTACGCTTATTATAGCTAAATAGATTAACAGTAGCTTATATTCTATAAAAGTAAGGTTATAATAGCGCGTTAGAGTAGCTAGTATAACGCTCTATTATAGTAAGCTAATATACAGTGTTAAATCTAATTCTAACTACTATACACCTGCCTTCTTTAATTAAGCTTCTAACACTATATTAACGTAAAATTCCTCTACTACAGCAATGTTATAAAGGATTAGATCTTCTATATGTTCCTTGCTCTTTCTATGTAGTACTTTCTTAATTACTCTAGTGCTAGTGCCTAAGATTAGGAAGAATTAGGTGCTAGTCTCTACACAAGTAAGCTTCTTAGCCTTCTAGAAAGTAATAGGGTTAATAAGCTTAAGCTTATTAACTAAGTAGAGTGCTGCTCTGTTATTAAGGATAGTACTATCTAATAAGAGATAAGCGTTAAAATCTATAGTTAAGTAGATCCTATACTCTATAGATTAAGGTCCTATTAAGTTAGAGTCTATTAGTACTGCTACAATTAACCTAGAGTAGTCACTGCTACTTATTACAGAGTTACTATCCTTTATCTATTCCTTCTTAATATCCTTGTTCTTCTAGTCCTTATACTTAGGTTTGTTAAGGCGTTTTAGACTCTCTTTCTTAACATAATTACTAGAGGTAAACAGTTTACCTGTAAGAGCTCTCTCTAATAGGTTGTAGTTAATTAGCTTCTAGAAGTGTAATTTTCTATATAGGCAGTTAATCTTCTCTTATTTACATTAGTTGTTTAATAATAATAACTGTGTCTAAGCTAATTAACCTATAGTAGTAATCACCCTACCTAAGCTATAGGGAGCTTAAACAGAGTACTCTTAAAGAAGACCTAAATACACTCTGCTAACTTTATCTAGAGTAAGTATCTTATTACCTAGTACTAAGTTCTAGATAATAGATTGTTACATAGCCTTAGACTAGTCTAGTACAATCTTTGTTAATAAGTCTAAGAAGTTATATACTATAAGCTTACCTTCTACGTTAGTAATCTTAAGAGCTTTAGCCTTGCTATATAGAAGGTTCTACTCCTAGTACTACTTCTAAGGATTCTACTAACTCTGCCTAGCCTTCTAAAGATAAGCTTAGTACTATACGCGTACTAAGTTCTTCTTACTAGCATTAGATAGAGCTAGCTCCTTCTTTAGTACCTCAATCAGAGCTTAGAGAGTTAACTTCTTTTCTTTAATAAGTATTATTATAGCTAGAGTTATAATTACTGTATCTATAGTAGTATTAACCTAGGTCTATAGGTTCTGTAAGCACACAGACTAGGATACCTAGTTACTTAATTTAGCTCTATACTCTGTAATCTGTATCTTATATAGATTAGCATTATCTAAGGTTATTAAGCTAGGTAGCTCTAGCTGCTAGGGCTTAGATTTGTGTATTAGTATTACGTCTTTAGCTAATAAATTAATCTGCTTCTATATTCCCTTACTTATAGCATAGAATTTAAGTTAAATATACTATCTTAGCTATTAGGATTAGTTAGTAAGTATATAAGCTCCCTTTAGGATTAGAGTGTTAGTTATTCATAGATTAATTAGAGTTATAAAGATATTAAGAAGAGTAGTTACTAAGCAGTGTATCCTAGCTAAGTATGTAGAAGAAGATTATTCTAGTCTTAAAAAGCTAGGTATATAACTGTTGTTAGATAACTAGCTTAGAAATAACTAGAAGATAGATTATTAATCTATATGTAGGTGTCTACTTAGGTTACTATTTATATGCTTATTAAGCGTTCTATGCTCCTATTAGCTAATTGCTTATTATACCTAATATAGGCGATTAGCCTGTTGTATATATAGTATAAGCAAGAAGAGATTTAAATCTATTAGTAAGTTAGCCTAACTCTAGATAGAGTAGATCTAGGTAAGCAAAGTGTCTAGTAAGTAGATCTAGTGTTTAGCAACGTTATAATACTATAGTTATAAAAAGACTACCTTGCTATTTAAATAAAAGTACTATTAGCTAAACTTAAAAAAGAATGTATATAAGTATATTTAGTATTATATAGTATTCTAACTAAATAAGATCTGCAGGCATAAGCTATAGGATATGCTAGCAAATAGGTATAGCCTACTAGAGTGTATAGTAGGTGTAGGGGAGGAGCTGTATAGACTAGTAGTAGGTGTAAGGGAGAAGCTGTACAGACTAGTAGTAGGTGTAGAGGAGAGGCTATATTAACTAGAAGTAGAGTTAGAATAGAGGCTGTATTAACTAGTAGTAGGTGTTAAGTAGAGTAGAGGGTACCTAAGAGGCACCTAACTGTAATAATTATACGTAATATTACTTAGATTACTTAGGCCTCTCTCTTAGATCTCTTAGGTCTCTCTTAGATCTCTTAGATCTCCTAGATAAGATAAGAATTAATCTAATCTAACTAGCTAGATCTCTCTTAGATATCTTAGATCTCTTACATAAGTTAGATCCTTAGAGGATCTTATATTACCTAATGTACCTAACACCTACTACTAGTCTGTGCAGCTCTTCTTCTGCCTTTACTCTTGCTATATATAGAGCCTGCTCTACACCTACCTCTACTATATATAGACTCTGCCTAGCTCTAACCCTCTTAGTAGGAGGTTAGCGTAGGTAGGTGCTAGGTAGGGGTTAGGTATGTTACGTAACGTACCTAACCCCTACCTAGACTGTACCTATTTACTAGCCTACTATAGGAGCTGCTAGTCCTACTTCTAGTACCTAATATACCTTAGTAGTATTACTCTCTAGACTTTATAACAGACCTCCTAATATTAAAAAATAACTAGAGAAATAAGTATAACTTAATTCTAGTTCTAGTTAATATATTTAGTAAGTATATCTAGTATCTACGTGTAAGTAAGATACTTACTTCCTAAAGAGTAGCTAAACTTCTACCTAAGTAGTACTTCCTTAAATATAGTCTTCTTAACACTCTAATATTAGACTGTAGATTTGTGTTTACTAGTTAATTCTAGTCTAATATCTACTACTATTTAGAGATTAACTATTGCCTTAGTATAGCCTTCTACTTATAGACTAATAAACAGACAAAGCGCTAGAACTAAAAGCTAGAAAATCACATACATATCTATTAAGACTACTAATAGAATAACTAGGTAGACTTGTTACTATATACAGAGTATATATACAACTTAAAAGCCTACTTAGTATATAAGGAATCCTCTATTAGGATAGTATATAGGATTAATCCTTAGGGCTTTAATAGAGTTCTAAATAAGCACTAGCTACACTGTCTTCTAGAAGTATAGGCTAATAGTAGAAAGGCACTAGACCTCTGCTAGCAGGTAAGTAGAAGAAGAGTTGCCTAAGAAAGTTCTCTTAGGATAATACTTACATATGCTATAAAACTATAAACAATATATTAACTTAAACTTACTATTCTAAGGCTGTATATTAGCTCAGTAACTATCTAAGGTAGGAGATAAGGGTCTTAAGAGTCTTAGAGTAGGTATAGAGGTTTATATAGTTATTATATTTAATCTATTACTATAAATTATCTAAAGAAGCAACCGAAAACAAAAGAAAGACCTTAAAAGCCTCTAGTAGAGTTAGGCTAAAAGTCTAAACTACATTAATAATAGCGTTTAGAAGTCTTCTAAGCTGCAGGCTTAGTAGAAGAAACTATTAACTACTAGAAAAGAGTTACTAGAGCGTTATTAGTAGAAGGCACGTTAGTGCTATAGTAGTACTAACGCTTCTCTATACTTCTAGTATTACTATTCTGCTAGAATATAAGCTTAACGTCTACGTTAATAACTATTTTAGAAGCTACCTTCTAACAAACAGTCCCTAAGGCTGCGAACGTAAGTTAGCTATAGTAAAGGTAAAAAGTTAAAAAAGTTATATTAAAGTGCTGTAGGTTATACTTACATAAAACCTAATAAGCTTTATTAAAGTGTACTAGACCTAAACCTAAGTTCTTTACACAACGTTAGGAAGCAGCCTTATAGGCTATAATACTGTAGTAATAGGTCTTAGTATAGTTAGGAGTAGTCTGCTAGTAGTCTTAGGTTGTAGCTAGAACGTTATCTATAGTTACAGCATTACTTTAGTAAGTATCCTTCTTATTTTTCTTGCGTTTAGCTTACTTAATAAAGAAGTTAAGTATATTAATAGCATAGTAGAAGTAAGGCGTAATTAATATAAATTAGTGTTAAGTAGACACTAGGTATAGTCTTAGACTTACTATAATATATCTACTAATATTAGTGCCTAAGTATCTATTATATATACTAAAGTTATTTTTATATATATACAATCTCTTAGAATACCTAAAGACTTATATAAACAACTGTATTATTCTATTAAAGTTAGAGCTAGACTTAGTAAACAGCTTAGTTATATACTATAACAGGCTAGGCCTAGGTACTAGCTTCTTAGTGTACACTGCCTTAGCACTACTCTAGCTTACGCTTTTTAGCATAGACTAGAGCTCTGCTAAAAAGCTAATATGTCTAAAACAAAGTTATAAAAACTCTACAACCTTTGTTTTAGAGGTTGTTCTCTATTAAATCTATCTTGTATTTTACTAGCAAATTCCCTTAGAGGTTAGCTCCTTATATATACTTATAGTACTAAAATATTAAAGAAAAGGTGCAAAGCTATATTATTACGTAATGTATATATAACGTTTAGTAACTTAGTGTTATTAATATGTACAGATAGAGAAGGTATAATTATAGAGAAGTAGAGTTAAAAGTGTATAGAGTTTAAGTAGAGTGTAAATAAAGAAGAAAAAGTTAAGGTATCTACTTTTTATAGACTGCAACTCTCTTACAGCTATCTACTACGCTGCTAACGTTCTACTACCTTACTAGCTACCTTCTAAACAATTAAACGTATAAATTTTATATAGTTAGCTAGGAATAATGCCTACTTAATAGAACACTTACTATATGTCTATAAAGCCTTAAGTCTGTAGTAACAAACAACTAACTTTATAATAACAGCATAACTAATACTATATAATTAGTAGATAGACTTCTATAATAGAATTAATCTAAATTTAAAGTAACACCTAATATAATTATAACAAGCTACCTGTATATAGTGTTTTGCGTAGAGCCTACTTATATAGAAAAAAAACAGCTCTTATGCACTAACTAGATATTCTATAAAGTACCTCTTAGGTAAAAGTAATTATATATCTAGTTAAACTAGTGTAGTAGTTAGGTAAAAAAGTCTACGCTTATAGTAACTGTAGTTATTTAAAATAAAGGTAATAATGCCTCTATAAAGCTTATAGACAAAGAGCCTAGACACTTAAGTAACCTATAAGAGAGAAGTAATTATATTAAAACAGCTTAAGGCAGTATTTTTCTGTACCTAACACTAGCTTCTAGGTAATTACAGTCTCTAGACTTAGAGTAGTAGTGCTTTACAAGAACTATAGTGTAGTAATAAGTACCTTATAAAAAGAACCTTCTATAAACACTATATAGTTTATTTAATATTATTTATTACTATACTTCTAAAGGTTAAGGCTACTAAACTAAGAGTACTAGATTCTTAAGAGGACTAGAGTAAGGCTGCAGACACTCCTTAAAGTAGTCCTAGCTAAATACTTATTTAGTAATCTAATAAACTATTACCTAACTTTCTAATAGTCTTAGCTATAGGTTCTAGAGTTATTAATCCTAAGAGATCTATAGGTAAGGTTACCTAGTAAGAATTAACTAGTGCTAATTGTACCTTATAAGGAGTTGTTTATACTAACATAATTAATAGATTTAAGCACCTACTAACAAGTAAACTAGCTTTCCCTTAACTATTTTTCTCTTACGTTAGAAGTTTTTTAGAGTTTAAACTAGCACGTATTAGTATATAGAGTTTAGCAGTCTAGAATAGACTTTAGAAAGAGAAGAGGCTATTATTAAAGGCTTTCTATTTTAGGCGTGCTAACTCTTAAGACTACCTTAAAATAACTATAGTCTTTTCTTAGAGCTTCTATACACCTATATATTCCTCTAAATTCTTAAGAGCTTAACCTCTAAGGATTTGGCTCTTATCTTATCTAGTACTATATATTTTTATCCTGTCTCTTTTACCTACTTATAGTACTCTTACTCTAGCTATTAGCTGTTTTATATTTTAATTTTATAATTAATGTTTAAGAAGGCACTTATCTGCGCTATAAACTAGCACTATTACAGAGTTTTTAATTAGCACTAGTTCTTTAATAAAATATATTATTAATTCTAAGTCTAACTAAAATATAAAAAATAGTTATTTAAATCTATCTTCTAAAAGCAAAGTATATGTGTATTAAAGCTAGTTTAGCTAAATAATAACATATAACTAAAAAACAATTAACCCCTAAAGCTACACCTAGCTAGCAATTATCTCTACGTTTCTAACTTGTATTTTCGCTGTCTGTGTTTGCAATATTAACATAGTCTTCTTTTTTACCTAAAACTCTGTTCTAGACTACCTTAGAAGCAGTAACCTAAGCTACTCTATCTCTTCTAGACTCTCTATATCCTCTTAGATAAATAAATAGCTTTTAAAAGTTCCTAGTGCCTATAGTATATATAGGATAATGCTAATCTGTTTTACTATATCTACAGCCTTCTATAGTGTTATTAGAAGAGCTAATAAAATGCTCTAACTAAATATGTACACCTTTATTACTTTATTAATATCAAATTTAATATAGAGGATGCTGTTAATAAGAAAGAGTTAGATGTAATTAATGCTATATTGCTAATAAGGTGCTAAGTTACTAATAGGCGTAAGGGCACTAATTAAATGTACTTAGAGTAGATTCTTAGGCAGTTAAGGTTGTAGTAGTTTAGGTCTTAGTTACAACCTAGAGGTTAGTGCTTATAATAAAAGCTTATAATAGTAGTAGAGTTGTAAGTTTATTATATATACTACGTTTAGAGCAGAAGGTTAAAAAATGTAATTAAGTATAGACACTAGTATAGACAGATTTTATAGAATTATAGACATTAACTGTATAAGCGTGTTACAGACTCTTCTTACAATATTAGCTGCTTTTTAGTTAAGAGGTTATTACCTATAATGCCCCTTCTTCTACTAAGATTTTTTAGTTTGTAATAGAATTATTTAGTAGGCGTTAAGCTTTTTCTACTACAGTTTATTGTTAACTTAGACTCTAAATTAGTTAGTTCTTAACTTATTAAGTTACTTCTTATTAAACTTACTTGTTATTAGGTTTATATAAGACGCGTACACTAAATCTATTAAGATATTTTATTAATAAGTATATAACGACTTTTTATACTATAAGTTAAGGGACTAGGCTTGTTTTAGCTACTACGTTTTGTTTTATACCTCTATTTCTTGTGCTTCTTTATAATAATTAAATTATAGTACTCTTATATTAACCTATACAGCATATATTATAAAGAAAGAGTTACTAGAATCAGCTAGTTAAGAGAGAAAGAGAAGATCCTTTCTTATTAAAACTAATAGAGAGAATAACGTTTTCTCTAAAGTATAGATTATGTAAGCTAAGTACAAGATAAATAAGAAGACTACTTAGTAAAGCAACACTGGAACTAAGGATAACGTTCTAGCTACAACCTAATACTACTAGCACACTGCTTTTAACTATAATAAGGCCTATTACTTTAATACTATAGCCTATAAGGCTTCTTCTTACTATTATATACAGGACTTAGGTTTAAGTCTAGTAGACTATAACATAGTTTATTAGGTTTTACGTAAGTATAACCTACAGCGCTTTAATATAAGTTTTTTAACTTTTTACTTTTACTATAGCTAACTTATATAGGCAGCCTTAGGTACTGTTAGTAAGATAGTAGCTTCTAATATAGTTATTAACGTAGATATAAAGTATATTCTAGCAGAGTAGTGCTGCTAGAGGTATAGAAATGCGTTAGTAATACTATAGCACTAATATGCCTTCTGCTAATAACGCCCTAACTAGTTTCTTCTTAAAGTTAATAGTTCCTTCTATTAAGCCTGTAGCTTAGAAAACTCCTAAGGATTATTATTAAGGTAGTCTAGACTTTAGGCCTAGCCCTACTAAGAGCTTATAAGGTCTTTTCCTTTTGTTTTAAGGTGCTCTTTTAGATAATATATAGTAATAGATTAAATATAAAAACTATATAAAACTTTATACCTACTCTAATACGCTTAAGACTCTTATTCTCTACTTTAGATAGTTGCTAGGCTAATTTACAGCCCTAGAACAGTAACTCTTAGTTAATACATTATCTATAATTTTATAGCGTGTATATATATTATCCTAAAAGGACTTTTATAAGCACCCCTTCTTCTACTAAGGCAGGTTTACATTACTTCAACTTGTTCTAGACTTAGTTTTATACTTATAAGTAGATTACTATAACACGTTAGCTACTGTTTTAAAGTACTTGTTAAGGATTTTCTTATAGTAGTTAAGGTTCTCTAGTAGCTTCTAGGTAGCTTCCTTATTTAGCTAACCTAGCTACTTTACTACGTACTCTTACCTATAAGCTTAAGTGTTATTGTATTATAAAATCTCTTTAACTTTATATCTCTTAGCTAGGAGAGTATCTTCTAGAATTAGTGTAGGACCTAGCTAGAATCTCTTCTCTGTAAAGAGTTTCCTCTATAGTTTAAGTAATAATATATTAAATACTAGGTACACTTTATCTATTTAATAGTAGTAGGTCTAGCTTATAAGCTAGCGTCCTAATCTTCTTTATAATAGTAAAGAGATCTAGGTAATAGGTATTAAACTTCTTAGATAGTTAGCTAGTTGTTAGGTTCTTTGCCTAGAGCAGCACCTACTTACTTTTAGTAAAGTATCTATCTGTGATGGGCTGAGCCCTAAGTGTACGAGACTACGCACTGAACTTACGCACGTGATTATAGAGCACAGCTTGGCATCTTGCTATATCTTATACAAGAAGAGGCAATCTGTCTTTCTTTCTTATCTTTCTGCTTCTGTAGTATAGGACAAATGCATACTCGTTAGAAGGCCACTTTGACCCTTAACACTATCTACCTACTTACTATTATACTAACAAGAATTACACTTATAAGCATACTCTAAGCTATCTTTTACTACTACTTATAGATTATGCTACTGCTCTAGCTGCCTAATTACCTACTAGCAGAGGTTAAGTACCTGTCTACTATCTGCTTAGGCTTCTAGAGATTAGTATAGCTAGTACTTATTTAGAACTCTATTAAACTCTATTAAAGCTCTAAGAGTTAATTCTATATACTACCTTAATAGTAGATTTTCAATATACTATATAAGCTTTTAAGTTGTACGTGTACTTTATATATAGTAATAACTCTACCTAGTTATTCTATTAGTAGTTTATATAGATATATAAGTAGGTTTCTAACTTCTAGTTTTAGTGCTTTATCTGTCTATTAGTCTATAGGTAGAGGGCTGTACTAGAGTAATAGTTAATCTCTAAATAGTAGTAGACGTTAGACTAGAATTAACTAGTAAACACAAATCTACAGTCTAATATTAGAGTGTTAAGAGGACTATGTTTTAGGAAGTACTACTTAGGTAGTAGTTTAGCTGCTCTTTAGGAAGTAACTATCTTACTTACACGTAGATACTAGACATACTTACTAAACGTATTAACTAGAACTAGAATTAAGTTATACTTATTTCTCTAGTTATTCTTTAATATTAGTAGGTCTGTTTTAAAGTCTAGAGAGTAATACTGCTAAGGTATATTAGGTACTAGAAGTAGGACTAGCAGGTCCTATAGCTTATGCCTGTAGATCTTATTTAGTTAGCATGCTATATAATACTAATTATACTTATATGCATTCTTTTTTAAGTTTAGCTAATAGTACCTTTATTTTAATAGCTAGGTAGTCTTCTTTTAACTATAGTGTTACAACGTTGCTAAACACTAGATCTACTTATTACACACTTAGCTTACCTAGATCTACTCTATTTAGGGTTAGGCTAACTTACCAGTAGA
The DNA here is from genome assembly GCA_004011705.1 of Ascochyta lentis. NCBI lineage: Eukaryota > Fungi > Ascomycota > Dothideomycetes > Pleosporales > Didymellaceae > Ascochyta > Ascochyta lentis. The sequence goes on from RZGK01000007.1 coordinate 1,251,894, forward strand.
TATAAATTTCTTCTTACTTATGCTACGTATACAATAGGCTAATCGCCTTTATTAGGTATACTAAGCAATTAGCTAATAAAAGCACAGAACGCTTAATAAGCATATAAATAGTAACCTAAGTAGAAACCTACATATAAATTAAGGATCTATCTTCTAGTTATTTCTAAGCTTGTTATCTAACAACAGTTATAAGCCTAGCTTTTTAAGAATAAAAGAATCTCCCTCTACGTACTTAGCTAGGATATACTACTTAGTAACTACTCCTCTTATATCTTTACAAAACTAATTAAACTACGTAATAACTAATATCTTAATCCTAAAGAGAGCTTATACACTTACTATCTAATTTTAATAGCTAGGATAGTATATCTAACTTAAATTCTATACTATAAGTAAGAGAAAATAAGACTAGATTAATCTATTAGCTAAAGACGTAATCCTAATACATAAATCTAAGCTCTAGCAGCTAGACTTACCTAGCTTAACAACTTTAGATTATACTAACCTATATAAGATATAGATTGCTAAGTACAGAGCTAAATTAAGTAACTAGGCTTTTTACTCTGTATACGTACAAAACCTATAGACTTAGGTTAATACTACTATAGACACAGTAATTATAACTCTAGCTATAAGAATGCTTGTTAAAGAAGAAAAGTTAACACTCTAAGCCCTAATTATAGTACTTAAGAAAGAGCTAGCTCTATCTAACACTAGTAAGAAGAACTTAGTATATATATAGTACTAAGCTTATCTATAGAAGGCTAGGTAGAGTTAAGAGAATTCTAAAAAGTAGTACTAGAAGTGGAACCTTCTATACAGCAAGGCTAAAGCTCTTAAGATTACTAACGTAGAAGGCAAGCTTATAGTATATAACTTCTTAAACTTATTAATAAAGATAGTACTAGACTAGTCTAGAGCTATGCAACAGTCTATTATTTAGAACTTAGTACTAGGTAATAAGACGCTTACTCTAGATAAAGTTAGTAGAGTGTATTTAGGTCTCCTTTAGAAGTACTCTATCTAAGCTCCTTATAGCTTAGGTAGAGTGTTTACTACTATAGGTTAACTAGCTTAAACACAGTTAATATTAAATAACTAACCTAACTAAGTAAAGATTAACGGCCTATATAGACAATTACACTTCTAGAAACTAATTAAATATAACCTATTATACGCTAGTAAATAAGTACAGTCTAGGTAGGAGTTAGGTATATTACATAAGGTACTCTAGCTCTACTTAGCCTCTACCTACGCTAACCTCCTGCTAAGAGGGTTAGAGCTAGGTAAGGTCTATATATAGTAGAGGTAGGTGTAGAGCAGAGTCTATATATAGTAGAAGTAGGTGTAGAGTAGCGTCTATATATAGTAGAGGTAGGTGTAGAGTAGAGGCTGCACAGACTAGTAGTAGGAGTAGAAAAAAGGCTGCATAGACTAGTAGCAAGAGTAAGGTATATTACGTAATAGTATATATATACCTAAAAAGCTACTCTATTACTTTCAATTTATAGTGCAGGGTTTAAAGATTTATTACATATATTTATTACAGAAGTAAGAATAGATAATATATAAGTCTATATATTAAGAAATCTAATTGTATAAGAACCTAGAATACCTGTATATAAGTATAAACTAGCTTAGTACATCTAAATAATTAGATAGTTGTAGTAAGAAGCTTTTTATAGTATTGCCTAGCTAGAGTTACGTTCTTACTTATTATAGTTACCTACTTAGTATAAATAGCATTTAAGTTAATATCTATTTATATTGCTACATTTTCCTAATATAGAGCTTTTATATACCTTTAAAAATACTAATAAGAAAAGATTTAGTAGCTTCTTAAATAGCTTCTAGGGCTACAGCTCTAAACTACACACTAGTTAGATAATCTTATGTAATTTTACAAACTAGGCATAAGAATACTACCTTAGAAATAATTATATTAGTAGACTTCTAGTATTAACAGATTTCTTAAAGCGTAACAGCTATAGTAGAATTAGTAACTAAATATAATAAAAGACTATAATAACTATAACAAGCTAGTAAGAAGTAACTTAGTTAATTAATTGTACTTAATTAGTGTCTATCTGCTTTATATATGTAAAGCCTACTTATATACAAAAGAAATTTAGAGATAACGTAATCTCGCTGAATTAAGTTTATAAGCAGTTGTAGAACTGCTTATTTTATAAGTGCTAAATATCTAAGCAACTAGTATGTATCCTATATGCTCTATTCGGCACAACACTCCCTCTAGATAGTTTAGTATAAACTATCTGTCTTCTAAGCGCCTAGTATATAACTTAAGTAATTGTCTTATAGTTATATTCTGCCTCTAACTACTTTAAGCTTCTAGTAATTAACTAGTTGCTTATAGATAGTTTTCTCTTTATTTAGCATGTGTAAGTGTTAATTTTTAGAAGGTAAATGTAAGAGTAAGGTTTTATAACTAACTTCGTAGTTCTGTTGTTATATAACACCTAATTGTTAAGAGAAATTAAGCGTTACCTTTACTTTTACTAGGCTTAGAGTATTCTATATAAACTGTTAACTCTTCTAATTTCTCTGTTTTTTTTGCTATCTTATTAATTATAACTGTATATATGCCGAAATTTAGCTTTAATTAACTCCTATACTACCTAGTTACTTACTAGCAATCCTTCTCTTATCCTATTACCCTCTAGCTAGTTATTAGCAGTGTTAATTTGTTCTTCTCTTAGTTGTAGTAGCTCTAAGTCTTTGTTAGTAAGCTTTAGTAGTTGTTATAAGTAGATAGTATCTAAATTAAGCTTTTCTTAGTTTTACTGTCTGCTCTTTTAAACCTTTAGCTAATATAGTATAGAAATAATACAAAGTAAAGCGCCTTACACGCACTACTGCTGCTATTACCTACAACTACGCCTTAAACGCTGCTACTACTGCCTCCACTCTACTACTACTACTACTACTACTACTGCTGCTGCTACTTCTGCCTTTGCCTCTGCTTGTCTACGCGCCTAGCGCTCTGTGCAGCTACTTTTTCTTGCTACTACTACTGCCTTCTACTCTAGCTTTAGCTAATTAAGCGTTATTTATTAGGCCTCTAGGCTTATTTAACGCTGCTGCTGTTATAGCTATAGTTGCCTCTGCTTGTACTGCCTACGCCTTTACCCTTACCTTACCTCTGCTCTTACCTCTGCCTTTACTACCTCTACCTAAGCCCCTTACTGTGTTATTAGATGCTCTAGAGCTAGTACACTAGCTAATCTTATACGCGTACTATATAGACACGCTACTAGTAAGTAGCTTAGCTGTGCTGTGCCTAGAAAACCTAGATATAGGTTTACACAGTAGGCGCTGTAAGCACTATACCTTTAGGCACTTCTACTGCCTCCTATATATTATCTAAAAAGAGCTATTAGATAGTAGACTAACAGCTTATTAGGCACTCTATGTTAGAGCTGCTAGGGCTAGAGCTAGTAGATACACTAGTTGCGTCTAATAGCGTAATAACTCTAGTAAGTAACCCTAAATCTAATAATTAATTACTATTATAGCTAATTAAGTGTATAGTAGGTTAGTAAGCTATGTATTGCTATCTACGTAATAAAGGAGATAGTTAATAATAGCTACTATACCTAGACCTCTTTAGAGCGTAGATAGGTAGCTATTTATTAGGTTTTTAAGCTTTACAGCTACTAGGTGTGCACTTAAAAGAGCTGCTACTAGTAGCTGTAGTAGCGTTCTGCACCCTAGAGAAGAGGTTGTTCTCCTTATTAGTTTTAATAAAAAAGATCTTCTCTTTCCCTATTAACTAGCTCTTTCTAGTAACTGTTTCTTTATAATACATGCTGTATAAGTTAAGATATCTTAAAAAGTACTTATAAGCTTACCTAGGCAGCGCTTTTATAAGTCTATTAGCTAGCATATTACTTATTTTTAGATATATTACCTTAATTATTCTCTTAGTATACTCTTGTTTTAACTATATGTTTTAAATGTCTATATAGCGCAGCTAAGTAGTAAGTTACTTACTCTCTTTAACAACTAATTAGATTGTTTATTAGTTATTACAGAAGATCTTCTACAGCACCCTTAAGTCTAAACAGAGTTCTATTAGAAATTACTTTAGAGTAATTAACTCCTTAATTACGTACCCTAATACAAGTGTAACAGGCTAGGCCTAGGTACTAGCTTCTTAGCGTATACTGCCTTAGCATTACTCTAGCTTACGCTTCCTAGCATAGACTAAAGCTCTGCTACAGAGCTAACGTGTTTAAAACAGAGTTATAAAAACTCTACAACCTTTGTCCTATAGATTGCTCTCTATTAAATCTATCTTGTATTTTACTAGCAAATTCCCTTAGAGGTTAGCTCCTTACAATTAGATTTAATTACTAAATAAGGATTAATAAGCAAGACGTACAACAACACTGCTAGGCAGTTAAAGGAATACAGCATTAAGCTGTGCACTAGTAACAACAATTAATTAGATGTTAGAACTAAACTCTAGAACCTTACTACTACGTTAGTACCTAAAGAATAGTAGATAGAGCTTTTAGCTTATGTACTAGAACGCCTAACTACCTACCTATTATAGGCAAACCTACCTAAGGCTATAGTAGCTATTACTTACAATAAGGCCTACCCTATAATAGACTCTAACTAGAACCTATAATAGAAAGACATAAGTAAAACTATATAAAGGCTAGTTAAAGCCTAGGTCTAAGCCTATATTGTATCTATAGGATTGCTAAACTATAGTGCAACACTTTCTACCTCTATATAAACAGTTAACAATAAACTAAGCAAGACTATAAAGTTACCTAATATAGGTAAGTTTAGTAGCAACTAATAAGTGTACTAGACGTTTAAGTCTTAGATAAAGAACAAGCTAAGGTCTATAGAGGACTAGGAGGCTGTCCTAGAAGTTGCCTATATGTTTAACAGGCTAGAAGGATAAGCTGCGTAGGTTAGGTTATTGTAGAAAGACTATAACCTAATAGGTACAACTGCCTAGTTCTAGGACTATCTAGACAAGTAGTATAAAGACTTACTATTTAAAGAGCACTCTTAGTAGAAACTCTAAACTATTACTATAAAGAAGAGTAACTAGAGTGTTAAGTCTTTTAATGCAGAGTTTATCTAGCTAGCCTATAACACTGCTAAAGAAGATAATACAAAGAACCTTAAGACTAGGTACATATTTGTACTCTAACTAGACCTCTAGAATAAGATAGTGTTAGTAGATATTCTAGACAACTAGGACCTCTAAAGCCTTATAGCTAGGGTCTTAGTAGTAGAGGTTAACCTCTGTAGGTCTAAAGCACTAATAAATAGTACCTTTAGACAATATACATGCAGGATAAACCTAGACAGTATAGACTAGGAACCTACTAGAGTCTACTCTAGAAAGATTAAGTCTAATAACTAACTATAAGCAAAGTAGTAGACTTAGGAAGTTATAAACTAGCAGAGAGCTACTAACGTCTGTCTAAGATATAGAAAGAAGAGTTACTACGTAGGTAGATGCAATCTAGCCCTAGCTAAGAAACTAAAGAAAGTCTAGGTTTAGAGTGTAATTGCTAAGGTTTCTAAAACTAATAATTCTACTAATAAAGGTTTAGAAAACTAGAAACTTCTGTTTAAAGGCATAAATAGGGGTTAAGAAAAGAAGTTATAAAGAGAAGAGAACTGTTCTAGAAGTTCTACTAGCAGTAGCTAGATAGTAAGCCTATATTACTGTATGCAATAGTATAAGACAACACTATAGCATATATATTAATTAATACTAGGTGTTTAATATATAGTATAGTCTCCTCTAAGTTTATATTACAAAATAACTTCTAACACACTTCTATATATAGACGTAAGGTATTAGGTATAGCTAGGAAAGTAACTTAGGTAACTAATGTTGTAAGAATAAAGATTAACATAGATAGCTATAGAGAGACCCTCTAGGCATATATGCTAGATAGAGAAAGAGAGTACAACCTTATCTTAGAGAGACTATAGATAGATAAAAACAAAGTTACTATAGCACTAGCTAAGAAATTATTATTTATCTACTCCTTGTAGATAAAAGTTAGAAGCAGAGAAGGCGCCTATTCTAACTAACTACTTAAGCCTGTTAGCCTAGAGCTGTATTAGGTGCTAAGAAAGAGGTCTAAGATAGACTAGAACATAGAGCTGTTTGCTATATTAATAGCAGATATCTAGAAGGCCCTAAAGAAGAAGAAGCTAATAGATCTCTAAGACCTTTTCTTAGAGTTCCTAAAAGATAAGTTTAGAACATTTATAAAGGAGAAAGTAGATAAGCTAGCACCTTACTACAGACCTAACATAGATTATACTATTAAGCTAATTAATTAAGATAGAAAACCTACAACAGTACTATAGGGACTACTATATAATATATCCTGCAAGGAGCTCTTAGTGCTCTAACAGCAACTTACTAGCTACTTAGATAAGGGCTTTATTTAAGTTAGCAAGTCTAGTACTTCTACCCTAGTGCTATTTATTAAGAAACCTAGTAGAGGTCTCTAGTTCTGTGTTAATTATTAGGCACTAAATACAATTACTAAGAAGGACTAGTACCTACTACCTCTAATCTATAAGACTCTCTTACAGATCTTAAAAGCAATATAGTTTACTAAAGTAGACATTATCTAAGCCTTCTATAAGATTAGGATTACTAAGGGAGATAAATAGAAAACAGCTTTCTAGACAAGATTTAGACTCTACAAGTAGCTAGTAACACTATTTAGGTTAGCTAACGCCTTAAGTATATTCTAGCAGTATATTAACTAGGTCTTAAGGGAGTACTTAGATAAATAGTGCTCTGCCTACGTAGACAATATGTTAATCTACTTTAGCAGCACCTAGAAGGAGTATAAGGCTAAGGTTAAGGAAATTATTTAGAAGCTAGAAGCTGCAGAGTTGCACCTTAATATAGAAAAGAGCAAGGTTTCTGTTAAGAGCACTAAGTATTTAGAATTTATTATTAAGGCTAGTAAGGGTATCTAGATAGACTCTACAAAGGTTGCTGCTATAAAGTTATAGAAACCCCTAAAGATAGTAAAAGGAATCTAGAGCTTCCTAGAGTTTGTAAACTTCTATTAACAGTTTATTAACTAGTTTTCTAGTATAGCAGAACCTCTTACACGCTTAACAGAAAAGAACACAACCTTTAAGTAGAGGGAACTATAGTAGTATAACTTTTATGCTATAAAAGCTGTATTTACTAGAGAAATAGCACTTATAAACTTTAACCTAGACCTAGAGATAGTACTAGAGTATAACGTGTTAGGATAAGCAACAGGAGGAGTACTATCCTAATATAGAAAAGACAAGGTACTCTGTATAGTAGTATACTTCTCTGCTAAGAATTCTAAAGCAGAAGTAAACTATACTATTTATAATAAGGAAATACTTATAGTAATTAAATACCTCTAAGAATAGAGCACAGAGCTAAAACAAGTAAAGGAATTTATAGTTATTACTAATTACAAAAACTTAGAGTACTTCTGTAAGGCCTAACTTCTTTCTAAAAGACACGTCTGTTAGTCTAGACTCTTTAGCTAGTTTAACCTTACCTTTGTCTATAGACCTAGCAAGGTTAACAACTAAGCAGATGCACTCTTAAGAAAAGAGGAGAACATCTCCCTATCTATAAGAGATAAGAGGACTAAGACTAGACAGTTTTAACTGTTAAAACTATTTACGCAAGTAGTAAAGACTAGCCTAGAAGACAACTCTGCTAATAATATACAGGTTTTCTTTTTAGGACTACGTAGAGCAGACTAACTCCTCTCTATAATCCCTCTAAATAAAGAGCTATAGGAAAACTGCTATAAGAAACTAGAACAAACGCGTAAGGAAACGCTTCTAGCTAGAAACTTAGAACTATATAACAGCATTAAAGAATTTAAAACACTTTAGAAAAACACTGCTAAGAATAATAAGACTTACTAGCTTACTAAGTCTTTTATCTCTTTAGGTGCCTAGAAGTTTCCTGTGCAGCTTAACTTTAAAGTTTCCCTCTCTAAGTGCTCTATAGATAACAGAGACTAACTATACTACTATAGAAGAGTATAGGTTCTAAACTCTAATGCTCTTAGGACTAAGATTATTAACAACGCCTATTATTCTCTAATTATAGGCTATCTAAGACAGAGAAACATGTATGCAATTCTCTCCTAAGCCTACTTCTAGCTAGAGATGTTAACTGCCTTATAATAGTATATAGAGAACTGCAACATCTGCAGAAGGACAAAGCTATAGAGAGAACTAAAGCAGAGACTCCTTAAACCTCTCCTTTTACCTAATAGGATTTAGAAGGAAATCTCTATAGACTTTATAACAGACCTACCTAAGAGTAAGAGTAACTGTAACCTTATAGTTATTAGAGACAGACTCTTTAAGAATATTATTCTAGTCTCTCTGCTAGACATGTTAGTAAAGATAGTTACCTGTGCTTTTATTTCTAATATAGTAGGCTATTACTAGTTGCCTAATATAATTATCTCTAATTAAGAGATGTAGTTTCTTAGCAACTTCTAGCAGATAATGTGCTAACTGCTAAAAATTATACAATAACTCTCTACAGCCTTTTACCTCTAAATAGACAGGAGCACTAAACGTATAAACTCTATAGTAGAAGCCTACTTAAGAGCCTATATTAACTAGGCTTAGGATAATTAGTCTACCTAGGTGCCTATAGCCTAGATTGCAATTAAAGGACAAGTAGCTACATCTATAGGGTTTAGCTCTTTCTTCCTCTAGCACAGTTATAATGTAGATCTAGTCTAGATAGACCTAGACTTAATAGCAGAGTTGTTGCACTAACATACAAGAAAACCTACTAGAGCTGTAGTAAGTATAGTGCAGAAGTTTGCTAAAACAATTAACTTTGTTAAAGCCTAGATAGCAGAGGCTTAGTAGATATAAGAACAGCAAGCTAATGTATACTAAAGGGAAGCCCCCTAGCTAAAGGTTAAGGACAAAGTCTAGCTAAAGCTAGAAAACTAGTTCTTAAACAGATAAGTAAGCAGGAAACTAGACTAGAAGAACTAAAAGTTTATAGTTGTAGAAGTTATCTCCCTACATAACGTTAAACTAGACATTAATAGTAAAGTCTATCCTGTTTTCTATATTAACCAGCTTAAGTTATACCTATAAGACCCTCTTTACAGACAATTAAACAATAACCTCTAGCCTAGCCCTCTAGTTATTACTAATAATAATAGTATATCCTCTAAAGAATAGAAAGTTAACTCTATCTATAGGGAAAGATAATCTAGAAGAGAGGGTAAGAGATGTAAATACCTAGTATAATAAGAAGGCTATGTTAGTAAAATATAAGAAAAAAAGGACGTTTGTAAGAACCTAGAAGCTCTAGACAGATAGCTGTCTATAATAAGAGACAGGAGAGATAAGGATAGGAACTTGCTCTTAGGCTTCTAATTAGAATCCCTAGAAGGGCATAACTAACTTTCTTACTTCTAATAGAGGAAGGAGGAGAGGAGTAGGAAGTAAAGACAAGCATAAGTAAGAGAAGGAGCACTAGTTAGTTAGGGAGATTATTTGTTGTATTAGTCTATTCTAAAGGATAGGCTGCTCTAGAGGGGGACTATATTGTTATAAAGAAAAAGAGCTAGAAGCCTAGGTATTATCTAGCTAAGAAAATCCTAAACGCTGCAGATGAGAGAAGACCTAAGCACTGCTCTTAGCAGAACCTCTACTACTACTATTGTCCTTATTACCTACAGCAGCGTTAGTAACGTTCTTAATAAGCATTTAGACAAAGTCCTTGTATCTAGCAGTAGAGAAGATCTTAAGACGTGTGCAGAGGTTAGCCTTAAAGTAGGTAAAGCGTATAAGTAGCGTTAAGTTAATAGTAAGCTATATTAAGTAAGGAATTAGCAAATACTCTAGAAAACAGGTAAGAAAAGAAGGAAATAACTTACTAGAGTTTTAATCTAGACTACTACCTTCTTAGTAGTAATAGCAGTGCGCTCTATAAGGACTATAGCAGCAGAAAGATAGGCCTTAATCTTATTAACCTTAGCCTTATACTTAGACTACTTAGTCTTGTAACTAGTAGCAGGTAAGCAGGTGTTAGGCTAGAACGTAAGGTTAATGTAACGCAGAAAGTCCTTACGCTTCTTAAGGTCTACTTAGATAGGCTTAATAACTTATAGGAGCTTTATAGAGTTGCTTTTAGCAAACTATAAGAATACGTAGTACTTATTTAGAGTCTTCTATATCTTACGCAGGGCCTAGCAGATAGTTAGCTAAAGAAGAGAATACTAAGAAATAAGAAGTAGAAACTTACTTTATAATAGTAAGAATAGCTAAGGATACAGAGAGTGCAGCTAGTTAAGCAGCTGCTAGTAGTAAAGGTGCAGACCTGTCTAAACAATGCATAGCTAACGCAGACCTTAGAATCTATAAAGCTGCTAGCGTGTTAGGTACACAGAGACTACTTACCTAGAACTCTAGACTAATTATTAGTAGAAACATTGTTAAAGTCTTCCTTAATCTTCTTGTCTTCTAGCTCAACATCTTCTGCTATAAGCCTTGCTCTCTTAGTTAAGCAAGTAGTAGAAGAGGTAGGATCTGCAAGAGCAGCGCTGTAGGCCTAAGCAAGATAAAAGAGTTAGTAAATAGGCATATTATAGGTAGGGATAGAGCAACTTACTTACTTGCCTAGCGCCTTCTTATAGGGTAAACACAACGTAGTTAGTAATCTAGAAGGCACTATTATTAAAATTAAGCAGAGCAGGGCAACTAAACAATTAAGTAGTAGTAGGATTATAAGAGGAAGGCGCGCAGACTTAAAACGTAGTACAATAGAGAATATAGAAAGTAGAGAGTAGGTAATAAAGTTGTTTTAACTAAGGCGCGCGCTAATAAACAAAGAATAAGTAGAGAAGTACTGTAATAGGCTAGGCCTAGGTGCTAGCTCCTTAGCGTACACTGCCTTAGTATTACTCTAGCTTACACTTCTTAGTATAGACTAAAGCTCTGCTACAGAGCTAACGTGTCTAAAACAAAGTTATAAAAACTCTGCAACCTTTGTTCTGGAGGTTGCCCTCTATTAAATCTATCTTGTATTTTACTAGTAAATTCTCTTAGAGGTCAGCTCCTTATTAGGTAGACTTTACTATTAATGTCTAGTTTAATATTATATAGAGAGATAACTTCTATAACTATAAACTTCTAGTTCTTCTAATCTAGTTTCCTGCTTACTTAGCTGTTTAAGAACTAGTTTTCTAGCTTTAGCTAGACTTTGTCCCTAACTTTTAGTAGAAGGGCTTTCTTTTAGTATATACTAGTGTAATATTCTTATATCTACTAAGCATCTGCTATCTAGGCTTTAATAAAGTTAATTATTTTAGTAAACTTCTATATTATACCTACTACAGCTCTTATAGGTTTCCTTGCGTATTAGTGTAATTACTCTGCTATTAAGTCTAGGTTTATCTAGACTAGGTCTATATTATAACTATACTAGAGAAAGAAAGGGCTAAAGCTAGTAGATAAGGCTACTTGTCCTTTAATTACAATCTAGGCTATAGGCACCTAAGCAGACTAATTATTTAAGGCCTAGTTAATATAGGCTCTTAAGTATGCTTGTACTTTAGAGTTAATATATTTTCTACTTCTATTAGTTTATAGGTAAAAGGCTATAAAAAGCCTCTATATAATTTTTAGAAGTTAATATATTACTTACTAAAAGTTGCTAAGGAATTGTGTTCCTTAATTAGAGATAATTACATTAGGTAACTAATAGTAAGCTACTACATTAGATATAAATGTATAGGTAACTATCTTTACTAATAGGTCTAGTAGAGAGACTAAGATAATATCTTTAAAGAGTCTGTCTGTAATAACTATAAGGTTAGAGTTGCTGTTACTTTTAGGTAAGTCTGTTATTATTATACAGAATATTTGTTACTGCTAAAAAGAGCATTTATACTAGTACAACAGTACTCTAATTTACTGCAATATTATAGGCAATATTCTATGCAACACACCATCTTACCTCTAGCAAGTAGAGGCTAGGCTTAGCAGGAAGTAGAGAAATTGCTTAGATTGCTATGCTAAGGTAGCTGTAGCAGGGTTATCTTAACTAAGAGTTGCTTATTACAAGGCAGACTTTTCTATAGGGCTAGATCTAACCCTCTAACTAGCCTAGAGTAGCTGCAGCACGGCTTAGATAGGGACCTTTATGCTCTAGCTAATCTTAGCTCTAGTTACCTACTTAACTTAGAATCTATATAGCCTCTACTAGCATAGTCTTAGTGTTCTAGGCTTATAACTGTTACAGCTAAAAAGAGTAGTTATACTAGTATAACAGTACTGCAATTTAGTGCAATAATATAGGCAATATTCTATGTAACACACCCCCTTACCTCTAGCAAGCCGGGGCTAGGCTTAGTAGAAAGTAGAGAAATTGCTTAGATTGCTGTGCTAAGGTAGCTGTAGCAGGGTTATCCTAACTAAGAGTTGCTTGTTATAAGGCAGACTTTTCTGTAGGAACAGATCTAACGCTCTAACTAGTCTATTTAGTGTAGCTGCGGCACAGCTTAGATAGGGACCTTTTTACCCTAGCTAATCTCTGCTCTAGTTACCTACTTAACTTAGAATCTATATAGCCTCTGCTAGTACAGTTTTAGCATCCTAGGCTTATAACTATTACAGCTAAGAAGAGTAGTTATACTAGTATAACAGTACTCTAATTTACTGTAATAATATAGGTAATATTCTGTGCAACAGTTATAAAGTCTAAAGAGATTTCCTTTTAGATTCTATTAAGCAAGAGAGAGGTTTAAGAAATCTTTGTTTTAGTTCTCTTTATAGCTCTATCTTTGTATAAATGTTATAGTTCTCTATATATTAGCATACAGCAGTTAACATCTCTAGCTAGAAATAAGCTTAGAAAAGAATTGTATATATGTTTCCTTACTCTAAATAGCCTATAATTAGAGAGTAGTAGGTATTGTAAATAATCCTAGTTCTAAAAGTTTTAGAGTTTAGAACCTATACTCTTCTATAGTAGTATAGTTAGTCTCTGTTATGTACAGAACACTTAAAGAGAGAAACTTTAAAGTTAAGCTGTGTAGAAAACTTCTAGGCTCTTAATAGGATAGACAACTTAGTTAGATACTTAGTGCTCTTAATAGAGAATTTGATCTTCTCTATATTAAGGCGTAACTCTACAACTCCTAGCTTCTAGATAGTTTTCTTAACCTTAGCTTTATATTCCTCTTAGGTACTATTAGAGTAGATTAATACATTATCTATATAGGCAGAGCACTATTTATCTAAGTACTCTTTTAAGACCTAGTTAATATACTGCTAGAACGTAATTAGGGCGTTAGCTAACCTAAATAGCGTTACTAGCTACTTATAGAGTCTAAATCTTATCTAGAAAGCTGTTTTCTATTTATCTCTCTTAGCAATCCTAATTTTATAGAAGGCTTAGTATACGCCTTCTATATAGTAGAATGCTTTTATTAGTATTAGTATTAAGCAACAGAAATAGTTATAGATTAATTAAAGAAGTACTAACCTTAAATTTAGCTTAGAGTTATACTAAAACAAAAGGTAGAGATAGTAATAGATTAGTATTTTAAAAAGCTTACTAAATAATTTCTTAGTAAATATTATATATACACCTTAATAAAAAGTATAAGCTTTTAAATAAGTAAGTCTTACACACTTAACTTACCTAGAAGGTGTATTGTAATATTACTAAACGCTAAATCTACCTACTAGATACTTAGCTTACTTAGATCTACTCTATTTAAGGTTAGGTTAACTTACTAATAGTTTTAAATCTCTTCTTACTTATAGTATATATACAACAGGCTAATTGGCTATATTAGATATACTAAGCAATTAGCTAATAGGAGCATAGAACACTTAATAAGTATATAAATAGTAACCTAAGTAGACACCTATATATAAATTAATAATCTATCTTCTAGTTATTCCTAAGCTTGTTATCTAAAAAATATATAGTAACCTTCTATAAAGTTGTTATAGATTTTAGTAAGAATAGTTTAGTAAAGACTTATATCTTAAAGAATCTACACTTTTCTACTTCTGTATAGGATTCTACTAGAGTTAACCTATTAGTAGTAGTAATTCTTAGCTACTCTGCTTACTTTCTAACTTGTTAGTAACTTATAAGCAGTATTCTACTCTTAAACCTATCTAATATAGTTAGTTAAGCGTTCTAGAATATCTAGAGTATATACAGACTTACTTTACACAGCGTTATCTATAAGGTAGGTAAGTAACCTAACTTATCTATTAAGGCTAGAAAGAAGAGCCTCTACAGAATTAAAGCTAGGTTCCTAAGCCTTAGATAATATACATTAACTCTAGCTATTATAGCCTGTAGGTAGCTAGTTAAGAGCTAAGAGAGATGTATCTCTAGTACTTATTAGTAGGTAGAATTCCTTGGAGGCTGTTTTAGAGAGTTGCTAGAATCCTTTAGAACTTCTACTAAAGCTACCTACTACTCTAGTTGCCTCTTTAATGTTTAAAGCCTTAGCGTTTTAAATAGTCTATATTAAAAGCTTTTATTAGAGTGTTAGTAGTATAGTATTATATAGTACCTGCTACTTTCTAATAACTAGTCTCTTTATATACTCTAGGTGCCTTAATAAGCTATTTATAGAGTTCTCTAGTCTAAACTTATATTTAAGTTTATAGTTATACCTAGCTAGCTCCTCTATATAGCATACTTACTTAGAGGAAAGCCTTTTTATAGTTATAAAGTACTATAGGTTGTTAAGATTAGAGAGTACTTAGGCTATTAAATAGGTAGCTTAAGGTAATACTACTACTACCTAAATACCTTAATAATTATAGCTAATTCCTTATTATAGGTATGCTATCTAATTAATAGACCTTAGAAATTCCTGCTTTAGAACGCTACTAGCTTCTAGTATTATTCTATTAGTACCTCTAATAATTATAGTTATAGTAGTATAGTAGCTATAGCAAAGTCTAACCTTTAGTAAGAACTATAATAAGCTTAGTAGGATTAAAGTGTTATAGTATAAGGGCTTTAGTAAACTTCTTCCTAATAGTAAGAAAGGCCTAGCATACTTCCTTAAGCTTACTCTATAGTTTATACTATCTTATTAGACCTTTTTAGGTTTTTACTAGCGTTTTCTTCTCCCTCTTTATTAAAGTAGAGCTACTAAGCTCTAACTCTAGCCTCTAGGCAGAGGTTATATAGGCTACTAGTAGGTAGATAATCTCTAGGTAGTTAAAGATAAACCTTTAAAAGAAATTAGCAAAGCTAAGAAACACTTAGATATTCTACTATCTTCTAGGCTCTAGCTACTCTTAGATTGTTTACACGCAGACAGAATCTATAACTACTTTACTAGGCATAATAATAAAGCCTAGAAACTTAACTAACTTTGTTATAAATAACTATTTACTTACTTTGTAGAACAACCTCTGTTTATGTGTTTATTAGTAGATTTCTGTGTTTTTTTTTGCAAAGAGGAGATAACAGGGGAAGGATAGGCCTAACAAGGTAACTAGAAGCTATCTATCTATATAATTTCCTCTTCTCTCCTTCTCTCCTTCTCTCTCTCTCCTTCTCTCCTTCTCTCTCTCTCCTTCTCTCCTTCTCTCTCTCTCCTTCTCTCCTTCTCTCTCTCTCCTTCTCTCCTTCTCTCCTTCTCTCCTTCTCTCCTTCTCTCCTTCTCTCCTTCTCTCCTTCTCTCCTTCTCTCCTTCTCTCCTTTCCTTTCAGAAGAGGATATAATAGCTAAGCCTCTTCTTTACTTCTAGAAAATCTACTAATTTGTAAAGGCAGAACAAGGCCTTAGAAGGGAAAGAGAGGTAAGTGCTTAGAGCTGCAGATGTTGGGATGTAGGGAAGAGAGAGAGAGTAGGGAGAGTCTTAGAGCTTAGCGTAAGCAGATAGATTAGCTAATAATAAAGCAGTAAACACATTGCGTGTTTTAAATACCTATATATATAGTATATTTTTTACCTGCATTTTTTGTGTATAAGCCTATTTAAAATTTAGGAAAAAAATCTAATTTGTGCAGGTTTAAAAAACCTAACCTGCTTACTATAGTGTAAGGATATTATCTAGAAACACTATATAGGTATAGTCTATAAGACCCCCTAAATCTCTAAAAATATAGGCTTAGAATATTGCTAAAGTGTTTACTAATCTAAAAGGTATAACTAGGTAGTTAAAATTACTATACCTAGTCTTAAAAGCTGTCTTCTACTTATTACCTTTCTTAATCTAGAGCCTAGAATAGGTATTATATAGATCTAGCTTAGACAAGATAGCAGCCTCTAATAGCCTATCTAGCATCTTATTTATAAGAAGAATAGGATACTAGTTCTTAATAGTAATCTTGCTAAGGCTATTATAACCTATATAAAGTTGTAGTATGCTATTAGCTTTTTATATAAATAAGATAAGTACTCTAGTAAAAGACTTACTTAGACGTATCTAGCTCTTTTCTTATGCTGTATTAAGGTAGGCCTATAGTATTTCTAGCTTCTTCCTAGAAAGGTTATAGATAGGTATATTTAGTATCTTACTCCTTAGCTTAATAATAATGGAGTATTTATAATTTTAATATAGAGCTAATATACTAAACTAATATTTACTAAATATAACATACTTATAGTATAAATCTAAAGGAATATACTTAAGCTTTCTTAGGTCTAGTTTGTTATCTGCAGAGTTAACTAAAGAATAGTCTTTATTACTGTCTAGAAGAACTTATACTATACCTATAGGCAGTATTATAGAGTATTAAGAAGGTTCCTAGATAATACTTACTACTATACGCTTTTCTATAGCTTTAGAGAGCTACAATAGATCTAGGTACTGTAAAATATAATACTAAAGGTAATCTACAACTTTAAGTATTTTCTTCTAAAGCTAGAAGAGTGTCTTATTATAGAAGTATTTTAAATTAAGAACAGCATCTTTGCTTAGATTCTAGGCTAGTAGTCATCTACTGCCTTCTTAGTTACTTTCTAATAAGGTGTTAATTATCTCTTCCAGAACTTAGTAGACTAGCTGACCTAGGTGTATTAGATACGCTCTCTCTTCTAGTTTTATAGATTAGAATAGATTCTATATACTAGTAATATACACTCTTATTATATTATTAAAAAACTACTTATATATTCCTTTAATAAGGCAAATACATAGGTTAGCTAATACTATCTGTAGGTTACTTAGTACTAGGTTATACATCTTAAAGGTCGCTAACTAGAACTTCTACAGTTCTACAGACTTAACTATACTATTACTATTTAAGTAATTAATAGTTAGATTATAGAGTTGTTGAATGTCTAGATAGTTACTATTAAGGAATATAGCTAATAGCTAGTAATAGAACAATTTATATTCTAGGTAGAGGTTATCTACTACTTACTAACTAATAAAGTTTAGCTCTACTTCTAAGTTATAGAAGGCTTAGAGCAGCGTTAGAAACCTATAAGAATTCTAGAAGAATACAGTAACTACAATATAGGTTTATTTTTTCTTAGTTTTAGGCCCTAGTTGTAGTTAGAATAGGTTAGCAACTAAGGCTTTCTTTTTTCTAACTTTCCTATTAACTAGAAGTGTCTATTATTATTTCTCTTATAGTAGATATATAGCTACGACAGTTTTTCTAGTAGCTTTTTTTATTACTTTAGTCTTTGTTTTAATTTTAGCTATTATTACTGTTATTAAACTAGGTAGCTACTAAATATGCTGTTGCCTTAGCTATTAGACAGTGTGCCTCTATAGCTAGTATACTTCTTATTGTTCTTCTAATTAAGAGATATAATATGTTTCTTACTGTAGTTAGCGTTAATACTTTTATAAGTAACTGTAGGGTAAGCTGCTATATGTATGTTATAAAGAGCTTATTTAAACTTCTGCTATTACTAGATAATATCTAAGCTGCTGTTATACTAGATTTCTAACTAGAGGTAAAGTAGGGTTTTAAACTATACAAAAGTAATTTTAAAGTCTTAGTTATAAGTACTATTATTAAACTTAAAGAAGCTATGTAGTAGTAGTAACTTCTAGCAATTTAATAGAATTAGAAAGGTATTAACTATATTACCTTCTCTCTACTTAATATTAAAGAACCTAGTATAGTTCTTATACTTAGTAAGAATAGAGTCTTACACAAGTTGCTTCTGTTCTGCCTTAAGGTTAGACTATAACTAGATTAATTTCTAGTTAATCTGTTATTAGATTAGTTTGCAATAGAGACTAAACTAAATAGTACTAGTAGCCTAGTAGGTTCTTATAATAGAGTCTTCTAGTACTTAGGCGTATTAGAAGGCTGTCTTAATATTCTTAATCTACTAGTCTACTTACTAAGAGAATAGAGCTCTACTCTTAGTACCTAGCTTAGGTTTAGGTTAAATATTATTTAACACTTAGATAATCTTTCTAGCCTTATTAAACGCTAGCTAGGTAGGTTCTAGCTAGTCCCTGCCTTTAGTTAAGCCTAGGGCTTATAAGGCTTAGTTAATCTAGTTCCTTTAGATAGCTAGTTTAGCCTTAGTAGCTCTAGCAAGTTCTGCTTTAAAAGGGTTCTTAAGAAGTTACTTAACAAATAAAAGCTAGCTTATAGTTAGGATAGCTACAGGTTTAACCTAAGGCGCTCTACTAGCAGCTAGAGAGTTTGTATTTAAACTAGTTGCTAGGTTTATCTAACTTAGATAGGATAGCATATCTGTTAGAGGGCTAGTAGGGCAATAAGCCTGTATATCTTCGAATTCTATAGGACCTAACACTTAGTTGTTAGATATACTAGGCATTATATTAGCCCTAGGTATGCCTAGTAGTAACAAGTTTACTACTATATTATACATAGGATAGTTCTACGCATCTGTTAGGTTGCTACTAGAGCTAGGCTGTTATAAGCCTAGTGTGTTGTTATTACTAGCAGTATGTTAGTATTGTTAATTTCTAACTATTGTAATAGGTATAGAAAAAATTAGAGATCTCTTAACTGCTTCTTCTAAGAGAGAGTATAAAGGATTTAAATTATAAGAGTACTGCAGGTAGGTAAGGAATAAGATAAAACGTATAGTATTAGATAGGATAAGAGACAAATCCTTAGAGGTCAAGCCTTTAAGGATTGAGAGGAATATATACGTGTATATAGGCTCTAAGAAGTAACTATAGTTACTCTAAGGTATTTCTAAGAGTTAGTATGCCTAAGGTAGAAAGCCTCTAATAGTACTACTCTAGCTTATACTCTTTAGTATAGACTAGAGCTTTACTACAAAGCTAACACGTTTAAAATAGAGTTATAAAAACTCTACAAGGTCTACTCTATAAGTTATTCTCTATTTAATCTATCTATTATTCTACTAGCAAATTTCCTTAGAGGTTAGCTTCTTACAGCTAGATTAGAACACCTAGTCTTTTATAGATTATTACAGAACCTAATCCTAGAATATAATCTCTCTTTCTAGAACACTTAGAGGTTAATCTAGATACTAAAGGTAGATAGATGTAATCCTTTACTATAATAATAGAACAAGGAACTTAATTACCTCTTTTACTTATTAATTACTCTTTCTAGTTCTCTTAGCTCTAATAGTAATCCTAATCTTATAGAAGGCTTAGATAACGTCTATCTTAGTACAGTACGTTGCTTTTAATATCTAGAAGAGAGTCTTATAGATTATAAGTAGTAGGTACTAGTCCTTCTTAGTAATTACATTTAATGCTTAATAATTAATATAAAACTAAAGCCCTCTACTAGGTTTCTTTACAAACAGTAGTAGAGTAGAAGCACTAGATTTACTAACTTAAATAAAGCCCTTATCTAAGTAGCTAGTAGGTTATTGTTAGAGTACTGGAGCTTCTTGTAGAATATATAGTATAGTAACCCCTATAGTACTATTATAGGTTTACTATCTTACTTTATTAGCTTAATTATATAATCTAATTTAGAATTATCATAAGATATAAGCATATCTACTTCTTTCTTTATAAATATTCAAAACTTATCTTTTATAGACTCTAGAAGACAGTCTTAGAGATCTGTTAGATTCTTCTTCTTTAGAGCCTTCTAAATATCTACTATTAATACAGTAAATAGTCCTATACTGTAGTTTATCTTAGAACTCCTCCTTAGCGCCTAGTATAACTCTAGGCTAACAGGCTTAGGCTGTTAGTTAGAATAGGCGCTTTTTCTACTTCTTACTTATATTTGTAAAGATTAGATAAATAATAACTTCTTAGCTAGTGCTATAGTAACTTTGTTCTTATCTATCTATAGTCTCTCTAGGATAAGGTTATACTCTCTTTTTCTATCTAGTATATATATCTTAAGGATCTCTCTATAGCTATCTATATTAATCTTTATTCTTATAATAGTTGTTACTTAGGTTACTTTTTTAGTTGTACCTAATATCTTATATCTATATATAGCATTACGTTAAAAGTTGTTTTATAATACAAACTTAGAGAAGACTTAACTATTTATTAAACACCTAGTATTAATTAATATAGATACTATAGTGTTATCTTATACTATAAAATACAGTAATATAGGCA
The DNA here is from genome assembly GCA_004011705.1 of Ascochyta lentis. Lineage (NCBI taxonomy): Eukaryota > Fungi > Ascomycota > Dothideomycetes > Pleosporales > Didymellaceae > Ascochyta > Ascochyta lentis. Next base: position 1,272,461 of record RZGK01000007.1, read on the forward strand.
TACTATCTAGCTACTACTATTAGAACTTCTAAAACAGTTGTCTCCTCTTTATAACTTCTCTTCCCACCCCTTATCTACACCTTTAAATTAAAGTTTCTAGTTTTCTAAATCTTTGTTATTTAAGTTATTAGTTTTAAAATTCTTAGTAATTACGCTCTTAATCTAAATATTCTCTAGTCTTCTAGCTAGAGCTAACTTATATCTGCTTATATAGTAGCTCTTCTTTCTATATCTTAGACAAACAGTAGTAGCTCTTTACTAGTCTATAACTTCCTAAGTTTACTACTCTACTTAGTATTAGTTATCTAACGTTAAGAAACTTAGTCTTTCTAGAGTAGACCTTAGTAGGTTTCTAGTTTATACTATTTAGATTTACTATTTATATATATTGTCTAAAGATCTTGTTTATTAGTGCCTTAGCCCTATAGAGGTTAACTTCTACTACTAAGACTCTAGCTATAGGGCTCTAGAGATTCTAGTTGTCTAAGACGTCTACTAACACTATTTTGTCCTAGAAGTCTAGACAGAGTGTAGATATATATCTAGTCTTAAGGTTCTTTACATTATCCTCTTTAGTAGTCTTATAAGCTAGCTAGATAAACTTTGTATTAAAAGAGTTAACACTCTAGTTACTCTTCTTTATAGTAATAGTTTAGAGTTTCTACTAAGAACGCTCCTTAAATAAAGAGTTCTTATACTGCTTATTTAAGAAGTCCTAAAACTTAGCAGTTATACCTATTAGGTTACAGCTCTTCTATAATAAGCTAACCTATATAGCTTACTCTTCTAGCTTATTAAACATATAGGCTACTCCTAGGACAGCTTCTTAGTCCTCTATAGATTTTAACTTGTTCTTTATTTAGAACTTAAACATCCTATATATATATTAGTTACTACTAAACTTACCTATATTAGGTAACTTTATAGCCTTGCTTAGTATATTATTAATTACTTATATAGAGGTAGAGGGTGTTATACTATAGTTTAGTAACCTTATAGATATAATATAGGCTTAAACCTAGGCTTTAACTAGCCTTAACATTATCTTACTTATATCTTCTCTTTATAGGTTCTAGTTAGAATCTGTAGTAAGTTAGGTCTTATTATTAGTAATAGTTACTACAGCCTTAGGTAGAGTTGCCTATAATAGGTAGGTAGTTAGAAATTCTAGTATATAAGCTAGTAGCTTCTTCTACTATTTCTCTAGTACTAATAAGGTAGTAAGGTTCTAGAGTTTAGTTCTAACGTCTAATTTATTATTATTATAACTAGTGCATAGCTTAATACTGTATTTACCTAAATGCCTAGCAGCGTTGTTAAATCTCTTGCTTATTAATTCTTATTTTAGTAATTAAATCTAATTATAAAAAGCTAACCTCTAAGATAAATTCACTAGTAAAATACAAGATAGATTTAATAGAGAACAACGTCTAAGGTAAAGATTACAGAGTTTTTATAATTTTGTTTTAGACATATTAGCTTTATAGTAAGGCTTTAGTCTCTACTAGAGAGTATAAGCTAGAGTTGTACTAAGGCAGTTTATACTAAGAAGCTAGCACTTAGGCCTAGCCTGTTACAGCTAGCTAGTCTTAGTAGTAGTTAAAAGTTGCTAAAATCTATTCTTTTTAAGGCTAGCTAGGGTATATTCTTTAGAAGCGTACTTTGTTTCTTTAAAATACTAATATATAAAGTAGATAATAGTCTAAATCTTCTTTATAGGTAATATAGAATAGATAGAGTGCCTTAATAAAGGTATTACCTACTAGTTTTTAGTATAAAGCTCCTCTATTATTATATAGTTTAGACTTAGCTATACTTGAAATTAATAATAAAATTCAAGGTTACTGCTATCTAGCTTAGTAAGAGGTAACTAATATATAACTATTGTATTTAGTATATATAAAGGAGGTTACTAAGAAATATTATAGTAAGAGTGTAAGAGCACTGTAGGTAGGTAAAAGATAAGACAAAAACGTATAGTATTAAATAAGATAAGAGACAAATCCTTAGGAGTTAAGCCTCTAAGGATTTAGGAGAATATATACGTGTGTGTAGGCTCTAAAGAGTAACTATAGTTGCCTTAAGGTGTTTCTAAGAGTTAGTATACCTAAGGTAAAAAGCTTCTAATAATAGCCTCTTCTCTTCTTACAGTCTGTTCTAGACTGCTAAACTCTATGTGCTAATGCTTACTAGTTTAAACTCTAAGAAAACCTCTAACGTAAGAGGAAAATAGTTAGAAGAAAGCTAGTTTACTTGTTAGTAGGTGCTTAAATCTATTAATTACGTTAGTACAAACAACTCCCTACAGAGTGCAGCTAGCACTAGTTTACTACTTACTAGGTAATTTTACCTCTAGATTCTTTAGGATTAAAGACTCTAGAACCTATAGTTAAGACTATTAGAGAGTTAGGTAATAGTTTAGTAGATTACTAAATAAGTATTTAGCTAGTACTACCTTATAGAGTGTCTATAGCCTTACTCTAGTCTCTTTAAAGATCTAGTGCTCTTAGTCTAGTAGCCTTAACTTCTAGTAGCTTAGTAAAAAGAAGATATAGAATAAACTATATAGTAATTATAGCAGGTTCTTTCTATAAAATACCTATTACTGTACTATAGTCTCTATAAGGCACTACTACCTTAAGTCTAAGAACTACAGTTACCTAAGAGCTAGTATTAGGTATAGTAACATGCTGCTCTAGGCTGTTTTCTTAATATAACAACTTGTTCTCTATAAGTTACTTAAGTGTCTAGACTCTTTGTCTATAAGCTCTGCAGAGGTATTATTACTCTTAGTCTAAACAACTATAGTTACTAAGAGCGTAGACTTATGCACTTAACTACTACAGCAGTTTAGCTAGATATATTATTACTTTTACCTAAGAGGTACTCTATAAGGTATCTAGTTAGTACTTAAAGGTTATTCTTCTTCTATGCAAGTAGGCTCTAAGCAACACGCTATGTATAGGTAGCTTATTATAACAATGTTAGGTGTTACTCTATACTTAGATTAATCCTGTTATAGAAGTCTATCTGCTAATTACGTAGTGTTAGCTATACCTTTATTATAAATTTAGTTATTATTTACTCTAGACTTAGAGCTTTATAGACGTATAGTAAGTGTCCTATTAAGTATATATTATTTCTTACTAACTATGTAAAGTTTTAGGCGTTTAACTGTTTAGACAGTAGGTAGTAAGGTAGCAGGATGTTAGCAGAGTAGTAGATAGAAGTAAGAGTATTGCAGTATATAAAGAGTAGATACCTTAACTTCTTCTTCCTTATCTGCACTTCTACTTACACTTATATACTTTCTACTCTACTTCTTTATAATTATACATCTTCTGCCTTTGCACATTAACAACGCTAAGTTACTAGACTTTATATATGTGTTACCTAATAACATAGCTCTGTAGCCTTCTTTTACTTAGTTCTAGCGCTATAGGTGCGTAACTAAGCTGTCTACTAAGTCTAGCTCTAACTCTAATAGAATAATTAAGTTATTTATTTAGGTCTTTAGGCGCTCTAAGAAGTTCTATATATATAAGAATAACTTTAGCGTATGCTCTAGATGCTTAGGTAGTAATACTAGTAGATATATTAAGGTAAGTCTAGAACTCTGCCTAGTGCCTACTTAACGCTAATCTGTATAGATTACGCCTTACTTCTACTGCACTATTAATATACTTAACTTCCTTATTAAGTAACTAAACGTAAGATAAATAAGAAGACTATTTAATAAGGTAATACTGTAACTAAAGATAACATCTTAGCTATAACCTAGTACTACTAGCAGACTACTCTTAACTACGCTAAGGCCTACTATCTTAGTACTGTAACCTATAAGGCTGCTGCCTAACACTATATAAAGGACTTAGGTTTAGGTCTAGTAGACTATAACAAAGCTTATTAGGTTTTATATAAGTACAACCTATAGCACTTTAATATAAGTTTCTTAACTTTCTTACCTTTGCTATAGCTAACTTATATAAGCTGCCTTAGGTACTATTAGTAAGAAGGCAGCCTCTAATATAGTTATTAACATAGATATTAAGCGTGTGTTCTAGTAGGATAGTGCTACTAAGAGTGTAGAGAAGCGTCAGTACTACTATAGCACTAATATGCCTTCTGCTAATAATACTCTAGCTGCTTTCTTCTAGCAGTTAACAGTTTCTCTAACTAAGTCTGTAGTTTAGAAGACTCCTAAGTGTTATTATTAAGGTAGTCTAGACTTTAAGCTTAGCCCTACTAGAAGCTTATAAGGTCTTTTCTATTTGTTTTAGGTTGCTCTTTTAGATAATATATAGTAATAGATTAAAAATAAATAACTATATAAAAATCTGTACCTACTCTAATACTCTTAAGACTCTTATCCCCTACTTTAGATAGTTACTAGGCTAATCTACAGCCTTAGAACAGTAACCCTAAGTTAACATATTATCTATAGTTTTATAGTATAAGTATTATCCTAGGATTTTCTTAAGCAACCTCTCTTCTGCTAAAGCAGGTTTAGATTACTCTAACTAAACTTAGACTTAGCCTTACATTTGCAAGTAGATTACTATATTATATTAGTTATTATCTTAAGGTACTCTTTAAGGATTTCCTTATAGTAGTTAAGGTTCTCTAGTAGCTCTTAGGTAGCTTCTTTATTTAGCTAACCTAGCTACTTTACTAGGTACTCTTACCTATAGGCTTAAGTGTTGTAGTACTACAGAATCTCTTTAACCTTATACCTCTCTACTAGAAGAATATCTTCTAGAATCTGTATAAGACTTAGCTAGAACCTCTTTTCTATAAAGAGTCTCCTCTATAGTTTAAGTAATAATATATTAAACACTAGGTACACTCTGTTTATTAATAGTAGTAGGTCTAGCTTATAATTTAGCTTTCTAATCTTCTTTATAAAAGTAAGGGGCCTAGGTAATAGGCGTTAAACTTCTTAGATAGTTAGTTAGTTATTAGGTTCTTTACTTAGAGCAGCACTTACTTACCTTTAGTAAAGTGTCTATCTGCCTACTTAGTGTTATACTAACAAGAATTGCTTTTCTAGGCATACTCTAAGCTATTCTTTACTACTACCTATAGATTGTGCTACTGCTCTAGCTGTCTAATTACCTACTAACAGAGGTCTAGTGCCTTTCTGCTATGTGCTTATACTTCTAGAAGGCAGTATAGCTAGTACTTATCTAGAACTCTATTAAAGCTCTAAGAGTTAATTCTATATACTACCTTAATAGGAGATTCTCTATACGCTAAGTAAGTCTTTAAGTTATATACGTACTCTACGTATAGTAATAAGTCTACCTAGTTATCCTGTCTGTAGTTTATATAGATACGCAGGTAAGTTTCTAGCTCTTAGTTCTAGTACTTTATCTGTTTGTTAGTCTGTAAGTAGAAGGCTATACTAAGGCAATAGTTAATCTTTAAATAGTAGTAGATGTTAGACTAGAATTAACTAGTAAACACTAATCTACAGTCTAATATTAGATTATTAAGGAGACTATGTTTAAGAAAGCACTGCTTAAGCAGTAGTTTAGCTACTCTTTAGGAAGTAACTGTCTTAGTTACAGGTAGATACTAGATATACTTACTAAACCTATTAACTAGGACTAGGATTAAGTTATTCTTATTCCCCTAGTTATTCTTTAACTTTAGTAGGTCTGTTACAAAGTCTAGAGAGTAATACTACTAAGGTGTATTAGGTACTAGATGTAGAACTAGCAGCCTCTATAGCTTGTGCCTGTAAATTTTATTTAGTTAGTATACAGCATAACGTTAAATATACTTATATACATTCTTCTTAGGTTAGGCTAATAGTACTTTTGTTTTAACAGCTAAGCAGTCTTCTTAAAACTATAATAACCCCCTATAAAGTTATTATAGTTTTTAGCAAGAATAGTTTAGTAAAGAGTTATATTTTAAGGAATCTACACTTTTCTACTCCTATACAGGATCCTACTAGAGTTAACTTCCTACTAGTAGTAACCTATAGCTACTCTACTTGCCTCCTAACTTATTAGCAACATATAAGTAGTATTCTACTCTTAAACCTATCTAATATAGTTAGTTAGGTGTTCTAGAGTGTTTAGAGCGTATACAGATTTGCTTTACACAGTATTGTTTATAAAGTAAGTAAAGTAACTTAACTTATCTCTTAAGGTTATAAAGAAGAGCCTCTATAATATTAAATCTAGGTTCCTAAGCTTTAAATAATTTAGATTAACCCTAGCTATTATAGCCTGTAGATAGCTAGTTAAGAGCTTAAAGAGATATATCTTTAGTACCTATTAGTAGGTAAAATTTCTTAGAGGCAGTTTTCAAGAGTTGCTAGGATCCTTTAGAACCTCTACTAGAGCTACCTATTACTCTAGTTGCCTATTTAATGTTTTAAGCCTTAGACTTCTAGATAGTCTATATTTAAAGCTTTTGTTAGAGTGTTAGTAGCATAGTATTATATAGTGCCTACTGCTTTCTAATAACTAGTCTCTTTATATAATCTAGACGCCTTAAGAAGCTGTTTTTAGAGTTCTCTAGTCTAGGCTTATACTTAACTTTAAAGTTATACCTAGCTAGCTCTTCTACTTAGCGTGCTTACTTAGGGGAGAGCTTCTTTGTAGTTATAAAGTACTGTAGGTTGTTATAATTAGAGAGTACTTAGACTGTTAATAGAGCATACTTAAGGTAATATTACTACTATCTAAATACCTTAATAATTATAGCTTATTCCTTATTATAGGTGTGCTATCTAATTAATAGGCCTTAGAACTTCCTACTCTAGAACTCTACTAGCTTCTAGTGTTGTTCTGTTAGTACTCTTAACAATTATAGTTACAGCAGTATAGCAGCTATAGCAAAGTCTAACACGTTAGTAAAGACTATAATTAGCTTAGTAAGGTTAAAGTGCTGTAGTATAAGTGCTTTAGTAAACTTCTTCCTAATAGTAAGAAAAGCCTAGTATACTTTCTCTAGCTAACTCTATAGTTTATACAATCGTATTAGATCTTTTTAGGTTTTTACTAGCGTTTTCTTCTCCCTCTTTATTAAAGTAGAGCTTCCTAGCTCTAACTCTAGCTTCTAGGCAGAAGTTATATAGTCTACTAATAGGTAGATAATCCTAGAGTAGTTAAAGATAAATCTTTAGTAAAAGTTAGTAAAGCTAAGAAACACTTAGATGTTCTTGTACCTCTTAGGCTCTAGCTACTCTTAGATTCTTTGCACGTAGATAGGATCTATAACTACTCTACTAAGTATAATAATAAAGCCTAGGAACTTAACTAACTTTATTATAAATAAGCATTTGCTTACCTTGCAGAACAACTTCTATTTAACAAGTTAATCTAGGATTTCTTTAATATAGGCTTAATAATCCTCCTTATGCTCTAAGTATATAAGGATATTATCTAGATATACTATACAGGTGTAGTCTATAAGGCCTCTTAGGGCTCTCTAGATATAGAATTAGAATGTTACTAGAGCGTTTGCTAATCTAAAAAGCATAACTAGGTACTTAAAATAACTATACCTAGTCTTAAAAGCTGTTTTCTACTTATTACCTTTCTTAATCTAGAGCCTATAATAGGCATTACGTAGATCTAGCTTAGAGAAGATAGCAGCTTTTAATAGCCTGTCTAGCATCTTATTTATAAGAGAAATAGGATATTAGTTCTTAATAGTAACCTTATTAAGGCCCTTATAATCTATACAAACTTATAGTGTACTATTAGCCTTTAGCATAAATAAGATAAGTGCCTTAGTAGAGAACTTACCTAAGCAGATCTAACCTTTCTCCTACGCTGTATTAAGGTAGGCCTGTAGTATTTTCAGCTTCTTCCTAAAGAGGTTATAGATAGGCATGTTTAGTATCTTACTCTCTAGCTTAATATTTATAGAGTAATTATAATCCTAATACAGTGCTAATACACTAGACTAGTATTTACTAAATATAAACTACTTATAGTGTAGCTCTAGAGAAACATACTTAAGCTCCTCTAGGTCTAGCTTGTTATTAGTAGAGTTAACTAAAGAGTAGTCTTTATTGCTACTTAGGAGGACTTAGGCTATACCTGTAGGCAGTATTTTAGAGCCTTAAGAGGGCTTATAGATAATACTTACTACTATACGCTTACCTGTAGCTTTAGAGAGCTATAATAGATCTAGGTCCTGTATAATATAATACAAAAGGTAGTTAACAACTTTAAGTATTTTGTTCTAGAGCTAGAAGAGTCTCTTATTATAGAAGTATTCTGCGTTAAGGACAGCGTCTCTACTTAGCTCTTAGGCTAGTAGTTATCTACTACCTTTCTAGTTACTTTCTAAAAGGTTGTTAATTGTTTCCTCTAGAACTTAGTAGACTAGGCTACCTAGGTGCATTAAGTATACTCTTTCTTCTAGTTCTATAGAGTAGAACAGATTCTATGCAGTAGTAAGGTGTACTCTCTCTATATTATCAGAAAACTACTTATATATATCTTTAGAGAAGCAGATGTATAGGTTAGTAGATACTAACTATAAGTAGCCTAGTACTAGGTTATATTCTTTAAAGGCAGCTGACTAGAACTCTTATAGTCCTACAGATTTAACTATACTATTACTATTTAGGTAATTAATAGTTAGATTATAAGATTATTAGATTAATAGATGTCTAGGTAGTTGCTATTAAGAAATATAGCTACTAGCCTTTAATAGAATAATTTATATTCTAGGTAGAGATTATCTAATACTTACTAGCTAATAAGGTTTAGCTCTGCTTCTAAGTTATAGAAGGCTTAGAGCAGCGTTAAGAACCTATTAGAGTTCTAGAGGAATATAGTAACTATAATATAGGTTTATTTCTTTCTAGTTTTAGGCCCTAGTTATAGTTAGAATAAGTTAGTAACTAGGGCTTCTCTTTTCTTAACTCTTCTATTAACTAGAAGTTCCTGTTATTGCTTTCTTTGTAGTAGGAGTTATAGCTACTATAGTTTTTCTAGTAACTCTTTTAGCTGCCCTAGTCTTTGTTTTAACTCTAGCTATTATTACTGTTATTAGATTAAGTAGCTACTAGGGTACTGTTGCTCTAGCTACAGAATAGTGTGCCTTTGCAGCTAGTATATCTCTTATTTTCTTTTTAATTAGGAGATATAGTATACCTCTTACTGTAGTTAGCGTTGTTACTCTTATAAGTAACTATAAGATAAGCTACTATCTCTATATTATAGAGACCTTGTATAAATTCCTACTATTGCTAGATGTTATCTAGGCTGCTATTACGCTAGATTTCCTGCTAGAGGTAAAGCAGGGTTTTAGACCATATAAAAGCAATTTTAAAGTTATAGTCTTTAGTACTGTTATTAAACTTAAAGAAGCTGTGTAGTAGTAGTAACTCCTAGCAATTTAATAGTATTAGAAAGGTGTTAACTATATTACCTTTGTAAAGTTATAAGACTTTCTTCTTATAATCTTTATTAGATAGTTTCCTTTTTAGGAATAGTTATTACCTAAAAAGGCAACTTAAGCTATTTAGCCTAAATATATATATATTAGGCCTAAATACAGGTACTTTCCCAATTAGGTTTAGCTCTTACCTAATCTAGTAAAGTACTATCTGAAGAATGCCTAACTAGAGAGCGTTAGAAAGCTGTGCTTATTATAGCTATAGCTTTACTAGATCTAGAGTTAGCTTTCCTACTATAAATAGCTTAAGGACACGTTGCCTTTACTAGTAGGTTACGTGTACACCTACGTAATCTGCTAGTAGGTTGCGTAATTGCCTACGCAATCTGCTTAGAAATCTCCTCTTGATTTCTAAGCATCTATTTGTAATAACTATTCTAGATCCTTCTGCTTTGTAATAGAGAGAAGAGAAGTAGAGTATAAATACTACCTTCTCTCCTTCTCTCTGTGTTCTGTACCTAGCATTTAATATAATAACTTGTCTATTATATTATCTTATCTTGTTACTATATTTACTCCTCTTGCCTCTTTAGGCTATACGCTTCCTATTTTGGAATTACCTAGTCTAGGTAGTCTAGGTCTTCTAGATTAGGGAAGAAAGTACTCTGTCCTCCTATTTCCCCCCTACTTTCTTTACAACCTTCTCTCTACTTAATATTAAAGAACTTAGTATAGTTCTTATACTTAGTAAGAACAGAGTCTTACATAAGTTACTCCTCCTCTATATTAAGATTAGACTATAATTAGATAGATCTCTAGTTAATCTGTTACGAAATTAGTTTGTAACAAATACTAAACTCAATAGTACTTATAGCCTAGTAGGTTCTTATAATAGAATCTTCTAGTACTTAGGCGTATTAGAAGGCTGTCTTAATATCCTTAATCTACTAGTCTACTTACTAAGAGAATAGAGCTCTACTCTTAGTACCTAGCTTAGGTTTAGGTTAAATATTATTTAACACTTAGATAATCTTTCTAGCCTTATTAAACGCTAGCTAGGTAGGTTCTAGCTAGTTCCTGCCTTTAGTTAAGCCTAGGGCTTATAAGGCTTAGTTAATCTAGTTCCTTTAGATAGCTAGTTTAGCCTTAGTAGCTCTAGCAAGTTCTGCCCCTAGAAGGTTCTTAAGGAGTTGCTTAATAAATAAAGGCTAGCTTATAGTTAGGATAGCTATAGGTTTAACCTAGAGCGCTCTAGTAGCAGCTAGAAGGTTTGTATTTAAACTAGTTACTAGGTTTGTCTAACTTAGATAGGATAGCATATCTGTTAGAGGGCTAGTAGGGCAATAAGCCTGTTTATCTCCTAATTCTGTAGAACCTAACGCTTAGTTACTAGATATGCTAGGCGTTGTGTTAGCTATAGGTATACCTAGTAGTAACAAGTTTACTACTATATTGTATATAGGATACCTCTAGGTATCTGTTAGGTTACTACTAGGGCTAGGCTGTTGCAAGCCTAGTGCGTTGTTATTGCTAGCAGCACGTTAGCAATGTTAATTTCTAACTATTATAATAGGTATAGAAAAAATTAGAGATCTCTTAACTACCTCTTCTAGGAGAGAGTATAAAGGATTTAAATTATAAGAGCACTGTAATCAGGCGAGAAAGATAGAATAAAAACATATAGTATTAGATAAGATAAGAGGCAAATCCTTAGAGGTTAAGCTCTTAAGGATTTAGAGGAATATATACGTGTGTATAGGCTCTAAAGGGTAACTGTAGTTGCCCTAAGGTGTTCCTAAGAGTTAGTATACCTAAGGTAGAAAGCCTCTAACAAAGAGAGTAAATAGATTTAGTAGTATATACTAACTATAAGAGTACTGCAAGTAGGCAAGAAATAGAATAAAAACGTATAGTATTAGATTAAATAAGAGATTAATTCTTAGAAGTTAAGCCTGTAAGGATTTAAGAGAATATATATGTATATATAGGCTCTAAGAGGTAACTGTAGTTACTCCAAGGTATTTCTAAGAGTTAGCATACCTAAGGTAGAAAGCTTCTAGTAATAGCTTCTTTCTTTTTTATAGTCTATTCTAGACTACTAAACTCTATATACTAATACTTGCTAGTTTAAACTCTAAAAAAACCTCTAATATAAGAGGAAATTAGTTAGGAAAAAGCTAGTTTGCTTATTAGTAGGTGCTTAAATCTATTAATTATATTAGCATAAACAACTCCCTACAAAGTATAACTAGCACTAGTTTACTACTTACTAAGTAACCTTACCTCTAGATCTTTTAGAATTAATAACTCTAGAACCTGTAGTTAAGACTATTAGAGAGTTAGATAATAGTTTAGTAGATTACTAAATAAGTGTTTACCTAGTACTACTCTATAGGGTATCTGCAGCCTTACTCTAATCCTCTTAAAAGTCTAGTACTCTTAGTCTAGTAGCTTGAACCTCTAAGAGCATAGTAAAAAGAAGATATAGAATAAACTATATATTAATTATAGTAGTTTCTTCTTATAGAATACCTATTACTACACTATAGTCTCTATAGAGTACTACTGCTCTAAGTCTAAAAACTACAGTTACTTAGAAGCTAGTGTTAAGTGCAGTAATATGCTACTCTAGGCTGTTTTTCTTAATATAACAACTTGTCCTCTGTAGGTTACTTAAGTGTTTAGGCCTTTTATCTATAAGCTTTATAGAGGTATTATTACTTCTAGTCTAAATAACTGCAGTTACTAGAGGTATAAACTAGTTTACTTAACTGCTATAGTAGTTTAGCTAGATATATTATTACCTTTACCTAAGAGGTACTCTATAAGGTATCTAGTTAGTGCCTAAGAGTTGGTTTTTTCCTACGTAAGTAGGCTCTAAGCAACACACTATGTATAGGTAGCTTATTATAACAATATTAGGTGTTACTCTATACTAAGATTAATTCTATTATAAGAGTCTATCTGCTAATTACGTAGTGTAAGCTATGCCTTTATTATAAAGTTAGTTGTTATTTACTCTAGACTTAAGGCTTTATAGACATATAGTAAGTATCCTATTAAGCGCGTATTATTCCTTACTAACTATATAAAGTTTAGGCGTTTAATTATTTAGAAAGTAGGTAGTACGGCAGTAGGACGTTAGTAGAATAGCAAAGGAAGGTAAGAGAGTTACAGTATATAAGAAGTAGATACTTTAACTTTTCCCTTTTTATTTCTACTTTACTTACACTTATATACTTTCTACTCTACTTTTCTATAACTATACCTTTTCTACCTTTATATATTTAAAACGCTAAGTTGCTAGACTTTATATATACGTTGCCTAACAATATAGCTTTACAGCCTTCTTTTACTTAGTTCTAGTACTATAAGTACGTAACTAAGCTATCTACTAAGTTTAGCTCTAACCTTAATAAAATAATTAAGTTATTTATACAGGTCTTTAGGTGTCCTAGAAAGTTCTGCATATATAAGAATAACTTTAGTATATACTATAGATACTTAAGTAGTAACACTAGTAGATATATTAAAGTAAGCCTAGAACTATGCATAGTGCCTACTTAATACTAATCTATATAGATTGCACCTTACCTCTACTATGCTATTAACTTAGTTATCTTTCTTATTAAGTAAGCTAAACGTAAGACAAATAAGAAGACTACTTTATAAAGTAATGCTATAACTAAAGATAACGTTTTAGCTATAACCTAGTACTACTAGCAGACTACTCTTAACTACACTAAGGCCTACTGCCTTAGCGCTATAACCTACAAGACTGCTTCCTAACATTATATGAAGAACTTAGGTTTAGGTCTAGTAGACTATAAAAAAGCTTATTAGGTATTATATAAGCATAACCTGCAGCGCTTTAATATAAGTTCTTTAACTTTCTACCTTTACTAAAGCTAACTTAAGTAGGTAGCCTTAGGCATTGTTAGTTAGAAAGTAGCTTCTAATATAGTTATTAACGTAGACGTTAAGCACGTGTTCTAGTAGGATAGTACTACTAAGGGTGCAGAGAAGCGTTAGTACTACTATAGTACTAATATACCTTCTACTAATAATACTCTAGTTACTCTCTTCTAGTAGTTAATAGTTTTTTCTACTAAGCTTATAGCTTAGTAGACTTCTAAACGCTGTTATTATAATAGCTTACTCCTCTAGCTTAGTTCTTCTATAGGCTTATAAGGTCTTTCTTTTTTGTTCTAGGTTACTCTTTTAGATAATATATAGTAATAGATTAAATATAAATAACTATATAAACCTCTATACCTACTCTAATACTTTTAAGACCCTTATCTTTTACCTTAAATAGTTCCTAGGCTAGTCTACAGCCTTAGGATAGTAATCCTAAGTTAATATATTGTCTATAATTTTATAGCATAAGTATTATCCTAAAAAAACTTCCTTAGGCAACTCTTCTTCTACTAAGGTAGGTTTAGATTACTTTAACCTATCTTAGACTTAGCCTTGCGTTTATAAGTAGATTACTGTAATGTATTAGCTACTATCTTAAGGTACTCTTTAAGAATTTCCTTAGAGTAGTTAAGGTTCTCTAGTAGTTTCTAGGTAGCTTCCTTATTTAGCTAACCTAGCTACTTTACTAGGTACTCTTGCCTATAGGCTTAAGTGTTATAGTACTACATAATCTCTTTAACTTTATATCTCTCTACTAGGAGACTATCCTCTAGAATCTGCGTAGAACCTAGCTAGAACTTCTTCTCTGCAAAGAGTTCTCTCTATAGTTTAAGTAATAATATATTAAATACTAGGTGCACTCTATCTATTAATAGTAGTAGGTCTAGCTTATAAGCTAGCTTTTAAATTATCTTTATAAGAGTAAAAGAACCTAGGTAATAGGCGTTAAACTTCTTAGATAGTTAGTTAGTTATTAGGTTCTTTGCCTAGAGCAGCACTTACTTACTTTTAGCAAAGTATCTATCTACCTACTTAGTATTATACTAACAAGAATTGCTCTTCTAGGTATACTCTAAGCTATTCTTTGCTACTACTTATAGATTGTGCTACTGCTCTAGCTGTCTAATTACCTACTAGCAGAGGTCTAGTGCCTTTCTACTATCTGCTTATACCTCTAGGGGACAGCATAGCTAGTGCTTTTTTAGAACTCTATTAAAGCCCTAAGAGTTAATTCTATATACTACCTTAATAGAGGATTCTCTATATACTAAGTAAGCTTTTAAGTTGTATATATACTCTACATATAGTAATAAGTCTACTTAGTTATTCTATTAGTAGATTATATAGATGTGTAGGAAAGTTTCTAACTTCTAGTTTTAGTGCTCTGTTTATCTGTTAGTCTATAGGTAGAAGGCTGTACTAAGGCAATAGTTAATCTTTAAATAGTAGTAAATATTAGACTAGAATTAACTAGTAAATACTAATCTACAGTCTAATATTAGAGTATGAGGGAGACTATGTTTAAGAAAGTACTACTGAAGTAGTAGTTTAGCTAGTCTTTAAGAAGTAACTATCTTAGTTATAAGTAGATACTAGATATACATACTAAACCTATTAAATAAAACTAGAATTAAGTTATTATTATTCTTCTAGTTATTCTTTAACATTAGTAGGTCTGTTACAAATGCTAGAAAGTAATACTACTAGAGTGTATTAGGTACTAAGAGTAGAACTAGTAGCTTCTACAGCTTATACCTACAGATCTTATTTAGTTAGTATATAGCATAACGCTAAACGTACTTATATACATTCTTCTTTAGGTTTAGCTAATAGTACTTTTATCTTAATAGCTAGGTAGTTTTGTAATAACTATAGTAACCTCTTATAAAGTTGTTGTAGTTTTTAGTAAGAATAGTTTAGTAAAGAGTTATATCTTAAGGAATCTACACTTTCCTACTTCTACGTAGGATCCTACTAGAGTTAACTTTCTAGTAGTAGTAACTCTTAGCTGCTCTACTTACTTTCTAATTTATTAGCAACTTATAAGCAGTATTCTGCTCTTAAACCTATCTAATATAGTTAGTTAGGTGTTTTAGAGTAATTAGAATGTATACAGACTTACCTTATACAGTATTATTTACAAGGTAAGTAAGTAACCTAACTTATCTATTAAGGTTATAAAAAAGAGCCTCTATAATGTTAAAGCTAGGTTCCTAAGCTTTAGATAATTTAGATTAACTCTAGCTATTATAGCCTGTAGATAGCTAGTTAAGAGCTAAGAGAGATGTATCTCTAGTACCTATTAGTAGGTAGAATTTCTTAGAGGCAGTTTTAAAGAGTTGCTAGGATCTCTTAAAACCTCTACTAGAGCTACCTATTGCTATAGTTGCTGATTTAACATTTTAAGCCTTAGACTTCTAAATAGTCTATATTTTAAGCTTTTATTAGAGCGTTAGTAGTATAGCATTATATAGTACCTGCTGCTCTTTAATAACTAGTCCCTTTGCATAATCTAGACGCCTTAGTAGGCTATCTGTAAGGTTCTCTAGTCTAAGCTTATACTTAACTTTAAAGTTATACCTAGCTAGCTCCTCTACTTAGCGTGCTTACTTAGAAAAGAGCTTCTTCATAGTTATAAAGTACTATAGGTTACTATAATTAGAAAGTACTTAAACTATTAATAGAGCGTACTTAAGGTAATGTTACTACTACCTAAATACCTTAATAATTGCAGCTAATTTCTTATTATAGCTATGCTAACTAATTAATAGGCTAAAGAACTTCCTGCTCTAGAATACTACTAGCTTCTAGTGTTGTTCTGTTAGTACTCTTAACAATTGTAGTTGTAGTAATATAGCAGCTATAGTAAAGTCTAACACGTTAGTAAGAACTATAATTAGCTTAGTAGGATTAAAGTGCTGTAGCATAGGTACTTTAGTAAACTTCTTCCTAATAGTAAGAAAGGCATAGTATACTTTCTTTAGCTAACTCTATAGTTTATACTATCTTATTAAACCTTTTTAGGTTTTTGCTAGCGTTTTCTTCTCTCTCTTTATTAAAGTAAAGCTTCCTAGCTCTAACTCTAGCCTCTAAGTAGAAGTTATATAGTCTACTAACAGGTAGACAATTCTAGAGTAGTTAAAGATAAACCTTTAATAGAAGTTAGCAAAGCTAAGAAACACTTAGATATTCCTATATCTCTTAGGCTCTAGCTACTCTTAGATTGTTTACATGCAGATAGGATCTATGACTACTCTACTAGGCGTAATAATAAAGCCTAGGAACTTAACTAACTTTCTTATAAATAAGCACTTGCTTACCTTGCAGAATAACCGCTATTTAACAAGTTAATCTAGAATCTCTTTAATATAGGCTTAATAATCCTTCTTATACTCTTAGTATATAAGAATGTTATCTAGGTACAATATACAGGTATAGTCTATAAGACCTCTTAGAGCTTACTAGATATAGAATTAGAACGTTGCTAGAGCGTTTGCTAACCTAAAAGGCATAACTTAGTACTTATAATAACTATACCTAGTCTTAAAAGCTATCTTCTACTTATTACCTTCTTTAATCTAGAGCCTATAATAGGCATTACGTAGATCTAGCTTAGAGAAGATAGCAGCTTTTAATAGCCTATCTAGCATCTTATTTACAAAGAAAAAAGATTACTAGTTCTTAATAGCAACCTTATTAAGGGTCTTATAATCTATATAAAGTTGTAGTGTACTATTAGCCTTTAGTACAAATAGAATAAGTGCTCTAGTAGAGAACTTACTTAGGTAGATCTAACTCTTCTCCTGCGCTATATTAAGGTAGGCCTGTAGTATTACTAGCTTCTTTCTAGAGAGGTTATAGATAGGTATATTTAGTCTTTTACTTTCTAGCTTAATATTAAAAGAGTAATTATAATCCTAATACAGTGCTAATACACTAGACTAGTATTTGCTAAATGTAAAATACTTATAGTATAGCTCTAAAGAAACGTGTTTAAGCTTCTCTAGGTCTGTTTTGTTATCTAGAGAGTTTACTAAAGGATAGTCTTTATTACTATCTAGAAAGACTTAGGCTATACTTATAAGCAGCATTCTAGAGCGTTAAGAAAGCTTATAGATAATACATACTACTATGGACTTTCCTATAGCTTTAGAGAGCTATAATAGATCTAGATACTGCGTAATATAATGCTAAAGGTAGTCTATAACTTTAAGTATTTTATTCTAGAGCTAGAAGAGTCTCTTATTATAGAAGTATTCTGTATTAAGGACAGCGTCTCTACTTAGCCTATAAGCTAGTAGTTATCTACTGCCTTCTTAGTTACTTTCTAAAATAGTGTTAATTATCTCCTCTAGAACTTAGTAGATTAGGTTACCTAGGTGCATCAAGTATGCTCTTTCTTCTAGTTCTATAGAGTAGAACAGGTTCTATATAGTAGTAATATACACTCTTTCTATATTGTTAAGAAACTACTTATATATACCTTTAGAGAAGTAGAAATACAGGTTAGTAGATACTAACTATAAGTAGCTTAGTACTAGGTTGTACTTTTTAAAAGCAGCTAACTAGAACTTCTACAGTCCTATAGATTTAACTATACTATTACTTTCTAGGTAATTTATAGTTATATTATAGAGTTGTTAGATGCCTAGGTAGTTACTATTAAGGAACGTAGCTACTAGCCTTTAATAGAACAATTTATATTCTAGCTAGAAGTTATCTACTACTTACTAACTAATAAGGCTTAGCTCTGCTTTTAAGTTTTAAAGGGCTTAGAGTAGTATTAAAGACCTATTATAGTCTTAGAGGAATATAGTAACTATAATACAGGTTTATTTTCTTCTAGTGTTAGGCCTTAGTTATAGTTAGAATAAGTTATTAACTAAGGCCTCTTTTTTCCTAACTCTCCTGTTAACTAGAAGTTTCTATTATTATTTCCCTTATAGTAGAAAGTATAGCTACTACAGTTTTTCTAGTAGCTCTTTTAGTTACTTTAGTCTTTGTTCTAAATCTAGCTATTATTACTATTATTAGACTAGGTAGCTACTAGAGTGCTGTTACTCTAGCTACAGAATAGTATACTTCTACAGCTAGTATGCCCTTTATTCCTCTTCTATTTAGGAGATATAGTATACTTCTAACTATAGTTAGCGTTGTTACTCTTATAAGTAACTACAAAGTAAGCTACTATTTCTATGTTATAGAAAGCTTATTTAAACTTATGCTATTACTAGATATTATCTAGACTACTCTTACGCTAGATCTCCTATTAAAGGTAAGGTAGAGTTTTAGACTATATAAAAGTAATTTTAAAGTTGTAGTTCTTACTACTATTATTAAACTTAAAGAAACTGTGCAGTAGTAGTAACTTCTAGCAATTTAACAGCATTAGAAATGTGTTAAATGTATTACTGTCTCTGTACTTAATATTAAAGAACTTAGTATAGTTCTTATATTTAGTAAGAACAGAGTCTTATATAAGTTACTTTACTTCTACCTTAAGGTTAGACTATAACTAGATTAATCTCTAGTTAATCTGTTATAAGATTAGTTTGTAATAGATACTAAACTAAATAGTATCTATAGCCTAGTAGGATCTTATAATAGAGTCTTCTAGTACTTAGGCGTATTAAAAGGCTGTCTTAATATATAACAGTCTAGGTAAGGCCTAGTAAATAATATCTATTTCTTAACTATTTTGCTAAAAAGCAGATACAAAACAACTAGATTAACTAGTAATCTAGATAGATAATTAATATACTAGCTTAGAAGACTAAGCTATATAAGAGGCTAGCCTAACGCTCTAAACCCTTTAGCTTCTCTCTAAGCTAGATAGAGCTAGACTCTTATATTATATTCTTAATCTACTAGTTAACTTACTATAGAGATAGAGCTCTGCTTTTAGTACCTAGCTTAGGTTTAGGTTAAATATTGTTTAATACTTAGATTATCTTCCTAGCTTTATTAAACGCTAGTTAGTTAGGTTCTAACTAGTTCCTACTCTTAGTTAAGCTCAGGGCTTATAAGGCCTAGTTAATCTAGTTTTTTTAGATAGCTAGTTTAGCCTTAGTAGCTCTAGTAAGCTCTACTTTAAAAAGTATCTTAAGGAGTTATTTAATAAATAAAGGCTAGCCTATAGTTAGGATAGCTACAGGTTCTACTCTAGGCGCTTCTATAGCAGCTAGAAAGTTTATATTTAAACTAGTTACTAGGTTTATCTAACTTAGATAGAATAGCATATCTGTTAGAAGACTAGTAGAGCTGTAAGCTTGTTTATCTCCTAATTCTGTAGAACCTAACGCTTAGTTGTTAGATATACTAGGCGTTGTGTTAGCCTAGAATATACCTAGTAGTAACAAGTTTACTACTATATTGTGTATAGGATACCTCTAGGTATCTATTAGGTTGCTACTAGAGCTAGGCTGTTATAAGCCTAGTGTATTATTATTGCTAGCAGCATATTAGCAATGTTAATTTCTAACTATTATAATAGGTATAGAAAAAATTAAAGATTTCTTAACGACCTCTTTTAAAAAGGATTATAAAGGATTTAAGTTATAAGAGCACTATAGGTAGGTAAGAGATAGAATAAAAACGTATAGTATTAGATAAAATAAGAGATAAATCCTTAGAGGTTAAGCCTCTAAGGATTTAGAGGAATATATACGTATATATAGGCTCTAAGAGGTAACTGTAGTTACTCTAAGGTATACCTAAAGGTTAGCATACCTAAGGTAGAATGTCACGGTATATACTGTTCGAACCCCAGTCAATCCATCTGATGGATTACTGTACCTTTTTGGGTCGGTGTGGCTCAGGTGGGTTCAAGCCGGAGTCCTCACAGAGTAATCCATCAGATCCTAGGAGAGGGTTGCAGGTTCAATCCCTCGCCTAGCTCTCAGGACAGCCAGGCTAACCATCTTTTAGATAGTTGAAGCGTGAGCCAGGCTCTTCAGTCGCCACGCTGTTGCCGCTAGGAGGTCCAGTATGTGGCCACGTAGCAGACCTCGGCTCGGCCTCAGGCCAACGTTAGTGCTCAAGGAGCACGCTCACAGAGCACGCTCTAGAGGGGTACCCACCCTGACTAGTGAGCCAGCTCGTCAAGGGGGAGCCCTAGAGGCGCTGAGGCGTCAAGGGGAGTGCCTGGAGGCGTCATAGGCTGCGGTACTACACGTCAAGGGCGGCGCCTAGGGGCGATAGGCTTGTCTAAGCAGAGTCTCAGGTCAAGCCTAAAGGGAGAGGGGTATACTGTCACGGTATATACTGTTCAAACCCCAGTTAATCCATCTAATAGATTACTGTACCTTTTTAGGTCGGTGTGGCTCAGGTGGGTTCAAGCCGGAGTCCTCACATAGAAAGCCTCTAACACTAACAGCTTATTTAGTAGAGTTTTAATAGTAGTCTAAGCTTACTTACAGGCTCTAATTTGTTAATATCTACTCTCCTTTAGCCCTATCTTACTACCTCCTACTAGCTATTAGCTACTTTATTAAATTTTTATAGTAGGTAGTTACTACTAGTAAGATTAGAAAGAATCTATTAAAGGAGGTCTCTATCTACGTGTTTCTAAGCGTTATTATATATAATTATTACTTTTAGGTATACTTAGGTACCTCTTATTCTACTTAACCTCTACTACTAGTCTATACAGCCTAGAGATAGAGGTTTTACTATTTTAGTATTTACTAGTATTTTTACTAGCATTTACTAGGGCAAATACTTAGAAATAGTAAACATTTTTTATTTAGCCTATAAGAAGTATATACTTTAATCTTTAATTTTTAATATTAACTAAATTTAGAAAAAAGGTCTATTTAGAAAATAGTAAATAGTAAATACTAGTAATTACTAGTATTTACTATTTTAACAATTTTTACTTATACTAGTAAAATAGTTATTAGTATTACTGAGATAGTATTAACTGATATTTACTAGTAAAACCCTTAACCCTAAATTACAGCCTCTACTCTACCCCTACCCTTCTACACGGTACTGAGTACCCCGTACCTATTTACTGGCGTGTAGATTTCCTAAATTGTAAGACGTGAACCTACTGTGGTAGCCGGCAGAAGTAGTGTAGGTAGAGAAGCACGACAGGGGTGTTGGGCTGTATTTATCGGGTGAATTGAATCTTTTCAATACTTGGTGTACTCACCACGGGCATCTATAGATGCTTCTAGAGACAGGTATGCCTTGTATTATATACAGAGATAGTGGAGATTCGGTGCAATCAAGTTAATAGGGCAATTCCGGGTGACTCGTATAGCACCCTGGTTATGCCGGACCCACCTACACTACTTTCGCCGGCTACTACAGTACCTTGCAATGAAATTTTGTACGTATAGGATATGTAGTAACAGACTTGTACAGCACTAAGGTAAGATGCTGATTGCCACACACTAATGCAGACCATGGTTAACCGTTTACAGGGAATTTCAACGATAGCTAGGGGATGGTAGTCTAGTCTATTGTCGGGCCGAAAAGACTAAGGTTCCATAAGTAAGCCAAACTAAGAGCTCTAGGCCTCAATGAATTAAGATTTGGAGTACTTTGTATGGTCCGGAGAGATCCCGAATACGTAGCATGCAACATATAAATACACATGCCTTACATCTATCCATGAAAACCATCCTTCATCACGCTGCTCCAACCACTCCACAACAGTCAAATAATCGTTTCATGATGCCTGCGCACACGATGTCCGGAAAAATTATCCTCCTTCTTACCTTTTCAATTATTGCACCAGCCTATGCTCACGGCTGTAGGGCCATATCCATAGCAGTTGTGAACAGCTTCAACATTCCTGGCAACGACGACTGCAAAAATTGGTGCAACGAAGGTTCAATGACTCGAGGCTTCTCGGCGAAGCTTAAGTTAAACGATGCTTGCCAAGGAGCAAACGGATTCAGCGCCTTGGTAGCGGA
Source organism: Ascochyta lentis (assembly GCA_004011705.1). Taxonomy (NCBI): domain Eukaryota; kingdom Fungi; phylum Ascomycota; class Dothideomycetes; order Pleosporales; family Didymellaceae; genus Ascochyta; species Ascochyta lentis. Next base: position 1,294,678 of record RZGK01000007.1, read on the forward strand.
GATTAAGTCCGCACCCTGCGCATCAGCCTCACGAAATTGTCGAAACTCTTGTCGATGCACTGTTTCGACAACCGCCTTTCGAGTTCACAAAGACAATCAGTACAAACCTGATCAAGGATTGGTGAGTTGCAGGCTCAGTGACTACGTTTCAAGGGTAACGCAGACCCCCTTCGTGGAATTCGGCGCAACGACTTTTGCGAGTCATTATTCTCTTGGGTCTATCCAAAATGATGACGTCCACTGTAACTCCCAGTAAAAGGAGTGGACAGAGTTACGGGACAGGGTCATGGGTCACAAAGTAGAAAGTCAGCGAGAGGGTTTTGGTTGTTCTATTGTCTCTGGCAAAAGTAGAGTCCTATGGCCAGTGCGTAGGCTAGTATATAGAACCGTTAAATATAGATCTAAATGGACAATTTTTATCTTACTAAGACAAAGGTAGCCTGCTTATTAGTGTAGGACATGTTCTTAATTTTAGTAGAGGCTTTAAGAAACCCTTTTTAAATCCCTGTCTGCACTAGCTATAGGACTCTACTTTTGCCGGATACCATAGTAAGCAATAAACAACTCGATTTAATTTAACCTGTTAGGGGCTTTTCTACCTTAGGCGTACTACCCCTTAGGGACACCTTAGAGCTACAGCAGTAACCTGTTAGCACACGCACACGTATATATTCTTCTAAATCCTTAGAGGCTTAACCTCTAAGGATCTTTCTTATTCTACCTAATACTATATATTCTATCCTATCTCTCTTACCTACTTATAGTGCTGTTATAATTTAAATTCTTTATACTCTTCTTTAGAAGAGGCAGTTAAAAGAGATATTAAATTTTTTCTATACCTACTATAATAGCTTAGATTTAATATTGCCTAACTAAACACTGTAGGTAATAACAACATATTAAGCTTATAACAGCCTAGCCTTAGTAGTAACCTAATAGATCTCTAGAGATATTCTACATATAATATAGTAGTAAACTTATTACTATCTAGTATACTCCTAGCTAGAAATATAACAATTAGTATATTTAATTTCTAAGTATTAGAACCTACACAATTAGAAAAAAATTGCTTATAGCTCTTCTAGTACTATATTAAATATACTATCCTGTTAGAGTTAGGTTAACCTAGTTACTAGTTTAAATACAGACTCTCTACCTACTATACAGGTAACTAAGATAGATTCTATAGCTATTTTAACTATAGGTTAAGTCTAATTTATTAATTAGCTTCTTAATAACCTATTTAAGGTAGAAATTACTAAAGCTACTTAATCTAAACTAGCTATCTAAAGGAATTAGATTACCTTAGACTTATAGGCCCTAGGCTTAACTTAAAGTACAAACTAGTTAGAGCCTAACTAGCTAGCGTTTAAACAAGTAGGAAAGATTATCTAGGCTCTAAATAATATTTAACTGTAAGGAGCTAACCTTTAAGAAAATTTGCTAGTAGCATATATAATAGATTTAATAAAGAATAACTTCTAGAGTAGAGGTTATAGAGTTATTAAAACCTTGTTCTAGAAATATTAGCTTTATAGCAAGGCTCTAGCTCTTACTAGTGTATATAAGCTAGAGTAGTGCTAAAGCAGTGTATACTAAGAAGTTAGTACCTAGGCCTAGCCTGTTACATTAACATAAACCTAAGCTAGGTACTAAGAGCAGAACTCTATTCTTCTAGTAAGTAGACTAGTAGATTAAAGATGTTAAGACAGCTTTTTAGTAAACGTAAGTACTAGAGAACTCTATTATAAGGAACTACTAGGCTATAGATACTATCTAGTTTTATATCTATTACAAACTAAGATAATAATAGATTAATTAAGAATCTACCTAATTATAGTCTAACCTTAAAGTAGCAAACAAGAAACTTATATAAGACTAAATCCTTACTAAATATAAGAACTATACTAAGTTCTTTAGTATTAAGTAAAGAGAAAGTAATACAATTAACAACTTCTTAATACTACTAGATTACTAGAATTTGCTACTACCTTGTAGCTTCTACAAGTTTAATAATAGTACTAAGAACTATAATTTTAAGATTACCTTAATATATTCTAGAATACTACCTTATCTCTCGTAAAAGGTCTAATATAATAGCAGCCTAGATAATATCTAGTAATAGTATAAGTTTAAAAAAGCCCTCTGTAATATAGAGATAGTAGTAAACTCTACAACTACTTATAAGAGTAATAGTACTATCTATAAAAAGAGGTATACTATATCTCTAAATTATAAGAGAAATAAGTAATAAACTAGCTATAGAGGTACGTCTACTTATAGCTACATTAATAGTAGTTTAGCAGCTACTTAGTTAATTAATAGTAATAATAGCTAAGGTTAGAATAAGAACTAGAATAACTACAAACGCTATTAGAAGAACTATAGCTATAACTCCTTTATAGAAAATAATAACAGCAACTTCTGTTTAATAAAAGAGTTAGGGAAAGAGAAGCTCTAGTTACTAACTTATCCTCAATATAACTAGAGCCTAAGACTAAAGAAAAGTAAACTTTTATTATAGTTACTGTATCTTTATAAACTTCTAATAGGTTCTTAATATTACTCTAAGCCCTCTATAACTTAAGAGCAGAGCTAAACCTTATTAGCTAATATATAGTAGAAAAGCTCTACCTAGAATATAAGCTCTTCTATTAAAGGCTAGTAGATATCTTCCTTAATAGTAACTACCTAAATATCTAGTAATTCTATAATCCTATAACATAATACTCTAATAGTAATAGTAGAGTTAGGCTTATAGGCCTATAAAAGTTTAGGTTACCTGCTTTTTATCAGGACACGACTCTGCCTACCGTGCTAAGGCAACCCTAAAAGGTACGTATGATCACTCTGATAAGTAATCCGCGGCCAGAACAGTACTTATTATCAGCCAGATCTGACAATATCCCCTTCTTTTCACAGGGCCTGACCCAGGCCCGAAGGGTACCTAGTACTAGACCCTCCAGCAGCTTTTAGCAACGGCCCCGTGATTAAACAAACATAGCCTGCTCAGCTCCCTAGGGCACACCTAGCTAAGCTAGCTTGGCTGACCCTGGACCCGTGCGGGGTACAACAACCTAATATGCAGGGTATCAGACCTAGCAGGTCAAACCTAGGATCAGTGATGTTAGGGAGCTCCTCACAATTATAACTACCTCTAGACTTGAACCTACGTTCTATCCACGCACTCTTACACACGCTTTAGGTATCAGAGTAATTATAATGTCAGGACACGACTCTGCTTACTGTGCTAAGGCAACCCTAAAAGGTACGTATGATCACTCTAATAAGTAATCCGTAGCCAGAACATTACTTATCATCAGCTAGATCTGACACTTTTAAAGACTACAACCTAGTACTAAGTTACTTCTAGTTAGTATCTACTAACCTATATATATGCTTTCTTAAAGGTATATATATAGGTAGGTCTTTGAAAATACAGAGAGAGTACACATTACTACTATATAGAACCTATTCTACTCTATAGAACTAGGGGAAAAAGCGTACTCTATACACCTAAGTAACCTAGTCTACTAAGTTCTGTAAGGAAAGTAGGAGAGAGAAAAAGAACAGACTACTTTCTTCTCTAATCTAGAAGATCTAGACTAACTAAACTAGGTAATTCTAGAATAGGAAGCGTATAGCCTAAAGAGGCAAGAAGAGTAAATATAGTAATAAAATAATAAAATAAACAAGTTATTATATTAAATACTAGGCACAGAATAAAGAAAGAGGGAAAGTAGGTAGTATTTATATTCTACTTCTCTTCTCTCTATTACAAAGCAGAAGGATCTACAATAGCTATAACTAATAGATACTTAGAAATTTACTTTAGATTTCTAATTAGATTCTATATGCAATTACAGTTATAATTACGCAACCTACTAGCAGATTACGTAGCTGTACACGTAACCTATTAGTAAAAGCAACGTGTTCTTAAGCTATTTTTAGTAAGAAAGCTAACTCTAGATCTAGTAAAGCTATTGCTATAATAAGCACAGCTTTCTAATGCTCTTTAGTTAGTTATTCTTTAGATACTACTTTACTAGATTAGGTAAGCACTATACCTAATTAGTAAAGTACTTATATTTAGGCCTAATGTATATATATTAGAGCTAAATAGATTAAGTTGCCTTTTTAGGCAATAACTATTCCTAAAAAAGAAGCTATCTAATAAAGATTATAAGAAGGATTTCTTAGAACTTTATACTTATAAGTTAATAATAAGTTAAGAAGTAGGTAGAGTATAAGAGTCTAGCTTTATCTAGTAAAAAAAAGCTAAGAGTATTAGGCTAGCCTCTTATAAAGCTTAGTCTTCTAAGCTAGTATATTAATTATTGTTGCAACGTTACTAAACGCTAGGTCTACTTACTAGAAGCTTAGCTTACCTAGATCTACTCTATTTAAGGTTAGGCTAACTTACTAATAGATTTAAATCTCTTCTTGCTTATACTATGTATATAATAGACTAATTGCTTATATTAAGTATGCTAAGCAATTAGCTTATAGAAGTATAGGACGCTTAATAAGCATATAAATAGTAATCTAAGTAGAAACCTACATATAAATTAAGGATCTATCTTCTAGTTATTTCTAAGCTTGTTATCTAACAACAGTTATAAGCCTAGCTTTTTAAGAATAAAATAATCTCCCTCTACGTACTTAGCTAGGATATAATACTTAGTAACTACTCTGCCTATATCTTTACAAAACTAATTAATCTACGTAATAACTAATATCTTAATTCTAAAGAGAGCTTATACGCTTACAAACTAATCCTAATAGCTATAATAGTACATCTAACTTAAGTTCTATACTATAAGTAAGGGAATATAAGAGCAGATTAATCTATTTGCTAAGAACATAATGCTAATACACAAATCTAAGCTCTAGTAGCTAGAGCTACCTAGCTTAATAACCTTAGCTAATGCTAACCTATACAAGATATAGATTGCTAAGTATAGAGCTAAATTAAGCAGCTAGGCCTTTTAGTCTACGCGCTTACAAAACCTATAGACCTAGGTTATTACTACTATAAACCTAGCAATTATAACTCTAGCTATAATAACGCTTGTAAAAGAAGAAAAGTTAACTCTCTAAGCCCTAATTAAGGTACTTAAGAAGGAGCTAGCTCTATCTAATACTAGTAAGAAGAACTTAGTACGCGTATAGTACTAAGCTTATCTCTAAAAAGCTAGGTAGAGTTAATAGATGTAAGGAGCTAACCTCTAAGGGAATTTGCTAGTAGAATACAAGATGGATTTAATAGAGAGCAACCTCTAGGACAGAGGTTGCAGAGTTTTTATAACTCTGTTTTAGACGCGTTAGCTCTGTAGCAGAGCTCTAGTCTATGCTAAGAAGCGCGAGCTAGAGTAGTGCTAAGGCAGTGTACGCTAAGGAGCTAGCACCTAGGCCTAGCCTGTTACAGTACCCCCCTACTTATCCTTTGTTTATTAGCGCGCGCCTTAGCTAAAACAACTTTATTGTCTACTTTCTACTTTCTGCATTCTCTGTTGTACTACGTTTTAAGTCTGCGCGCCTTCCTCTTACAATCTCTACTACTATCTAATTGTCTAGCTGCCCTGCCCTGCTTAATTTCGACAATAGCACCTCCTAGATCGCTAACTGCGTTGCGTTTGCCTAATAAGAAGGCGCAAGGCAAGTAAGTAAGTTGCTCTACCTCTTCCTGTAATTTGCCTATTTACTAACTCTTTTATCTTGCCTAGGCCTGCAGCGCTGCTCCTGCAGATCCTGCACCTTCTACTACTTGCTTAGCTAAGAAGGTAAAGCTTATAACAGAAGACGTTAAGCTAAAGGACAAGGAGATTAAGGAAGCCTTTAACAAGGTTCTAGTTAACAATTAGGCTAGGGCTCTAGGTAAGTAGTCCCTGCGTACTTAACGCGCTAGCAGCTTTGTAGATTCTAAGGTCTGTGTTAACTATACGTTGTCTAGTTAGGTCTGCACCTTTACTGCTAGCAACTACTTAACTAGCTGCGCTCCCTGCATCCTTAGCTATTCTTACTGCTATAAGGTAAGTTTCTGCTTCTTGCTTTTTAGTGTTCTTTTTCCTAGCTAACTGTCTGCTAGGCCCTGCGCAAGACTTAGAAGACTCTAAACAAGTACTGTGTGTTCTTACAGTTTACTAAGAGTAACTCTGCAAAGCTCCTACATATTATTAAGCCTATCTAGGCAGACCTTAAGAAGTGTAAGAACCTTCTATATTACACTAACCTTGCGTCCTAGCCTAACGCCTGCTTACCTGCTACTAGTTACAAGACTAAGTAATCTAAGTACAAGAATAAGGTTAATAAGGTTAAGGCTTATCCCTCTGCTGCTATAGTTCTTGCAGAGCGCACTGCTGTTGCTGCTAAGAAGGTAGTAGTCTAGATTAAGACTCTAGTAAGTTATTTCTCTCTTTTCTTACCTATTTTCTAGAGTATTTGCTAATTTCTTACTTAACATAGCTTACTGTTAACTTAACACTGCTTACGCGTTTTACTTGCTTTAAGGCTAACCTTTGCACACGTCTTAAGATCCCCCCTGCTACTAGACACGATAACTTTGTTTAAATGCTTGTTAAGGACGTTACTAACGCTGCTGCAGGTAATAAGGACAACGGTAGTAACAGAGGTTCTGCTAAGAGTAGTGCTTAGGTCTTCTCTTATCTTTAGCGTTTAGGATTTTCTAGCTAGATAATACCTAGGCTTATAGTTTCTTTCCTTTATAACAATATAGCCTCTATATAGGGCAGTCTATCCTTTAGAATAGGCTAATGCAACAAATAATCTCCCTAACAAACTAGTGCTCTTCCTCTTGCTTATACCTATCTCTTCTTTCTACTCCTCTCCCCCCTTCCCCTGTTAGGGGTAAGAGAGTTAGTTATACCCCTCTAGGGGTTCTAACTAGAATCCTAAGAGCAAGTTCCTATTCCTATCCCTCCTGTCTCTTGTTACAGACAGCTATTTGTCTAAGGCTTCTAGGTTCTTATAAACATCTTCCCTTTTCTATGTTTTGTTAATATAGCCTTTCTACTGCACTAGGTACTTGCGTCTCTTGCCCCCTCTTCTAGATTATCTTTCCCTACAGATAGAGTTAACTTTCTATTCTTTAGAGGATGTACTATTATTGTTAGTAATAACTAGAGGGCTAGGCTAGGGGTTGTTGTTTAATTATCTGTAAAGGGGGTTCTGTAGGCACAGCTTAAGCTAGTTAACGTAGAAGACAGGATAGACTTTACTGTTAATGTCTAGTTTAACGTTATGCAGGGAGATAACTTCTACAACTATAAACTTCTAGTTCTTCTAGTCTAGTTTTCTGCTTGCTTAGCTGTTAGAGAACTAATTTCCTAGCTTTAGCTAGACTTTGTCCCTAACCTTTAGCTAGGAGGCTTCCCTTTAGTGTATATTAGCTTACTGTTCTTATATCTGCTATGCCTCTACTATCTATGCTTTAATAAAGTTAATTGTTTTAGTAAACTTCTGTACTATACTTACTGCAGCTTTAGTAGGTTCTCTTGCGTATTAGTATAGCAATTCTGCTATTAAGTCTAGGTCTACTTAGACTAGGTCTACATTGTAACTATACTAGAGGAAGAAAGGGCTAAATCCTGTAGACGTAGCTACTCTTCCTTTAATTGCAATTTAGGCTACAGGCACCTAAGCAGACTAATTATCCTAGGCCTAGTTAATATAGGCTCTTAGGTAGGCTTCTACTATAAAGTTTATACGTTTAGTACTTCTATCTGTTTAGGGGTAGAAGGCTATAGAGAGTCTCTGTATAATTTTCAGCAGTTAGCACATCTTCTACTAGAAGTTACTAAGGAATTACATTCCTTAGTTAGAAACAATCGCATTAGGCAACTAGTAGTAAGCTACTACGTTAGATATAAATGCACAGGTAACTGTCTTTACTAATAGGTCTAGCAGGGGGACTAGGACAATGTCCTTAGAGAGTCTGTTTGTAACAACTATAAGGTTACAGTTACTCTTACTTTTAGGCAAGTCTGTTATAAAGTCTATTAAGATTTCCTTCTAAATCCTATTAGGTAAGGGGAGGGGTTTAAGAAGTCCCCGCTTTAGTTCCCTCTATAGCTTTATCCTTCTGCATATATTACAGTTCTCTACGTACTGCTGTAATAAAGTTAACATCTCTAGCTAGAAGTAAACTTAGGAGAGGATTGCATACATGTTTCTCTGTCCTAGATAGCCCGCGATTAGAGAATAATAGGCATTGTTAATAATCCTAGTCTTAAGAGCATTAGAGTTTAGAACCTATACTCTCCTGCAGTAACGCAATCGGTCTCTATTATCTACAGAGCACTTAGAGAGAGAGACTTTAAGGTTAAGCTGTACAGGGAATTTCTAGGTTCCTAAAGAGATAGCAGACTTAGTAAGTTAGTAAGTCTTATTATTCTTAGCAGCGTTCTTCTAAAGCGTTTTAAACTCTTTAATACTGTTGTATAGTTCTAAGTTCCTAGCTAGAGGCGTTTTTGCACGCGTTTAGTCTAGTTCCGCATAGTAGTCCTCCTATAGCTCTTTGTTTAGAGAGGTTGTAGAGAGGAGTTAATCTGCTCTATATAGCCCTAAGGAGAAAACCTGTATACTGTTAATAGAGTCGTCTTCTAGACTAGTCCTTATTACTTGTGCAAATAGTTTTAGCAGTTAAAACTGTCTAGTCTTAGTCCTCTTATCTCCTGTAGACGGGGGAACGTCCTCCTCTTTTCTTAAGAGTGCGTCTGCTTAGTTATTAGCCTTACTAGGCCTGTAGGCAAAGGTAAGGTTAAACTAGCTAAGAAGGCTTAACTAGCAGACGTGTCTCTCTAAGAGGAGTTAAGCTTTACAGAAATACTCTAAGTTTTTGTAATTAGTAATAACTGTAAATCTCTTTACTTGTTTTAGCTCCGTGCTCTATTCTTAGAGGCATTTAACTACTGCTAGCATCTTCTTGTTGTAAATAGTGTAGTTTACTTCTACCTTAGAGTTCTTAGCTAAGAAGTATACTACTGTATAGAGCACCTTGTCTTTACTATATTAGGACAGTACTCCTCCTGTTGCCTATCCTAACGCGTTACACTCTAGTACTGTTTCTAGATCTAGATTAAAGTTTGCAAGTGCTAGTTCTCTAGTAAATGCGGCTTTTATAGCATTAAAGGTACGCTGCTAGAGTTCCCCCTACTTAAAGATTGCGTTTTTTCCTGTTAAGCGTGTAAGAGGCTCTGCTATGCTAGAAAACTAGTTAATAAACTGTTAGTAGAAGTTTGCAAACCCTAGGAAACTCTAGATTCTCTTTACTGTCTTTAGGGGTTTCTATAACTTTATAGCAGCAACCTTTGCAGAGTCTATTTAGATGCTCTTACTAGCCTTAATAATAAATCCTAAATACTTAGTACTCTTAACAGAGAATTTGCTCTTTCCTATGTTAAGGTGCAACTCTGCAGCTCCTAGCTTCTAGATAATTTCCTTAACCTTAGCCTTGTGCTCTTCTTAGGTGCTGCTAGAGTAGATTAATACATTGTCTATGTAGGCAAAGCACTATTTATCTAAGTACTCTCTTAAGACCTAGTTAATATACTGCTAAAACGTACTTAGGGCGTTAGCTAACCTAAATAGCGTTACTAGCTACTTATAGAGTCTGAATCTTGTCTAGAAAGCTGTCTTCTATTTATCTCCCTTAGCAATCCTAATCTTATAGAAGGCTTAGATAACGTCTACCTTAGTAAACTATGTTGCTTTTAAGATCTGCAAGAGAGTCTTATAGATAAGAGGCAGTAGATACTAGTCCTTCTTAGTAATTGCATTTAGTGCTTAATAATTAACACAGAACTAGAGGCCTCTACTAGGTTTCTTAATAAACAGTACTAGGGCAGAAGCACTAGACTTGCTAACTTAGATAAAGCCCTTATCTAAGTAGCTAGTAAGTTGTTGTTAGAGTACTAGGAGCTCCTCTTAAGATATGTTGTATAGTAGCCTCTATAGTACTGTTACAGGTTTTCTGTCTTGTTTAATTAGCTTAATAGCATAATCTATGTTAGGTCTACAGTAAGGTGCTAGCTTATCTGCTTCCTCCTTTATAAACGTCCTAAACTTATCTTTTAGGAACTCTAGGAGAAGGTCTTAGGGATCTGCTAGCTCTTTCTTCTTTAGAGCCTTCTAGATATCTGCTATTAATACAGCAAATAGTTCTATATTCTAGTCTGTCTTAGACCTCTTCCTTAGCGCCTGATACAGCTCTAGGCTAACAGGCTTAGGTAGTTAGTTAGGACAGGCGCTCTCTCTACTTCTAACTCGCGTCTGTAAGGAGTAGATAAACAACAATTTCTTAGCTAGTGCTATAGTAACTTTATTCTTATCTATCTATAGTCTTCCTAGGATAAGGTTGTACTCCCTTTCTCTATCTAATATATATGTCTAGAGGGTCTCTCTGTAGCTATCTATGTTGATCTTTATTCTTACAACATTAGTTACCTAAGTTACTTTCCTAGCTATGCCTAATACCTTACGTCTACATATAGAGGTGCGTTAGAAGTTGTTTTATAATGCAAACTTAGAGAAGATTATACTATATATTAAACACCTAGTATTAATTAATGTATGTGCTACAGTGTTGTCTTATACTATTACATGTAGTAATATAGGCTTACTATCTAGCTACTGCTAGTAGAACTTCTAGAACAGTTCCCTCCTCTTTACAACTTCTCTTCCTAACCCCTGTTTACGCCTTTAAACAGAAGTTTCTAGTTTTCTAAATCTTTGTTAGTTAAGTTGTTAATTTTAGAAACCTTAGCAACTACGCTTCTAACCTAGACCTTCTCTAGTTTCTTAGCTAGGGTTAGATTGTATCTGCTTACATAGTGTCCCTTCTTCCTACATCTTAGATAGACGTTAGCAGTTCTCTGCTAGTTTATAACTTCCTAGGTCTGCTACTCTGCTTGTAGTTAGTTGTTAGACTTAATCTTCCTAGAGTAGACCTTAGTAGGTTCCTAGTCTATACTATCTAGGTTTGCTCTTTATGTGTGGTGTCTAAAGGTGCCGTTTGTTAGTGCCTTAGTCTAGCAGAGGTTAACCTCTACTGCTAAGACTCTAGCTATAAGGCTCTAGAGGTCCTAGTTGTCTAGGATATCTACTAACACTATCTTGTCCTAGAGGTTTAGTTAGAGTATAGACATATACCTAGTCTTAAGGTTCTTTGTATTGTCTTCTTTAGCAGCGTTGTAGGCTAGCTAGATAAACTCTGCGTTAAAAGACTTAACACTCTAGTTGCTCTTCTTTATAGTAATAGTCTAGAGTTTCTGCTAAGAGCGTTCCTTAAATAGGGAGTCCTTATACTGCTTGTCTAGAAAGTCCTAGAACTAGGCAGTCGTGCCTATTAGGTTGCAGTCCTTCTATAATAAGCTAACCTATGCAGCCTGTCCTTCTAGCCTATTAAACATGTAGGCAACTCCTAGGACAGCTTCTTAGTCCCCTATAGACTTTAACTTGTTCTTTATCTAGAACTTAAACGTCCTGTATGCACGTTAGTTGCTGCTAAACTTGCCTATATTAGGTAACTTTATAGCCTTGCTTAGCTTGTTGTTAATTACTTGTACAGAGGTAGGGGGTGTTATACTCTAGGTTAGCACTCTTATAGATGCAACGTAGGCTTAGACCTAAGCTTTAACTAGCCTTTATATAGTCTCGCCTATGTCTTCTAGTTGTAGTTCTAGGTTGGAGTCTGTAGTAGGGTAGGCTTTAGCGTTAGTAATAGTTACTGCAGCCTTAGGTAGAGTTGCCTATAATAGGTAGGTAGTTAGGCGCTCTAGTACGTGAGCAAGTAGCTCCTCCTGCTATTCCTTAGGTACTAACAAAGTAGCAAGGCTCTAGAGTTTAGTCCTAACGTCTGATTAATTGTTATTGCTAGTGCACAGCTTAATGCTGTACTCCCCTAGACGCCTAGCAGCGTTGTTAAACAACTTACTTATTAGTCCTTGTTTAGTAATCAAATCCAATTGTAAGGAGCTGACCTCTAAGGGAATTTGCTAGTAGAATACAAGATGGATTTAATAGAGAGCAACCTCTAGGACGGAGGTTGCAGAGTTTTTATAACTCTGTTTTAGACGCGTTAGCTCCGTAGCGGAGCTCTGGTCCATGCTAGGAAGCGCGAGCCGGAGTAGTGCCGAGGCGGTGTACGCCGAGGAGCTAGCACCTAGGCCTAGCCCGTTACAATAGATTTCTAAGAAATAGTACTAAGGATAGAACTTTCTATACAGTAAGGCTAAAGCTCTTAAGATTACTAAGGTAGAAGGCAAGCTTATAGCATATAACTTATTAGACTTATTAATAAAAATAGCACTAGACTAGTCTAAAGCTATATAACAGTCTATTATCTAGAACTTAGAACTAGGTAACAAGACGCTTACTCTGGATAAAGTTAGTAGAGTATATTTAGGTCTTCTATAAGAGTACTCTGTTTAAGCTCTCTATAGCTTAGGTAGAGTTTTTACTACTATAGGTTAACTAGCTTAGAGCTAGTTAGTAAATAACTAACTAAACTAAGTAAACATTAACTGCCTATATAGATAATTAGACTTCTAGAAGCTAATTAGCTATAACCTATAAGAACTTAAGAAGTTGCTCTTATAGGTAAACTATTTACCTCTAGTAATTAAGTTAAGAAAGAGATTCTAAAACGCCTTAACAAACCTAAGCATAAGAACTAGAAGAATAAGGTAATTAAGAAGAGCTAAATAAAAGATAGTAATAGTACAACAAGCAGTAGTAACTACTCTAGGTTAATTACAGTAGTACTAATAGACTCTAACCTAATAGGATCTTAATATATAGAGTAAGAGATCTACTTTATAATAGATTTTAACGCTTATCTCCTATTAGACAGTACTATCCTAAGCAATAGAGCAGCACTCTACTTAGTTAACAAGCTTAAGCTTATTAACCCTACTACTTTCTAAAAGGCTAAGAAGCTTACTTGTGTAGAGGCTAGCACTTAATCCTTTCTAATATTAGGCACTAGTACTAGAGTAATTAAGAAAGCAGTAAATAAAGTAAATAGAGAATATGTAAAGAATCTAATCCTTTAAAACATTACTGTTGTAGAAAGATTTTACGTTTATATTGTGTTAGAAGCTTAATTAAAAAAGGCAGGTAGCCTTAATATAATTATTAAAGAACTTAAGAAAGACCTTACAGACTACTAGCGCCTTATTAACAAAATTAACAACAAACTAGAAGAAGAAATCTAGTGTAATTAGGAAATATAACGCATGCAGAACTATATAACAAGCTAGCTACTATTAGCTACTATTAACTCTTATATATAGTATATTCTAGATTTCTAGAACCTAAAATATGTAAACCTTTTATAGACTGTTTATAGAGGTAATAAGTACACAATACACTATAATAATAAGTTAGAAGTGTACTTTTTTCTATTGCTCTACAACTGCTATTGTGTACAATAGTATAAGTGCACTAATAACTTTTATAACATTTATTCAATTAATAAACATAACTATGTTATATTCTTTAGAGATAATAATCTAACTATAGCAACACGTATGCAGCTGTTAGTTATTAGCAACTACTTTAACAACTACTAGCATTTATACCTTAAATCTAGATATAGAAAGCACTAAGGTGTAAAAGAATTTAAAGGGTTTAGAACAGATAATAAGCCTTTTTTAGAGGAATAAACAAGAGTACCTAGAGTTTTACTATTAACTCTATTAGACCCTATAACCTTATTAAGCTCTCTATTATATTAGATAGGAAAAGGCTATTAGTACTCTTAGACTTAGAAGTATAAGAGAACTATATTTCCTTATATAGAGTATAGCTAGCTAGACTATGCTCTTTATATAAAGAACACTTATATTAGCTCTAAGTAGCTAATAGAAAACTAATACTAGAAGAAGTAGTTATAACGTATAGGGTTAAGTGCTAACCTCTCTAGATATAAGAACACTATAAGTTAATATTACTAGACATCTTAAGTACAGCTACTTACAATATTATATTAGAATTACTATAGTTATAAAAGCACAACCTATAGATTAATTAGAAAGATTAACAGCTTTAATTTAGAGAGTATAGATATAGCATAACTATACACTAGCCTACATAACCTATGCTAGAGTTAGTAAATAAGAAGGAGATTAATAGCATCTCTTTAAGCTATTAGACGTGCTAAAATAGAGCAGTTAATTATACAAACCTAGAGAGCCCTTCTATAACAATTAAGAAGAAAGACAGTATAACTCTTGCTCTACTAGATATATACTGTTAGTATGCCTAGATATTTAAAAAAGAGCTATTTGTAAAAGCACTACCTAAGTATTAATCTTAGGATTGTAAGATTAAGCTCTAGAAAGGGAAATAACTACTCTTTAGACCTATATACTAGTTATCTAAGAAAGAACTTAAGATACTAAAGAACTACATTAAGAAGAACCTTGCAAAAGAATTTATTAGGAAATCTAAATCCTTAGTAGGATTCTCTATTCTATTTATACCTAAGAAGGATAGTAAACTACAACTTTGCGTTAATTACTAAAAACTTAATAATATAACTATTAAGAATTAGTCTCTGCTGCCTAATATAACAGAACTATAAGACTAGTTATTAGGAGTAAAGTTCTTTACTGCACTAAACTTGCGTAGAGTATATAACCTAAAATATATAAAAAAAGGTAAACTATAGAAAACAGCGTTTAGAACCTATTATAGACATTTTAAGTACATAGTTATGCTATTTCAGCTAACTAATGCGCTAGTAGTCTACTAGGCTCTTATTAACAATATACTGTAGGCATACCTCGATATTACTATAGTAGCATATCTTAATAATATCCTAGTGTATATTAAGATACTAGAAGCACATAAGAGCTATAAATAATAAGTAATAGAATACTTAGAAAAAGCAGATCTTAGGCTAAAGCTAGAGAAGTGTAAATAGCACAAGGATAAAGTAGAGTTCCTTAGCTATGTTGTAAGAAGGTACAGAGTTAAGATAAGTAAAGCAAAGATACAGGTAGTAAAGAATTAGCTAACACCTAAAACTGTTAGGAAAGTTTAAGATTTTCTTAGGTTTATTAACTTTAACTAACGCTTTATTAAGAATTACTTTCTTAGAGCCTTACTACTTACTAAGCTTATATAGTAGGACGTACTATTTAAGTAGGAATAAGCACAGAAGAATGCATTTTAGTTACTTAAGCAAGTATAGGTAGAGCTACCTACTATAATTATATTTAAGAGTAGAGAGCTACTTTAACTTAAAACTTATGCCTTAGATTTAGTATTAGAAGTATACGTAACTTAGGAACAAGATAGCTTATAGTACCTAATTACCTATTACTTACGCAAGTTTATAAGACCTAAAGAATGCTTTAATATATATAATAAAGAACTCTTAGTAATTATATTAGCCTTAAAATATTAGCAGGTTTACATAGAAAGCTGCTTAGACCTTACTATCTACACAGACTATAAGAATCTAGTATAGTTTACTATAACTAGAGTACTTAATTAAAAACAGGTTTAATAGGCTAAACTACTAGAATAATACAAATTTAAGATCTTGTACATAGTAGGAAAAGACAATAGTAGAGCTAATATACTTAGTTAATAATATAACCTTACAGGAACTTAGATAATTAATAAACACGCTATACTTAGAGTTAACAAGAATAGATTATTAGGACTATTACAGCAACTTAATAATATAATACAGGTTTAAGCTAAACAATATATTCTATTAGAAGTACTAGTAAAATTATAAGAAGAAATTATAGCTAGTTACTATAATAACCTGCTTTATAGACACTCTAGTATTATAAGAAGAATAGAACTTATTAAGAAACACTATAAGTTTCTAAAGATAAAAGATAAGGTTACTAAGCATATTAAAGATTGTATAGATTACTAGAAGAATAAGCATAGTACATATACTAAATACAGAGAAGTATAGGTAATAGAGCTACTAAGAGCTCTTTAAATAAATGTTATTATAGATTCTATTATATAGCTACCTATTTCTAAGGACCTTATTACAGAATACAGCTATAACTTAATCTTTGTTATAGTAGATAGATTTACAAAAGCTGCAGAAATAATACCTTTCTAACACAGCTATACTGCAGAGCAGCTTGCGTAAGTATTTCTAGACTAAGTCATTAGGTATTACAGTATTTCTAAATTATTTATTAGTAATAGAGATAAGCTCTTTACGTTAAACTACTAGACTACGCTTTTAGTAGCTATTAGTACTAAGAAGAAGCTATCTACAGCCTATTACCTATCGATAGATAGATAGACTAAATATATAAATTAAACTATAGAAATATTACTACAAATATACAGTAACTAGTAGTAAAATAACTAGGTCTTGCTATTACTTATAGCATAGAGTGTATTTATTAATAAGTTATTAGAAGTAATAAGCATAATGCTATTCTTCTTAAATTATAAAAGATACTTAAATCTCTTTGCTAAAGCACTAAACACGCTAGTACAAACAGAATTAGCAATCTTCTTAGTTTAAAAACCTGAGGAAGTATATAAGAAAACACTAGAAAACATTAGTAAAGCTTAGAAATAAGTAATTTCTTATGTTAACTAGAAACAAAAAACAGGACCTTAGCTAAAAGAACAGAATAGAGTCTATCTTCTTATAAAATACCTTTAAATACAAAGATCTATAAAAAAACTCAACTATGTTAAAGTTAGACTATTTTTTTTTTCTAAGCAGATAAGCCTAGTTAACTATAGACTTGCTCTGCCTAGAGATATAAAAATGTATCTAGTGTTCTACATATCTCTGCTAGAACTAGCTAACCCTAGAACGCTAATCTAGAAGGACTTCTACTACTAGGTTAATATTAACAACAAGTAGGAAGTTAAAAAAATAATAGAATATTGTAATATTAGTAATAGTAACATATACCTAGTTAGATAGTTAGTTTACCTAGACTTAGAAAACACATAGAAACTAACTACGCACTTTATAAACTACTAGTAGATATTAAAGCAATTTAAAGAGACTAATTAGGTTATAATATATTACTCTTCTAGTACTCTAAAAGATAACCCTTAAAGGTACCTTAGGTACTAGGTAATAATAAGAACTTATTAGACAGACTAGTTAACTTTATAGTTTCTATTTCTAGCTGCTTCTGCTCTTTAATACTACGCTCCTCTACTATAATAGCCTCTTTAGCACAACAGTCTAACAAATCTATTTATTATTATAACTACTTCTTACGTGTATAAGCTACACGCAGGTCCTCTAGAGCCTTTTTAAATATCTAGAGCACTTTAGTTTATACTTTATAACTTTCTTTTATATAAACACACAACTTTTCTTTCTTAGACACTAATTAAGTAAACTTAGATTAAGTTACTTTTATGTTACAACGTTGCTCTAGACAAACACACTTACTATACTTTCTAGACTAGATATAAACCTTATACACGCAGTTGTGCTGTATATAGGTTTTGTACTTCTATATTATAATCTTCTTAAAGAACTTAATAGATTGGTTTAAATAATAACAGCAAGCTAAACTTAAGATAGTTAGTTGTTTTAGTATTGTTAAGACTTATCTAATAATTAAAGAAGGGCCCTACGTTATATAAATAAGCTTAAGAGACTAAGCTAAAATAAAAGAGAGATATAGTGTTACAATCTATAGAACATAGAAAGAATTTATCTAATTATAGTAGCTTTAGTGTAGTAATTATAATAATAGAATAAATATAAGTAAGTAATAATTACAGTGTTAGTACTTAGCAAGAAACTAAGAGGACATGTAACTTAATTTAGGCTTAGCGCAATTAGTATAATTAGTAATTAGTAGGATTAGTGCTTAGTGTAATTAGAGGATACACAACACTAATTAGTCTGTATTACTACTACTATTATTAAAGTATATAGTTTAAAGGAATATAACCCTTATAGTTTGTATTTAACCTTATTAATTAACTTTGTTATTAGAATATCTTAACTCTGCTTGCAAAACAGATAGTCTACTCTAAAATTTTCTTTACAACCTAAGTAGCTAAGGTCCTAGACGTATACTACTTACTACTTCTTCTAGTTCCCTATTCTTGTATTTATCCTTAAGACATAATTAAACAATTACTTACAGACTTTGTCTAAAGTGTAAAACTTAACAGTTAGCTTCTTTTTTACTATTATAAATAGATACTCTAAGCGCTTCTTCTAAATCTATAACGTAATGCCTTAAGCTGCTAACTTAGACTACTTCTTACCCTTAGCTAAGGAAATCTAGACAGAGTTATATAAAGATTATAAAGTAGATAGTAATAATAAAATTACTTCTATAAATATCTAGGCTAAGGTATTTACTACTAACGTGTTTAGACTTTAAAGAGATAAAAGTTAAAATATAAAAAGCGTGTACTCTAGCTAAAATTACAGTATAAGAGGTTTTAAAACAGAATAGTTTCTATTTATATCTCTAAACTCTGTAGCTATAACTAATAGAAGCATTTTTGTCTTGTTATAGATAAGCTGGAAAAATCTTCGAATAAAGATAAAAAGGATCTCCTTACTATATATTAGAATTTTTACTTAAGTTACTAGGATTTACTAAAAGGATCAGCAACGTATACTAGATAATATACTTTAAGAAGTAAAATATACTATAAAAAAGCTTAGCTAATCTTTATTAGCTGTTTTACTTTTATTAATACCTAATAATCTATATAGAGCTGTTAGTTCTAGAATATCATCCTAGCTGTAAAGAAAAAAACACTCTTCTAGTTACTACTAAGCTTATTTTTCTTAGACTAGATCCTCTTTAGCCTGTTGGTATTTTTGCTTAATAGGATTATAGTTTTATTACCTTACTCTCTAGTCACTTATTTAACTATCTTGTTTTCTAGAAAACTCTTAATTCTATTAGACCTGCTAAAGCTACATGCTATAAAAACAATAGGGATCTTGCCTATACTTAGTATTTAAAGCAACTAAGCAGCTGAATTACCTAGACTAGTAACCTAGAAGAGCTTCTATCTTAGAATTTACTTTTCTACCTAATTATTTGTTAGCTTCTTGAACGTCGTTCTGATGTTGCCGCTCTTGTTTGCCAGCCATTTGATGAAACTAGCCAGTGCCTGCGCTTCGTAGACGCGTTTAGCTGCTAAGTGTTAGTAGGGTGTGCTAAAGAGCAGTGCTTAGATTAAAAGTGCCTTAATTTCGTATTTATTATTAGCAGAAATGTCGGTTTGTGCTCCTCCGCCTACCTCAACAGTACACTTGTCCGGATCAATAGCGTCCTGGAAATTCTAGTACTTTGTAATCTCAACGATTTTCTTCGTGTCTAATGTCGGTGCGTATTTACCAACAGAACAGATCCACCTGGTTCTGGCTTTGCCCAGCATGTTGTCAACCTTAGAGTTTAACTAACGAATTAGTAGAAGAATTTAATCTCTCTACCCGAACCTTAATTGTTATTACTTAAGCCTCTTAACGATTACAACAGCTCCTTCAGCACACCTGCTATCTAAACATTGCCGGCTCTATCGCCTAGGATCAGGGGTTCGGCTTTACCGGTAACATCGTAATCTTTCTACTTTGGTAGCTGGCATAAGTAGTGTAGGTGGGTCCAGCATAATCTGAGTGTTCCGAAATGGCCCTACTAACTATATTACACCGAATCCCCCTTATTTTTTTATATAACACAGTGCCTCTTGTCTCTAGAAGCATCTATGTAACAATGTCCTTATGCTAAAGTACTAAGTAATCAATTCAATTCACCCGAAAATTACAGCCGAGTACCCCTGTCAAGCGTCTCCACCTACACTACTTATGCTTAATACCAAAGTAAAAGACTGTTGGCACTAGCGCTTACTTTTCTACTGTTGTTCTTTCTTTATAAATTCTTCCTTCGCCTGATCCAACCTACCAACCCATTAACTTATTAACCTATTACAATCAATCTTGTAACGTTTCTTACCAAGACTAGCCTTACACGCCTTGCTCTTAACAACTCATTATGCATTTTTTCGGACTTGTTACTGCTTCGCTACTGTGCCTAGTTAGCACTTCCATCGCAGCGTGCTATGATAGCTGCGATGACCTTAAACTCAACGCTGGATGTTCTGTTACCTGTGATGTAAGCACCTCTGCTAAAGCTCTTAAACAGAATACTAATAGATATACAGGGCGGTGGTATTGGTTATGGAAAGTGCTTGTCAGATGGTGGATCAAAGTATTGTTCGACGGGTTAAGGTGCTGGATTTTGTTCGGCTATGTGTCGCAGCCTATGCAATGCCGCAGAAACACTGAAATCAGTTGAGCCAAGGTGACAAGTTACTGGAGCGACAATGAGAAAGCAAAACCACAAAGTGCTTCCACTACGATAGCTCTTGGGCTTCGTTCTTGCGAACTTTCTAGCTTATAGTTACTACGGGTCGTCGCTTTAATACCAGACACTAAGCAATATATCTTAAGCACACGTATAGCTCTCCTGTCTGTGAGCCTGTACCGTGACACTCAGGGAGCTATAGCCAGGGTATACCGTGATTATATTCGGTACTAACCTATCTATCCGTCACGGAGGGATAGATGTCAGCAGCAGAGTAGCACTGATTAGAAAGAAAACCCTAATCATAGTCTAGAGCAGGGCTGATACAAAGACAGTACTATTATGTTATTTCTTAGTACAGCAACAGCAACAGCAACAGCACCTTTAGGTAGCGCAAACAGCAATGGCAGCTAATGTCACGTTGTAGTAGTATCTACTGCAAGCATACACTATAGCTATTCTTAGCTACTAACTTTTGTCTGAGCACACCAGAGACTGCATAGAGATAGGGTTCATCTGCGCCATCACTACAACATACCTTGATTCATACTTCAAACGACTTACAGCTATCTTATGATGATATGGCAACGAGCACCCCCAAGTTCCATGGAACAAGATTGAAATCGTTGATTGGGCTGCTGTGTTTGGTATCGTTCCTAGCTCGAAGAAGGCTCAGTCACACATTCCTCATTCCTTCTAGCGCTCGAAGCTCACCGCTTTCGCATTGCACAAGCAAAAAAAAAAGCCTGAAAGCTTCCTATCAAGGCCCCAAACGTATTGAACTAATACACTCCCACCCGATTACCGAGAAACCGTTCTTTAGGCACGTCCCAATATCACGAAACTGCTACCAACGACAGTAATCGTTCATCAACGGTCAGAGGTGCAACTAAAACGACAGTCACTAAGGCCAAACAAACCAAGTCTTGCTCTACTATGACTTGAAATCCGCAGGCTGACGTGTCCGACCTGATGAGGGCATTTCAGTCGAGTCGTCATGAAGATGTATCTCAATACCTCAGCAGCCGTGCCGAAGAAATCTCAAATAGTCAGTGCAACTGGATTCCTGGACACCGCTGCTATGATCACTCTTCATCCGTTCCACAGCGACAGTGGAAGTACTTCTCTCGACCCGCCGTGTGCAGATCAACCGCCAAGATGGTTACGGTCGCACAGCATTGATATGGGCTGCGAGTTATGGTTATCTAGATGTGGTACGGTTCTTAGTATCTTGGAACGCAGCTGTACATATCGAGAACAACAGGGGGCATATTGCAGTGCATGCCGCGAAATTAGAAGGCCAAACTGAAGTGTGGGAGTTTTTCGAGCCTCTGCAAGCCAGGCAATCGGGATGATATGTTAACTAGCAAGCAATATCCCTCCTTGACACTTTTGCTCGGGCTTCTCAAAGGAATCACACTAATGTGTTTTATGCATTGACAGCCTGCTCTCCTTTCAAGTCACCCCTCAGTTTTGTTTCTGATTTACACTCGCAGATACACATCCTCACTGTTCAAGCGTGGCCGATCCATAAACTTTCCGGAACTAACAGATCAACAGCAGCAGCAGAATGTCCATTAGGGGAAGGCGAAGGATAGTCTTCCTTGCTCCAGAAAGCACTGATGCTTCGCATCTGCCGATTTGCAAAATCCCTCCACTGCAACGGCCATACAACATCCTTCCCACAGCATTCTAGTAGAAGCTCATAAAGAATTTGATATACCTCGATCCAGTCAAAGTGCTGCCTGACGTGGGTTTCGATATCGAAGAAGACTCAAACGATGTTGCAGAAGGCAATGGCTTCGGTGCCCGTAGAGGCCACAAGGCCTCAAGTCCCGAACCACTGAGATGAAGATTTATATTACAAGAATGCGACCATGCTATCGAGACAGATATTATACACACTGTATCAATCCAACCGCAGAGTTTCAAGATACAGACCTTTGACCGTCGCACCTCCGAGGGTCTGAAACTCGAAGGTTAATCCACAGGTGGTATTCACCAGACCGTCCTGGGGTCTTGCAACCACTCTTGATGTGCACATTCGCAAAAAAAGTCGCATGAACAACGCTAACAACCTTGATAGCTGCAGCTAAGCCCAGAGAATAACTGGCGAATGGGAACCAGAACAACACCCGGAAAATCCGACGCGACCAGCGCGACCAGAGTGTTTTGACAACTACTCCGAAGGCAGTTGGCATACTTTCAATTTGAAGGGACGAGGTGTTGATAAAGAAGAATCCTAGGGAAGCAAACCGAGGGGAGATGTGGAGGATCATGTTTACACAGACAGGTTAGGATTATCTCTGCCGGAGCAGAAGTCCAGAGAGGCTGAGGCTGATAGCGAGATTGGACGGTGCAAACAATAGTCGGTGAGACGTGAAGACCCAAAAAAAAAAAGAAAATTCGAGTTGAAATACATGAAAAATCAACAGGAGCGTGAAGACGAAGAATCCAGGATGACGCGTACCGAACAACGGCTCTGAATGGACTGGAACCTCAAACGAGAGAGCGGATCAATCAAGCAAGTGAGCTTAGCGAAGAGGGCAAGAAGGAGCGGGTCGTAGCAGAGAGCAAAAGCCAAAGAAGCCAAAGAGGCAGAATACAAGAAGAGAAAATGCGCAGTAGTCAAATCTAAGGTGGAGAGGGAACAGAGCAGTTCCAATGCAGAGCGTGAAAGCATCGCGATCGCCAAGGGCACGAGAAGATGTCAGATTCCACTATCTTGAAGGTTTGCTGATTGCGCAACAAGAGCAACGGATCCCAAGAGATGACGCCCACGAGAATTACAAGCTGAAACTGCTTCTGAACCTGCTGCGCATGCAGCCGAAGCGGGAAAACAATCTGAACCCTAGCACGTGAATGAGCGGCGTTGTCGAGAAGCGAGAGCAGCGGCAGCACGAGCAGCCAATGATAAAACAGTGCGCTGAACAGCGGGAGAGAAATAAGCAGCTGTTGAGACAGCAGTGAGGCTACTAGAAGCTTCCGACAAGGCATGTGAGGAAGCAGAGAAGAAGGCAGCTACAGAGCTAGTAGAAGAAAGAGACCTTTGTAGGGAGGCTAAGGAGGTAGTTCCAACACCTCCCCAGCCACCGCAGCCTGAGTCCGACAACGAAGAATTCGCACATGGTCACGTAAACCCAGCACCCAGCAGCCTTGCGAACATAATCCACAGTGAAGAGCCAGAGAGCAGATATTACCAGACTACCAGCAGTGCGAGGCTGATTAGCGTGAGCGACGGGTGTTTTGCTCGGACGATTCTTCACGACTTACTGTAGTAGCGAATAAGGCGGTTTTCTAGTGGGGGTTTAGTGGCTGCTAATGTTATCTTAATTGTCAATAGGTGCTAAATACATGATACTCATGTCGTAGTTGAGGCAACTAGAGCGGTAGTAGCGTTCACTTAGTAAGTGTATTCGACTATGTCGCGATAAACACCGTTAAAACTGATTCAGTGTATTCCGAATCCAGAAGCGCTGCGTGAGACCAAGGATATAGAAACGATGAAGCTGGACTAGTAGAAGGGTTTACTCTCTTTCTTAGTTAGGGGTTGTTGTAAGTTAAGTCTTTTGGTTAGTAGGGAATGGTGCTGTTGCTCTTGTTCTACAATACTACACTACAGCACAGTACAACTACAACCACCCACCCACCCACCTCTCACGCAACCCAACACCCTGTCTTTCCACCATCTCCGTGTAGTCCAGCTCCGTCTTCGCTACTGTATCAAGACTATACTTCCAGCCCATCTGCGTTTCTACGCTGTACAGTTTCGCTGGTGGATTGCAGTATAGTGTAGGATAGTATAGTATAGTAACAATCTATTGTGTTTATCTGCTATTAACTGTTTCGTGCGTGTACGCGTGTACATAGACTATCTGGGTATACGTATGTGTAAGTAAGTAGGTTACCCCCTCCCAGCGACGGTGCGAAGAGGAGGAATACGGAGCAGGGAGAGATACTGTGCAGGGGAACCAGGTTCGTTACGCAAAGACAAGAGAAGAAAAGAGAAGACGGGTTATCTGTTACAATCATATTTGATTAGATTAGATTTGGTTTAATACAATTCAATTCGGGAGAAGAGTGGTCATGCTATTCTTTTCGTCGCACCTCCAGTCATCTAACGCCAATTAAGTAAGGAAAGCGAATCTAGACCATAACGCCGGATCTAAGGATATCTTAATTAATCGTTGCAGGTCGCATCCATACCATACCATACCATACCGAAATAAATGAGGCGGAGTCGTCCATCTATCGAAGAAAGCAAAATCATCTACTCTATATTTGATTGCCAAACGCCGTGTACGATGCAAAAAACAAAAGGCCGCCGTTATTCCCAAGTGGTGTCGAGGTGGCTACCTCATCTCGTCACTGTGCCGCGGACTCTCCCTGCGGCTGTTGATCTGCGTGTTGCGGAACGTCTCCTCGTTCAGCGTGTCCAGGCTGCGGGCGGGACTGGGCGTGGTGCCGCGGCTGCCGCGGCTGCGAACAGGGCTGCCGGGGCGCGACATGGCGACGTCGTAGCTGGGAAGTGCGACTTCCATGGGCATGTAGGCGGCGGGCGTGCGCACGGCGGTGTTGTAGCTGGGCGTGCGGGCGAGTGCGGACATGTCGTAGTCGTAGTCGGTGGTGGGGATGTCGAAGTACGAGGGCTCGGTGCCGTTTTGGGGCGTGCGGTGGTGCGGGGTGCTCTGGCCGGAGGAGTGGTTCGAGGATTGCTGGCCGGAGCCCGAGTGGTCGCCGTTGGAGTCTTGGCGGGAGGGGTGGAAGCGCGAGTGGCGGTCGGTGTGGGACATGTTGAGGTTTGCGAGGCGGTGTTGCAGCGCGATTGTGGAGACACCGGGCCCGTCTTGCTGGTGTGCAACGGCGTCTAGCGACAGATCTTCGGTGGAGCCACGGCGGCTCTGTGCGAAGAAGGGCGTGTTGGCGCCGCTGTTCATGGTGCTGCGCCAGCCACCGGGCGTCATGAAGCCAGAGGGGTCGATGTCGTTGTAGAGCTCGTCGAGCTGGTGCAGTCCGTACGTGGGCGGGGCGTTCTGGTTGACCTCGTCGGCGATTGCCTGCTGGGTCAGGATGTTGTTGTCGACGAGCACGCTCTGGTCTTCGTTTGGCGGGAGATTGGGCGAGATGAAGAGGTGGACGTGGTTCTTGACCAAGAGCTGGCTGGTGTGGCCCTCTGGGTTCTTGAGGTTGACGTACAGCCGCAGCTTGTGCGACAGGCGGATGTTCTCCGTGTCGACCGACTGCCGGCAGTGCTTCAACGACTTGGGGAGGTCCAACGACATGGAGAATCGGTGGGACTCGTCGAAGAGGGCGTCTGCCTCGTCGATTTCAGAGGGGACCAAGTGCGCAGAGTTGGCGGGCATGTCTGCCTCGTTGACAGCGACCTGGATGTCCGTCTGGTGGCTTATGCGGCGGCCGGCGTAGTCGGCGAAGAGCTGGCGCGACTCGATCAGCTCCATCTTGATGGTCGTGATCTCGACGCCCTTCCGGAGCGGTATTAAGACGAAGTCGGCGGTGATTTGCGTGCCGATGATGTAGTTCTTCTGCGGGACCGTGATCTTGTAGGCGACCTTGTTCGCCCAGATGTCTTCGTTGATCTGCGCGTCTCATTAGTCGACGTTTGCTCGCGGCGCGTGTGCCACTGACCTGCTCCATGGGCATCGACTCGAGCATGTCGCGGCCGAGGGTGCGGATGACGCGGATGTGCGACGAGGCGGAGAGCTGCTTGCTCATGTAGCCCCTGTCGACGGTGGCCTTTAGGTTGTAGACGACCCAGTTGGTGGGCAGCCCCTCGACGCTCTGGTCGAGGTTGCTCGGCATCCTGAACTTGAAGTCCCACTCATGGTAGCCGGCGTTGATCTTGTGCGCCTTGGCGTTCTTGTCCGAACACGAGACGGGGAAGAGGGTGAGGTTGTCGACGAGGAAGTTTGTCTTTTGCGTGATGGGCTGCGGGCTGACCGTGTTGGTCAAGTGCCATCTGGCGGGGGTGTCAGTCTCAGTCACGGCGGGGGATGGGTTGGGGATAGGTTGGGGATGGAGTTGGGGATGGGTTGGTGATGCAGTGGGTGGGGAGAGGGATGCATTGGGGCAGTCGTACGAGACTTTGCGCGTGGCAGTCAGCGTGATGCGGACGCTGCGCACCGAGAGCGACTCCGGGTTGTTCAGGATCAGCTTGCCCTTGAGCTCTGCATCGTGCGACTCCGAGGGCTCGCCGTAGAAGACGACAAACGGCGATTCGGGCCTGGCAGACGGTTAATCGCTACTCGCCTCGTACGTCTTCTGTGCAACCTACTTGATCTCCAACACGGGCGTGTGATTTCTCCCGCCAAACACTCCGACGCCGGGGCGAGGCATGATGTAACGAGGGACAAGACCAGGAAAATCGGGGGTCCAGGTCGCAGCACTCGACGTTCAGGTGGAGTGTTGGGAGAAAGTAGAAGAGGATAATCTGTGCAGGATAAGGTGTAGATGTGTCGAAATAATGACGGGCCGAGTAGTGGATAGTCTATACAAAGTGGTGGTCGTGGTAGTGTGGTGGCAGTGAGCGGTGGCTGAGCGTTTGCGTCGAGCTGAACAGCACCAACAGCTCAGAAGCAGGATCAACAAGACAAGGACGATCGAAACAAGCCCAGCAAGCCAGCCGCGTGCAAGCTGCCTCGTTCTACATATACTATGTACAGCCAGCCGCGTGGGATGCTCGCCGCCGCTGCGGCCAAGGGCGGCCTGCATGGGCCCCTGGCACCCTTGCACCCTTGCACGTCCTCTCTGCGCGGTAGACTACACAGAGTGGGGACCGTTGCGAGCATCATTGTCTCTGCTAGCCCCGTCTGCAATCTGCAATCTGCGCGTCGTCCTGTTCTCTGCTGGGCTCACGATTTTTTCTGGCCGCCGGCTCCACCGCGAGAAGGTGGGCCGATAGCCTCCCGTGAACGGCGTGATGCCTGACACATGCCTGTTGTCGAGCCTGTGTCGAATGCACTGCACACTGGGAAACCAGCGCGCTCGACGTCTGGTTGACGCCCCTTGCCGAGCTGTTGCTAGGCTTGGGAGCAACCTGACGGCGCGGCGCTCACCACTGCACTCCATCGACATCACAGCGAGCCTCTTGCTAGGCCGCTCAACACCTGAGGCAGTTTCACGATGCTCCGGTAAGCGTGGAGCTACCGAACGCTTTCTAGATCCTGTACACCACCGAGATTGGGACTCCATTGTGCATGCTCATCAGCCACACACATCAGCATGCCTATCGTTATCTGGAACCAAGACAGCAAAACAACAAGACAGTTGCACATCACACCACCACGCTCCGATACATGATACGACAACTGCCTCCCTTCTCACACACGTCCTTTGTTTGATGTCGTGAAACATGCACTTCCACAACCCGCATCTTCTTCAGCCCTCGTACAGCCAGCACCTGCGGTAGACGTCTACGGCCGCGGTGGAAAAACACTCGCTTGTTCGGGTAAGGAGCTGCACTGATCGACGTGCGACACGCTGGTATCAGTCCAGCCTCACATCACGCACGGCAGCCGAAAGCCGCTGTGGATACCTTTTCCACGGCGGTTGCGCGCACCATGGCGCAATAATAGGTAATCAGACGCAGTGCTGTCTTCGGGCTTCTCGCCGAGGAACCTCACTCACAGCAACATGGTGTCGCACAGTCATGGCGAGATCATTCGAGCATCAGGTTTATGACAGCGTGTGACGCCATGAGATTGGGAGAGAGAGATAACGATGGTGTGCAGCATAGCATGCGGCGTGCGCCATCGCCCCTGCATATACTGGATGCTGGTCTTTTGTACAGCCCAAACGCCTGAGAGGATGAGAGGATGCCACGCGCATGCACAACGCGTGTGGCGCGGCGACATCTGACGCTGGATCGGACGCTGGATCGGACGCTGAATCTTGCTCGAGGCGTTCTGGAACGCGGCGACACGGCCATCGGGCCTTCCCGGAAGACTGAGACCCCTGCGAAACCGCATGCAGGTGCTCGCAGAGCCTCATCGTAGTCTCCAACATCTGCAATAACTCCGCCAATAAGAACACCACCCTGGTCGTCGTGCTGTTGATCTTCACGTCGTCGCCTACGAAAGACCAGCACTCGAGCTCGTCTGCGAGCGCGTCCGTCCACTCTCATCCGTCGAGGAGCCCTCCTTGGGCCGGTCCCACGTCCTGATGTGCCCTGCGAAACAGTCACTCGTCAGCACAGTCCGTTTGCGATCCACAGTCGAGCTGCTTATCAGTTCGTATGAAGTTTTGCAGCTCCCAACAGAAACACAGCGCACTCGGCGAGCGGGTCCTGCACGGCGGGCGGGTGTTCCTGCCCTAGCGCGCGATGCGTGCGGCAAACCAGCGTTATCGCCAAATCTTAGCACGGAAACGTGCTCGCTCGTGAGGTTGCGAGGGAAAAATTTCGAGAGCGTGGGCGGCGAGCGACGAAAATAAGACGTACCGTTTTTGCACGATGTTATTATGCAATCTTCCTCAAAGGCCAACCAGCTGAGAGGGTGTTCGTCGACCGACTTGGCCTGCGCTGCCCGTTAGCTTTTCTTTGCCTTTTCTTTGCCCTTTCTTTTCGCGTGACGTGCTGCATCATCGAACTCGCTCAACTCACCAACACGGGTGGCAACATGGCGGTGCGTGCGCGGGGCTCAACAGCATGCACCACCTCGTCGTCATCGAGCCCGCTGCCCGAGCTAAGGTTCGAGTTGGACCGCATGCGGCCCGCAGAGCTCTCGGTGCGTGTGCGCTGCATCTTGAGGTTCGACGATGTCATGCTGTTTCGCGGTCGCAACGAGGCTGCCCGCGGTCGGTGCAGCATGCCTACACTGAAGTCCCACAACAACAATCGAGTGTCTTCCCCAACACTGCCTATCCGGTAGCTGCGCTCGTCGCACCTCCACGGATCAAACTGCACGCCTGTGACCCACGAATTGTGTCCCTGACAGCGCGCCACCAGCATGCGGTCCTCCAACGACCAAATCGAGACGAGATCGTCCTGGCCTCCCGTGACAACGTAGCGGCCGTCGGGCGACCAGCACACGCACATCATGCCACCGTAGTAGCTCATGTAGTGGTGAAGCAGCCTTTCCCTCAGAAAATCAATGATTCTGAACGAGCCATCCTCTGACACAACAGCAAAATGGCGGCGGTCGGGCGAGAATTCAAACGCGTTGATTTTCGAGCTTGACACCTGCCAGTACGAGACTGGGTTGGCCTTTTGGTTCTTCGATTGAACCGACTTCTTGACTGTCAATCTCGTCTTTCTCTCCATATCAGACATGCCCTCGTCAGGCGTCTGGTCTTCCGCGACAAACGCCGCGTCTTCCTTCTCCTTGTCGTACACCACAAGACTGCCATTCATGTGTGAAGCCATGAACAAGTTCTCGCTGTTGGGTATCCACCGTATGTCGGACACCGCCGTGGGGTTGATGATGCCGTTCTTGTTGATACGCGAGTACTTTTGTGAGATGGGCTCGTACCAGATGATGTCGCCTGTCGAGAAGCCCATGATGATGTCGAGGTGGTTAGGTCCTTTGGTGACCTGGTTGATGTCGTGGCACAGCGCGTGTGCCTTTGTGAATAGAATCTTGGTCAGGTGCTCCTCCTTGATCGGCGACGACAGATCCAGCCATTGCAGCGCGCGGTTGATGTTGGCAAAGGCATACACGCCGTTGGCATTGTGCTCCTGCAGTCGCTTCGACAGCGCTTCGTGCGGGATGACCCTGGACACAAACGACGAATTGCTCTTGACGATGTTGTTCTTTGGCTTGTTGCGCTTGCTTGGGTCCTTGGACACTTTGCCAATCACGACGCTCAGCGCTGCGTTGTCTGCGCCAAACACGGGCGTGCGCAGGCCGTCCAGTGGCGACGACACAAAGCCGTTGAAGCCTTGCGAATCGGTGTCGCTGGCATGGCTGTTGGACTCGTGTTCGGCGATGGGCGGGACCTGCGACCGCGTGCTGTTCTTGGTGTCGAGTCTCTGCAGCAGCGTCGAGGACGGCTGGCGGGGCGCGAGGGCGACGAGGGACAGCTTCGTGCCCTGGGTGGGCGGCGACACGGTGGTCGCAAGCGGGTTGGGGTTGTGCACGGGGGCTTCTGAGGGGTGCGGCGGCGGGGTTGCCAGGTGGAGGTCGTCGCGCAGAACGTAGGTACCTGTCATGTCGACAGTCAGCAAAGGGTCCGGTCTGCTGTGCGCACTGGACCTACCCTCTCCCACGACCAATTGATACTCGGCGCCGGTGGGGTGGCTGATGCTGTTGTTGGTCTCGATAAGCTGTCCTGGCGGCGCACCGGGATAGCCGCCCACAGGATAGCGCGGCGGTGGAGGAAGCACGCTGGGAGGGGCCGTCAGTCAGGCTCAGCGTGCAGGTGGTGGCATGATAGCAGTAGGGCTGCGATTGGTGGACAGACAGGGCATACTCACAACATGGCTGCTGCGGTGCGAGGTGCAATCAGTGAACCACTATACAGCACGGAAATACACGGGCATAACGGGGAGGGTGGGGCGAGTGTGCAGTATGTATAGGCTGGGCGAGTGTGCAGTATGTGTAGGCTGGGCGAGTGTGCAGTATGTATAGGCTAGGCGAGTGTGCAGTATGTGTAGGCTGGGCGAGCGTGCAGTATGTGTAGGCTGGGCGCTGCGAGAGAGCGTGCGGTGGATTGCGTCGCGGCGCAGTCGACCGAACCGTGGAGAATGCGGAGAGACGAACAGCCTAACATCGCATTCGGATGTGGCTTGCGTTGGATGCTTGGGAGGGTGGAACCGTGCGCCGACGCTCACGGCATCACTATGGTCACGTCTGGCAGAGGAGGTCAGTGGAGAGGAGCCGCTGCGGCAAGGCTGCCCGTCATGCAACGGCGATGCATGTCGTCTCCCATTCACTTTCCGGCAGGCTGGCGCAATGCGGGGAGCGTTTAAGGTTGCGATCGCCAAGCAAACGTGGACAGCGCACTGGTAGTCTGGTACCTCACCTGTTGGTCGAATCATTTCATTTGCCAAAGCTTCACCGACAGCAGTTTCACGGCTGTACCTGCATCCGCCGTGCTTCTTTCTACCATACCTTCTCTTTCTACCACACGTTTAGTTTTTATCGTACGTCCACCTGTCTCTTCACCTCACCAGCATGCAGTGAGTCGTGAACATGCTGAGATATGGCGACCGGTAGGTAGACCCTTGTTGATGTTGCTTGCCATGGATGGCGTGGACTAATGTGGTACCCCAGTCCGAATCTGTGTCTGCGGTGACGAGGGAGTCGGCAAGAGCTCCATCATCACCTCGCTCGTCAAAGATGTCTTCGTTACCGCCAAAATCCAGCCCGTGCTGCCCCAGGTGACGCTGCCGCCTACGCTGGGAACGCCGGACAACGTCACCACCACCATCGTCGATACCTCGGCCCTGCCCCACGAACGACACGCTCTGCGCAAGGAGCTGCGCAAATCGAACGTCATCCTGCTGGTGTACTCCGACCACTACAGCTATGAGCGCGTTGCGCTGTTCTGGATGCCCTACTTCCGCTCCCTGGGCGTGAACGTACCGGTCGTGCTGTGTGCGAACAAAGCGGATCTGGCTTCGAATGGCACAACTTCGCAGGTCGTGGCCGAGGAGATGCTGCCGGTGATGAACGAGTTCAAAGAGATCGACTCGTGCATACGGACAAGCGCGAAGGAACACGCAAACATCAACGAGGTCTTCTTTCTTTGCCAGAAAGCTGTCACCCACCCAATAGCGCCGCTGTACGACTCCAAGGAAAACGCGCTCAAGCCTGCCGCTGTGTCTGCACTGCAGCGCGTGTTCCACCTCTGCGACACCGACAAGGATGGGTATTGGAATGACCAGGAGATACACGATTTTCAGATCAAGTGTTTTGCCAAGCCGTTGGGTGAGGATGACCTGGCAAACATCAAGAAGTCGATGGAGAGGTTTGCACCTGGTGCTACAGGGGAGAACGGGATGGACGAGAAGGGGTTTCTGCTGTTGAACAAGATCTTCGCTGAGAAGGGCCGTCACGAAACGATATGGATCATCCTGCGCAAGTTCTACTACACTGATAGTCTCAGTCTGCAGGACGCGTATCTAAGACCAAAGTTTGAGGTTGCGCAGTTCTCGTCTGCAGAACTCAGTCCAGCTGGGTACCGGTTCTTCGTCGACCTGTTTTTGAAGTTCGACAAGGACAACGATGGAGGGCTCAACGACCGAGAGCTCGCCAACCTGTTCACGACCACGCCTGGAATTCCCACATCCTGGACAGACTCTGCGTTTCCGTCTTGTACGGTGCGCAACGAAGCTGGCCACATCACGCTTCAGGGCTGGCTGGCGCAGTGGAGCATGACGACGTTTGAAGAGCCCAAAACAACGCTCGAATACCTGGCCTACCTTGGATTCGAGAGCACTGACCGAAGCGGGACGACGAGCGCGTTGAAGCAGACCAAAGCCAGGAAGCGGAGGAACCGGCCTGCGCGCGTGGAGCGCAACGTTTTCCTGTGCTATGTGTTGGGGTCGAGTGGCAGCGGGAAGAGCGCCTTGTTATCGTCCTTCCTGCAACGACCCTTCACGCAGACGTACCACCCGACGATCAAACCGCGATCAGCAGTCAACAGCGTGGAGCTAAAAGGCGGCAAGCAATGCTACCTGATACTCGAAGAGCTCGGGGAGCTCGAGCCGGCGATCCTCGAAAACCAAGCCAAACTCGATGCCTGCGACTTGCTGTGCTACACGTACGACTCGTCGGACCCAGACAGCTTCGCGCACATTGTCGAGCTGCGCAAGCGGTACCCGCAGCTGGACAAACTGCCGGCCGTGTACACGGCGCTGAAAGCCGACCAAGACAAGACGATGCAGCGATGCGAGCAGCAGCCGGACGAGCACACGAGCGCACTGCGCATGGCGCCCCCGCTGCACGTCAGCGCGACGTGGAGCAGTATCTCGGAGTTGTTTGTTCATGTATGTCATTCATCATTTCTCACTCGTCGTCTATTCATGCAAGTCGTTCCTTCCTTCCCAATTTCTCCCACGTCATCTACTCACGCAGGTCATTCATTCATTCATTCATTCATTCATAACACTCCCACGTGACGTATTCACGCTGACGTTACCCAGCTAGCCGAGTGTGCGACGCATCCATCGACGGCGTTTCCTCGGAACGAAGAGGAAGGGGGCTACGATACTATGAATTTGTATTTGGCGCTGGGCGCTGTCACGTGCGTGGTTGCGTCTGCTTTGATTATCTGGAAGCGTAATAGCGCGTCGTCTTGAGGAGGTCATGATGATGATGGATGATAGACGTATATACATACTAGTGATTGCGGTTAGTAACGAATAATTCACGAATAGAGTCATGTTGATAGCAAAACGATGGTCGTGGGTGTAGTAAACAGAGTAATCACGTCAATAATTACAGAGTAATCACGTCGATAATAAACAGAGTCATCACGTCAATAAACAACACTTGTAGAATAATGGTGCGACATCAGAATCAGGGTCGAGCGTGGATGCAGGGGTGGACGGGACCTAGGTCGTGTAGCGGATACGGGGCGCTACGCTGCTTCGCGAGTTGGGGAGGGGGTGAAGACTAAGCTGGTAGGCGAGAGAGAGGGGGGGTGTAGATGGCTGAGACGTGTGTGTGTGTTTGGGTCTTGAGTCGTCAAGTGGCAGCAGCGTGTGTTGTGTGATTATCTGTGGTTATTCGTGGTGTGGTGTGGTGATTATCTGTGATCATGTGATGGTATGTGTTACTGCGTCGGAGTGTAGTGTGTAGTGAGAAAGAGGTTAGGCGGACCGGACAGTTGTGGCAGTTCTGGCAGCAGGGCAGGGTTCAGTTTGCTGTTCGCTCACACAAAGCACATGCTCTGCACCGCCAGCCATGGTGGCCCCTATTGAGCCATTCTTCCCTCGCCCACACCCGCACCCGCACCCGCACTCGCACGCGCGCCTGAGCCTGAGCCTGCGTCTGCACGCCGTCTAGCAGCACAGCAGCCAGCCCCCCTCTCATCTCTCTCTCTGCCCGCCGCCCGCGCCCGCCGTCCGCCGCGCTCCCGCTGATGCCACCATCCCACGACGGCCGCTCGTCCAGGTACCCCCCCGTGGCAGTCGGACTCGGAGCGCCTCCGCATTCCTCGCGCAGCCAAAATGGTGAGTGCCCTCCCATGCAGCCTGCAGCGAGCCAGCAAGCGCGCGTGCAGCCACTGGGCGTGCAGCCAGCCGGGCGGTGAAACAGACGTCGGCCCTGCTGCTGTCGCGCCGCCTCACCCCTTGCCGCTGTCTGTCCCCGGGCCCCGGTCGCTGTGCTGCCGTGTGCAGTCACCGCAGGCAGTACCTAGTCACCAGAAGCTGTATCGCCGTCTGCTGTATCGCCGTCTGCTGTATCGCTCTCTGCTGCTGCCACTGCTGCCACTGCTGTCCGTCTCGAGCGCCCGCTGACGTCCCCTCGGCCCTCCCCTCGGCCCTCCCCTCAGGCTCACCCTCACGCCCACGCCCACGCCCACGCCCACGACCGAGCACGAGAGCTCGAGCGCGTCTACCAGATGCGCCGCGGCCACGTCCCGCACCTCTCCATCACCGATGACAACCACCACGTCACAGAGGCCATAGGCGACCTCTACGGCGGCGACAGCGACGCCGACAGCCCCAAGCGCTCCTCGCGGCCCCTCAGCTTCCTGCCCGACTCCCTGAGCGACAGCATCCACACCCCCTTCGACCCCTTCAACGCCCTGGCCCCGCCCGCAAAGTCGCCCCTACGTCCCCAGCTGCACCCAGACCCTGCTCACGCCCCGTCCACGAGCCCCAAGCCTGCCGCCGCCATGTCTTCCCACACGTCTTCCCACATGTCTTCCCACACGTCCTCCCACATGTCCTCCCACATGTCCTCCCACATGTCTTCCCACATGGCGCCCTCCGTCTCTCCCCCCAACGCCCAACGCTCCCCCCCTCTCTCACGCACCGCCTCCGCCGACACCGCCTCTCAGCAGTTCCCCCTCAACGACCTGGACTACGAGTCGAGCCCCGCCGGCCTCGCCCAGGAGCTCAGCAACCTGCAGGCCATCCGCCGCATGTCCATGGACGTCCACAGCGCCGACCCGGACCTGCCCTCGTTCCAGTCCTACCCCTCGCCCGCCGTCTCCCCGCCCGCCCTGTCCGACGACGACGATGCCAATCAGCAGCTGTTCTGGGTCCCCGCCCGCCTGCACCCCGAGCTGGCCCCCAAGGAGTTCAAGACGTTCATCGAGGAAAAGGTCCACACCATCCGCCGTCGCTCCGGCGACTTGAGCTCGTCCCTGTCCCCCGATGGCCCCATGGGCCGCCAGGATTCCGCCGGTGGCTTGCGCCGGAAGAGGTCGATGCTCTCACGCCAGATCGACACGGGCTCAGGCTACAAGGACGGCGCCGACCGTCTGGAGAGGAAGCGCTCAGGCACCCAGCCCAATGGCGGCCTCTCCAACCTGCACGAGCTCGAGCACATTGTCGAGGACCCGGCCGCCATGGTCAGACGCATGAGCATGTCCAGAAGCCCAACCCCAGAGTCGGCCGACGGCGACGCCCCCATCATCCCAGGTGGCATGGGAGCTGGCCTCGGCACCCTCAAACGCTCCACACGCACCACGTACAGGCGAGGCAGTCTGCGAAGCCAGGGCCGCGTGCCGCTTTCCAGACGCCTCGTCAGCCGCAACGCCGACACAGACACGGAAGACTCCCCCTCCACATCACCCACACACCCAGATGTGCCCGAGCTGCCCAAGTTACCCCACCTGAACCGAGTCCAGTCCGAGCCTATCAACGGCGCCTTCGAGCCCTCCAACTTCTCTCGCCCGAACCGGAGACCCTCCCCTACGGAAGAGGAGCAGCAAAGGCCTGGCTCGGCTGAGCCCCAGACGCGGCCAGAGTCTGCGGGGCGTGGTCAAGAGGAGCGCAAGGGGCCGCAGCCCAAGGCTTTCCACTCGAGGATAGCATCCAACGGCCGGACGAGCGCCTACCTGCCTGGATACAACGCGCCCCAGCCACAACTAGCATCGCCCGTCCCCCAGATCATCGAAACCCCTCCTCCCCAAGAGCCAGAGCGAAAGCAGCCGTACCAACTCCCCGAGCGCACGACGTCACGGCAACCGCCCCAGCCACATCCACAGCCACAGCCACAACAGCAGAGACACGCTCAACAACCCCAACAACACAACCAGCAGCAGCCTGGTGGGCCCAGAGGCCAGACCCAGCCTCATCCTTCGCACCAGCAACCGCGACAGTCTCCGTCGAATCGACAGAACAAGCATACCCAGGCTGCCCAAAATTCTCCTATCAAACCACAGCAGTCTCTTGACGACCTGACACAGAGCCCCTCAGCCATCCCTGGCAACCACAACACAAGGGTCGACAACCTCTCTATTATTCCCAATCTGCCAGTGCCAGACGAGAAGAAGGACAAGAAGTCCAAGGGCAAGAAGGAGGACGCGCCCCGGAAGACGAGCTGGGGCTGGCTGGTGGGCACCGACAAGAAGGAGAAGGAGAAAGAAGACCGCGAGAAAGAGGCGGCCAAGAAGGTCAAGAACAAGCTCAGCAAGCCGCAGGACAAATCTGACGACACGAGGCTCGACCTGCTGCAGTCGTCCATGCAGGGCGGCAACCGTGGTCGAGAGAGCGTCGTGCTCGACCGCGAGAACGTCAAGCTGGAGGAGGAGCGGAAGAAGGAGAGCAACCGGAAAGCATCCAGCGACAAGAAGGAGAAGGAGCCCGGTCTGCTCTCGTCCATCTTCGGTGGTGGTAAGAAGAAGGGCGAGAAGGAATCGAGCCATAAGAAGAACGCATCGCGTGGATTGTCTCCCGAGCCGCCACCACGCATCCTCAAGCCTGATATTGACTACAACTGGACTCGGTTCTCCATCCTCGAGGAGCGCGCCATCTACCGCATGGCGCATATCAAGCTGGCGAACCCGCGCCGAGAACTCTACTCCCAAGTCCTGCTCAGCAACTTCATGTACTCGTACCTTGCCAAGGTGCAGCAGATGCATCCGCAGATACAGATCGGCAACTCGAAACAGGCCAAGCTAGCCGTGGCTCAGCAGAAGAAAGAGCAGCAGCAACAACAACAACAACAGCAGCAGCAGCAGCAACCGCAACAAGCACAGCCGCAGCAACAATCGCAGCAGCAACAACCGCAACAGCAGCAGCCTGAAGAGTTCTCCCAGTATCAGCGGTACCAGCAGGTAAGCCAGGGCTCAGGCACGTGATCTGTGAACTTGGCTGACCACATAGCAGCAGCAGCAGCAGGAGCAACCGGAGAAGTCGAGCGAGTGGCCCAGCGCCTACTCGCAGCAGGAGAACGGCGGGCAGCACAACGGCTCTCAACAGAGCAAGTACGGCCAAAGTCCGCGCGACAGCCACCACTCGCAGCACAGCGTGAACGGCGGCGGCTACAGCGTCTCGAACAGCTCCAACTATCTCGGGCAGCCTGTGAAGCAGGGCCATGGTCAACCGGACTCGGATAAGAGCGGAGACGACGACATGTGGTAGGCGTCTGAGAAGCCCTACATTTTGCCCTGAACACCATACCTTCTCTGCGGAGCGGACAGCACGGTCAGCTGTCCGCAGCTCGCACAATTTTCCTTTCCTGTACCATATCGATCCTCTTCTCTTCTATCTGACGCGCTAATTTCTATTTACAATCTTTTCCTATGCCTCAGCGTTTGCACTAGGAGTACAGTAGGGATGGATGGACGGAGCGGGGCGCACACGGATGTATAGACGGTCTCTGGGACGCATGAGCTGTACGGTCGTCATGTTGGAGCGCAGGTAGGGTGGGCTGTGCGTGGCATGGTTTGGCGGATGGTAGTTGTAGGAACAGGCTTAGTCGCGCGTGTGTCGAATGCATGTGCGAATGCGAATGTAGCGCCGATAACTGCAATATTCTGTCCGATCAAACATCGTACTGCACATTGACGAGTCCCATCCGCACGAAAACGCTAGACCAGCGATAAGCTGCTTATCAAACGCCTTCGATTGACCCCACGTCACACACCAGTCTGACATGTCACGACATGACATAGTGCACCTACATTTCAACACCACCTTCTTTCTCTCCTCATCTCAACCGAACACCACCACCAACGCCTTATCCCAACCCAACCCATCCCCACAAAAGAGAAACCCCCCAACATGCCCTCCAACAAACTAACCCCCTCCTTCCCCCTCGGCACCCACAACGCCGAAACCCCCACAACCTCGCGCCTAATCAACGACCTATCCCTGATCCCACATCCTGAAGGAGGATATTTCGTAGAACTAGACCGCGACGAACGACGAGTGAAGAACCCATTCAGCGCCACTACCACGACGACCACTACAGCCGATGAGAAAAAAAACGCGAACGAGGAAAAGAACGAGGACGAAGTCAAAGAAAGAAACGCATCAACCTCCATTCTATACTTCCTCACGCCGCACAGACCGCAGGGCAGTTTCCACCGCAATAAAGCGCGGACCGTGCATACGCTGATTCGGGGCCGGGGGACGTACGTTTTGTTACACCCCGACGAGGGAGAGGGGGGGAAAAGGCGGGTGGAGAGTTTTGTCGTTGGTCATGATGTCGCGGCTGGGGAGAAGGTGGTTTGGGTCGTTGAGGGCGGGAGGTATAAAGCTAGTTTCCTCTTGCCGGATCGTCGTCAGGATGGCGAGGATGGTGGCGGGGAGGAGAGTTGTTTGTTGATTAGTGAGGTGAGT
Organism: Ascochyta lentis; assembly: GCA_004011705.1. NCBI lineage: Eukaryota > Fungi > Ascomycota > Dothideomycetes > Pleosporales > Didymellaceae > Ascochyta > Ascochyta lentis. The sequence continues at coordinate 1,333,705 of RZGK01000007.1, forward strand.
TTCATCTCCCTTCTCCCTTCTCTTTCCTTCTTTGGCTTGGAGATGGCTGTGCTAACATACTTTCTTCCGTGATGTAGACCGTGGTTCCTGGTTTCGAATTCTCGGACCACGATTTCCTCACCAAGCAGAAGTTCGAGGAGATTCTGTCGAGCGAGCAGAGAGACGAGTTAGCGTGGTTGGTTCGGGATGAGTAGACTGTCAACTTGGATGACTTCCCTTTCTTTCTTTTCTTTTCCAGGGAAAGTAGAGACGCGCGTGGAGAGGTGAATGTCGAGAAGTGAGAGTGAGAAAATTAAGCAATGAGACACCCCTCAAAACAAGAAGGTACCCCAAGGAGTAGCAAAATAGAGTATCATGTACATGCAGTCTACTGCATTCTCACTCCGTAAATCCCAAGAGACTCAACACCGCCTAGCGACAACCAACCGTCTCGGTACCCCAATTCCCCCTTCTAGAAACGTTGATCTCAAGAGAAATAAGTGCCGGACGGAATCGTAACTGAAATAGAGGGCATCCAGCTCCTTCCATCCTCGAAGGAAAACATGCACCATCACTCAACACAGACAGTGCGTATTAGCTAATCCTTGCAATTACCGTAATCCTATGTAAGGTGATACAGTAGCAACAGCGTCAATTTCTTCGTCGACAGCGTATACGCTGCGCAGTAGATGGATGGATACGTCGGCGTGGATAATCCCATGATGAATGTATTGCATCGAGAAACATCACAAGCTAGCAGCTCGTTGGGGTGAGAGCGTTCTTGGAGGCTGGGGGGTCTGTAATGCGGTTGTGGTTCAGGCTGGGCAGTTGATGTGTTGCTGTGCGGTGGCTGTTGTGCAGAAAACCAAAATGGTAGGGCTGGTAGTTTCGAAATTTAGGATTATAAGTGTGAGAATGACAGATTAGTGAATGTGTTTTGGTAAATAACTTTCATCATCATGGGAGTTTTTGTCACTGCTGGTGGGGTTCTGGGGCTACTTTGGCTCCGCTATACCCGTCCATGGGATTCTGTATGTCACTTTATGCACCATTGGAGTTGTGGTATCTGGAGTGGCCAATGACAAGGTAGACTTTGAAACTGACTTCGTGCAGTAACGCGAATCGCTGAGGTGTGGGAATTGTGATCTGACGTACAGTTTTGAGCGAACTATAGGTGTTGATGCTCGCTGATATCGTTGCAGTGCAATTACAAAAAAAATCAACAAAGCTTCCTCTGATTGGGATCCCTCCAGTGGAGAATACTTTCAGCAGCTGTGGGACGCGTACAAGACTGGTAATAAGGTTTTTAGGAGCTGATGCAGGGTGGACGACGGCTGACTTGTGACTGCTTCTTCGCTAGTTGTGAGAAGACGAAAAGCAAACGCTCCTTCTGCTGAAGCCTGTAGTTTTCCCCACATTTCGGCATACCGAATTCGCTCTAGCGCGATCTGTCAACTGAACCGAGGTCGGATGGTACACGCGAGCTGGGGCGCTTCTCCGCATCGCAGACGACCGAGCTGGTCTCCCTTGCACTTCGCACATCTCTCCGAAAGCAGAGTCCCAGACGCATTTTCAAGCTCCGGACATCGCTTCGAGACTCAAAAACCGCCAGAAAAGCCATTGACTGAGCGTTCCTGAAGCTCTCTCCCAACACACCCCGCACTTCTCAAGCTCCACCAAACACCATGACGCTATCAACCGCGATCCGCATAGCACCCTCACGCGCAGCCCGCGCCGTGAACCTCCTACGTACTGTTCAATTCACACACCCGTCGTCATGTCCATGCCATGCCAATCCAAACTACCATAACCAGACCCCCTCCACCATCCACCAAGCCCGCCGACACCTCGCGACGCCCGTCGACTACTCGCAGCAGAAAGAGTATGCCTTCGAGATGGCTGCCTCTAGTATACGCTTCGGCCCTGGATGTACGAAAGAAGTAGGTATGGACTTCAAGAATATGGGCTCCAAGCGCGTCATGGTCGTGACAGATCAGAATGTACGGAAGCTCGATGCGATGAAGCAAGTTGTTGAGGGATTGACAAGAGAGGAGGTAAAATTTGAGGTGTATGATAAGGTGAGGGTGGAGCCAAAAGATAGCAGTATCAGGGAGGCCATCGATTTTGCGAAGCCTTGGAAGCCGGATGCGTTTTTGGCGGTGGGCGGTGGCAGTGTGATTGATACGGCGAAGCTGATGAATTTGTATACCACGTTCCCTGGTAAGATAGTACTCTGTTCTGACCATGCTTCAGCATCTGATATCGACTTGTACACTGACACTTGCAGATGCCGACTTCCTCGACTTTGTGAACGCGCCGCTCGGCAGGGGCCTGCCCATTCCCTCTAAACTCTTCCCTCTCGTCGCCGTCCCTACGACTGCGGGAACAGGTTCTGAGACTACTGGCACCGCCATCTTTGATCTCGTGTCCAAGCGCGCAAAGACTGGAATTGCCCACCGCAACCTCAAGCCCACTCTCGGCATAGTCGACCCTTTGAACACCCGCACCATGCCCTCAGCCGTCCACGCCTCGTCCGGTCTCGACGTGCTCTGCCACTCTCTCGAATCCTGGACTGCAATCCCCTATTATGAGCGCACACCGCGCCCTCAAAACCCCATCAACCGCCCCGCCTACCAAGGCGCAAATCCCATCTCCGACATCTTTTCCCTCCAGGCGCTCCGCGACACAGTCAAATACCTGCCGCGCGCCGTCAAAGACCCGGAAGACCACGAAGCACAGAGCCAAATGCTGCTCGCCGCGACGCTGGCCGGTGTTGGATTCGGCAACGCAGGCGTACATCTGTGCCACGGCATGTCGTACCCCATCTCAGGCCAGAACCCGGGGTACAAGCACGCGGGGTACGAAGTCGACCACACCATCATCCCGCACGGCGTCTCAGTCGCTGTCACCGCGCCCGCTGTGTTCAAGTTCACCGGCGCGTCGAACCCAGAGAGGCATTTGGCTGCGGCCGAGGCGTTTGGTGTGGATATCTCGAATGTGAAGAGAGAGTCAGCCGGTGAGGTGCTTGGCGAGGCACTGGCGGAGTTTTTGGTCAAGCTGGGTGATCAGCCGAGAGGGTTGAAGGCTCTGGGCTTTGGAAAGGAGCACGTGGATGGGTTGGTTGAGGGCACAATTCCCCAGCAGAGAGTATTGATGCTCGCGCCGCATCTCGAGCTTGAGTTGGATCAGCAGAGGGAGCAGTTGAGGGGGTTGTTTGAGGAGGCGTTGGAGTATTAGTCATTGGAACCGTGATGGGTGGACTGCACATTAGGAAAACGTTTAGAGATGCAGAATTTGGACATCATTGGACAAAAAAAGTCACGTCACTCCGCATGTCCCTAGAAGCTTTGCGATCCGCTTTATTCGACAAGAAGTATGAAGCATGCAGTCCATGTTCGACTGTGGCACGACTCCTAAATCAAAAGAAAGAATCCGAAGCAGGCTGAGTAGCACTGGTGGCTCTGAACCAACAATAACCCTTCCTACAACAGTGCCTTATCTTCCCCTTTTTGCCTTGTCCAAGTATTCTCATTGCTCCCGCTCTCATGATTCCCAGCCTCCGCAATCTATTATTAGAGCCGATGTGTCGTCGTGTCGACGCCTCAGACTGTGCTGTAAGGCAGACATACGGCTCAGTCAATCAATAGGAATCTAGGTCAACGTTACAGTGATGCTCAATTTGGCAGAATATGTGTTGCCTGAACGGCCCGGGTCACGTTCACGCTAACGACGCACAGTGCATACGCGCCCAGCTCGACTACTGACCAATCTCATTGCAAAGACAACCCGTCCACTTGAATCCTTCGTGCTTTGACTAGGATACAATTCCTCGCCATCCTATCACGCACCGCTCTCTGGCGCTCGCATCCGTCCTTCACCAATGAGCTTTTGCGCACAAGCGCCCATCGTTGGAGAGTCGACAGCGCGCGTGCGACAATTCAAGTCCGAATAACATTATTTCTACCGCTTAGAACTTAGACGCGCCGAAAACCCCAAAGTGAGACGTTTCGAGCATAGTTGACTGGCGGATGTGCCCTTCCGTGATCTCCAGCGTTCGCCAGCCCCCTGTAGACCCCACAGGAGCTTCAACTCCACATCTCGATCGGCATTGTATTTGCTGTACTGAGCTTTCGGTGATTCGCCAGCTCACTCACCGCTAGGCTGTGTTTGTGGCTGGATAAGTCCCTGGATACAGCATGATGAGAACCGAGGCACTGGTAGCGATAGAACAACAACACAACAACGCTCATCCACCATGCGCAATAGCTAGTGGGGCACGGCGTTTGATGGGGTATCGAGCCATACACTAGTTGCCTGTGCCTTTTACTCCAGGTTTGAACCAAGACAGACCCTGGCGAACAATCGACTCTTGCGCCTAAGCGCCCTGCGGCTACGGCAGGCCACCCTTTCATATGCTGACAAGCCACGGCTGAACAGCTCAGGTCACCCGCATGTGGCTGCGCCGCATGGCAAGTGTTTCCAAGACCTAGGCGACCCTAGGGTTACCTTGTGGAAGTGGCCCCTCCATCGACCGCAACTGTTTCATTTCATCTTGTTCGTCTTCTACAGCTTCATAGACTCAAGATGTTCTGACACGTGTGTTTCTGTGTGCCCTAGTTTCTGTGTCTGTCCCGCTCTGTTTTCCTTTGCCTCTCGTCTGATACACTCTTCCCGGCCATGAGTATTCATCTACGCATTCCGTCCTTACAGGAACGTCGTCCAACCTTCCAAACGAGGTCGCGCAACTTGATACGATCGTCTTCACCACCACGATCGCCAGCGGTGCAAAGAGACGTCTGTGAGGCTATCGAATCAGATGGCCGACCATGCAGCAAAGTATTATTGTCCGAGCTGGACGACTGGTGTCCACGGCACGCGCAGGATCTGAAGGACATGAACATGGCGTGGGACAAGGTTCAGAAGGAGGCGGATAAGATAGAGGTCAGAGATCCGCACTCGGCGAAACAAAAGATGCAAAAGCTTCAGCTGGCGATGAACTTGCGCAGGCGTCTACGCGAAAGGTTCCACACACGAGGCGTCGATACTCCAGACTACACCAAATGGATTGCGAAAGTTGAGGCAGACACGCGGCAATTAGCGGATACATTGCTTGGTATGTGATAGCTTCTTCTGTGTCTTTTGTATTATACTTGTAGGGGCGATTCTGCACTACACTGTCCTATCGGCAAGCTTGCATGAGACTTGCTGTGATCTGTCTCATGATGTGCAACGTAATCCTAGCTCAGTAGCTAACATCACGCACAGTATCGAACATGAAGGATCGTCGTCCTACGCCAGAAACCCCGAGGTCGGGCACACCTTATCCGGACGCAGAGCAGTTCGAGAAAATCATGGTACTGCAGTCTCCGCTGAGTCCGAGGATACCCATGGCTTCAATTCAAAATTTGCCTGATGACGGGAGTATCCGCGTTCTCAAGCAATTCCAGACCGATATCTGCAACGACGCTATTAGTCGACTCTACAGCATCGTACCTGACCTGGACGATAGGCCTCGGCAAAAGGACTCTCCAACAGAAGATCAACCAGACATCGGCGCAGAGATAGTACGCTCATGGTTTCGCATCATGATCCTCAACGACAGTGAAGCGGAAGTCTTAGAGCACGCTAGTAGGTCCAGATGCATTGACGAGTTCCTAGCAGGCTGTCAGGCTAGTCAACTTGAAATGTATTGTGACTATTTCGAGAACGCATGGCGGCCTCAGGCTGTACAATACCTTCGGGTAGCGATCTGCGCGCAAACACTAGCTGGGGGTGACATCAAGTCGATTCGTCTTCTTGGAGGCATCATACCCAGCTCCACAGAAGGTCTCCGCATGACGAAGCCTGCTTGGGATATACTGTACGCATGACTGAGCCTGTTCCTGAACTCCACTGACTTCTTTTTAGCTATCGCTGGTTTCCTACGCTTCTGACGCCTTGGACCGTTGCCAGTATATGTTCGAACTTCGAGGACTACACCACCATATGCAAGCTTCTCATGCTTGGAATGTATAACGAACATTGTTTTGATCCCACAAGTATCCTAAGCGAGTGTACTACTGGTGTATACTTGGGTTTCGTTCCAACAAGCAAAGGAGATTACACGTCAAGCATTGGCCTGAAACAGGAGAGCAGCGCTTTCGTGCACATGGAAAGCCGAAACTACCTTTGCGGACAGATGGCCATGGGAGACCCCTTTACGCGTGACTTTTTGGAAGAGCTGCGCAGACGGACGAACCGACTGTACCTCGTCGTTTACGAAGGCACGAACGCAGAAGCTACCGTACATCCAACTGAGCCTGAGCTGTTCATCAACCGCCACCGGTCTTCCTCAACCCGCGAGGACCTTCATGACGCAGATTGGACCACAACCATGACACTGGAAGATATCAAAAACCAACTGCGCATGAGAAAGACATCGATGTATGACCCTATTGTTGTTGACTCGTGGCAATTCATCATCATCGACCGAGAGGTGGGCCAGCCATTCGAGCTTCTGGACATCGTCCAAGATGCACTACTTATGCTCGTTGGCGATCCGTTGCCCAGGTCAATTGCGAAGCGTGTCGTTCGTAGCGTCATACCGGCATCTATCCAGGAGATCTTCCTAGAGGAGATGATTATCGAATCTTCGCCTGACCTGCGCTATCCGCCGCCTCATGAAGTGCAATACGATGGCAACCGGCTCAGATGCCATGACCCGGATCAAAGTATGGTCGTCAACCATCAGAGAGAGACCGCCTCGGACAAGCTCACGCGCAACGAAAATCGTTTCATTCGAAGAGTCGTTGAGGATATGGAGCGATGTGGCATCGTCACCCTTCTTACCAACTGGGAAGAGCCGCAATCTCAGCCGGTGATAATGCAAGGCGCGGATAGTGCACTTGATCTGTACTTTCCATACGAGCATACTGAGATGACCTCAGATGGTCAGCGCGTGCCTTCGCTGCCCTTCCCGCCGACGAACTCCCTGTCAGACTTTGCGCATGCGTGGAAGCAACAGTACCCCAATGGCATCATGGCAAAAGGATCCATCCAGACTCACTACTGTGCATGGTCCATGCCCGCGATGAAGAGCCTTGGCGATACGGGCTCGAACTTCGCAACGCCGGAAGGGCATATCTACCACTGGAATGCTATGCGTAAGTACCAGGTTCTGCCTGCTTGCAAACACTGTTCTAACTGCGTTCGACAGCCTTCGACAGACCTTGGTCCGCACACGCCTGGCAGTACTACATCCAACATCATGTCAACAACAAATACCCTTTTGTCATGTTCTACCTTTCCACATTCGTCATATGTGCCGTAGACGCAGAAGATGCGGAGCACAAGACCGAAACCTTGTTGGAAGAGACGGAAGACCGCGGCTGGCGAATCTCAATACCAAAGATCAGGAACTGGAAGTTCCACGTGCACGACCTGAAGCTCGATGCATTATACAGCGGAGTTAGACCAGCCGATGAGTTCTGAGTCTGTGGTCATGTTTTCCTTTTCGTGGTTCTTAGCGTAGCATGCAGCGCCTGCTTTTCAATTCGATACCCCTACGATCTTTTAACGTAGCGTTCATCAACCATTTTCTACGTTTCGTATGTACATTAAGTGGGGCGTGAGAAAGCAGAACTGACGAAATAAGTCAAAGAAAGCGAGATCTGTCATGTTCGCGAAAGTTATACCATCTATTGTCGTCGAGATCGGATGATACTGAGTACTGCCGCACCAGCGTGAGCAACCATATATCGCCTTGTTTTGAGCTACGAGCTTCCGTGAGAAAGCTCTTGTCCGAGAGAAATTGATTAAGAGAAGGAACATCTTGCCTAACTCGGTTCGATGACGCTGACGCTGTTCCAAATCAAATACACAAAGCTATGTGGGGCGATGGTCCATGTCAATGCAACTCTGCCATAGAAGATGTTTACGAGGGACCGGAAGTAGATGCGCGCACGACCCGAGAAGGGCACAATGAAGAGTAAGAACTTAAAGTCGTAATATTGATAAGCCGTCTAGACGGCACACGATGCAAACAAACGCCAATGCAATGCAAATTAAACACACAACTACCTAAACCTCACAACTTTCTAGTGAGCCTTGCCACATCCACAACCACTCTTCTTCAGGCCCACCCTCTTGTTCCAGCTCCAGCTCATCTCTGGGTTGTTGGCCATCTTCCTCATCTCCGTGACGTCGCTGTCACGGAAGCCCTTGTCCAGGAAACTGAACTCGGCGCTCAATCGCGCGTACTTGATCGCCATGTACTTGTTGCCGAAGCTGCTGTACACTTCCGCAGCGTGCTTGTACGCAGTGGCTTGGTATGCCCACAGACGCTCCTGGTCATACATGCTGACGAGCGCCTCGGCCATTTCAGGGGTGGCGGAAGAGGATGGCGTACAGTCGTTGAGCTTCTCCACCAGTTGGGTGATGTCGTGCAGTCTGGCGTCCGACTCGGCTGTGAGCGTTGGGTGGGCTGTGCAGGCGGAGCAGCTGCACTTGAATCCCCAGTTTCGCTCTAGGCGCTTCATGCGATAAGCACGGTCCCTCTCGCCGTCGATGTAGGAGATTGTGATTTCCTCGCCTGGCTGGATCGTGCGCATGGCGTGGACGTAGTGCGTCAATGTCTCCTCGTCCCAGAAGTAGGCTGCGTTGGGTCTGCAGTCGTGGTTGAGCATTGCAATCTCTGGGAAAAGAGCAGCTTGGGGGATGTCGTCTACCGTAATCTCGAAGTTGTTGGTGTTGATGCGGTCGTCGACAGGGTCGCCTTTGAAGTGGTCGAGGAGCTCCCAGAACAACTTGCGCGACGCCTCCGGTAGAGACTCGACACCGCGGTACAGGAGATCGAGGCGTTCCGGCTCAAGCAGCTCGTATGCGTCTGGATCGGTGATCAGGAGTGGTGTGGATGCAAAGATTTGGTCGCCACGGAACAGCGTCTGGTTCGCGACCAGACCGCGGCCTTTGATCGGGAACTCGTGCTGCTCGAAAGGCGGGTTTGCGTATTGGTTCGCGCGATGCAAGGATGCGGGGTCTTTGAATGCCTGCTTCTGTAGCATACCGTATGCTAGAGGTTCGGTTGTAACGATGAAGATACCTCGACCATTTGCAAAGCTTTGGTCGCTGAATAGGCATATCGCGTCTGTGGTGTTCTCATTCGAGAAACATTCGGGCCAGAAAGTCCATGGGAAGTTCGCTTGTTTCGATGCTGTGAGCCGTGCTTCCTCCAGTGTGGTTGTGATGTTAGACTTGAAGGTGACCTCTGAAGATCCTGTAGCCGCAAGGTGGCACTCGCCATCGCGCAGTATAGAATCTGATGGACACGCTTCCTGCAGCAGGACTTGTTGCGGTATGTGGTCGAGTTTGTTCTGGTTCAGAGCTACTGCTCCGCTGAACAGGCCAAAGCTGACGGCGCCTTTCATGTTGAAAACCATTACAACGATACTGTAGCAGATGAGGATGTAGAGAGGTACGAGAGAGGTCATGTCTGCTGCAAGGGATCAAAGGCTGGAGGTTTTTAAGAAGCAAAAAGTTTTGCGTGGCGCAAGAAGATTCTTGGACTAGAGACGTGAAACGCGAAATAGTGGTGAAGCGAGGGGTGAAACGTATCTGCGCGGGAAGCTGTCTCTTGTCTACAGAACCAGTGAGGACCCTGAAGCTTATATTAGAAACATGCCTGATCAGTGTATCAGGCCATAATAGGTCGGTCGGTAATGAAGAAGTAATAGGGGATGCATCGCCGTGGTGGTGAGCTGCCGTGTAGGACAAGCGGCGCATGAAGGCTTGCTTTATCGCGGCTTCCAGGTCGCGTAGTCAAGTCATTGCACATCCTGATCTACGTGGGTATCTCATCAAAACAGTTTTTTAATATACGGGCTCGGATACTGGCATCGCGAAGCCTGGTGAGGCTGATGTGAGGTGTGAAGAGTGTGAAGATCAAACATGAAACCAAAACAGTGCCTGGGCCGCCCCTCTCGGTTACCGAAGCGCGATCTACAACCCCACACGACTGAAGCAAGTCCAGCCGGTTTGACTCAGACAAAGATCGAATATTCACTAAAAGCAAGTGGCGCGACGTAGTGTAATAATGAAATAAGATGAATTTTGCGAAACGCTACATATGCACAACACTAGTGAGGCTCAACTCAACCTACTACAGCGGATCCTACCCCCTTGTAGTTGTATACGTTGTTGCACTTGCTCGCAGCATCGCTTGCTGAAATAGCACCTGAATCGCCATTGCAATTGCCGCTGGATGGAGAGCCCTTGCAGAGTCCTTGAGCTGCTGATGAAACTGACTGCCGCCCTTGAAGGACGTCTGGTGCCTCGATGATGGTTGCAGCCATTCCGCCTACGAGATGAAGGTCGATATGGCAATGGAAGAACCAGACGCCGGGGTTATCGGCCTTGAAGCGGAGAACAATGTATCCGTTTGCCGGGACGACAGCGCCGTCGCGCTTAACAGGGACAGAGGGCATAGAACCTTCGTTGCGGTTCCAGGAACCCAATCCTCTGGCGACGATTTGGAATACATGACCGTGGAGATGCATGGGATGCGGGTACGGGTGAGTGTTCTGAAGGTGAATTTGCACGACTTGACCGGACTTCACAACCCATGGGTTGACTCCTGGGCCATATGTCGCAGGGTCCATAGCTGAGCTGCCAGTCGTCAAGGCGGTGAAAAGTGAAGGAACCTTCGCCGGTGTCCAGGGCTGAGGACCAAGACCAGTGCGGGTGCCGATGCCTGAGAAGTAGGTCTGATTTGTCGAGAGTTCGATCTTGTTGTCTACTAGCGAGAGAAGCTTCTGACCATCGAGCGGCTTCAGGTTGAAGTCATCGAAAGTGGCAGCTGGGAGCCAGCTGATAGTGAGAATGTTGGTGATGATGCTAAGCAGGCTCGCAAGGAGGCTTTGCACGATGTTACCAATGATGGTAATCTGGTCCGCTGGGGGAATCGCGCCAGTCAGCATGTCGGTCGACAGTTTGACGACGTAATTTGCGTTTGCTGAGGTGCCCAAAGTAGCAGTCTTTCCTTCTACTACCACGCCATAACTCTGGCCTGCGCAGATCACGATAGTGTCCGCCTGGGAAGACTGGACTTGTACGCCGTCGACTTCCACAACATTGAGCTTGTAGCCTTCGATATGGAATTGGCCACACGCCAAACCGCCAATGTTAACAATTCTAAGCAAGTATCGCTTTCCGGCAGCAATCTGGATGTTGGGTCCCTGTTTCTTGTCGTCGAACAGAATCGAGTCAGGAGAAGGCAAGTCACCGTTAGTGTTACTTGGACTGAGATATTCCTTGATAATGTCAGGCATTTGTCGATGGTACCTTTTCGTACGGTCAGCTGCACTCGCGTGATGGGTAGGAATGCATACCAGTCAGACATGCTGTAGGTCATCTGTTGATCGATCTTCAGACTTGACTCCCATGCCTTGTCATGAATGACCATCTTGCCACGGAGGCCGTCAGGGTATTGACCCTTGTCGTGAGAGTGGTACCAATGTGTTCCTGCAGGATTGGCGATGAAGGTGTATGTGTAAGAGTCCCCGGGTTGGATGGGGCATTGTGTGACCGACACAGCACCATCGAATCCACCTGTACCTTGCTGGAACATGCCATGGAAATGGAGCGATGTAGATTGTGTGACAAGTGAATTTTTAGCATTGACAACAACTGTGTCGCCTACATCTGCCTCGATCATGGGTACGCTACTGCATGTTAGTGCCTGGAAGCGTTCATGCAGGGGTTTGCTTACGGCCACTGGCCATTGATCCCAACGACCTGTCTTGAGTAACCATCTGGAGCTGCCTGTAACCGTCATTATATGTTATGTATCGTAACACCACGGTTGTGCTTACTGTGACCCAGCCAATGTCAAAGTTGTAGGTGACTGTCTTTGCAGACGCTAAAGTTGCGCTCATTGCCAGCAGGAGTACCAAAGGATTGAACATTTTGCTTTGTGGTAGCGAGAGTCTGCTGTACCTGGATAAAGAGAATCTGTGGAACATAATATATGAGCCCGGAATTGAGTACCGAACAGCTGCCGACAAGCCGGACACCTTGTAGCCCTATGTTTTCATGATCGCATCTTGGTTGACAAGCTTTCTGAAATTCGGGTCTCCATTGCTTGTCTGCTGTCCATTTATGCCAAATGACGCTTCTCCACAGGAATAGATTGGTGAGCTAGACCGGGTAGAGCATCGTACCTGAGCCTCAATGGAGACCTGCATACAGTGGCGTGGGAACGCACAGTTCCGGCCGCGTCCTGTTGGTGCAAAAGACGCTGGGAATAACGATACCTAAATCAACTATGGCGATCTACATCCAAAAGTTAAGGGACCGTACCGTAGCGCACAATTGTCCGTCCATACACAAGCCCGGTCAATGCGTCCATGGCGCCTCGAGAACGTGGTTCAAGCCGGATACGACAGAAGTCTATCGTAGGGTTCAGCTTCCAAGAGCCAGAGCATTGCATTCGTGTGTTGCAAGTGACGATGCAGGGCAGACGTCGAACGCGTACCTGACAGAAAGGGCGCTAGTGCGGGGAACAGGGGAAGCGATCAGTGCAAATTGTTGCCGCTTGTGGCCGCCAGACTTCAACAAATTAACATCGGACTTCTCGTGGAGAGCCGACGCGTCGAGGACGGCGCGTTGTAGTCGAACAATAGCCAGCTGGAGAACGTGCTGGCTTCGAACGGCAACTATTCTACCTTTTCGCCTCTTTCGTTGACACGTCGCCGGCCTCTAGGCTGATCAGTGATCATGGACCGTAAAGCCCTGCATCTTCGAAAAGCAACCGCACGCATCCTGACTTCTGCTCGAAACCGACGAACACGAATTACTGCATGTCGCCACGGCCTGCTCTGCCCCAACTCCTAGTATGAGTTGTTGTTGCTGCTGCACATTATCCTGACGTCATCATTTTCGTCAATCTGACAATACCTCCTCCAACAGGCTTAGTCATGGGTCATCATCCTTGTCTTGATGTGCGCTGGCAGTCTTTGAGCTCAGAAGCTTCCAATTGTGTCGCTACTTCATGCTTCAGCTGCGTTGAGTTGGTGGCGTAGAGTCGTGGTTGAGCAAGTCTGATGAGATGGTCAGGTATACCTCCAAAACTACATAGCCTCTCCACAGGCAAACCGAGACTTGCATTCGCATGGCTACAAGAGCAAAAAACTAGAGCTTGAGCTGTATATTTGGTCTGCTCTCCTGCTTGTACAGTGCTGGTGCCGTGGAAGATCATCCAGAGAGAAAACCACGAGTACACAGTTGACCCAGATGCACCAATGAGTGGTAATCTGCCTCCGTTGGACCAGTCAATTGTGCTTGAGGAGGAACCACAATTGACCAACACAAGTCGAGTGGCTACTTTGCGTTAAGAACGCATCGGAATCTTCGGCATGCCTATCCATCCTTACGGGCGCTACTAGATGGTCTTATGGGCTTGTGAATTGAATACGACGGCCAAGAAGCCAAGATTGTATCTGGGCGAGCAAGAGTTGGAGATTGAAATCCGTATAAAGGGTGAGCAAGGGCGGAGGGCGGCAGATCTTTCCAGCCCGCCCTGCAACAACTTCTTCCATGCCTCAGCAATACTTGCGCCAAGCTCTGAGGATCACGACGAGAACGCTGTCGATGCGGTGAGAGCACTTACAGGTCGAAGCAACGTCTTGAGGACTCTGCGCGTTTTGCACCCTTTTGGTATTGAAGCACAACCACCTCTGACTGTTCAGGCGTCCGAGGCAGTGCACTCCAGCCTCAGGCCACGTCAAGATAAGCACGCCAAAGCTACGATTGAATCTGCCAAACATGCGAATCTCACTTCAACGTGGCTGGCCCACTCCCGCACACAGCGTGTGCATGCGTAACTCATTGGTCTGAAGCTGGCGAACCGGTGAAGCCAAGCCTACAAGCCTCAGCCTGAGAGCCTGGTCGGCAGCACAATCAGGCCGGTCAAACTCCGCTCCGACAAGAATATCCGCATCCCGCTCTTCGATTCGCGCTTACTGCCGTTTGCTCCTGCGCTGCTCCGCCCATCAGACATGACGCCTGGCACTGGAGTGCGAGCGGACTAATAGAAAACGCGCCTCGACGCCATCAGGCCCGTTTCCGGCGGCCGCTAGGCCCAATTGAGTCCAACATGCGAAGAGTCGGGGGATGTGCTCTCCGGCATCTGCCCAAGGCATCCGACTTGGAGTGCGAGTGTACGAACCACGTCGCGTTTTGGACTCTTTTGGGATAGTAGAGATACGATAGTACGCCCGTACGAGTCCCCACTGTCTCGTCGCAGTGCATCAAAATTAGCAAGGCATGCAGTGCTGTAACTGCTTCGCCAACCGACATCCCAATAGATATAAGGCATCTACACCACTCCCGCCAGCGTCTTTCACCTCACCACAAACAACCCACCAAGTTTACCGAAGAGTCATTTCACTACGCTCACCAGTGACCTAAACTCGACCTCCACACCCTTATCGTGCAACGCAAACCTACAACTTCACCATGACCGTCCCACCGCCCAACCCAGATGGTTGCACCTCCGTTGGCCAGATCGTCGAATGGGGAGGCTATCCAACCGAGTGCACTATCGAAGGCACCCTCTACGGCTACCTGCCCTCTCTCGGTGCAAACGCCTTCTTCGCTGCTTTCTTCGCCCTCTGCTTCATCGTCCAGCTCGTCCAGGGCATCCGCTACAAGACATGGACCTACATGATCGCACTCTGCCTAGGCTGTCTTGGTGAGGCAGTTGGTTATGGCGGCAGACTCATGATGTAAGCCGCCTTTGTCCTTCGCTGTGGATGCGCGTAAGAATGTGGCTGATTATGTGACACCAGGCACCACGACCCGTTTGCAGACACAGGTTTCATGACTCAAATTTGCTGTCTGATCATCAGTCCGGCGTTTGTCGCTGCTGGTGTCTACATCACCCTCAAGCACATCGTCATCACCTTTGGACCGTCTTGGTCACGACTTCGCCCTGCGTGGTACACATACATCTTCATCGTGGGCGATGTCATCTCGCTGTGCCTCCAGGGCGCTGGTGGTGGTCTTGCTTCCGCTGGTGACACAGGCTCGACTACAGTAGACATCGGCACCGATTTGATGATTGCGGGTGTCATCTTCCAGGTTGTTATCCTTAGTATCTTTGCGTACTTCACCGCCGAGTACGCCATCCGCACGCACCGTCGCCGCGACCAGCTCTCCGACGAGTCAGTAAAACTCTTCAACTCGAGAAACTTCCGCTGCTTCATGTTCGCTGTCGGTGTCGCATACCTGGGTATCTTCATCCGTTGCGTCTACCGCATTCCAGAGCTCACTGGCGGTTGGAGGAGCGAGCTGATGCGCAATGAGGTCGAGTTCATCGTGCTAGAGGGTGTGATGATCGTCATGAGTATTGCTGTGCTCACCATCTTCCACCCGGGTTACTGCTTTCCCGCGCTTGCCAACACGATCGGCAAAAGCAAGAGGGTTGCGCGCAACAAGAGCCTGGAGGAGAGCTCAGACACGGAAGTGGTGGCTAGCCGTTAAAATACATTGAGATGTCTGGCTACGACGATTTACTTCACGAATTGGTGTTTGGTGTAGATGGGCGGCACATTAGTCGATCATAACGGGACTCATTGTGGATTTTATAGACTTATACCAAGCGGGGTTCGCTCAATTTTGACGATACCAATTTCTCTCTACTATCCCGCATGACAGCTAATTCCATCACCTGCCATTGTCAAAGATGAGCAGCCGGAACCAGATACCATGTATGTACCCTATAAGTCAGACAGGTAACGAGTGCCGTGTTTTCAATCACGACCTCAGATGTTGGTACAGGCTCGACACATGACTCCTCGTACTCGACTCTACTCGCAGTACTCAATCTCAATGCCATGCGCCTCCCACGCATTAATTCTGTCTTGGGCAGCTTGACGCCTTTTCTGGTACCATAGATGCACTTTTCTAGTCGCATTGTTTTCTGGGATGTAAAAGTCGTCGCCACTTTGTCCAGTTTGCAGCACAACGAGTCGCTGCAGGCCGGTAAATTTCATTAGATAGTCATCTGAAACTTGGTGGCATCTTTTCGGCCACATGAGAGTCTGAATAGCTGCTGCTTGTTGTTGCGAGAGTTTGTCGAGGAGCGTCTTGAAGCTGTAGTTGGAGGCGATGCGGAATTCGTTCGTCTTGAAGATGAGGAATTTGGTCTCGACGTGTATCTGACGACACGTTTCTGTCAGGTAGAGCAGCTTACGCACTGTGTCGGGCTCGAAGGAATCGTTCAGATGGTTCTCGAGCCTTGTCTTATCCGCGCTGTAGAGGCGAGGAGACAGGACTAGGACTTGTTTGCCGCCGAGAACGAGTTCGTAGATGCATTCACGAATTTCGCCTGGCAGACGCAGGAAAGGTGACCATTGCCGGTTTCGTAGCGTGCTTGGGATGGGTTAGTAAACCGAGTAAGTTCACCGCAAGATCTTACATGTCGTTCATTGTCTGTTCCGGTGTCGTCGTTCCCGAAGGTGACTTCGTTGTACAAGAGTCAGTTGTGACGTGATGGTAGGTGTTTGAATCAGCTGCATGCTCAAGTGAAGGTGAGAGAAGGGTTTTTTTTTTGGTGGATGACGTGCGTTGTTTTGAAGGTGAAGGTGAAGGTGAAGGTGAACTAGTTCTCGCACGCACATGTAAGCGATCTTCCCATCTCAATATTGTCTATTACAAGCACAATAACTGGTAGCGACATACAGAAATACAGTTTTATGACATAATTACAATCTCAGGCTCTACTTTGTCTCCGACCGCCTAGAAACGCTGTGCCAGTGGTGTGGTCAAATCAATTGCCCTGCATACGTCACCGGCCCACCCTCTGGTACGCGCACGAAATGCATTCTCAAATGGTGCTTTATTGCATTCATTTGTCAAGTCATGCTTTGATGCTCAGTAATGCCTTGCTACCAGCACAACTAGATGTCTTCAACCTTACTTTTCTTAATAGCCCCACTCATCATGCCAAGAGGTAAGCGCAGATCGTAGTGTACTTAGTATATGATGGGTATCAAATACAAAGACGCTCTAAGCTCTTCTGCTAGCCTAAATCGAGAGGCTGCAAAGAATTCAAACAATACGTCTACGCTTCTTGTCAGCTTACCTAATATGTCCAAGTCTGGGATGCTTTTCCCGAGCACCGTAAAGATTACTGACAACCCGATGTGCCTCATATTTTGTGTGTATGATCTTGAAGCAGGCAACACTGCTTCAAGCTGCTCAATGACCTGGGAGCTGAGCATGCCGAACTACTCGCCCCGAGGGTGCTGCTATAGCCTGCACGAGAGCCTCTGCGCATTATCGACACGGGTACGTCGTGTGGCCGGGTACTGATGCCAAGCTTTTGTGGTTGTAATCGTGGAATTGGTAGGCGATCGCGACTCTCGCGGATCAGATTGCCCCTCGGCAATCGTTTTATACCCGAACGGCCGTCCTGTCCTTCCATCGATAGCAAAGTAAGACTAGTATTCGCACACACCTCGGTCAAATAGAGAAGACCGCAATTCTCTGTTGTTCCATCTAGCTTCTCTCATCGACGGCGTTCTGTTCGACCAGACGTTGTTCCTTGCATCTTCGCCAATCGCGGACTACGCTTATTGCTTGAGACACCAGTCGATGTTCAATGTTGCTGTGGGATCGGAATTGTCCGTTCTATCGACTCGCCGCGACCGCCTGGTATGCTAGGAATTGCGCTTCTCTACGGATTGTACCCTGTTATGAGTGTCAGTGCAGGACTGGGCGAGAAAAGGCGCTGTTTTTTCTACAGACACCTTCGTGCAGCTTTGCATGAACCCCAAACCACGGCAATTGCGTAACTCACTGCAAAGACGGCGAACACTATTGCAGCCACCCGGCTTCCATCATAACCGAAGGAATGCATCGCCTTGAGACATACCGACAGTACAGAAGGGTACCAGCCGTGTTCGCATAGGCCCCAGGTAAGGATTGAGCTGACCCTTTCCTATGATTTTCTGTATCATCTGCTCTTCTGGCGGCTCGCCCACATCGACCATACAAGGAAGGAACAAAAGCTGACAAAGTCCAGTTGTGGACTTCGGAAGTCGAGTCGAGGCCAGAGTTTTTGAAGTCGATGGAGGTGCTCAATGCGCCCAGGGAATATCGATAATCGTGCCTTCGAAATCGCGCCTTCGAAATCGTCTACTGAATATGGCGTATGTCGGCCATTGAAGTTTTGCGATGCAGAGACTGCGATTGAATTCATGTGCAGGCTGGCCAGCCCATCTAACCTGAAATTCTGCCGCACGAGCCTGTGTCGGGGTTCTGCGGAAAGTGACGTGCGAAAGGTCAGTGTGATAGTGTGTTCCTTTACCCATCTCCTCTGTACTGCCCTTGATGAGAACTAGGTCCAGGTCTTGCCTCTCGGCGATGTCAGAATGCCATTGAGCAGTATACTTGTTGTGTAGCAAAACTCATTGCTGGTCGTTACCGAGACTCCTGGGCAGGCGGATGTAAGAAGCTATGATAGCTGTTGCGAGTCTGTTCAAGAGAAGGGGAAATCCAAGGACCGATTGCCGAGAGCCCAACATGAGCCCCAGATCGGCCGACGCCACGCTTTCAGTTCTCCGCATATCAAGTGCCCCCCCGCAACTTCAGAACGCTGGGCTCTACTGCTCACATGTCATCCCCCTCACGTCTTGACAGATATTGTAATATGTTCGCGGCGACTGTGGGTTGCTTGCGCGAGGATGCCGGTCTTGCCACAGCAACAGGGGGTTCTCCTGTTTGGCGGTAGAAGCAAGCCGGCTTTGGCATTTCTAGCAAGCCTTTTCGTAGACTCCAGTCCCTGAGATTCTTTTGGCGCCTTTGCCCTCAGGTCCACAGGTGCACCCCACCTGTATTCTAAAAAGATACGCCTTTTGGAGCTACAAAAGCCTCCTATTGGCTGGGGCAACATCTCCGGAAGCCAACCAGCTCAGTCGGTGTTACTTACCGAGCAATCTTTCAAAATTCTCTACCGGTATCTCGCAATCCCATCGATCCACTGTCTTATAATTGCGATTCTGGTTGTATCGGGCTTTCCTTTGAGAATGAATGCCATGGGGCCAGTCTTCCATTAACCACCAACCGAATCTCCAACTCGAGCCGCCCAGACCGTTTAAACCCATGACGACTCTATTGTCGATCCACTTAAGCGGGGATATTTGCCTTCCAAACACGCAAAGAGATCGATGGACCTTTCAGAACGATGGCAAGCTATCGCACCAGCTTCAGATGAACCCGGCGAGCAACGTTCAGCACCAGGAGGCAGGAAAAGGCGACAAGCTGTTGCGGTCGCATGCGTGCAATGTAGAAGTGGCAAGGCCAAAGTAAGTTGGTGGGAGCTCGACCGATAGATTCAAAACTCACTCTTCTTCAGTGTGATGGCATAAGGCCGAGGTGTACGCGGTGCAAAGACAATGACTTTGCCTGTCAATACGATGTGGCAGAGGGGGTGTCTCGAGCCGAGCGTATGAAGTTGCTGAAGAGAGACAGCATGTCCAGCAGAGTCGAGCAGATGGAGCGCGTCATCAATGCACTACGGTCGGGGAGCGACATCCAGGCTTCAACCTTACTTGCGCGACTCCGACTGGGAGAACGTGTGGATGATGTGGCCAATTCTCTTCCAGCGAGCGCGTCTTCGATGTTTGTGAGTAACCCGCCAAGGTACGCAGAGGCCGATTTTCTATCTATCTTGCGTGTTGCAGTCTGATGACTCGAGCTTTTAGCTTACAAACTCAGGACTCCGGCAGTGTGGTGAGTCAAGAATCGATACACACTCTAAACGAGACTGCCGGACCTTCACCTCTACGACAAGACTCTAGCGCATCTTATGCTTCGTCCGCAGAACACCGAACAAGATGGGCAACCCCAAGTTCAGGTACCGCCTCTCTACGATCAACTGGCAAGGGGAAGCTACCTGCAGCTTCGGGTGGTGATGCAGTTGAAGATGCTGGATTCCTGTCGCCGTTGTTTGACCGACAAGACTACCTCCTTGCTATCAGCGAAAGCGAAGATGAGGGCGATTTCAATACTGACCTTGACCAAATCATCGACCCAAGACTGCTGATTGAGGATGGATCAAGACAAGCTGGGTCACCGATGGAACTTACTCCAAGCCGACAACCGTCACCAGAAAAATCCGAAACTATACGATCGATCCACGTCACCCACCTCCGAAGTCGTCAGCCCATTGTCAAAACCATCAGGGTGCACCCCAATCTAAACCTACGCAACATGTTTGGCAACCTGCCTTTCTCCAGCGGCGTCCGGGCGAACAACTATCCTGTCGATGTCCAAGAGACACAGGTGAAAAACCTGTTCTTGCCAACCTGGGCCATGATGACTGTCAGCACCAGACCGGATCCTGGGTCAGTGAAGCTTGCTTTTCCGCCCATACTTCAGGAAGCGACTGCCCTGTTGGAGTCCGGTACCCCTGTGGACTCTGTCATTGAAGTACATCCAAACATTGCCGCTCTCTTTGATGAGAGTGAGTTTAATAAGTCGGGCATATTATCAAAATGGGCAGCCGGGATGGTCCACAGTGTGATGCTGAAGGGTATGTTCATTGAAACACTACTAACAAAGTATTGCCTAGTCGCATGTCTAAGACACGTTCTCTAATAGCGGAACAGGAAACGACTTCACTTGCTTTGCATACATGTATCTCTTCTGGTACTTGATGCGCTGGATGATCTCGCCATCGCCCGAGACGTACGAGCTGATACCAGAGTGGCTGCGCCCGACGTAAGACACCTGTGGCCCAATCTTGATACCCATCGCTCATCATCGACCTTCCAGACCGAACCAACTCTTCATGCCGCATATCAACATGCTCGATTACATCCCATGGCCCGCCTTCCGCGAGCTCGCTGTCCAGATACCAGCCATGCAGGAGCGCATGGAATGGCTGATGGATATGAGCAATACTTTACGCTGTGACTGGTCCTTCCCCAAGCAAGAGGCGTTTCGGAGAGTCGACGAAACGGGTCTTTTGGATCTCTGCGATCTAGCAAAGGTGCGTGTGGACAAATCCTGCAATGTCTCCTCGCCACCCCAGATATCGAGAACTGGCTAACTTTACACGGCAGACTTCCTTGCGCGACCTGTCAAACTGGTCTCTCGGGCCTTCCTTTAGAGGCTACGTCAGCAACGCAGACTCATACGTCCGTATACGAGTGGAGGAGTTCTAGAAGCAGGCCCGCATGTCGTGCTCAGACGGAGCACCCTCAACGCGTTCTGATACACTAGGAGGATCAAGATCCATGAATGATGAAGGAGGAAATTGTACTAGCTTGGGAATGACACAGCCGCGGAGAAGCAATTGCAGGCTCCGTGCATGTGGATGATGCTGTCCATCAGCTAGCGAGCGGACGCAGAGCCAAGATGACTCTAGGCGAATCACGCGCTCAAGGCGACAGAAATATGCACCGTTAGGCGAACAACCGGATCTTATGAATACTATACCCCGCAACGGCAACAGTAATGAAAGACATAATTGCGAAAATCAACGTCATGATGAGCCCCACCTTCCAGTTGTAGTTTTTCTTGAACTCAAATATCTTGCACACTCCACATGTACAACTCTCGGTAGTTGTTCCTTGCAGCCTCGTCCCCACAATCTGCTACCTACGCTTCCAACACTCATCAATCACAACAATCACAGCGATATTGTGGTTAGACTCAGCAACGCCACCGACGCACACATGCTGTTTTTACAGCCCACCTGCCCTACCCGACCCTAGCTCGCGTATTGCCTCCTTACATGGCAGCATCGGGATGCTGATTTGCTATGGAGGATTTTGCCGCGCGGTACACTAGTGGCTGGTCTGCAGGGGCGCCGTCGGCAATCTAGCCACTGATGCGGCTCCGCTGTGACTCTCGAGGCGGGCCGTCTACGACTCCGGCGCGCTGTGTGAGGGTCTGGATACATGCATCCGCGTAGCCAGCGTGTTGTGCAGCGTGTTGTGCAGGGCAGTGCAGTGCAGCCTTGGCGGCCACGTCTGTATTGTACGGTACCCGTAGATTGCAGGGGCCGGTGTAGATGTCGGGTTTGGTGAGATGTCGATTTACTCTTTTCCAAAGGCTTTGTTAGTCCCACTGATGCTGTGCAGTTCACGGATATTCGACATTCACAATCAAGCACATCGCGTTTGGAGAATCGAAATTGAAGTATATACAGAAAAATCTACAATGCGCTTTTCAAACATCACCCACTCTTCGCAATCAACTAGTACATGTCGAGGAAGCTCGCCTTCTGTGCGACTCGGTTGAGCTTCTTGATGTTACGGCGGACAACAGGCACGGTCTGTGCGCGGCGAGAGCTGCTGTGCGTGCACTGGCTGTAGTAGTCGTTTTGCTTGGTGCAAGTGAATCCCTGAGCGCACTGGGTGGGGCCAGTCCAGCCGGTACCACCGCAGCGACCGTATGCCTCGGCGACAGTGGAGGCGGGAGAGGACTCAGCGGGTGCGGCGGGAGCAGACTCGACGGGCGAAGCGGGTGCGGATTCGGCGGGGGCAGACTCAGCAGGGGAAGAAGCAATAGGAGAGGCGCTGGGGACGGCAGGCGAGCCGGTGCCGATAGGAACAGCAGAAGAAGTAGCAGGGGAGCCAGTACTGCTGGGGACGACAGCAACGCTGGTAGCCTCAGCAGCGGCAGCAGAGGTGGCGCTGGCTGCGGGAGCGACAGGTGTGGTTGCGTTGCTGCCACCAAGAGCAAGGATGCGGGCAGCGGCGGCCTCAGCGGCAACCATGACGATAGCCTGAGTGTTACCGGTGGGCAGGTCGGGATGGATGGAAGCATCGACGACGAAGAGGTTGTCTGTGCCGTAGACCTTTGTGTCGGTGTCGACAACAACACCCGCATCACCCTTGGTACCAATCTTAGCTGTTCCGACGTAGTGACTGCCAGTCTTGAACGACTTGATCAGATCAGCGGCGGTGACGTTGGTAACGCCAGTAGGAGCAACGATGCTGAGGGTGGAGTTGGAAC
Source organism: Ascochyta lentis (assembly GCA_004011705.1). Classification (NCBI taxonomy): domain Eukaryota; kingdom Fungi; phylum Ascomycota; class Dothideomycetes; order Pleosporales; family Didymellaceae; genus Ascochyta; species Ascochyta lentis. The sequence continues at coordinate 1,356,688 of RZGK01000007.1, forward strand.
CGCTAGTCATCTGGAGGAGGCGATCCATCATCATGGTTATGGCCTCAGTGTCCTCCTCGGAAGTCATGTGGGGGTTGGTGATGAACTCTGTGGCACCCTCGGCAGTGATACCAAGCTCACCAACGGAGGCAGCACCGTGGGTAAGGTAGACCTTCATCTGGATGGTGTTGTCGGAAGGTCCGTTGCAAGTACCCTGGAAGAACATCTCGTTGCCCTTGGAGGTGGTGACGGAGGACCACCAGTTGAGACGCTGACCAGACTGGGCGAGAATACCAGAGCCCTTGGCGAAGAGATCGATGTTGGTCTGATCAGGCTCGGTGAGAACAGTCTCAGCGGTGGAGGACATGTTGGTGCTGGTCGTGAACTTGATGGTGAAGATGGGGTGGTCCTTGATCTCGGCGCCAACAGGAAGGTCGATCCAGTCAGCCTCGTCAGGAAGGGTGACACCGCTGCTTCCAGACTGAACGATCTTGAGCTGCTCGGCAGGGCCGATACCAGAGTTGAACAGGATGCGAGGAGTGGACATGGAACCGGCGGCAAGAATGACGCTACCTCCAGCGTTGACATTGTAGATGACGCGCTGGCCGTCAGCGGTCTCGACCTCAATACCGGTAGCAGATGTACCCTCGCGGACGGCACGAATGACCTTGGTATTCATCATGAGCTTGAAGTTGTCAAGCTTCTGGGCAAGAGGAAGGTAGGTCCTGACGGGTCCGGAGCGAAGACCATCAGCAACGTTCCAGGGAGGGTGACCGAAAACATCAGTCTTCGAGTTGGGGTCCTTGATGAAGTCGGTCTCAGCCCAGCCTTGGGCGGCGAAGAACTTGGAGAGAACATCGTAAGCCTCATCGTTGTAGCGCTTGCCGTCCTCGCTACCGTAGGTCTGTCCAGGGTTGCGCTCCCAGACGCGCTCAGCAGCAGCGGAAACATCAGCAGACTTCCAACCTGCGGGCCACTTGTCGTCGAAGTCCCTGTCCTGGGGCTTGACAAACATCATGGCGTTGACACTGGTTCCGCCACCGAGGAGGCAGCCAGCCATGTCCGCAGTGTCGTCGCAGTAAGCAGGCGAACCGACATCGCTGAGGTAGTAACCGTAGCCGGGAACATCGTACATGGAGACAGTATCGTTCCAAGACATGTTGTCAGAATAGCCAGTGAATCCGTAAGAAGGGCCACCACGCTCGATGAGCAGGACGGAAGCACCGCTCTCAGCAATCCTCTCGGCAGCGATAATACCGGCAGGACCGGCACCAGCAACAATGTAGTCATAAGTGGCGTTGCCAACAATAGCTGTGGTATTACCCGCGACAGGTGTAGTTGAGTTGCCACCGCTGATGGGTGTAGTAGAGTTGCCGGAGCCAGAGCCAGAGCCGGAGCCAGTGCTGCCCTCAACGGCCATGGCTGCCCAGGTCTCGAAGTCAGCGCTGGTGGCGTTGGACATGGGCAGGCCAAAGGCACCAAAACCGGCAGTGTGGTAGGTCAGTGTAGAGGAAGCAGTTGCAGGGTCCGTAAGAGGATCGTCTGAGAAAGCCCAGCCGACAATGTTGGTGCTGGGAGAGTCGTAGATGACAAGACCAGTAGCCACATCGTCGCTGATGCAGTTCTTGCACAGGAAAGTATACGAGAAAGCTGTGTCGTTGACAAATGTGCCATCAGGGATAGGGCTCATGGTGAAATCGCCAGTGGTGACCGCGGGGTTAGTGTAGCCAGTCGCCTTCCTGAAAGAAGAGACAACCTCGCCATCGTTGGGCCATGCAACGACCAACAAGTTGCCGGTCATGGACTGGCCCATGCTGAAACCAGCCCAACCGCCTCCATTGGTGATAGGTGCCTGGATCTGGGCAATGAAGTCGGTGGTTGGGTTCTCGGGGAGGGCAATACCAAAGGTGTAGCCCGTCTTAGCGTCAGTGTATCCGTGGAAGTCGATACCAGTCTTAGCATCAGTGTAGGGAGATGATGTCTGCGCAACGGCTTGGAGCGCGAAGAGCACTGTAGAAAGAATGAGTGAGCGTGCCATTTCGACGAGGCTTGTGCTGTTCGAAGGAAAGAATGTGATATGAAGGCACGGCCTACAAAAAGAATGACAAAGCCGTCAAGGCTGTAAAGAATGAATGAACGAAAGAAGGAGCGAAAGAATGAATGAAGCGCAAGCAGTTGCTGCTCTACTCCAAGAGGCGCTGGGAGCTGTTATGTATGCGGCTGAATCTTCACCATGGCGGGCCCAAGCAACCCCCAATCTATCACGTCCAGGGTTGAATCCTTCTAGGAGCTTTGCTCCGGCAAACAAGCTCATGATGCAGCCTCGCGAGAGCAGCATCCCAGCTTCTAGACAATGCTATCCAGGAACGTAGTTCTGCAGAAGCGCTACTCACGTCAAAACCGTTCAACGGAACCGAGACCAGCGCGGGAAGTTAATTAACAGCCACGCATGCGGCTGAAACTTCTGTGGAGATCGGAAATGCTTGGTCCCGTAACGCTGAATATGGCCTTTGTGATTCGCGATCGGGATTTCATCGGCTCGGCAAGGGTGTTTCGGATCTGGGTGTGGATCCTGAGGTTTCGTTTGAAACGCACGGCCGAGTCAAGTGCCGCAGGAGACATTCATCCTCGCAATCTCGCCAGCTGTCAGCGTGGTGTTTGGAAACATCAATGACCTCACTGCTGTGTCTCCCAAGGCTGTTAGGTATCTGTACTGTGAGCTTGATCACGCCTAACACGGTGAACCAGGAAGCGACGTTCTCGAACCCGCATGACAAGATTGAAGACCTGGAAAGGAGGAGGCAGACAAGAAGAGGGAAATGAAGGTGGAACAAGTACCACAGTATTCAAGAACTCGATAACGCCAAGCTGGGTCGCCCTGAACGAGGTCCACAACAGCGCATCGCCCAGCGCGCGGCTACAGCATTCTCCTGGTGTGAAAAATGACAGCGGGTCAGGAGAGATGAATTGGAAATGGGGCAAAACCAAGGATGGAGACAGCTGTAGCCTTGCCGGTTACAACTAGTACTCCTGCAGCCAACAATTGCCGTGTCGAACACATTGAAAGTGGGCGCTAGAGTCGCTCGGATTTTCTGCTCTGTCTCTCGAGTCAGCTCGGTCCTCGAGAGTGAAGCAATGGAAAAGATCTGGGTCGATAAAGGCAGCTTGCTTCGCCGGCTATTTAGATACAGGCAGGGTCTTTGACTCTGCCATCGCGCAAGCACCGAACGTCTGATTAGACCAGGTGCGTCACATGAGGGGCAGAGCCAATCGTCGAATTTCCGATGTGAGCATGGCGGTCGCAGAGGTGAAGAGACTGGAGAACGAGTCGACAGTTCGGCTGTGAATAGGCGAGGAACCAAAAGGTGGGGAAGTTGGCAACCTCGGCCCGCCACGACTAGGACCTACAATATGGAATCCACCTCAGGTCCAGTTTGGAAACATTGCCTCGACTACTCAACTTTGCGGACGACAGTTCAACATGGCACCACAAGACAATGTTCCCGCGTACGTGCTTGGTGTTGGCATCACTAAATTTATCAAGCCGCGCCAACAGCGAGCCTATCCAGAGATGGGGTATGAGGCGGGCGTCAAAGCGATGCTGGACGCACAAATCAACTATGATGATGTGGAGACAGGAGTCGCATGCTACTGCTATGGTGATACAACGAGTGGACAGAGGATCTTCTACCAATTTGGCATGAGCACGTACGGCTGACAATGACTTGAAATGGCTCTGAAAGTAGCATAGGCTGACAAGCATAGCATTCCCATCTACAACACCAACAATGCATGTGCCACAGGGTCAACTGGCTTGCACCTTGCACGCACACTGATCAAGAATGGCGCAATCGACTGTGCTCTTGTGATTGGATTCGAGCAGATGCAGCCCGGTTCAATCAAGTCAACGTGGAGCGATCGTCCATCACCAATGGGACTGTCGATGCGAATGATGGCAGACACGCGTGGAGTAGACAAGACGCCGCCTAACGCGCAGTACTTCGCCAACGCTGGAAAGGAGTACATGGAGAAGTACGGCGCTGAGGCACGCGATTTCGCCGAGATCGCCAGGATATCACACGAGCACAGCCAGAAGAACCCATATGCTCAGTTCAGAGACGTGTACACCCTGGAACAAATTGAGCAGTCGCCCATGATTCACTTCCCGCTCACCAAGCTACAGTGCAGCCCCACAAGCGACGGTGCCGGTGCGGCAGTGATCGTCAGCCAGAAATTCCTGGACGCACGACCACACTTGAAGAGCCAGGCTATCCTGATGGCAGGGCAAAGTCTACTTACGGACTCTCCCCAGCTGTATTCGAAGTCGTCGATGGATCTTGTCGGATATGACATGACCAAGCGTGCTGCTCAAGCCGCCTTCAAAGAGGCGGAAATAAGTCCCAAGGACGTTAAGGTTACCGAATTGCACGACTGCTTCTCTGCAAACGAGTTGATTCTCCTCGAGGGTCTGGGGTTCAGTGAGCCTGGAAAAGCACACATGATGGTGCGCAACGGCGACATCACGTATGGCGGCAAAGGGCCTATAGTGAACCCATCCGGCGGTCTCATAAGTAAAGGACACCCCCTCGGCGCGACAGGTCTTGCACAGTGCGCGGAATTGACCTGGCAGCTTCGCGGCTGGGCGAACAACCGACTGGCTGATGCTCCGGATGTTGCGCTGCAACACAACTTAGGCCTGGGTGGAGCTGTGGTCATCACGGTGTACAAGCGTGCTGACGGGCAGAAGGCTGTTAAGATGAGCGATGAAGAAGTAAAGAAGGCGAGTCAGTTCGACTACAATCCAGCTGTCGAGGCTCGGTATGTCACAAAGGAAGACGGAGATAAAGTTAGGTCCAAAACAGTACGGAACGAGTACGCGCTGGGAGATACACTGGAGAAGATTCAGAGTCGATTGTAAAGAGTGGACGAGACATCGGATGTTACTAGACTAGCGTTAGCGAACGGCATAAGAGCACGTGATCTAAGCCGACACAGTGCCGACATTCAGGTACTGTCACAACGTGACATGTTGAAGGTTGTACGTTTTGCCAAAGCAGCTGCCTACCTCGATCATTGACCCCTTGTACATCTACACACCTCCCAGTTGTACAGATTAATTGCACAACAGAGCCATCTATTCCCATTCTTCAATCGACAAATGAGTGCAAAGAACTGCTCGTGTAAGTAAACTTGCCGATATTGTGGGTCTAGTCACTGATGTACGCTAGTATCGATGAACTCTCACGGGTCGATGCAAATCTGCCAATTTTGGATTACACCGTGATGCAAAAGTAAGCCAAGAGATGGCGGTTGACTTACTGTTGACTGCTAACTCCATGCAGTACGCCTCGAAAGCTACAATCACTCGAGAGCATTTGCAGCCAACTCGATCGCGACCTCGAAAATTCGGTCAGCACTTCAGATAGTTCGGACAGCAGAGGTCCCACTTATCGCCGCCCCAAGGAAATCTCTCGGCGATTCGAAAGTCGCCGATGGAAGCTTAGCAAAGAGCTTAGCGACTACATCGCGTACTGTACCGCTTCTCAACGCAGGATGATGTACAGTGACATGCAGCAATGAGTTCCTTGCGAGCGACGCGACAATCCACATGAATTTCTGTTGCAGGATTCACGTGTCTGCGTGTACTCCCGCGACCTTGAGAACGACATAAATCCGGAAAGGCTTTACTTGAGACCGCCGACCCTCCTTAACCACCACATGATCGACAAGCTTGAAGTCCACATCAGCAGCGCTGAGGATTTAAAGTGTCTCTCTTAAGAGCATCAGTGTCACACTCCTAGTCGCTCAAGCGACCAGGGACGACTAGCCCTTCTGTCTTTGCGAAACACCATTCAAAGATGCAGTCCCAAGCTTTAGCGGTCTTGTACCGAAATTGCGCTGCTTGATGAGCGATGGCTGTAAGGTTGCTGTTCACTTCTTTCGTTTTGCAGAGCCCTTTGCAGTCACACTGCAGCTTTGCACCGTCAAGAAATGAGCTCGAAAATTGGAGCTGAACGTCAGGTATGGTCCAAAGGAATATCACTTCTTCACCGGGCTCCCGGCTCACCTGAGGAGTTCGCGCGAATAAACTGAGGTTACGGTCAGAGGGCTTTACGAAACAAACCAAAAGCGGATTGGAGTGGTTTTGCTTACGCCACGCTGGTATCAGTTTTTGAGCCATTGCTGCGTTGTGTACGACACAAAAGTTTACACAGCTTTCGCAAAGATGCATGCTACGACAGCACAGACTTTTGAGATTGAAAATGTTCTTTGTCGATTTTGAGGAAATTCAGCTGTACGTAGAACAGCCGATTGTGAAAACACAGCTTTCCGAATTAGCGCCTTACAAACTCCGCTTTCATCCCTTTCACTGCCTTGACAATCGCATGCCTGCCATCCCACACCGGATACACAATCACCGCAAACATGGCCGCAAAATGCCAGATGATTGCCACCGTAACCCACCCATCGAAAAATGGCCTCGTGAAGATATAATCCCTGTACAATGGCATCGGCCAGAGCACGATAGTAGTTAACACGTTGACAACAAAATACACACTCGCAATCTTGAACCACCTCCTCACATGTCTGAGTGTCTCTTCGTCGAATGGATGTACCACTTCCTCGAGTGGTGTCTGTGCGTTGGAGACATGGTGGATTGGTGTTCGATGTTCGCCCTTTTCATGCCCATGATTGATGACAGCCCCCTTTTGCTCATCCAGGATATCGTTCCCGGCAAGGCTTTCGGGCGGCGAGCTTTCACCGGATCGTGTCTTGTCTTCGATGAGATCGATGCGTAGGAACTCGCGCCAGTCGAATTTACTCGGCTTGATGAGGGAAATGATAACCGAGTATAGTGCCGGTGAGAAGAACGATACGCAGGCACCGTAGAGGCCCGGGAGTTGAATCTGCGTAGTGTTGATATTAATTGCGCCACCCCAGTACCAGGAGAGACTGAGCCATGTTGCGACTCCTGATGCAAGGCCCAGGACCGGGGCAAGAAGAGCAGCGAGTCGGGTCTGGCGAGACCACAGGAGCGTAAGAATGAGCGGTATGATGCCGGGACAAGCGATGATGGGTCGGAAGTATGTGGACCAGTTGTTCGTGGCGCCAGCATACTCCAGCATAATCGCGAAGCCGGCCATGAAGCATCCGTGAACTACAACACCCCAGTGACTGACTGAAAGGGTCTTGCGATCAGACGCTTTGGGGTTGATGTACGTGCGGAAAAAGTCGAGAGAGATGATGCTGCTGACTGCAATCACAGAGGAAGACACAGTGCTGGTGATAGCCATGAACACCAGAACGAGGAGACCGGCTGTTGCGCCATGGCCCAGCAGAGAGCGCAAAACATAAGGCATGACCATGCCAGAGTTGACTTGGGTCAAGGTAAGCGTGTTAGGGTAGTCGAACCAAATCGGAGTGTGTTCAATAGCGCGAGCGCTGAGACCAATGATAGTTCCTGTGCACCAGGGAACTGCCAGGATGACGATCGACACCAACATGTAGCTTGGCACTGTCGATTTAACGTCTGAAGCGAACGACTTCTGCCAGAACGCTGTATCCATAAGCACGAGCGCGAGGTTACCAAATTTGAGAACAAGACCGAACAGAACAGCTGGATAATAATTAGGGAGATAATTGTTGCAAGAGTCACTGCACACTTACAGCTCTTGGACTTCAGCGTTAGGAGCGAGCCCTCGTAGTTACCTGGAATGTAGTCGTTTGTTGCTTTGACCTTTTCATATAGTCCTGAAACGCCGCCGATATGCTTGTTCGTCAATACTGCAAGTGAGAAGTAGATCAACAAGATGAGCGCGACGAGGGTGTGGAGGAAGTCAGTCAAGAATGTGGCTTTCAAACCACCCATCACTGTATAGATGACAACTACAAAGGATCAGCAGATTTGAAATACTCGGAGTAACGACAGACTTACCTCCAGCAGGAATCAATACACACGCAGCAACGACATGCATGCCCGTCATTCCTGTCACAAGCTGCGCACCCGCCAAAATCATGCTCCCGCAGCCGAAGATGTTGTTGATAAGATTCAACAGGATGAACAACCAATGCACGTATTTGCCGTAACGAATCTTCATGATCTCGAGGGAGGTATGCGCATATGGGACTCGCAGCTTGGCGACAATACCAAGCACAGCCATGAGAGCGATCTGGAAGGAGAGACCGCTTGCCCACCAGATGGGCAGTGCGATGCCCCACTTGTAGGTGTATGCTGCTGCGAAGACGCTTTCGTTGATCCACATCCTGCGAACCCGTTAGTTTGAAGTCTCCAGTCTGGTCTCGTATGAACTCACCAACTCGAGAACACAGCTGATGCTGTCAGCCCTGTACCGACGGATCGGTTGGCGACCATGAACATTTCCGACTCATCGCTGTCTTCCGAAAGGTACCGCTTCTGGATCTGCACAGCGGCGACGATGATCAAGCAGAACAATACGGAAAGACCGATGATAATGCCGTAGCCCTCGGCTTGGGTCAGTAGCTGGACAGCCATCTTGGGCTAATCAGATCGCAAGCAACCACTTCGCTATGGCAAGAACGGTGAAGAGTTGACAAGAAATGACAAGACATTCGAGAAGCGCTCCACAGGTACTTAGCCTTTGCTTGACCATCGCTCGAAGTGCGAGATTCGCAGACAAGGGTACATTGCCGTTGACGTGCAGACCCACGCACATGGTATCATCCAGTAGTAGTGCCGAAGATCGCTACTATCGGCTTCGTGGGGAACAGCTTGTTGAGACCCATTGTGTCCGATAGGATCGCCATAGAGTATTTAGGCTGTCGAAATAAGCTCAACCACAGTTGACGTTACGGGCAATGTAGACTAGTGTGATGTCGCTATGCGAGTGGGTCAGCACGTCAGAGCGCAGCCTATCAGCGGCGGTTTTGTTGTTCAAACGCAGGACTTTGGCTGGAGTCGAACCTTTTATCATCAGAAGGTGATTAGCGCTTTCTGTTATCTATCCGCAAATCTGGAGTGGAGCACTAATGGGCGTAGAAGATTGGTGTGAAGGTCGGACAACTTGGGCCGGGACAAGCCAAACGGACGGCTCACACCTATCTGCTGCTACCTTGGAACGCTGATTGTCAGGTGTTTGGTCCACGTACATTACCAGATTTGAGCCACTGTTATTGACGGCTGGAATAGACATTCGAGTCAATTGTAAATTGGATCATCCTCCGCGCTCCGACACAAACTGGCATTTACTGTCGGGTCTGATCCGTAATAGCGACCTGTGTTTGAGTATATAACAAGGCTGCAGGTGTCTCATATGCAAGTGGGAGATCCGCTAACACCGAAGGACATACGGAAGAAGTAGGAAGAAGATGCCTTACGCTTAAGTTGGTCGTTCCAACAGACCGAAGAAAACGATAACGATGATCTAGAGTCCAGAGTAATCTCTGCACGCACAAGACCACACAGCTGAGAACTTTGATCTTCTTCCTAATCGTTCGTCTGTCCATCCCCCGCCCTTCTCAATGCGAATGCGACTGGTGATGCTAGTACGTACACAATCTCTGCAAGACCATGCTATGTTGTGAAGACCGCCGTACGTAGTCTCCAAACGAAAACCTTACAACATGACAGCCAAAGAGACGTGATCCGTCGCCAATAGCAGAGTTCTTGCCGCTACATGCAAACTCAGGTAGCGGCTGAAATTGACCGGTACACAACCCAGCTGTACATGGCGAGGACTACAACGTCACAAACAACGTATCCATACACAGGAGTCCTCCAGTACTGTAACAAGGAGCACTGTAAGGCGATATAAACAAGCCTGAGAAGGAACAGTCGATGAATGGCGTGCTAGAACAAAAGCGCGTCAGCTATCGTATTCCTAGCGCGTTCGGCGACTCTTTCTTCGGACTTGGCTCCGTGCCTATCAACCTTCGTGCCAACTTCGGCCCTTTGACGCACACTTCCATGCTACAGCAGAGAGCATATGTATTGTTGTGTGGCAGACAGCTGTATGAAGCCAACGGGTGTACCGGGACCGCACGGAAAGGCGATGGAGGGACACGATATCGTCAAGTTGTCTCTACCTATGTACCTCGAAACAGTCCGGCGTATTCATCCCGTACAGTCTGCGAGAGGATGGCCCGTGAAGTTCCGCGGCGAGACATCAGGGATGAGCGTGAGCGGACGATGTACCTGCTGTGGGAAAGACATAAGTGATGTAAGGTACAGCAAAGATTTGACACTTGGTCTTCTATCCGCTCGCGCTGTTTGTTCAAAAGGCGCATTTAATATTAATCAAACCAAGCAACTCTGCCTTTGACTTGAGTGTGTCAGAAACCAAAGTTGAGCTTTCTCAATGGGTGACATTGAATATCTATACGGACAGGGTATACATTACAAGATAGTTCAACAGACCTAGGCCAACATGGCCACACACGGCTACCATGTACGCTGTACTCTTTCAAAATTACGCGCCAAAACGCCACATATCGTTGCCGATCTAGCCATTTGTAACCATTTTCGATCACTGATAGAACTTCCAGTTCACTTCCTTGCACTCCCACTTCTTCACTGTGTCCGTGATTCTGTCCACCATCCAGCCACTTGTCCACTGCTGCACGCCTTCCCGCTTCTCGGTCGCACGGCCAAGCTTGATTGCTTTGCTGAGATGACACTCGCCATCGCCTTGCGTCGTATGGCGCCACTGCAGGCAGTCGTCCACCTCGGTGCAGACCTTCTTGCAAGTTTCAGGGTTATCGGCGCCGCCTTTAACCATGCTGCCAATCTTTGCCCAGTCAGTGGTCTCCTTGCCTTCTTTTTCCTTTTTGTCGTCTTTCTTGTCTTCTCGTCGGTGTGGCGGCGACGATGCGGCCTTTTCTAACTGCTCCTTCGCCATCCGCTCATCATCACTCGACATCTGTTTCTGGTGACCCTGCGGCGCAGTAATCTTTGTGTCAGAGCCCAAGTTGTCCCAGTTTTCTCTCTGCGCCACAAGATGTGGCTGCACATACTCCTCAAAAGCGTTCTGGTAGAGATAGGGCTTTTCCCAGCCGTGGACGTCTGTCCATTTCTTCTGCAAGTCCCAGCTCTTGCTCAATGCGTCGTGGTCCATGTGGTGCCAAGAGACGGCTGGTGCGCACCACTGCTTCGGCGAGTAGTCAAGCGTATTCGGTTGCTCGCCCTGGATGAGCGGCCATGAAGTGTATAGCTCGACGTGCGCATCCGTGAGAGCCGTTGCGAGGACCATGTCGCCGCAGCATTCCTTGCTCACACGTGGTTCCCACTCGCTTGCATAGCGCTCATCGTAGGATTTGGCGTATCTTCGCAGTGCACCTTGTGACAGCAAAATGCCAGAACCACGCTGTGCGAATTGTACGTGATTGAGAAAAGACTGTGCGCCGCTGTAATATGGAATCCGGTAATCCAGCCTGTCCACCCACTGCAGCAGGTTTGTCCAGCTGAGGCCTGTATCTGCTTCGATGAAGGCATAGAACTTGGCATGTGGGTTCATCTGGTATGCCTGATACACCATAGGCAGAATCTTCCACTTGTCCAGGTCCTTTGTCTTCTTTGCCTCTGGTTTATATTCAGGGTCTGCCGCAATGATTTTGTATTCGCGGAACTCGTCGTGTTTCTGCTTTGCTTCGGAAGTGATGTTGTGCAGCGCATCGTGGACAGGGATGCCGTCAATCTCGCCGGCGTGGTCGCTGAAGATGGCGAAGTTGGGCACGCAGGAGAGGAGACCAAGAAGGTGCGCGGAGAGTTTGTTATAGATTTCCGTTTTCGACGTCTTCACAACAACCATGACGTGTGGAGCATTGCGGACGTCCCTGCAAGGACCGAGTACGGGAGCAGCGGACTGCAGAGCCGGTGCGGTCGATGAGATCGGCGCAGGGGTTGCGGTAGGCGCATTGGGAGCGGCAGGTGCTGGGGATACCTCCACCACAAGGGTGGTAGGAGCTGCAGGTGTGCTTGACTTGCCCTTGTTTGCATTTTCTTTCGGCTTCTCTTTGTCATTCCACCTGCCTCCATCCTCATCGTGCCCAACAGCACCCGTCTCCTTTGGCCCAGGCAGTACTGTCTGCTCCTCGGCGTGGCCTGCCTTCCTCGTCTTGTCGTCCCATCTGTGGTCGTCTTCCTGCTTGGCTGACCCTGGCTGGTTTACATGTAATGTTGGCGTAGGCACGACCTTGGCTAGTGTCGCGTGTGACGTAGGGACGACAGGCGCAGGCGCAGGCGCAATTGGGTCGTGAAGCTTTGCTTCGTCTGCGGGGTGTGCGATGATGGGTAGTGACGGTTTGGCGAGCTGGTGGGGGAGGCCGAATGTCCACAGGAAGCTGATGAGCGAGAAGGCGATGACCACCACGGCGATGCGGGAGGGGGTCAGGAGCGGCATTGTGTCGGTGGCAGGATTCAGTCGCCCAGGCTTTCGATCAAGTCAATGGTAGACGGTGACGGATCAATGCGCTACATCAGCGCGTTTGTTTTGTTGTCATGGCTGTAGAAGGCAGTTGCGAATGTCGTGGAGGCATGAGACATGGAAGGCACGATGGGGAGGCGGCGCGTGCCGACTACCGGATGGCCGAACGCCTTGGCTGTGGCGCTCCTACTGTTTTGGAACCACTCGTCATAACGGCTGCACGCAACAATGGCATTTCGACGCTCACAATTCGGGGTGATGGGATTTAACATTTTATCTGACGCGCACGGAAGAAAGAGCTGATCAACGTTCGGTTGTCCAAGTCTCCGCGGCATTCTCCGTGCATGACGAGACGCGTGACGCGACACGTCAACCTGGGACAGGCATACACAGTACCAGCAGCATGTGAGCGACGCTACCACTGGTGAGGAAAATATTCGCCCTCCTTTGTGGCTGTCTTCGACGGTCTGATGCAAATCTTATTGACAAGGAAATATGCATCGAGACCATTGACGAACACAACCGCAAAACTACGTTCGAGCAGTAGGATGGAATTTCCAGTTACAGTGTATATCGCTTCATAACTTAGCATATCGTTGCACAGTTGGCTCGGAATGACTATGAATGTCCTGTGGCTTCTCATATATCCCAGGACTACTTCCTTGCTGCATTCTCAACGAGTTTGTCAAAAGTGTCCAACTTTTACACATATTGAATCAGAAACGGGTAGTTCTGCCAATACTCCAAACCAAGACCCTTGTGGGGCTCGTAATAGCCCTCTTGCAGAAGTCTCTCATCCTTGATGAGTCTCATCCTTGATGAGAGTATTAGCCAGCGTGGTGGCAGCCCGGAGCGTAAGGAGTCTCGATGTAGCAACAGTCAGATGCGCCCTGATTCAGAACAGCTCGCAATCATCTACGAGTCTGATCCTTGTCTTCCTGATCAACGGGGTGCGTTGAAAGACGCATGGACAAAGGTGATCGGCTAATCGAGAGACGCTGTTGCAACAGGGACAAATGCGCCTGGAGATTGAACAATTTGACCAAAACAAAGCTCGAAGAGACCAGGCCAGAGAACAAAGGCAGCGAAATCAAGCACAATAAGGCGCGCACCGACAACCCTGCGCCAGCCAACAAGCCTCGCTCAGCGGCTGTCGAGACCTCTACTGCTGGGGCACGTAAAGGAACGAGAGAGCACAGATGAGCGCTTCCAAGGAGGGTAGACGAAATAGACAAGCACATCTTACGTTCCCATTCAATAAGACTAGAGTCAAACTGCCACAGCCAATTGAATTTTCGCCATTTCAAATCCCTCATTCTGCAAGGCACTGACAAGTACTGCTTGCACGCAAAGTGAAGGATAGCTCTGCCCTGTTTTTAGTTTCCAGTGCGGTAGACCCAGTAAGACGAATTTCATGATGGTACCAAGACTTGAGAAGTGAACATGCCGGCAAGCTTTACAATTGTGGCCATTGGCCATGCCGCGAAGAACGTTGCGTATAGAAAAACGGCACGTAGAACTCCCCAGGAAACTCTGTTGGCGGTGACGTGGAGAGTGCAACGCGTCGCGACGTCGAGTGTATGTGCAGTGCCACTGCAGACGTGAAGGCCGAGGCTACATGATTTCTCCGTCGCCATTCCCTTTCGGTCCAAGCGCGCTCTGCACGTGGCCGAGCAACTGCCGTGTTCGACGCACCTCGTTCTCGATCAAACAACACAACAATCCCATCCCTGCCGCAAACGTCTTATCAAAGACGCTGTCAATCTTTCACGGTGTTGTGCATGCGCTGCAACCAACGAGCGTCTGGTTCCAAGCTCGATCAAACACCGTAAATACCTAGTACACCGTGTGTAAGCATCACAAATACCTAATGCACTGATGCAGCACTCAACATCCACACGTTCCAGCTCTTACTCGCAACAGCCTCGGAACAAAGCGTCTGGGCCTCGATCGCAGCGCTCGTGCTTGTCTCGAATCTCTTTCGGCAGATAGAACATCTTTCGGATTTCGGGGTTAACGCTTTTCGATCTTTTAAGCGGACCCCTGTCTGACAACGGTCTAACGGCCATCACAATGACGCACTTTTTGATCAACTGTACTGCCAACTTTGTGCGACTAGGCTCTATCTACGCGTTTTTATTCGTCCGTGCACAGTAAATGAGGTCTGTAACACGCTTGCACATGGGTATTCCGCAGGAAACCCCGACAAGCTTCGTCGCTTGCCAGCACAATCCTTGATTAAGCACTCAGTAAGCCTGAAGTCATCACCCGCTGAATCTGGAAAGCTATGAAGATGTACAAAAGCACTGGGCAGCCGCAATCCGGGGCCGCGAGTGTTCAGCAGCGGACCCTTTAGCTATTGACAATCAAACCTCGCAATGGCTCCCGCAGAACCTAACCATAAGCCTTTTGAGGTACAGGGCGAACTGCCAGTGTTCGCAGAAGAGCGGGAAGGATGGAAAGGGTACATCGAGTGGGAGAAGTACCCAGAGAAGAAGAAGAAGGCAGCAGAGATTATGGCGAAATACGACTTCCCTGTGGTCTGTATCTGTTTTCAATTTTGCACGAACCCAACTGACTAGCATCAGCCTCCAGAGTTTCAGTTTGAGCCACTGCCCAAGACAAATCCTATTCTAGAAGGAGTGCGTTGGAAGTGAGTTCACACGCGTGCCCCAAATAGAAAACAGTCCGCTCATCGCAAACAGGCACTATCATTATGCAATGGGCCCCACCCTCAAAGACATACCAGACATCTCCTGGGAGTATGTGAAGAAAGAGAAGAGCCAAGACATGATCCACGTGCTACAGTTCCCCTACAACGGCGAGCCGCCAAGGGTGAGTAAGCAGACTAGAAATGCCTAGACATACACTGACAAGCGTACAGAAACGGCTAGTCGAGGCATGTCCTTCGCCTTCGGTCTCACGACTTTAGCTAACTTTTACAGACCGAGATTACTCAGAACCCCGACTTCTTCGTCCGTAATCACGGAGGTATTCCAGAAATCGACCCCAGTAAATACTTCTTTGAAGTTGAGGGCCTAGTCAACAACCCGAAGAAGATCACTCTTGCCGACCTCCAGGATGAATCCAAGTTCCCCCGCCAATCCACAGTCGTAACTCTGCAATGCTCCGGAACCCGCCGCATCGAGCAGATCCACGAGTACCCCGGCGACGGTGACGAAATGATCAATGCTCCTTGGGGCGAAGGCGCCATTGGTACCGCACGCTGGACTGGTGTTTCTCTTAAAAAGGTCATCAAGTACTGCGGTGGGCTCAAAGATGACGGTGCCCATCTTGAGTTCTTCGGAGCAGACACCTACTTCAAAAAGGGTCAGCTGTATAATTACGCCGTTTCCGTACCTGTCCGGAAGATGAAGATCAACGAAGTCCTGCTCGCGTGGGAGATGAACGGCGAGCCTCTCCCCGCAATCCACGGATTCCCGCTCCGTGTCGTGGTCATGGGATACATTGGTGCAAGAAGTTGCAAATGGCTGACCCGCATCAACGTCATTTCGCAGCCTTCAATGGCTCCCGTGCAGATGAAGGAGTACCTCTACTACACGCCACAGTTGGGCAAGCAGAACGTGACGTACAGCAACGGCTTCAGTATCCAAACTATGCCCGTATCGTCCGCAATAATGACCCCCGCTAACCATGATGTCATTATTCACGACGGCAAGATTACCTTCACCGGGTGGGCGTACAGCGGTAGCGGGTGGCCAGAGCGCGTCGAGGTCAGCAATGACGGTGGTGGTGTGTGGTACGAAGTTCCAGACGAGAAGGTGAGCAAGAAGTACTTCCACGCTTGGAGAATTTGGTCATTTGAGTGTCCCGTCGACGCAGAGGGATGGCTGGAGTTCTGTGTCAGGTGCTGGGACGATGCTCTCAACGTAAGTCTGCACGAATTTTCCTGTCCCGTCTCAAAACTGATAGCTTTTAGACACAACCCACATACGTCCGCAGCGCTTGGAACTGGGACCTGCACGTCACATCGTCGTGTCATCGCGTCAAGATCTACAGCGTCAACAAGTCAAAGCCAATGACTGCCAAGCGACTGAAGCAGTTTGAAGACAAGGGCCTGCCGTTCTTGCCGCTTTCACGCCCTGTGCCTTTCGATCTGGAGACTGACGAAGAATATATGAGGGAAATGACGAAGCGCGATGGCCGTGACCCTACGGAGTAGTTTATTATAAAACAAACGGAGATTGGACGATATAGTTTGGTTCGAGTAATTGATGTAATTGAAATCACAGAAGTAAGCTACAAGTCGTTGCTGAAAGCTAACTCTTCTTTCCCTCAGTATCTAGCCTCTCTCTATCGGCCGTTGCCGTTGTAAGCCAACAGGTTCGCAGAGTCCAGAGCATCAGTCACCCGGTCTGGTGTGGCCAGCTCAAGCACTCGTGCCTTGACGGCAGAGGCGCTGGACAATCCTTCAAGACCGCGCAGGTAGCTGACGAGACCAGCAACATGAGGAGAAGCCATCGAGGTGCCAATCAGCGTAGCAGTAGCGGTGTCCGAGGAGAAGTAAGCAGACAAGATGCTAGTGCCAGGAGCAAAGATATCGACTGCGGGACCATAGTTTGACCCAGTGGATCCCGCATAACGAGCGTCGTTGCTCTGGACGTTACCGACGCAAAGGACCTCGGCCGAGCGAGCAGGCGACCGGTTAGAAGCAAGCTGGTTCTCATTACCTGCTGCCACAACAGCAAGGACACCGCGGCTCCATGCGGCTGTGATGGCGTTGTCCCAAACAGTAGAGCCAGGACCGCCCAGCGACATGTTGATGACAGCAGAGTTCTGGCGGCTCTTGGAGACAATGTCGTTGACCGCCCAGTCGAAGCCAGCAATAACAGAAGAAGCAGTGCCTTGTCGGCCTTCGAAGACCTTGACGGCGATAAGAGTAGTCTGCTTAGCGACACCGTAGGTTTTGCCACCAACCGTACCGGCGACGTGGGTTCCGTGGCCCTGGTTGTCGTTGTTGTCGCTGCCGCTGACTGCGTTGAAGCCAAACTGTGCACGGCCGCCGAACTCCTCATGGGTAGTCCTGATGCCGGTGTCGACGACGTAGGAGAAAGTACCGCGTCCAGCAGTGTCATCGTAGATGTAGCTTGAAGCACCACGAGTGCGTGACGAGATGCTACCAAGTCCCCAGGGTGCGCTGTTTTGGGTGACAAGCGCGCTGGTAGTCATGATGTAGTCCTCGACAACTTCCAAGACCTATCATACTTGTGAGCGGTGCAGTGGGTGTAGAAGATTGCATTGCTTACCTCAGGCAGAGACTTCAGTTCTTCAATGGTAGCCGCGTCAAAAGCTCCAGCGTAGCCCTTGAAGTCACCAAACCCATACTCACGCTCGATACCAGCCTCTTCCTCAGCGGTAACATCACGCTTGGCAAGGTTGCGAGCGTGGATCTCGCGGACAGCATTGTGATGGGCGGCGATAGAGGCAACATCCGTGTCAGGTTTCAGCTGAACGATATACTTGCCGGGGATTTTGTCATCGGCCTGGCGCGCAGAGAGTGGAGCGGCACTGGCCAGGAAGGGTGTTGCAGCTGCCGCGAGGGCGACTATGCGGGTGAAGAATTGCATGATGGAGGGATTGGGAGGCAGAGGAGAGGCTTGACTGACTGGCCTCGAAAGCTACGAAGTGAATTGATGTACTTATACATTTCGCGATAGTTGATGCAGTCCCCGACCCCGATGTCGTGAGAGCAATACGAGCGACCTGGAGCCCCCCAAGAGGCACCGTCTCGACATGAATGGCTTGTCGTTCTTAACTTCTGCCTTCTTTGGCAATTTTCTGCTCACGTAGTCCAGGCCAAGAGTTTCAGTTGCAGGATCTACACTGGGAGTGGAAATGAACTCGTGACTACAGGTATTGCGGACAGAAGGTTGTAGACCAAGTGTAGTCTGGGATGCGAGGCTAAAGATGGGCGGTGGGTAGCTCATGCATGCTGTCTGGCCGAAGCGTATCGTACCCAGTGATCCTAAGTTCGCTCCTTCCACATCCAGCGCCTTAGCCGCTCGCTTCGGCAGCTGCCGAGACATGTCCAGAGCCGAATTCCCATGGGAAATTCGGAGAAAATGTACGACAGCATTGTTTCGTTCGGTCATGCTGGGTGCAGTTAACTACAGGTCCTGTCCTGAGAGACTTCACAGCAGCCGCGCCACGCTGGAACTCTCTCACTGTTGCCAGAACATGACGGTCGAAAGTGCGATGGCCTAGCCTGAACTTAGATAAACAATGAACAAGTCTGTGTAGAACGAAAGGAAAGATGAACGTTGAGCTAAGCTTCGCACGGTATGTAGCTCAGGGGTGCAGCCTGATGCATGTCCACTAGAGTTCATCCTTAATGGAAGATAGTGATTTGATTGGATGCAGGTGCCGCGGCGGCTACTCCGATAACGGCAAATCTCTCACTAGCCGATCGGCGGGTTTTCGGCTCAGGCCACACGCGCAGCTTTTTCGACCTACCATCACCATCCATAAGTACCTTCCCATCTCAGAGAAGCCAAGGAATACTTTGACTTGTTGCTTCCCCACACAGGACTTTGTCGTGTTCAGACCGTGTTGATTCCCTATCGTGCAGGCATGTGTGTAGGGTTTGCTGGCTGTGCCTCGTTACGGTTTGTATCGTGTTTCTGATATGGACAACGGAGGTAGTGCATCAACTTAAGGCGTCTGAAATAATGAAATGTGAGAACTGTGTCTTGAAAGAGCTCGTAGCTTCAGTGTATCGGTGGGGACTCGAAGATGCAGAGAACGCTGTATCTTGATTACGCTCGAGTCAACCGCTGGCGATGAGACATCCTCGAGCTGGATGCTCCTTCCAGTATACTCTCCTATTGTTTTCGTCCTGTTCTCATCAGCAACGCTCCTGCTGGCTTTCAGACCACTCCTGCACGTCAGGATAGATTCGATGTGTCAATCAACTTTCCTCCCCCCACTAACTCATATTGTCCGTTTACTTTTTCAGCACCTTACTATTCGTTTGAATTCGTATCATTCGCTACGCAACATCTTCAATATGTTCTCCGATACAAGTCATCGTAAAGCCGATGGCCTTCCGCCTGCCTCCCCTCTTCCGCGTGTTCGGACTTCTGAACCTCAGTACGTACAGATGCGCCGCAGACGACCGAATGGAAAGGTCAAGCTTTCATTGCGCATACAAATTCAAGAACTGATCTGTCATAACGGGACAATTCAACAAGTGCAGGGCCGCTTGCCTCAGGGGCTTGAGGGTGATGCAGTTGAAGACACCTCCTTGGTTGTGAAAAGAGAGCTCAGATACGATTGGCCATCTCGTACAAGGACTGGCCGAAGAGGAACAAGGAGGGCAACGGCAGAATCAGCTGGAGCCTCGATCCAACACCCAGAATCTGCGCGCGACGTCCATGTCTCTACCCCATCGGAGGTGAAGCAGTCACCGACGCGTACGAACTCTGCTATATTGCCAGAAGCTATCAATTCGAGCGATGATTACGAGGAGCCGCTGATGACAGATGATATAGCGGACCCTGAGCGTTCGGAAGTGGCTTCTGGAAGCGAGAACCGACTCTCCAAGCCTTGAACGCTTCTGTGTTTCCTCGAGCACCCTGACGTTTTGACAAAGGTCGCGGTCAGACGCAAGTGGATTGATCATTTCGAAACGTACTACGACACAGCATGGCAGCAATGTTCCTCGCCAAAGACAATTCACCTTCCTCGCCAGCCAACTTCCTAAAGCGGGCTTACATCCGGGCTCAAATATAAGTCTAGAGAGAGTAAAGGCGTTGCTGGCAACTGGAATGCAAGCACGTGCAGGAGTATGTTGTTCCCTCAGAAATTAATGCCACGGGCTTAAAGCGTTGAATTATCGTTGGGCCGTAAGACCTGGCCTCAGCACAGATACTCAAGCTATTGTTGTTCCCATTATGGTTCCTTTTTGATGAGTCATTTAATTGGATCATGACATGCTGCGTGTGATGACATATATCTTCCTCAAGATCAGCTGGTCATCATTTACCATCGTTCTTGCAGCTTCCCAACAACAAATGCTGCCATTATATTCGCTATCCACATCTACAACCAGCAGTTCAGCGGCTACGTCGACCCGTCCGTACCGACGTGCGTCTTCTCCTCTCTTGTCCGCTGGACCTCTTCTGCCGGCCCTTCGTATCCAATAGCCTTCAACCACTTCGGATCAATATTCTCCAGCTGCAAGTACGGCGATACATCCGAGTCTGGGTATTGCTTGTTGCAGGCCGCATAGCCCATGCCGAGATGAGCCCATGGGTTTTTGTGTTGGTATTCAATTTCAAAGTCTTCATAGCGAGGGTTGGCAATGACTTCGGCGTACATATTTGAGGAGCCGGGCCAGACAGCTGAAAGCTTGTCAGTAATAACAGTATAGCCCGGGGAACAGAAACGTACCGTTGACACGACCAGTCTCGTTGTTGCGGTACCAAGATCTGCAGTCGCTCTTCCAAACTGTATGCTTGATCCATTCCTGCGCATGCTCGTTGAAACGATCTGTGATGTCTTGACGCGGGACCCACGACTTGATGTGTTCGCGTTGCATCTTCTTGATGATCTGGATGCTATATTCGCAGACGCTGAGCAAGGGTCCAGTTACGGAGCCGTTCTCGACTGGCCTAACAAAGCGGTCAGATAGTTTTCAAGAAATTCGAGACATGCTTACCATGTAGGTCCAACAAACATGATCCAGTTGGGCATGTCCGGACAGCCGAGACCAAGGTACGACTCCGGCTCTTTCTTCCATTTCTCGTACAGATTGACGCCGTTCTTGCCGATAATTGGGAAGCGAGGCTAGTACGTGACGTCAAAACCGGTGGCGCAGATGATAGTATCGACTTTGCGCTCAACGCCGTCACTGCCGACAACACCATCCTCGGTAATCTCGTCAACTGCTGTGAAATGCACATCGACGTTGTCTTTCTGGATGGCATTCATGTATGGATCTCCAGGGGTAATGCGGCGACCTGTTTATCGTTAGAAAGGAACGAATGGATATTGCCATGGAGAACCTACAGCCTACTTCGAACTTCGGGGTAAAACCCTGCAGAAGTCTCTCATCCTTGATGAATTCCTTCATTCTCTCTCTAAAGAGCTGTTGAGCGCCTTTCTGTGCTTCACTGCCAGTGTAGAAAGCACCCCATAGGCCGTTGACTTGGCCTTCGATATCCTTTGCATGGGCGAGCAACTTCTTTGGGTCTTGACGGAACGCATCACGCTCTTCCTGGGAATATTCCTTGTTCTGGCCGTAGTTGTTTGCAATCTGCACGAACCAAACACCGGTGCGCACAAAGATGTCTAGGTGCTTAGCGTGAGGCTGCATCTTGGGCACTGTCTGGATCGAAGATGCGCCTGAGCCGATTACTGCAACGCGGTCATTTGCCCACTTCTCCTCTTGATAGTCTTCCGGCCACACGGCAGTATGCACTACCCTGCCCTTGAATTTCTCCATGCCTTTGATCTGCGGCCATTTGTAGTTGTTCAGGATACCCGTCGCGTACAAAAGCAGGTCGCACTCCTCATCCCACTCTTTACTTTCGCCGGATGCCGATTTTTGTCGAAGCGATACTTTCCACTTGCCACTGTCGTCCTGCCATTCGGAGCGCACGACTTCGGTGCTGAAAGTCATGTACTTGCGCAGATCAAAAACTTCAACCACCTTTAGAAGATACTTCTGAATGTCAGGTGCGTAAGAGAAGAAGCGTGGCCAGTCAGGGTTCAGCGCGAAGTTGAGTGTGTAGGCATGGGAAGGGATGTCACACGCGCAGCCTGAAAATCCATCAGCCTTTGAGTGTATAAGACAAGATGGCTCTGTATCAGCTTCACCGTCTCGTACGACTTACCTGGATATCTATTCTCCAACCACGTTCCTCCAATATCCGCATTTTTCTCGTAGATGACGTGCTCGACATTCTCACAATGCTTCTGTATTTGGTAGGCCAACTGAATTCCAGAGAGTCCAGCTCCGATCGTCAATATCTTGAGCTTTCTTGTCGAAGGATCCTGAGGTTTGTCAGCAGTTGTTTGTTGAGCGTGAGTCCATGACTTACGTTGTACACGATATCCGGAATATCATAGCCACTGGAGCCAGGGGTGGAGTAATCCCAGCGCTCATTCTTTCCCACTGCATTGAGATCAGGTGCCATGTTGTAATGATAAGGTCTTTTTTGTTGAAGGGTTCGACAACGGGAAGCCTTTATTTATAGTCTCGCAGATCACTGGTTGACATCTGCCGTGGATGTTTCGGTTTGCTGACGGCAGTTAAACGCAGTAGTCACGCTCTAGTTCGCGGAGATAACGCTTCTGCAGGGTTCGAATGCTCTAAACAGGACGGGTTTAAAGTTCCTTCTAAAGCGAAGAAGATGAAAAGAGTTAATCTGGCAAAACATGGCACGCTTGTGGTTGTTCTACCAATTTACATTGATATCTCCAGAGACTTACTCGAGTTCGATGACGGCAACTTTTTTCATCTGACATGATGTCGGTAACTAAGTGGTGCCAATAGCCGGCCGGGTTTGATCGAACCAACGTCAGCGCAGAAGTGATACAACTAGTGTATGCGGGGGGTTGCGGGGTAGCGTGTTCCGAGGTCACAAGGCGTCACTACACAATGACTGAACTTCGATTCTGATAAAACAATCCACACCGTGTTGCAATATAGTCTATACTAAAATGACGTGATCGCCACAACTAGCATCAGGCAGTGCGAATCTTGGTCATGTCCCACGCAAAGAGACAGAATTTTAAAGTTGTGTATACGATTTCTGCTGCTAGACTAGTTCGCTCAAAAAACTTAACTCTTGAAAAGCTTGAGCTATAAAACTACAAACTGCACCAACAAATGAGATCTTCAAAAACCACCAAACCCTCACCCGACGTGTACATCCCGTGTGACGACAATGCCGTTGGACTTCTCCTCAACGTTGTGCAACGGTAAGATGCTCTCATCACTGTTTTTGGCTGTTCCCCCGCTCCATACATTGGTGTTTGGAGGCCTTGATGATATGCTGACTGTGTTCGTCGCTCGACGGCTATATTCATCCAATACTATACCCTTGTCTGAGCGTTCCGATTGCTTTTGATAGCCCAGTGAGTTTGGTGCGCCGGTCGGTCGCGGTGTTCTCGTGGTCAGTCCACGCGCAGCTCCAAGAAACCAGTTGAACATGGGTTTAAGGGCCGGTAGGGATGCCGCGATGATGCCTACATCGAACTCGATAAAGCGCCAAAGAGTGAACCTGTCGTGAACGAAAGGGTCGGGGTCGGCAAAGACCGTTTTCTGAATTCCTGCCTTGACGATTGCAGCAACAGCTGCAAAGACTCCGAGTGACAAGACAAGAATGAGCGATATTTTTGCTCGAAGATTGAGTTGTAGCTGCCAAACAAGCGGGACAGGGAGCAGAGCAACCATAAAATCGGTGGCGATAGTGATGACTACTCAAGTAAGTATCAGATCAGTTCTCTGAGGTCTTGAGTATTTGCATACCTGTGTTCATGAGTCCTATGTTTGTAAAGGTTTCAGGAGAAAAGCACTTGGCCGTTCCAGTGCCATACGGAGGTGGGCGGAGTTTCATGTTCCATGTAGCTTCCACAGGAATGCATTGCCATATCTAGTCGAGAGCAAGTAGTCAGTATGGTGTGTTATCTGGACACATGACACCGAGGATGGGATTATGTGGGGTGGACGAACTCCAAGTATGGGAGATCGTCCATGTGCGAGTAGAAAACCAAAGTTAGCTTACTGTTAAGACGTTAGCTACACGTGGAAGGCAGAGGGACATGGGACCTTACCCAATGTGCCTACGCAGGCGAATGTAACGAGAGTCATGAAGATGTTAAGGCCATGAAGGAACCACACATACGTCCTGTGTACTACGAGTCGCAACAGGAAATAGGCGATCGATATCTTGACCAGCGCCACGCCAAAGGAAGCAAGGATCGAAGAGACTTGTCGTAACCGCAGAAACTCCTGGTAAGTGTCCTGATTCATCGTGATTACGGCCATGTGTTTTCCCATGCCCACTTTTGTCTGCTCGACGTATGTGGCGAAAGTTGCAGCAGAGAAAGCGTAGGCCAGAAGCATGAGCCAGTCATCTTTGCCAAAAGACTTGATCATGACCGCTCGAACGTAGCATCGCAAGACGACGACGAGAGATGCAACACCAAACAAGGATCCGAACTGTGTGAGGAGGACTGGTGCGTTGGTGAACGCGATGTACTCAGGGGTCAATACTGACTCGTCGGGAAGAGCCGCCAATGCCGCCATGGTGTTGAAGACTCAGAGTCAAGTGGGGAAACGAAGAAGAAATGGTCTTTTGACTACCAGAGCTCACTGACAAGTGATGTTCTTAAGTCTGCGTCAGGTCTGTGGCCAGCTATGTTTCCACTTGTCCCAGAAGCGGCACAGCAGGGGAGCAGTTCACTTGGTAGAGCAGGTAGCCCTTGTTCAAGTCATAAACGTATTGTCTCGACGCACATTCTGACGCAAATTGGCAGTTACCATTGCCTGTGGGCTTGACCTCCGAAGCCCGGCCTGGCATCCGCGGCCCAAATCAGGATTCCAGGGTTCCTCCCAGTGATCCGAGCTATACGTTCATCTGAGTGCAGGAGACCTGTTGAAGTTCTTGAGGTTTGAAGTGTTGCAGAGAAAGTGGTTATAGCTCTGCAGGTGTTGACATATATCACGCTGCTAGAACAAGGACAACCTCCAACGTCAGTCTCATCAATCCGAGTCCATCTCACTTGTCTCTGCTCGTTCCTCATGCAGACTGTTGGCTTGCTCACGTCACGTCCGCGGGCACGATCAGGGTCTTGCCCAACAAACAGCAGTTCGTAAGATTGATTCGCGAGCCATGGATTTTGAACAATAGGAACGCGGAGATAGTCACAAGTCCACCTGCATAGAGCAATGTCTAGCCATACCTAAGGCGGCATCTGCGATTTTTGGATATCCAAGCTGCTGTGGCGTGGGCAAGGCGGTGTCGAAGAACAATAGCAAGCATCCTTCCCGCAATTGTGGGGCCTGCTGTGCCACCGGCCGCTCTGCCTTGAGAAGAACAGTAATTTCGCGCCAAGGCGCGCTAAAGTGGGCCGCACTTCCCGCAGCTACGCAGAGGGCCATCGACCCTCACTTTGTCCATTCATCCTTGTCGGGACCACAATAATCGCGGCATCAATTCTCCCGTCTTTCCGCTAGATCCGCTTGTTGAGCGTTGAAAGATGCGGCAACGCGATAGACTCTACCGGTAGAGACTGGGGAACTGGTAGTCTGTGCTCACTACTCACATCGCACTGCAGACAACGACGCAGCACCAATGGATACAACAGTGTCAGCAGTAAGACGGAGCATTTTCAGCAAGCGCGTTCTATTCGTTCGCTTCTATTGTTATTTCCGACCTCTGGCCACATCATGTGCACCGAATCCTGATCCTACTCTAGGACACTTGTTGCGGCACAGTCAGATCCTAGGCTGTTAAGACACGGCTCCGCCAATCATTTGTTGTCCTTCGTGGGACCGTGTCTGTAGAGGTAGGTTGAAACATTGGAGACGGCCCAAATTCTTCTTCTTGGATGACGGTTACCGCACCCGTCTCTGCAGCTGCGACCAGGCCGATACCTTATATACTTCAACGACATCGACCTTGAGGTATATTCTGTTCGGTCTGAGGCTAGGATGTTTCGAGATGCTATAAATGCATTCAGAGTAACATGCAGCTACTACCGTACTATGCACCTCTTGGTTCCATCGCGCCATGCTTACGTCTCTAGTGCCCCCTCTCAGTTGTTCCTGGCTCTTCTTTGCATGGTCGTCGAACGATGGGATTGGGAGTTGGGCCTTCTCGACCGACTAAAATCTCGAGAGGCGTGAGATGTTGGTGCCATCTTGACTCTCGACCCTGATCCTTTACCGTTTTCGATAAGCCCCAAACCTCAAACGCACAAAGCTTGTGCACACGCCCCTCTTGCCACGAGGACTCCACATGGCAGGTGGACGCATCTGCCGAACTTTGCTCGTATAAAAGGTCTACCGTCCTCTAATCGAAGAAAAACCAGGGCACCATCAGCTTCACACTCTCCACACTCACTTCTCCGGCCTCCTTCAGCACCGTCAAGTCCAGTACCTACCACCATGCGTTTCTCCAGCATCGCAGTAGCTACGCTCATCGGCAGCGTTAGCGCAACGTTCAAGTTCGGCGAACAGGAAGCATTGGCAGCTGCAGGTGTCTTCAACATCGGACTCAATGCGGCTCTGAATGGCTACCCTAGCCCTGACACGTGCACGTTGAAGAACGTGAGGGTGCGCCGAGAATGGTATGTTTTTACACAGCACTACAAATACAGCTCTGACATCTCCAAGGTCAACTCTATCTAAGAAAGAGAAGCTGAACTACATTGATGCTGTTAAATGTATCCACAAGAAGCCTGCTCTTACGCCGTCGTCGGTCGCTGCCGGAGCCAAGAGCCGATTCGACGATTTCGTCGTTACACACGTAAAGCAGACGTTCTGGGTTCATGGAACTGTAAGTCTTGAAACTTGAGGTTATGTTCACCGCGGCTGACCGTCCACAGGCCAACTTCCTTGCTTGGCACCGCTGGTACATCTGGGCATACGAGCAGCTTCTGCGCGACGAGTGCGGCTACGACGGCTACCTCCCTTACCACAACTGGGCCTGGTGGGCTGAAGACCCTTCCAAGTCTCCCCTCCTTGATGGCAGCGAGACCAGCATTGGCGGAGATGGAGAATACATTTCCGGAAGGAACTACACCTGTGTGGGTCAGATCGCAAGTTGCTACATTAAGCTTCAACCCGGCCAGGGTGGAGGTTGTATTAAGAGCGGACCTATGGCAAAGTAAGTCGATGTTACGACAGTTCACCGATGAGCCTGGTTGACTAACATCACTACAGCTGGACCATGAATCTTGGACCCATTGACACGAAATGGCACAACATTCCCAAGAACCCTTCTGCTGATGGTCTCGGCTACAACCCCCGCTGTCTCAGCCGTGACTTGACCAAAGACGCATCCATGGGCGCGACTGACAAGGTCGTCTCTGACCTCATCAAGAACAGCAAGGATATCCACACTTTCCAGAAGTAAGACTTCCCACTAAGGAAACTGACAACACAGGCTAACTGTCGCAGCTTGGCGCAGGGTGACTTCCCCAACAACTACATTGGCGTTCACTCGGCGGGTCACTACACCATTGGCGGTGACGCTGGTACTGACTTCTTCAACTCGCCTTCGGACCCGTACTTCTACTTCCACCACGTATGTTTCTGGTCCAGTCTGTACCCTCTATATCCAAGCTAACAATTTCAGGCTCAAATCGATCGTGTGTGGTGGATCTGGCAGAACCAGGACATCAAGAACCGCCAAAATGCTCTCGCTGACACCATTACCTTCCTGAACTCGCCTCCCAGCCGCAACGGTACCCTGGATGATGTCATGTCTCTTGGGTCCATGTTCGAGGCACAGTTCCCCAACATCACCCAGCGCGACGCCATGAACACCCTTGCTGGCCCGTTCTGCTACATCTACGCCTGATTGAGAAGATCCCTCTCAAGAGAGCTTGGATTGTCTGAAAGCTGTGGCTTAACTCTATGCTTCGGTAAATAATTTTGGTGGAGATTGATGTACATAGAGACGAAGGACCTAATGAAGTTATTGAGGAGATGACTGCAACATTGATTCAGTGAAATGATGCTGCCTGTTACTGGTGTTACCGAGAGTTCTGATGATTCAGGTGAGATATGTCACCGGTTGAGCTTGTTGATTGTTGTGGACCATCGTACGATATAGGTGACTACGAGCCAGGACTCGTTGGCTGGCTAACCGAGGCGCTGTTAGCGCGTCTCTCGATTACGCGCAACGCGTTGTGCTTTCACCTGGGCAGCACTTTTACACACGCACTTGCTGGCCGAGACCCGTTCTCGCGCATGTTCGGCTCTCGGCTTTGAGGTGAGTTGGAGACAGTAGGTAACATTGCAGACGGAGTGGTACTCTGTGATACGTATGTCCTGGGTTACCCCTCTTGGCCCGTCATCCAGTACAACCTACAGCGCAACGGCGCATCGATTATCACGCCAACCAGAAGCGAAGGTGCTTCTGTAAGCGGCGGCAAACAAAATTATTCGGGCACTTATTGAGTATGCCTGCGGCTAGACGTCGCTGAAGATCACGAAAGCCACGCGTCTCGACGTTGGCGTTGAGTTTTGCGCAGCCATACTATAGCGCCCAGGAAAACACCTGCTCCCACGACTACATACATCGGCATGGGTACCATGTCATCTTCTGTCCACTGTTCATCTTGAGAGTCTGCTCGCCTGTTCAGAGAAGTGCTGGGCGTACTTCGACATGGCAAGCATTCAACTTTACGAATCCGGTGACTTCGTTCACTCATCGGGGCCACAGACATGTTGTCAGCCCATGGGGAAGCACACCAGGAAAACATGATATGCAAAGATCGTCTTATGGACGTCAAGCAGCATGCCTGCTGAGTCAAGAATTCATTCAAAACTTCGGTCAAGATCTCGGTCCAGGACGGGCCGCTTCTCAGCTCACAGTACTTCAAAACAACATACCAAGCTGCTCATTCGGCATGAGGGCTGTGTAGTTGCTTTTGTTTTCTCGTGTAGCATTTCCGCGGGCTAACATTCGCTAGCCTGGTTGGCGAGGGACTCTCGAAAATGACGTGCTCAAGCCGGTGGATAGCAACATCATGCCCAGGAGTGCTGGACTCTGGGTACTGTCTAAGCCAAGAATAGTATCTCCGACCTACAACACCAAACAGAATGCTGGGTCGAGCAAAAACACGACGTTGCGACGTGGAAACTTGTTGAAAATGCTCAAAAGTGTCATGACTGGTTTGCTTCAGTTCAGATTGACATGTTGCAGTCGATAAGGCACTCGGCATTGGCAAAAGCTTGTCGTTCGCAGACCGCACAACCATGCGAATCGAAAGCGAAGACCTTCTCACGGCCAAGTCAAGACTTCCAGTCGACGCCTCAAAATGCCGAATTCTTGGAGAAAGTGGTGAATCCATCACTAGTTGTCTCCGGCTCAACGGAGCCTTTGCTTGTCGCCAAATTAAAACCCGACGAACCGTCACAACATATCAGAATCGTGAGCCCAGCATGCCGAGCGACGCTCACCCAGACTTTGCCATGCTTCAACCATACTTGGCGACGCGGTGGTGAGGTGATCCCAGGTGTTCGGCGGCGCTATCGGGGCTGTATTGCTCTAGACACAAGGGAAGTTGCTGTATAAGTATTCCATGTTCATATTCGCATCTCAATTCTCGGACGGAAGTGACCTGTGTTCCATTCAAAATTTGTCTGCAAGATGGCGACCGACATCAAAGACGTTGACTACGTGAAAGGTGCAAATTATGAAGAGAGTGCAGAGCCAGTGCTGGTCCGCGACTGGTCAGCTGCCGAGGAGAAGAAGGCCAAACGCAAGTAAGTTGAAGCTGAGCGTGAGCTGCCCATTCCGTCTAACAATATTGTCTAGGCTGGACTTGATCATCATGCCCCTACTCACTCTTGGCTTCTTTTGCCTGCAGGTAAGTAGACTCAATACATGGTGCTGCGCGTTTCTAACGAAGGCGAAAGCTCGATCGTGGCAACATCGCGAACGCCATTACAGACGACTTCATGGAAGACATCGGCATCTCGCAAGATCAGTTCAACGTCGGCCAGCAAATGCTGTCCCTCGGGATTGTGCTTTTCGAGATCCCCGCAAACATGGCGCTCTACCGTGTCGGCCCTGGCAAGTGGCTCACGCTCCAGCTCTTCCTCTTCGGCATCGTCAGCACGTTCCAAGCCTTCCAAACAAACTACGGCTCCTTCATCGCAACTCGTTTCCTCCTCGGCATCACAGAGTCTGGCTTCATCCCCGGCGGCCTCTGGACGCTCTCAACATGGTACACGCGCTCGGAGACGGCCAAGCGCGTCATGATCTTCTACTTCGGCAACCAGTTCGGCCAAGCGTCTGCCAAACTGCTCGCCTACGGCATTCTGCACATGCGTGGTGTCGGCGGCCGAGCTGGCTGGTTCTGGCTGTTCGTGCTGATGGGCGGATTTACCATCCTCAGCGGCTTCGTCCTGGGCTTCTGTCTACCCGACTCGTTCAAAAGACCACACCCGGCTTTCCTGCCCAAGTGGCAGATGTTCTCTGATCGCGAGATCCACATCCTCCGCACCCGCGTGCATCTCGACGAGCCGGCCAAGAGCAAGAAGAAGAAGAAGAGGATCGGACTGGTTGCGTTCAAGAAGGCTTTCAGCAACTGGCGCATGTGGGCTCACTTCGCAATCACCATGTGCAACAACGGGCCCCAACGAGCCTTCGACACCTACGCACCCTCCATCGTGCGCTCTTTTGGATTCGGACAGCTGAGAGCCAACGCCATGGCCGCCGTGGGTCTGTTCATCCAAATCCCCGTCTCCTTCTCTTTCAGCTGGTTCTCAGACCACTTCAACCGGCGCGGCGAGACAGTCATGGCGGGGTTTAGCTGTCACTTGCTAGGCTACATTTTCAACCGCATCTTCACCGAGACGAGCAGCCAGGGGGCAAAGTACTTTGGCGTCGTCTGGACACAGACATTTGGCACTTTTTCCCACCCGCTGAATATCACTTGGATGTCGCTCACGTGCACTGACTCGGAGGAACGCGCGCTGGCTATGGCGTTGTAAGTCTCTCACCATTACTTCCCTCTCCCTTCTCGTCGTGATCAAGACAGCGATTCGCTAACAATCCACAGAGTCATCATGGGCGCCAACATCGCCGGCATCTACGGTGCGCAAATCTTCCGCGAGGACGATAAGCCGCGCTACCGTCGCGCCTTTGCCGTCGCGTGCGCTATTCTCGCAGTCGGTTTGCTTGTCGCTGTGGGTCGGTACGTGGAAGATAAGATCCGCAACCGGAGGAAGGCGAGACAGATTGATGATGGTTCGTCGAGTGATGGTGAGGTCCCGACGTTTTTGCCTAGTGACGACCAGCCTGCGCCTGTGGTTGGTGCGAAGAGGGCATCGCTTACGACGGGGAGGCTGTAGACTATGCGCGGGGACGGGGATTGATCTGGTGGTTGGGTGGTATGGATTACGTTGAGAATTGGCGGGTAGGAGAGATGTTAGTTTCTGGCTGCCAAAAAAAGTCTTGGTTTTCCTTCCAACAAGTGGAGCGCTAGTCTGCTAGCATAAATAACACGTTCAAAGTGATATGCTGGTTGCACATACTCCTACTCTCATGTCGTTTCTCAGATCTGCGATACATAATCTCTTCCCCCAGCACAACTCCCCAAACTCCACACTCGAGAACCTGACTCAACACTCATACCCACACTTACAAGTTAATCTGCAGCCCCAACGTAGCATTGACGACCGCCTTTCCATAAAACGGCTCCGTGCCCGCATTCCCCACATTAACGTACGTGCTATCCTTAAACACGCCAACCTTGACCAACGCCTCCAACCACAGCTTAATATCACCGGAAAAGGCACCGGTGAACTGCTTATCAGGCAACAAACTGCTAACGGTGATTCCCGTATCGTCGTTCTTGCCCTGGTACAGTTTCCAGCTCGTGCCGTACAGGCTGGGGATGGTTGCTTTGGGGCCCGCTGCCCACCCGATTGGCAGCTGGCCGCCCGTGTATTCAAGCCAGAGCATTAGTTCCTGGGCGTTGGTGGAGGTCGAGTCGCCTTTTGTGTCCGAGGTCATGAAGTCAAAGCAGATGTTGCCTTTGTAGGCGGTCGTGTTGGTGCGGGTCCAGTCGTAGGTGGCGGGGATGGATTTTATGGCTGAGAGTTTTGTTTCGAGGTTTTGCGTTAGGCCGATGAAGGAGTAGCCTTTGGGGACGTTGTTGCTGGGGGAAGTGTTAGTTTCGAAGGGTCGGTAGTATGGAGAGTGAGGCTTACGTGGATTGTACGTAGTCGATGGTGGATACGGCACTCCAGGTGATCTGCTTGTTACCGTTTGAACCTGTGGCTACGTGGTCGTAGTTTGTGCACTGGGTGCCCTTGGTAAGAGCCTGGTTGTACATCATGTTGAAGACGATCCAGGGCGTGTCGGTCAAGACGACGCTGTCAGAGACGCCACAGAGGGATGTTGCCTTCTGCTTGGTTGTGTCTGAGATGACCATTGGCTGCGGCGCTGGCAGTGCAAAGATGGGGGCGACCAGCGCCAGCGAAAGAAGGGCCTTGGTGAACATGGCGGTGTTGCTGCGAGAAGCAAGGTAAACGAGTGTATGAAACGAATGTGAGGATATCGAAAGGAAATGTTTCTCGACGGATGAAGCCTTTGATAATGCTCGAGACGCGTGGATCGGACTGACAGTGACAGGGGACGGTAGTAAGCGAGATGTGAATCATTTCCCCGAAAGCGGGTTGCCGGCCGCTGAAACACGCTACAATCAAGATCGAAACTCGCCATGGCAATCCAGAACTCGTTCATCTCCGTTCTGGAGCCGTATCACCCGTTCTTCAACGGCGTTTCTTCCGTCGTGTTGTGAGTGGTGCGTTGACTGCGACTCCTCACACTCGGGCCTTTCACGAACACCATGTTGGCGGTCTTGCACTTAAAGAGCCAGGAGGTCGACTGTGGCTTCGGTGGTCACCATCGCTCGTCCAGTCATTCCATCTACTTCCACTTCTGCAACCCCTCTTTCAGCGCATCTCTCACATTCGTCCAAACAGCATCCTCCTCAAACGCCAGCTTATAGGTCCTCCACTCCAGCCAGTCCTCAGCCCGAGCATCACTAGTACGAAGCAGCCCAGCAGCGATATCCACGACATGCGACCTCTCCTCCGTAACATAGCTCACTGCAGCGCCACACGTGCTGCAAAACGTCCTGTCCACCCCTGCCGAGCTCTTGTATGCTCTCGCCGTGCCAAAAATACCATCATCAGGATATGGCGAGCCGTTGGCTAACGTGATGTGGTCGCGCGAGGGAAAAAACCAGGATACGACGAAGGCTGAGATGGTGAGGCGACATGAATTACACACGTCGTGAATCGCAAGCCATTTTTCCTTGTATTTTCGTACGTTGCTCTCATCAATCTCGGTGAACGTCTCGTCGCCAGTTGGTCGTGAAACGTTGAATTCGATGCCGCCGCAATGACAGCGGGCGTGCAACTGATCATCTCGCTGTTCACTGGCAATCTCATATTTGGATGCGGGGTCTGCGCAATGCCACGGTGCGCTTCTGCCAGAAAGTTCACGCCAGACTCCTATTTCTTTCCCGCCTATCTGCGACATCAGTGTTGCTAGCCCGCCGTCTCCTGTACCTCTAACATACACATGGCTGGCAAAGTCCCAAACCTCTTCTTCCGCATCGACAGACGGTGCTGAGACGTACCATTTCGTCTCGTCGGTCAGCTGCACGGTTGCCAGCATATGCGCGCCGCAAGTAGAACAAAACCAGCGTGTCAGGTGTTCAGAACTTTTGTACGTTGTGAATGTCGAGGTGTCGATGACGGGCTCGGGAATGGCAGCGCCTGCGGTGAAGTAGGTGCCGGTGGCATGACGACAGATGCTGCAATGACAGAAGTGGGCTGGGATGGGCAAGCTGGCTGTGGGTACGGTGAAGGAAAGTGTTGAAGTGCGGCAGTGGCATGTTGCGTCCAACGTACGCGTTGTGATAGATGCTTCTTTCATGACAGGCTGTTAGTCGTTCAGATGTGAGTTCTTAGGGATGCGCTTCTTTTGGGGTCGTTGATGGTGTGCCCCGCTTCCGAGCAGGTAGAGTCATCCTCGCACTCCTCGTATCGGTATCAGCATCGTCATGGGCGAGGGACGCCTTGCGGCGCGTAGGTCCTTCTATCAGAGATGATGTTGCGACACGTCGAGGTCTTGTAGGGCTGAGCCGTCTGACTCGCTGCCCCAACCTTGCTACCAGGATCTGACATGTGAAGGCATTGCGTCATGATGAGCAGCATCACCCTATCACCACATCACCTCCACCCCAAACTCAACATAACCACATCTCGGCGCCTGAAGTCTTTACTTGTAATTCACGCACACCACAACCATTCAAACTTAGCCACAACGCAACGTACTCCCTTCATCAATTACAGTTCACCCAAACTACACTGAAACACATCACCGCACAATGGCGTCCTCGTCACTCAACTACCCCCTCCTCTCCATCCCGGCGTACTACGTCTTCTCTCTCCTCCCGCACATGTACGCGGGCAGCATCCTCTCGGCAAACGGGTACCAGATAAACAACGCGAATCCGAAAGCGTCGCTCTCGCCCGAGGCGGTCAAGGGCAAAGTGCCGGAGGCCGTGTTCCAGAAGTACCAGCGCGCGGAGAATGCGCAGAGTAACAATTTGGAGCAGCTGCCGTTATACGCCGCTGCAGTGCTGGCGAGTCTGTTTGCTGAGCGGGTCACGGCGAAGGGACTGGGGAGCAGCGTTGTGGAGGGGGATGTTACGGGGTTGACGACGTTTGTGGGTGCTTTCATGGTTGTTAGGTAAGTTTGTGGTTATGGGTGGGAGATGAGATGAGGCTAATGTGATTGTAGGGCTGCGTATGTGGTTTCGTATGTTCAGATTGCGGACCATGGGAAGAGCTTTATTCGTAGCTTGTTTTGGGCTATTGGCGCTGGCTTGTCGGCTTATCAGATGTACAAGGCTGCGGCACTGCTTGGTTGAGTGTCTGGAATGGGGGATGTGAGTGGTTAGCATGTAGGATATGAGTGGGGGTGTTGACCAATCAAAGGAGAGTACAAATAGGATGGATGGCATTGATGTTGATAGACTGGATGTTAGCGGGCGTCTGAAGGTATGATGTCATGGTGAGTTTGTTTTAGTCCCTCGAGGTTACCTTGAAGAGATCAGGCTCTGTTATAGTAAGGTAACGTCGATGGCAGTGATGGTCTGTCTCGGACAAGTGCAAGCAGGCAGAGCGTTTCGAGAGTATAGACTTGAGCTTCTGAAGCTGTGCTGAGAAGCAATTGGTGCTGATGTGAAATGAAATGAGGGCGCCGGTTGTTGTGAGGTGAGAGGCTGGGGGCAAAAGCGGAATGTTCTCCACTTGGACCAGCGCATGAAGCAGCTGTCAGGGACGTTAGACACGTCAAGCAGGTTAGACCGTTAGACACGTCAAGCAGGTCAGGCACGTCAAGCACGGGCAACAGGTGCCAACAGCGTGGCCGGGTGTGCACGCTGCATGCAGTGTTTGTTGTTCTCCCCGCGCCCAATCCAACGCTGAACGAGGTGGCGCCGACACCCCCCTGACGGTCTTCTGAGCTGTCCCGAAATGGCTGCGGAGGGTTCGAGCACCTCCGCTAGTGAGGCGGCGGGCAACAAAGTCGACGGGCCGGGCGCTGCATCGTGGAATATCCTCAAGGTGCCCGCCCGCCCCCAGCAGCACGCGCTGCCCCCGCCCTCGTCGCCGTCCTCGGTCGTCCGCCGCAAGATGGCCTCGCACGCCTCGTCGGCCGCGAAGAAGGACCCTGTTCCCCCACGGCGACCTGCTGGCACCACCAACACCACCACGACAGCCTCGGCGACGGCCCGCCGGCCAGCCGCCGCATCTACAGGCACAGGCACAGGCACAGGCACCGCAACAACAGCAACAACAACGCGCGCGCCGTCCAGCGCGTCCAAGCCCC
The DNA here is from genome assembly GCA_004011705.1 of Ascochyta lentis. NCBI lineage: Eukaryota > Fungi > Ascomycota > Dothideomycetes > Pleosporales > Didymellaceae > Ascochyta > Ascochyta lentis. The sequence goes on from RZGK01000007.1 coordinate 1,392,692, forward strand.
TCGCCAGCTCCACCTCGCGCCTCGCCGCCACGGGCTCCAGCCTGAACAAGCCGCCGACACGCGCAGCCGCCAGCACCGCCGCCAGACGCAGCGCACCGAGCTCCAGGCCGCCCGCCGCGCCCTCTGATGCAGAGCCAGACCTGTCGTCGCTCACGTCAGGTGACGAGAAGCGCAAGCCCGCCGTGCGCAGGACCCTGGTAGGGGCAGGTGCAGGTGCAGCACCCAGGGCCGCGCCCTCAGACCGGCGCTCGACCACCGCCGCCGCCGCTGCTGCTGCAAAGCGCCCCTCGACGACATCACGCCCCAGCGCCGACAACACCGCCACCCGAGCCACGCCACGCGCCTCTCTTGCTGCCTCGACAACGACAACGACACCCAAGTCTGCCACGACGACACGCCCGCCCACGACGACGCGCGCCCCTCACCACATCATCCCCAAGGCCCCCGTCTCCACCATCACCCCCAGGACCCCCGTCGCACACGCAAAGAAGCTCTCCATCAACTCGCTTCCCTCGCCCTCCAAAGCAGGCGTCGCAGAGGCCCTCACGTGAGTTGCTCCACACCCTCCCCCTACCAGCACGCACGCACCCACTGACGCACCCACCTCTTCAGATATAGCCCCATCGACGTTCCCCCGAGAAGCTATGGCCCACTCAAGGACAAGGCTGCTTCCGATGCCGAAGTCGAAGTCAACAAGACCATCCCCTTCGGTCCCCTCAAGGCCGGCCTGTCCAAGGTAGGCGAGGAGGACAGACGGCCCGGCACCGCTCCCACTGGTCCTGCAGAGGTCGACGAGGAAAGCAAGAGGCGCAGCCTAGCCGTCATGCAGGATTTTTTCAAGGAGACTAGTCTACGCGAGAAGCTCCAGGAACAGTGCGACGACCTCAACCGCGAAGTCGACCGCCTGCACACCACAAACACAAAGCTGAAGAAGCAGCTCGTCGACGCCCAAACGGCTATTGTCGAAAAGGACAAGGCTGTCGCTGGCGCCGGTGGCGACGCTACCGGCTGGGACGAGAACAAGCACAACACAATCGTCAATGGTATGGAGAAGAAGTTTGCCCTCGAGACCAAGCTGCTGGAAGAGCAGAAACAGAAGCTGAGCGAGGAGAAGCGCGTGGCCCAGGAGAAAGAAGCCGTCGAGGCTGCCAAAGCTGCCGAGCTCCAGCAGGTCCTCGACGATCTCAACGTGGAGCTGGAACGCCAGGGTCGCGATTGGAATGCTGAGAAGCTGCAGCTCGTGGAGCAAGGCGCTAAGATCAAAGCGCTTACCAGAGAGGTGACGAGCCTGAAAGAGGAGCGAGACACGCTCTCGGCCCATCTGGCAACCGCCAACAGTACCCTTGAGAGCCTGCAGACGAAACTTTCGGACCTGGAGAAGAGCCATGCGAATCAAGTACACGCTCGAGATGAAAAGATCGACGCCCTGACCAAGACCGTCGAGACACTGCGATCTGAAGTCACAGCGGCCGAACAACGACATACCGATGCATCAGAAGAAGCCAAGCGGTCACTCGAGACCACGTCTTCAGAATCATCAGCCGTCGTCGAGGAGTTGCAGGCAAAGGTCGCTTCGTTACAGCAACAGCACACAGACGAGCTTCGTCAGAAGGATGAGGCGATTGCATCCCACATGCAGACCGAGAAGGAGCTGCAGGATGACATTGCAAAGCTCCAGCAGCGCGCTGATCAGACTACTGCGGATCTCGAGAGAGAACGCACAGCGCATGCCAATGACATACAAGCGAAGATTGCCGACATACAACAAAGCAGCCAGAACGAGCTGAGCGCCAAGGAGGCCGACATCTCTGGTCACCTCAAGTCCATCGAAGACCTGCAGAACCAGATCACATCTCTGCAACAGGGAGAAACCGATGGCGCCAGGGTCTCACAAGAACTGAACAAGCAAATCGAAGAAATCAAGACGGCACACGACGAGGCGATCAGGCTGAAGACAGAACAGAACGAAGAGCTCGCCCAGCAGTTGGAAGCTATCAACGATCAACTCAGCTCGGATGCTAGCGAGATGGAGCAGTTGAAAGAAGAAGCGGATGGCCTTCGCAAGACCGTCGAATCACTCGAACAAGCGTCTCAGCAGGACAGCGCCCAACACGCCACTGCTCTTGCCAACCTGCAAACGGAGCTGGCCGAGTCAAAGAAGAAGGCAGACTCGTACAAGGCTGATCTCGAGGCCGCTAAAGACAGGCACAGACAGGATCTTCGCGTTCTTGGAGAGGACCACGAAGGAGAAATCGATTCTCTGCGCGCCGATCTCGAAGGTGATGCGAAGAAGCGTCTCGACGAGCTCCAAGCCAAGTACGACGCCCTTGTCACCGAGAAAAACACTGCGCTGGAAGGTCACGAAAAATCGCTCACAGAACGAACCAAGGAGCTTGACGAGGCGAAGGAGGAGCTCACCGCGCTGAAGGAGCGCTCCGGTTCGACGTCGCAAGGTCTTGACGAGGCGATGGCGAAACACAAGCAAGTGCAGGAGGAAAAGGCCGCTCTCGCCGAAGCGCACTTCACTGCACAGAAGCAAATCGCTGAGTTGCAGACACGTATCGAAGCTTTGGCAGAAGAAAACGCCCTGATGGAAGACCTCCAAGCACGAATAGACGCATCGACAGAGGACAAGCTGGCTGCAGATGAGGCTCTTGCAATGTCAGAGAAGTCATTCCATGACCTAAAGGCCAAACTCGACACTCTTACCCAGGAAAAGCAAGCTATCGAAGACGAACGCGTCAAGTCCGAACAGGCACTGGCCAAGATTGAGGATGAACTCAAAGCTTCTGTCCAAGAAAAGCAAGCCCTTGAAGAACAGCGCACAGACCTGGAAAAGACCGTCGCCGACCTCCAAACTCGCCACGATACTCTCGCAGGAGATAAAACTGCAATGGAGGAATCGCACGCTCGCACCGTCGATGCTTTGAAACAAGATTCTGAGAACGCAACGAAGCAAGTCCTCAACGAGCTACAGTCAAAGTACGATGCACTGCTCAACGACAAGAGCAGCCTCGAAAACGCCCACACGAAAGAGCTTGAGGACCTCCAGGCGAAGTGCGAAGCTTTTTCCAAACAACTCGCGGATGCTGAGAAGAGAAACAACGACAGTCTTGCAAAGCAAGCGTCAGCGGAAGACGCCCATGCTCAGGCGCTAGACAAGGCGCTCGAGGCGCAACGCGCTGAGATTGAGCAGAAGTATCTGGCGCTCATCGAAGAAGTCCAATCTGAGGCCGGCAAGCTGCAGCAGGACAACTCTACACTTCTTACAGAGAAGCAGTCTGCACTCGACGAGCTGGACGCCCTCAAGAAAGAGCTTCATGCACAGATTGAAGACCTCCAGCGTGAGCTGGCAGAGAAGGAAGAGATCGATTCGGCTGGTCTGTCCGAGGTCAGTAGAAAATACGAAACGCTGCTTGCCGAGCAATCTGCAACCGACAAGGAGGCCCAAGAAGCTGCCATCGAAGAGCTGCGAGGATCCTTGAAGAAAGAGCACGATCACGCTATGCAGGAAATCTACGCTGAGCTCGAAATCCTCAAGGACGAGTTGGCATCGAAAGAGAAGGCCGACTCGGCGGGCTTAGCTGAAGTGGCGGAGAAATATGAGTCCCTTCTCGCCGAACAATCTGCCGCTGACAAGAGGGATCACGAGGCGACGATGGCTCTATTCAGAGACTCTGCGGATACCGATCTCAACGAAGCCAAAGAGCGATACGAGGCTCTTCTGGTGGAGAAGGACTCATTGAAAGACGAGTACGAGCGCGCAAAAGTAGAAGCCTATGCGGAGGTGGATGAACTCAGGCGAGAGCTGACAACCAAGGAGCAGTCCATGGCTGCTGGTTTTGTGGAAGCGACTCAGAAGTACGAAGCTCTCCTTGCCGAAAAGACTGCCGCCGACGAAGCACATGAAGCCACCCTCTCCAGTCTGAAGCAGTCGCTCGAAAGTGAACGTGAGCACGCCATTGCGGAGCTTCAATCTGAGAACAGCGCGTTACAAGAGAAGCTCACAAAGATGGACGCAGAACATCAGGAGACTCTTGCCTATCTGATTGAAGGGCTCAAAGCTGGGCACGCGCTCAATTCTGAGAACTTGCGACAACAGCTTGAGGACGCCAAGAAGCAGCATGCCGATGCTACCGAGCAGATGGTCAATTCACAAGAGGATGCTATTGCAGAAATCATGGACGATATGCAGCAACTGCAGAAGAAGCATGACGCTCTAGAAGCAGAGATGGAAGCTGCGAAAGCGAGTCACGCCGCAGAGATTGCGGCCATTCAGCAGGACAGCAGCGAGCAACAGACATCCTACAAAACCCTGCAGTCACAGCACGACAAGGCAGTCGCCGAGCTCGAGGCTTCTTCTGAGGACGTGAAGCGACTCCAGGATACGATAGAAGCGATCGAGGCCGAACGAGATCGAGCCTACAAGGCTGTGGTGGAAGCGGAAGACCGTATCGAGACCTTCAAGGGTGAAGTTGTTAGGAAGCACCTCGCCCGTGTCGAACCGTTGAAGAAAGAGAACGCAGCTCTCCTCGACAAGATCGACCGCCTGCAGGACATGCTTGCAGCTGGTGATAGAATTGCCCGCGCCGCCGCCAGCATGGGCGAGAAGCGCAGCATGACCACCTTGGCAGAAGAGTCTGAGGAAGAACAGGACAGCTCAACGTCGGCTGGGTCTGGCGCTTCAGCTCCTGGTGCGCCACGCACAGCTCCTCTTCTGAACGGCGCTACCAAGGACGTGGTTGGTACTGTAAGTGACCCCAACCCCATCAACTTCACAACACACGTGCACGGAGAGATTGCTGACAGAACGTGCTAGCAGTTGGCCGCCATGCAAGAGACTCTTTCCCAGCTTAGTGCGATGAACAACGACGCCTTTACCGAGAACGAAAGGACCGCCCAGAAGCTCACAGAGCGGGATTAGAACTTCTTGCTCTGGTGGGAGATGATGGTCTGGGGCAAGGACATCGAGGACTCTTTCTCAGACAGGAGCAAGCGCCTTGCCACCTTCTCGGGTGAGCAGTGCGGCTTGCTGTAATTCTTAGTGTGTGTGTCATGTTATCTTCGGAGCGTTAGGCTGCGTATACCCACTCAATGTATTTGTTGTTGAATTGACGACTTGAAGTTGAATTGTGAGTGAATTGCTGATGTAGAAGACTAGGTGCTTATCAGTGAGCAGATAAGGCTACACCTTCGCCCGTCCCGCGTCGTCCGTCCGTTTTCTTTCCACCATTCACCTTTTCGGGTAGACGCCACTTCGCTTCGCGCTGCGAGGTGAATAGGATTGCGTTTAGTGCTGTTTGGATACCGAGGTAGGCGTTCGTTATTGGAGCGGAGTCTCGAAGATCACGTGGACAGGGTCTGGACGGATATTGTGCTTGTGGGTTTGTTCTCTGAACGTTACCTGTTTCGACTCATGTCGCGTTTTGCCGGTGAACTAATCAGGTACTTGTTGCGCCGATGCTTACGCTCTTCCAAATTGCACAGTGAGGCTCAACGGCCGCTTCAGGTCACCACAAGAGCAGACATGCTGCTATTGGACACAGCCTCGTATAAACAAGAGTCGCTGACCACAGGCGAGATGCGAATTCACGCCCCTGTAGGTGGCTGCTGAGGTGCATGTAAAGCCGAGGCAGTCCCACGCTGCTACCAAATCTTTGACAGCCTCCAGCACCACCTCACTGAAATCTTCTTGTGGGTATGGGCAAGATCAGCTTCGACGAGTGCGCTACACAATTCAGGAACAACGCAACGTTGCAAAGCCTCTGGGGCTGGAACGGGACCATCGTTGGCATCGACCGCAACTACACTACACAGATATCGCGGGAAGGATGTCTCCATGTCTGCGGTCTTGGGACAGACTACTATCCCTGGACGGACGTCTCAGGCACCATCACGACATGGATCCTACCAGTCGTAGGCACGCTCCTGCAAGCGCCCTTCGAAAGCAACGAGACCAAACGAACACTACTAGCCATCACTAGATGGGTTGGATCGCCCATCGCATCGCTGAGCTACGTCCTCTGGAACATCAAAGTTTCCGCAAAAGCAGCTTTGATGGTGGATATGGCCGTCAGGTACCATGAGACGCCGGACCTCGAATCAGACTTTGGCAGTATGCGCGACTCGATGTATCTCCTCCTGGCGATGAATCAATACACCCTTAAAGACGAAGTAGTATCTAGCTCGAAGGAGGCAGAGGGTCTGCTGCGTATTGTTCTGTTCAGCAAGGATCTCAAGTTGACGGATACCAAAAAGACGCTACGTCAAATGAGACGTATCCTAGCTCGCGAGTTGCAGGAGATGCGAAGACGTGGGGCAGTGCCTGGTATGTTGGTTGTACCAACTACGTCTCATTCTCACTGACTGAGACATCCAGTATTCGTATCAATCATGTGGTTCCTGTTCGCATTCGCTCTCTCCGTACAAGCCGCCTTCGGCGACCTCGGACAAAACACCACAGCCCACGACCTCGCACTGGGCTGTCTCCTAGCCTGGTTCCCCATACTAATCATGGGCTCAATCGTAGACCGCAACCCCATAGCCGCCGAAGCAATCCGAATCAAACTCAACACACTAGTCGATCACGTACGCCACGCGCTTCGAGACAAACAGCACCGCGAGAACTTCATCAACTCCTTCAAAGAGCAACCCCACTTCGCAGACCTCAAAGCCGAAGTAGATTACCTCGCAACCCTATCCACCGGCGAAGACATGAAAAACTTCTTCCAAGAATTCGCCGGCCAAGCACGCGTGAGATGGCACTACGGCGCCGCGCACCCAATCCTCTCCGACATTGAAAACTGCTACATCGCCTCCAAAGGCCGTAACTGGCTCGCCAACGAAGCCGAAGCGCGCGCAAGCCTCGTCACAGGACGCAGCAACGACGAAGGGCTGGTGTGGTTCGATATACGCGAGTTCTGGCAGGTCGCTAGCGCCGTCATCATCGTCGGTGCTAGTTGTGGCGGGGCTTTTATCCTAAGTTTTTTCACGCCTACGGTGGGGTTGGGGTGTCGAAGTGGTGGGTATACTATCTTTTTCAGTATCTCCTTGGGGTTGCTTATCATGGAAATGATCGTTTGGCTGGTTCTGTCGCCTTACAAAATCGATAAGTGGCCTTGGCTTGCTAGAGCTGAGAGGAGGCTTAACAGTAATGGCACGTTCAACGACCTAGGGAATGGAGCGCATGTGCAGTGGCAAAAGCTCAAGAGAAGAGCTTCTAGCTTTCTGCTCGGTACGGAGGATTTATTCATTGCGTTTGTTCTTCGTGTTGTGCTTTTGTATTCGTGGAAGAGTAAGGTACGTGTTAAAGCTAGGATCGAGGAGTATCTGGAGGGTCTGGCAACGCGGAGAAGGAATATGGGATCCCAGCGGCGGTGGGAGGTTTTCTTCTTCCGGCCAGTAGAGATTTTCAATACGATATGGCTCGTCTATATCGTTTCGGCGCAGACTTTTGGATGGTACGTTCTGAACATTGTTGTCTTGCCAGATAGCTAACGTCAACAAGGTACAAAACGTGCGACTGCGTGACCAGTTATTGGGGCGGTGCTGGCGGCTACCTCGATTTCAGCGTGCAAGACACTTCTAACAGCAAGTGGGTCCTGTACTACTGGACATCAGGGACTGTGATTACGGCTTTTGTCATGTCCCTCTCCATGTTTTACATCACAGTGGAGTGGTGTCAACAGGCGTTTTTGTCTACGGAGAATTATGAAGAAGCTATGCAAGGCCTGCGGAGAACGAGATCGTATCGACAGTTCACGTACTTTTCTCGTGTCTTTGCACGATTCGTTACCAGATTCACTTTAGATCCACTCGAGTGGCTTGCTTGGAACGTGGGCCTCATTAAGACGCCGCAGAATACCATTCTCTGGACGAAAGACCACAATTGGGATCCAATAGTCCCGCAGCGTGCAGCGACTACAGCATCTAGACATGTCGTCACGCCCTCTTTCGAGTTGACGGATTTTTCCAACGTACCGCTAGATGGTCTGCAGACTCAGGAAACACCCGCGCTGGCGCACTCTCTGTTCCCACCCGCCATACCCATGGGCCGCTCACGTACAGAAAGCGACACCTCAACCCAATCGCCATACCGACCGGAATACGACCACAGAATCAGCAATGACTCTTTTTCGCCTCTAATTCGACGACCATCTGAGGCCCATCACGTGAGCTATCGTCCAGACTCCTTGTCAAGTGATGAGAATCCCTTTAGTGGCGAGCAATCGACGATGCCTACCTCTTCCGATGGTCAAAATGGTTTTAGCGGATGGCTGGGTCTCAGTGCGGCATTGCAACCTCGTAATGCATACAGACGCGCAAACTCTGATCCTGGTCATCCGCCATTTGAGCTTCCGCAGCCGAATCAAGATGCATTGGGGATACACGTGGATGAAGAAGATTTAGAAAGGGGAATACCACGTTAAACTCTTTGTCTGAAGTATATGTACAAAAGCAAGCGCGCTTTCTTAGACCTCTGCAAGCAGCAAACCATCCTTGTTCACGATGCGCAACGAGGTGCTGCGATTCTTCAACTCGGCCTTCATCACTGTGCCTTCCTTGTTCCATCCAAAATCAACAGTGCCGCCCCCTCTCAGCACCAACCCTTTAACTTCTCCCCCAGCCCAGGCTGCAGGAATAGCAGGGCCCAGGACTACCGTTCGCGTACTGTTTTCTCCGAAAGCCGTTGGCAGATCAACAACAAGCATACTCAGCACCGCGCCACCGATACCGTAATTCGCATCGATCTGGAAGGGCGTGTTGATCGCAGAGTACATGGAGAAGCCGTTGTCTGCGAAGTTAGTATCGATAGCATAGCGCAGTTCGAAATGTGCTCGCTCGGTATTGTTCAATCTGGCCCAGCAAGCTGATCGCCAGACCTTTGCCCAGCCGGCATTCGCATCCTCTGCATTGCCTTCGCCACGGCTGTACAGTTTCTGAGCTACGGCGTCTTGGATCGTAGCGTTGCTGTAGCCGCCCATGAATGACGATAGACTGTATCCCGGGTGCCAGCCGACCAGCTCGGAGAGATGGCGGTGTGTGTCGTTGATGAAGTCGTAGCCGAAGGAATCAGGCAGTTTCCATTCTTTGATCTGGCCCCAGGCGCCGATTTGGAAGCCTTTGTCTAGCTTGGCAAGCGAGCTTGTTATGTTGGTTACGAAGAGCTGGTTTGTTTCGCCGCCGGCGGATTGTACGGTTAGCACGGCTTCGAACACCTGATGCACCAGCTGCTGGAAATGGGCGCATCCAAAAGTCGTCGGACCGTGTTCAGGGCTGTTACAAGGGTTCACCACCAGTGATCCGTCTTTGGAGAATTCGTCGACTTGGAGTTGGTTCAGCCAGAACTCGGCAACGCCTCTCAGCATCGGGTAGCCCTGTGTCTGCAACCACGCAGCGTCTTGAGAATACTCCCAATGGTCGAAAACATGCTGCATCATCCACGCCGCCGCAGCCGCATAGTTCGCCCACGAGGCTCCGCTCTTCATGCCCGTGTGCCCGAAGATGTTCATCTCGTTGTGCACAACCCAGCCCGGTGCTCCGTATAGCAATTTCGCTGTCTCCCGGCCGCGAGGAACCCAGTTGTCAGCCATGTAATCCCACAGTGGTGACTGCAGGTCTGTTAAACCTGTCTGGCCGGCCGTCCAATGGTTCATCTGCAGGTTGATGTTTGCGTGGTAGTCGCCTGACCACGCAGCGCCTAGGCCTTCACTCCAGCGTCCTTGGAGGTTGGGCGGGAGCGAGCCCGGTCGAGAGGCAGAGATGAAGAGGTAGGTCGCGTAGTCGAAGAGGAGGTTCTCGAGGTACGGATCACCTGCGGTGTCATTGGCATTGTAGCGCGCGATAAGCTCGGATGTCGGTGTTTCTGCTGAGTTTAACGGGTCGGGGAGGGATAGGGAAAAGCGACTAGTGAGAGACATGAAGTCCTCGACGTGACTGCCCCGTAGCTGTTCAAGCGTCTTCGCAGCTGCAGCTCGTGTGCTAGCTTCAACCGCCGGTCCTGGATCCCCGCCACGGAATGAGTATCCAAACTCCGCCGTGCCTTTCTTCGCATCATAGTTCGTCCCGGCACCAACCACGATCGCAACACTCGTCGTCCCATTCCCAGGCACGATATGCATCATTCCAGTACCATTCGCACAGGACGTCTGAACACTCGATCCCGCCACAACACGAGCAATCGCATCATACCGCATTCCCTCTGGCGGACCAACCTGTGTCACCCCTCGCAGACGCACATGCGCCGTCTCATTCCCAGCCCCCCGTCCACCAAAGCACGAAACATTCTGCAACCCAGCCTCAACAAGCTCATTCCCCAGACTAACTTCCAACGGCGGCAAACCCCCCTCCGACCTCACTGCATAAACACACACTTGATCCGGAAACGAACACCACGTACTCATCTCCACCTCCTCCCCATGCACCTTCACTCGAGTCGAATGCACCCCGTTCCCTAAATCCAGCCTCCTCTTATATCCCTCACCCGCACCTTGACTCGACCTCTCTCGCAGCCCAGGAAGAGAAACGCTTAGATTCCCCAACACGCGATACGATCCATACCGCCCGTCCGCGCCCAACAACCCCGTCACATTGCCCGTTCCATTCGCAAACACCCACTCCCTAGCCCCTTCCAACGTCGCCGCAACAGACGTGTTCGGGTTGCCGCCCGTGTAGTTGGCGGCTTCGAAGGGCCCGCCCGACCATAGCGAGTCGATGTTTAGGGTTAGGGTTTCGCTGAGTGGCGGGCCGTGGATTAGGGCGCCCAAATGCCCGTTGCCGAGCGGGTAGGCTGTGCGGATCATGTCGCTGCTGTTTGCGGGGTGCGTGGAGAGGAGGGAGAGGGTGTGTGTGCGGGTTACCAGGAGAGTAAGGAGGAGGACGGTGCTGTGTTGGGTTGAACGACGCATGTTTGCGTTTCATGCGTGCGCTGCTTTGGAGTCGGGGGTGGTGACTGGTGAGGTGGGGGAATTTGGGTTGTATTTGTACTTCCACTTCTATGTCTGTACGCGTCTGTGAAGATTTGTTCTTTCCAACACCAGATCAACGCGGGGTAAACACTCCATGTCCGGGAGTGCCATACAGTTGGGATGAGACTAACGCGGGGATTAGAGTGGATGTTGCCTTTTTTGGGATGCGGGATCTTCGTGGAGTGGAGATTCTCCGTGGTGTGTATTTACCCGGCGGGGAGCTTAGGTGTTTATGGTTGCTAGATCGTCACTTCATCCTCGAGGCGATGGCTTTGGGTAAGCAGATAGTAGCAGTTTCAATCTGGAGTCGCGTTCTGCTGAGATTTTGGATGTTTGGTTCCAGATGGTGGTCTGGCCTTTTTTTGGTGTACGACGGCAGGACTCACAGAGACAATGCACAGATGTTGATTTGCTTTTTACCGCACAGAGTCTAAGAGAAGTATTTAGTAGTGAGAGAGTGGTCACAGTTTAGTCTCTCGTTTGTAATAGGTTCGAATCTGCCCACAGCGACTGTGATAGTCAGGAATATTTGGCTGGTTGAGTAGAGAAAAACCTCAAACGTTCTTTTACAGACATTCGACCAGTATACAAACGGCTTGAGAAGCTGAAGAAAGATAGGCTCTTGGTTGCTGTCGCGCTTTACGAGGAATGCCGTTTTGGAGAAAAGGCTCTGTATAGCCACGATGAGAAGAGGGAGAGTAGCATCCTTGACATTGTGAAACGTCGCATTAACAAGGAACGTCAGGTGCGCAACTCAAGCATAAATTGAGAAAGAAAATCAACTAACTGCTGTGCAGCAACTCAAAAAAGAAGCCAGAGAACAATGCACCTTCTGGGATGACGATAAACGCAACGGAGTGGTAAATTCGTCGCCGATAGAGCAAAAGACCAACAGTGAATGATGACTGACAGTGCCTTTTACGCTCTTCCCAAAATACAAGTGTCAGGGTTCGCAAGCTGCCGTAAGTTGGATATGCTATGCCTTTGACTGTCTCATGCATCTGGACACGATGACCGAGCGCGCTGGACTGTAGTTTTCTGTTCATGACAGCACAGATAGCAAACGGAATGATCAAAGACGTTCTAAGTCCTCTAGACAGTTGATTTCATCCATCGTTTCTGGTAAGGATTATTCATGCGACTTCAATGTTGTGAGACCATGCTGCGATGTGCTAGTCAGTGATAACTGCATTGCTCATCTGCCGTCGGATAGTGTCACCCCATTCACCCCGTAAGAGTACGATCAGAGTCACACTAAATTGAAAGTAGGAGAAGCTAGGTTTCGGTTAACTTGAGGTGAGCAAGAGTGTGCTAGGGCCGCTTATTGGGTATTTCTCTTGATCCTGTAGCTCCCATGCTCTTTCCCGTCAGTACGGCCTGAATCTCAGCTAGCTCTTTTGCAGTCATGGGAGTCTTATTGTTGCTGGAGAAAATTGAGGGGTGCCGCAAATATTTTAGGGCCAAGTTCCCGCAGCAGATTGGTGATATTTGGGACATGCGCACCAAGCTCCACTTTTTGGCACTCTACTGGTCGACTAGCGACATTTCTTGCACCAGCTCATCTGAAAACGACTCGTCTTGCAAGCCAGTATGTGCGAAGTTCTTAAATATGCATGGAACTCTCCAAGCTTGTCGAAGATGACACGCTCAGGACTCTCGCAGCCTTGCAGCCTTTGCAAACTGGTGCTCAAATCACATTGGACGTTCGAGTGCCCATGCACAAATACATTTGGCCTAAATCTACGGAAAGCATGGAAATCGACTACTTGATGAGAGAATTCTCACCGACACTATTTTCTATTTACAGACTACTCGACGATGGTCACACAGTTATGGTACATCTGCGAAATACCTGCAGCCTTGGTACTGTCGGGTTTGGATTGGACACTGATTACTGTTCCAAGTTGATCACACATGTTCTGAAGATTGAGCGCCAGGTAGTTGTCCACCACAGAAACTTGAATTTAAACTGAAATATGCGAGGCACTATTGCAAATACAACAAAGGCTTCCAATAGAAGAAGCCTAAATGTTCAGGGAGTGAGAAGGACAATACACTGAGTCGAATGATAGAGTTTGAATTGAGAAGTCAGCTACAGCGGTGGGACTAAACAAACGACTCTTGCGGCTGGGTACAGCCTACTTGAATTCTCCAAACGGCGGCCTACCGTCGATCTTGAAGTATCCCGGCTGAAGCTCCTGGAACACGCCAGTAGGGTCAAACTGCTTCGCCACCGAAATCAGCTTCTCCTGGTTCTTAGCCCCGTAGTTCGGAAATACGGTCTGGTATGGTGATGCGTAGTTCATGTAAATATAATCGTGGTTCAGATCCTTCTTTGCTGCTTCAGCCTTGAGCTTGGCGACCAGGTCGTTGTTGAACTTGAGAATTCGGTGGTCGTCAGTAGCATTGTTCCACATAGTGGCCAGGTTCACGATGAACAGTGGACCGTCCGCTGCACTGAGACCAAGTGCATTGCCGCCATTCTTCTGCATTTGCTGTAACTGCGGCGTGGCGATGGGCTGAATAGACACCGTGGGTAGTAAACCGTCGGCATCGCTAATGTCGGGAAGTAGGTCGTTGAAAGCTTTGATGACGTAACTAAAGAGTGAACGGTCAAGCTTAAATGTGACAGCCCAGTACGTCTCTCGTACGCCATCTGGAATGTTTTCACCAAGCTGAGTGGTGAGCTCTGGGAGAGTGTGTATTCCGGTGCTATCCGAGATAGTCGAAATGTTTTTCCAGTCATTGAATATGGTAGCGTTCTCGTTCGGCTCTGTGTAGGTCAAAAACGGCTGAGCCAATTGTCCTATGCCTGCGATGGTGCTGAACGAGATGATTTGAGAACCTTTCTTGTCCTTGACTGCACCTGTGGCACCGAACTTGTAAGTTGCGTCCAGGGCCTTCTCAAACTCGGTCTCAGCAATCAGCTTGGCCCCACCCCACATTTTGCCCACAGGGAATGCGTGCAGCTGGAATTTGGTCACGATTCCAAAGTTGTTGCCGCCGCCGCGAAGAGCCCAGTAGAGATCCGGGTATGACTTGAGAGTGACGTTGATAATTGAACCGGATGCTGTTACAAGCTCGTAGCTCTCGACATTGCTAAGTCAGGTCAATACAAGCTGGAAGTAGGGTTTAGGGGCCTAAGTGTGAGCTTACTCGCATGCCCAGCCTCTGATGTTTGCAAAGAAGCTGATGCCTCCCCCTAGAGTCAGTCCAGGCACACCGATACCGTTGACCTGATAATACGTCAGGGCTTTGGGATCACAAGGTGGTTCACAAACTTACTCGGCCTCCGATCACAGCCAGTCCGTATTTCTGAAGCTCCGTGTAGAAATCAAACCATCGCTGTCCTGGGCCAACAAACACAGTCTTCTTGTCGGCAGCAACCTTAATCTCATTCAGTTTTTCCAGGGCGACTGTGATGCCTCCATCAATGCTGGAAGCTCCTTGAAAGGCAGCATGTCCTCCGCCCTTCACGGCGAACGGACATTTTGTCAGACGTGAGATTAGAACGACAGCCGAGACTTGCTGAGCGTTCGAAGGCTTTACGATACAGTAAGGGTTGACCTCAGCCTGCTGGGCTGACCAATAGGCGCTGGTGAAGTTGGTGTAGTTGGTGGTATTGCTCAAGAGCACCGTGAAGTCGGACAGATCGTTCAAAGTACGGCACTATAAAAAGGTTAGCAAATAATGAGAAAGGTACACATCTTTCACTGACAGCAATGGAACACGCTAGATTGGATGACTGGTCCACTAGGCCAGCGAGGTCGGGCAACGCAGAAACGTTAACACCATGCTGTAGCAGAGCTTCAGTAACGTCGAAATCGGCTTTCTCGAAAGACTGTTGAGCTGCACAACTTGCTGCAAGCACAGCATAGGTGGTAAGACTGAAAGCCTTCATAGTTGCTTGGAGATAACGACAGTGGAGTGGAAGTTCGTATGCGCTTCCGCAGGAATGTAATAAATTGTCAGTCTTGAACGTCAGCTCTGACAACGAGAGATTAATTCGAGGCACTCGCGTCTTTTACATGCTGAGAGTTTAGCGCACGCCCCGATAATGATAGTCATGCACCCCTTGCTGGCCCGGACACCTACGGGACGAGACTAAAAATTGCAGACGTAGCCGGAGAAGGGAAATTACTACGGACAAATAGCTGCTAGCTGGTTTCCTGAAGGAGCATCATCTCGTCTAATAATTTGTAGTGTTTTCTAACATCCCGGGGGGTCATCGACGTCTCCTCTATCTCAAACGCTGTTGGTATACACTCAGAACTTGACTCTCCCACACACATGTAATAACATAGCGAGGACTCGCTCATAAGCTCCCAATGTGACTAGCCAGCATCATATCGGGCTGAATGATTTTAAAACGCAGAAGCGGAACAGTCCTCAAGCCGAGTGACGTGTGCTGACAAGCAGACCATCCTGCATTGGGCAAGAGGGTGTACGTCGACAAGCCGTTGGCACTACGAAAGACTGCGGCGAGGAATCAAAATTAACATATTCATGTCGCCTTGGCATGGTACCCATCAGTTGGTGCGGTATTACTAGCGGTGCAACTGAGCTGTCTAGCGCGTGAGAGGGAATATTCCACTGGCGTACCCCCGCATGTTCAACGATTCAGCATAAAGTTGGCCTGTGAGACGTTTCCACTACTATGTACAGTCTTCAATTGAGATTGCGCAGATGATGGACGAGTAGGAAATATTCACTCAACGACAATCGTCGTGAAATTGAATTTGCACCAAGTACGGATGTGCATTGCTGAGTTTGAATTGACAAGGACCGGTGGCTTTCTCGGTGACAGCGGCATGGTCGGAAGGCATGGGTCACCTCGATCCCGCAAAGTTCCCCTGCATTAGCTACCTATCGCATTTATTCTGCACCCCCGCGCATCCCTTCTGCGTCTTGATTGATGCTTTGAGGATGACGGTAGCTGGAGGATTTATGGAATTCAAGTTGAGCGGATGATCCGGACGGAAGTGATTTCGTAAGCTCGACGCTAACTTAATCGTGCGCGCCATTCTTTCACGCGATTGCACCTTCTATCACTGCCAACACGTCGCATTGCACACCTCTTTGTGCCACAACTTGGATATCAGACATAGAAAACTGTAACAGTGCTAGATGTATAGCATACTCCATCTGTCTCGCTCAGTGCACTCTTCAACACAATGCATAAAGAAGAATGCAAGCATGTATGATACTCGACCTAAATTCATCTCAGTTGAGACAAGGCAATATTCCTTTAAGCCTTAGCAGCTGTCTGGGCACAGTTGCGTGCGCATCATCAGGCTTGAGTATATATTGGATGTGGGATTCTTGAAACCCGTTCATTGCATTCGGGTCTGGAATGGTGGTACATAGCACATCAACAATGTCGACAATATTCGGTACGAAGCAGATGCGGGCCGTCAAACGGCGTCATTTCCTCATCTCGGCGTTTGTTCTGTTTTACTTCTCTGTAAGCATTTTAGTTCTGCTAATGTCCGCCAGCGCCGTTGAACATCGTATGTGCGGTATTCTGGCAAGCCCTTTGAAGTTGTGACTCTCTCGAGTGCTGTAAGATAGCATCATCAACTTCTTTGTGGTATGTTTTGCAGTCTCAAGTTAATAAGAGGCACGATTCAGAGAGTGAAACAGCAAGCGATAGCCTCTATTCTGGAAGCGGGTTTCATACCAGCAAACAGTGCCAATTTTCGATGAAGTAGACGCCATGACTAATGTTTCCGTTTTGGATTCATTCAAAAAGGAGGACAGACATGGAGTGGAGTCTAGAGCCGTTCATTTGACTTCAGGCAGATGACCAAAATCAACTAGGTAGCTTATGGAGGAAATGATGGTAGCCGATCGATCAAATGAGATCTTATTTTCTTGCTGTAGTTTCAAGCAGATGCATCAGATGTGATACCTCATCAGGAAGGAGCCGCCTAGTGTCGACGTGCCAAAGCGGCACACTACACGTTCACGAAGGAGGTGATAAGTTTGGAGTCTGAATAAACAGTTCTTTGACGTTTTTGTTCTATCGTGCCAACGCTACTCGTAGAATGCCTTTGACAGACCATTATGCGAAACAAGTAGGCGGCGTCTACAAGTCCTCCACCTATGTGACAATTCTGAGATCAGGTGAAGCAAAACTTTTTCTCCCAATAAGGGCTGTTGATCCACAAACCATCAACACAAAAAGAGATATAGCACGACAACGCGTACCATAGCCGACACGAAGGACAGCCATCAAGTAGTCCATGGGAGCTTCCCACTCAAATGGTATGCCTTGCGACGCTTAGCATCCAAGAGCACTTCCTTTGCAGCGTTGACATTCTGCATCATCCGCGTAGCGGTCTCTCTCTCTTCCTCCGCGACCTTGTCAGGATGATACTCAACGGCAACTTTGCGATACGCGTTCTTGATCTGGGCTTCGGTCGCTTTCCAGTTGTTGAGGTTGAGAGCAGCGTATAGAGTCTTGTCCTTGGGTGGTGGCAGTACGTTTGCGGAAGGTGTTCGGCGAGGTCGAGGTGCTCGAGTAGGGTGAATTGGAGGAAAGGCTGGTGGTGGCGGTGGCGCAGTCCAAGGACCACCTGGCGTTGTTGAAGGGCCACTTGGAATGTGCGAGGCACCACCTGGCGTAGGAGGAGGCGTCATATAGTGAAGACGAGGATCGTAGTTCTCAACGTTGGCCCAAAGTGGGTCTGAGCGCGAGTATTCGAAGGGCCTGTCGGGTTTGCGGGAACAAGGAAGTGAAGTGTCGTTAGCGAAATCCGTCCTGATAGAAAGTGGAATGCGTGAATTTGGTTTGGACTTCTTCGGAGACGGAGAGAGCGGGATGCTCACAGCAGCGGCATCAACAAAAATGTCAAAGCTAGGCTTGCGACTGCGTTTCTTGCTGGACACTGGAGACCGTAAAGCAGGGCTTAGGAGTGGCCTAGCTTGCTGTTCGGATTTTGCTTGAGCGCGAGTGTATGGCTTTTTAGGAAATGAAGTGTCTGGTCGGTGGCCGGCGGGGCTGCTGCTGGTGCTGGGAAGCGGTGTTTCGCACGCGAGCCTGAGGAAGAGCTCCTCGCTGAAATCAGACATGACTAGAGGCACTCCCGCGCTTCATAACCTCTCAAGGTAATGCTGGCAAGAAACACAATGGAGTGCTGCAATCGTACGCAAACAAGGTGGACTAATAACACAAGATTGACAGCGTCAAGAATACCACAGAAGGGACGGTTCGAGGAGTTGACCTGTGTAGAGAGCGACAAAAGTGGGTTCCAAAAAGCGACTAAAAGAGTGTGTGTAGCGTAGGTCTCGTAGTCGAGGTGACTGCGGGTTTGTAGATGGCGGACTGTTGCAGCCAAGACTGGACCCTGCAATCGCTTTCGGAGAAGTGAACGCTTGCAACCCCGCAAAGCAACACCGTGGATAGAATCGAAGCGGATAGAATCGAGTGGTCTCGCGGTTTGTCTTGGGTCAGATACATAGCTCTGGGTATCTTGTGGTGAAAAGAGCATGCTACGCGGTGCTGAAGCAGACTGTCTGTTACCCGATGCGACCACACTTCCATTCAATCTGGGCGTTAGGTAGGATCGATGCTGAATATCCAGATAGCCTGCGTGAGAACTACCAAGGCCAAGCCTATCGTTTTCAGCCGCGTATCAGAGCCCAGCGAGCAGAAGCCCGCGCAGTAATCGCAAAATGTGGTTTCACGTGACAGTCGTCTCCGTTTTGCCCTACTTGTTTGATTAGCTGCAAGATGTTTGCCTAACACTGTAATGGCTCGAGATCCATTAACATTGCTGAGAGCCGAACCTAGAGGATGAGTGCGTGAACTCCACACAGATGCATGCTCATGTTTCCTCTGAGCGTGAAACTATGCATTGTACCATGTATGGTACCCCGAACGATATATCATCCTGGTGATATTTTCTGGTGGTAGAGACGCTGGGTATGGAACATCCATAATGAAATGTGGTTTGATGTTACGTAGAAGAGTACGGAGTGGTGGGGGCCAGAGCTGTGATATCAAATGATGGCAAGTGAGAGATGTGGTATCGGCCATGTTGTAAACACGCACCCGTATTTCGATCGCAAACCAGTCACTCTAAAGACAGATGATGGTACGGGTTTTTTTCACTCAACAACCAGAACTGTGAGTTTTGGAACTGTGATAGATGGGATCCTCTGAGGTGAAGTTGACGTCTGAGTTCCCAGCACGTGCGACGCTAAAAAGTGGGGCTAGCGCATCTGGCAAGTCACGCATGAGTGCACCAATAGTCCAACAGACAATTCGATGTGGAAGAAGTCGCGCGTATCTTGCCATAAGTCGCGTAAGCTTTCCTTGATCTCATTTTGATTCACACCATCACAGTACAGACACGCGTGAATCAACATGAAAGTAGCATCCTCAGATGCGGGGAAGACGACAGGACCGAGGTTGAATGACGGAACGTGGAGTTCGAGTAAGCGTGGCATGCGTGTTCCATAATCGTCGTACACCTTCACCTCAGGCTTCCATTTCTGAGTGCCCGTTCGGGATGGCGACTTTAGCAAGCACAAGCTCAATACCTGCCCTCGGTCCAGCGCCTACCCGATTGCGTCAAATCGCCTTGGTAGTAAAGGACATCAAACGAGCAAGGCAGCTACTTGTATGATGCTTATTCAAGCTGTCTCTAAGAGATACTTATGTTGTTGGTCTAGACACACGTCATCGGCACAAGTGTTATATACGAAGATCCCGCCGTGGGTCAATGGGGCTTGCAGAATTTCCTGAGTAGGTCCACCTGTTTTGCTAACTTGTAACCACCAACATGACGTGTAGTACCACTCGGAGGAGACATCATTGAGGTTGTTTCGCCCCTCAAGGAAGGTACTACGGCAGGTCGGCTGCTCGACAAGCGCGGCGATGGAGGATATATGATCATCATGCAGACCGAGGATGCAAAGGAGCGGCGACAGTACATCGAGTCGAAAGACCTAGTGAAAGTTATCACAAACCAAGAACATGGTGACACTGTGTTTGTACAATATCATCCCAAGGGTATTCCAGGTACAAGAGACACATCTCTTGTGGTTGTACTAAACTAACACATGCAGGTGGTGTGATGCCAGAACTCGATAGCCACGCGCCGAGTACCGACAATCCAACGCCGCTCAAGTCGCGGTTCTCGCCCTGGCACGCATGCGGTCCAGACTATGAAAAATACTACCCCAGAATGAAGCAGACCGCACATCTTTCGCTCGAAGGATGCGTCCTGCGATTACAAGCTGGCGACCATGGACACGAGGCAGCTGCACGAGACTGGGAGGAGGTTTTCGGCGTTGCAAGAAGCAGGGATCTGTTGGCATTCACGAACGCTAGGATGGGATTCATTCCTGGTAGGGACGGTCATCCAGAAGGACTTGTCTCGATCACAGTTGGGGTGAGAGGGGAGAGACAATTAGAGGCTGTACTCACAAGAGCCAAAGAAGCTGGCGTTTGCAGTGATGGACACGTGAGCATGTGCGGCATTCGGTGGAACTTTGTCTCGACAGGCGTTGAAAGATTCAAACTATAGATGCACATTCGCATGGGTGTGATGTCTTGATGATTGTAGCAAAGTGTAGCACACGTCATTCAAGATAACGTAGCCCTGCTTGAATAGCGTACTGAAAAGAGTAAAAATACAATGCAATGCACGTCATTCCTTCAAGGAAACCAGCTAGATTTCTGTCCAGCTATTACTGCGCCGTACGGCAGAGCGTAGCACTGGATCTCGGCTACGGCTCCGCCAGTGATATTCAGAGACGGCAAAAGGATGTCTGATATCGTGGGAGGGCTGGGTGAAGCCGAGTCTATGACAACATTAGACGCAAGTGCCAAGAGCAGCAGGCCGATAGTTGGCGAAGTGAGAAGGTTGGATAAGACTATGTGAAGCCTGGTGTTGTGATCTTCCAAGCCGTATATTAGGCTCTCTTAAGTAACAAACCCAAAGCGAGGCTTCTCGTCGTCCTGCGATTGGCATAAGCGATCGTCGTATTCAGCTTCCAGAGCCGCAGCCAGACTGGGGTGACTGTTCCCTTCATGTCTTGACCGATGAAGAGATGTGGCACATTAAGCGAAGGCTCCTTTTTCGTCCGCATCTTGCGACTTTGGAGTGCCTCTTAGCATCTCGAGTTGTTATACTGACAGCATATTGCGCCTCAAAATGCACCATCATGCCAGTGTCAACGAAGTGCGAGATGGAGAGTAGTAAGAACAGATTCAGGCGCTTCCCGGACGCTAGCCAAATTTTACGCTTCCATAATGAGTACACTATCAAGAAATTATGAGTCTTTCGCTGTTCTTCGCGGTGCTCGTAGACCCCACCATCGCTGTGGCGAGGTTGCAGCCACGAAAGTCAGGCGGCGAGTGCAGAGAAGCGAGGGGAGCGAATGGCCCAAGCTCTACGTGCGTTCGTGAGCCCTAATGGGGTCGATCGTGGCGGTGGCAGCGCGGCTCCTAGTACATCAATCGTGACGGTGGCAGCGCGGCTCCCCAGTACCTTGGTCGTGGTGGTGGCAGCGTAACTCTCCAGTATGTTGATCGTGGCAGCGTGACTCCCCAGTACATTAAGTCGTGGCAGCGCAGCTCCCTAGGACGTTAATCGTGGCAGCGTACCTCCCCAGTATGTCAATCGGCCCCATTGTAGAGAGCTGCCGCTCACTGAATTGGGGCTGAGGCAGTCTATCATGAGTTCATCGGTAACGTGTTGAGGGGGGCCAAGTCTGCTGCCTCAGCCCCACTCGCCATCCGAGGTGGAGGCCGAGTGGCGAAAATACCAAAACGTTAGATTTTAGAATGCGCGACACAGATGACGTCGGCCAAAAAAAGACACCGAGTCCCTGCAGAAGGTACCGGAGGGAGCGGGAGATCAACGAGCGGCTCGTCTTTGACAAGCTCCCTCACTCCACAGCGCATACGGCGTGTCTGGCGTCTTTGGATACCAGTCAAGAGGGGGAAGAGCAGATTCCCTTCCCAACTGCCCCAGCTGTGTCTCAAATTGCGCCCTACCAGCTACGAGCTTGATTGTATAAAGCCAACAGCAGAAGCACGCCAGGCGAAACCGTTGCTGCGGCCCTATTTTGATATACCACCGACACCTTTACCATGGACATGAGAGTTTGGCAATGGAAGCGCACCGTCGGCTCGCAAGACTTCCTTATCTCGACAGCGAAAGACGTCCTGCCACATTCGTTCGTACAGGAAGCCTTCGCCGACAGGGCCATGTTCTGGGCCAAGCCTATGTCGACAGACAACCTCAGGGCCATGCTCGACAACTCGTGCACTCTTGCCATGTACAGGGTGGAGAAGAGTGGGCTGCAAACGCCAGTGGGCATGGCGCGCATGGTCACTGATCACGTTACGCTGGCGTATCTCACCGACGTCTATCTGAAGGACGACACACGCGGCCTGGGGTTGGGGAAGTGGATGATCCACTGCTGCAGGGAGATGGCCATGGACATGCCCGAGCTGCGGTTCTTGTTGCTGCTGACGGGCTCCGAGCAGGCGCAACAGTTGTACCGGCGCGAGTGTGGGATGGAAAAGTTTGGCGACGAGCACGCACTCGTGGCTATGGGGGCTCGGAGGACGAAACTGGCCGACGCAGCTGCTGCCTCACAAGCCAAAAGCACCGACGCCGACGCGTAAGATTACACGCAGGTTCGACTGTGCATAGAGATCGCAGCATCTGGTGAAGCAGCAACGTGGAGGATGGTTGGTTTCGATGCATGACATGGCGTTGTGCTGTTTGTGGTTAGCGAGGCGTCTTGGTGGCTTCTAGCGGCAGGCGGACGCACGGGCACGGGCACGGGCAGCGCCTTCCTCGCAGCGGCGATGCCGCCATCTCTGCCCGGTCTGCCAGTCATCAGTGTCAACATGGGTTCGCCGAAGTGCCATCTGTGACACAACCACCGAATCAGGTAGACTAGGCCAGACCCTCGACCTGCCATGTGAACAGTGAAGCCGACAGGTGGGCTCCGGGGAGCATTAATAATGGTTACGGTTCCCTTCCATCCGTGTCCAGTCCTTCTCGTGCCTTTGTCTTTCAGCATCATCCACCCACCACTTCGTTATCGCAGTAGACGGCGTCATTGACTGTCCCAGGAATTTTCGCCTCGAGCATCCAAGACCCGCCCCCGACGCTGCCCGGTAGCGCCTCAGCATTTGGAAGACATCGAGCCATCGAGCCAGTCGCTTGGAGCCGCTGTGCCATTTGCTTGTTTATCTTTGTTGCCGTCGCCCACCCCAGCCTTCCAGACAGAACTACCAGATATCTAAACTTTTCGAACAAAAAAAAAAAACCATGGCTGCCATCACCGATAACACACAGCGTGCGCCAGCATCACCCGTCTCGCAGAAGCGGAAGCGCGCCGATTCGGAAGCGCAGCCGTTGACTCCCCCACTTTCCGCACAAGACGTTGACGGCGTGCGCCTGCTCTCACGTGCTGTCAACGTGCTGTCAACCGCCGCAACTGCCCTCTCACAAGTCAGCATCCTGTACGAAACAGATCCTGTAGCCAGGGAGGGCCTGCTCCAGGCAGTCGAGTGCATCACCAGCGCCAACGAGGCCGGCGGCAAGCTCATCATCTGCGGCGTGGGCAAGAGCGGGCTTGTAGGGCAAAAGATGGTTGCAACCATGAAGAGTCTAGGGATAGGCAGCTCCTTCATGCACGCTGCTGAGGCAATTCATGGTGACCTCGGTGATATCCGAAAGGTACTGCATGCCCAGGAGGCTCCCAAGTCGGCCCGACATCATTTACTAACATGAAACAGAACGACGTAATCATGTTTATCTCGTACTCAGGCAAAACCGGCGAGCTCATGGCCATGCTCCACCACGTCCCCTCGACCACGCCTATCATCGCCGTCACATCGCACATCCATCCCTCCAAGTGCCTGCTCCTGAGTGAACGCCCAGACGCCATCTTGCTCCCTGCACCGATCCATGAGTTGGAAGAGGTCTCCTTTGGTGTCTGCGCCCCTACCACCTCTACGACTGTCACGATTGCCGTTGGAGATATGCTAGCGCTTACCGTGGCTGAGGCTATGTACGATGGGCAGACGAAGAGCGTTTTCAAGAAAAACCATCCTGGAGGAGCAATCGGTGCCAAGACACGGCGCCTCAACAACGACGAAGTGGACATGACTGTGAGCCAGCGCGACGGCATGATCACACCGCCAGTTGCATGATGCAGCTTTTGAGATACTTTGGAACGTGCTGTCTCGTGGACCAGCTCATGGAGCATGCCACACTACAGAGACAATGTACACTTGTGCTAACACAGGCTTACTTATACCCTCACCCTGCCTCTGCGTGCTTTCAGGCACCCAGCTCCGCCGCCCTCCTGTTTCGAGTTTCTACACCCAGAGTGCCGCATTAAGGGGTGCAATGGCACTCCGATTCGTGCAGTGCTGGACACGCATGGCTGTCCATCTGGGATGAATCATAACGATCATGAGTATGCAGATCGGCGTCGAGAGAGAGCGCAAGTGATCGCTTCGCGCATATTAGACGGTATCAATCAGACGGACTTGGTGTCCCAGACTTTGTGCCAATGTCCTACAGTTTCCCTTTGAGCTGCCCAAGGAATGATGTTTATGTTGAGTGAGGCACTTAAGCGTGGATTGAACATCGTTGGCAAACTGTCGACTCCTACCCTGAGCAACTGGTGACGTCATTGTCGATGTCAACATCATGTACGTCTCGAAGCACCTGACCGAAAATCTTCATGAGCTGCTTTCCTCGTTAAAAGTCTTCGCTGCCTTTCATATCTTTTCATGTTCTTCATGCTGATCACCATGGCTGCGCAAACTTCTAAACCTCTCCAGCGAGTCTACATGCAACTTCGCCCTCCTGAAAGCAAGACGACGGTTGTGTTCACTCGCACCTCCAGCTGCATCAACAAATACCTTGCCTCCGATACTCGTCCCTCCAAGCTATCCGATTATGTGGTGCACTCGCAGCTACGTTTCCGCTTCAACGTTCTAAGTACCCCGTGTAATCGTTGAAGCGCAGCCCGGCCGGCGATGTACAAGAAGGCGACGAGCAGGTTAGAAGGCTATTGACAACCGGTATTCAAATTTTTGAAATTGGGCAATCAAATTCTTGACATTGGGCAACGAACAGAATACTTTGGACGCTGTGAAGCATGATACTCATAAGGAATTCAGCTTCCATGTGGAGGCCGTAGACTGACACAGCACAAACATTGTCAGAACAACGACATCGGTCCACCGGTCCAACAGCATGCACCGATTAGGCGTCCACTCGGGGCACCGTATCCAATGAAAGCAGAGGGCTAGAGACGAATCGCACTAGCATCGATTTTAATCGTTATATCCTATGTCCACCACCAAATCCGCAAGGAACCACAAAACAAGACATATATAGGCTACGATCCAAGCAATGCTTGGTTCCTATCTAAAAATTAACTCATTGTCAAGACCAGGCTGTGTCTACGCTTTTTCTCTTCCCCAGAAATTCCAATCAATATGCCAAGTTCACAAGTGATTCGTGCCGGTATCGAAGGGCTGCCAGAAGGTGATCCGCTTGTAATTGCGCTCGTCGGCGCTACAACAGGTATTGGGTCTTACGTTGCAAGAGCATGGGCAACTACATTTGCTAAGCATGGATCCAAGCTCCGTGTTTACATTGTCGGGCGGAACGCTGCTCGGGCTGAGACATTGCTCAAGTCATGTCGTGAGGCTAGCCCAGGGTCAGACTGGCGTTTCATACAAGCGACAGATCTCTCTCTCATGAGAGAAGTGGACAAGGCTTCTCAAGAGATCATTCAGCAAGAAGAGCATATGCCGTTTGCCGGAGGCGTAGCGAGATTGGATGCTCTGTACTTGAGTCAAGCGCAGTCCCCGCTTCAAGCATCGCCAGGTACCTCACTTCTTCCAACTACGAACCTCTTCCAGTCTGACAAATTCATTCAGTCACCTCAGAAGGCGTCGACACCCAGATGTCTCTTCTCTACTATTCCCGCATGCGCTTCATCCAAAACCTCTCACCCCTACTCGCAAGCACCAAGCCTGCACATGTGATCTCGATCTTTGCCGGCAATATGGAAGACAGTGTCAAGCCGGGCGAAACTCCCATTGGTACTCCCCCAAAAGCAATCTACGGCATTAACTCCGTGAGAAAACACACCACCTTCATGAAGACCTTTTTCTTCGAGGAACTGGCAGAAAAACACGCCGGCAAGATCAGTTTCATCCACATCTACCCCGGCCTTGTCGACGGCCCCGTTTTTTACAGCGACGTCAACCCTCTATGGTTCCGCATTGCGTGGCGCGTGCTGAAGCCGCTGGTGAGTTGGTATGTGACGAGCCCAGAGGTTTGTGGGCAGGTCATGGTGTTCCTCGCTACGAAGCGGTACCCTGCAAAGGGCACCATGAATCAGAGTTGTAGTGCTTCTGAGGAGGGGGCACTAGCGTATAGCTCGCAGCGTGAGCTCGGAGGTGGTTCCTATATGGTCGGTCAAAGAGGTGATGAGAGTAAGGGTGTAAGCTGGGCGAAGGTGAGGAAGGAGGATACGGGGAAGAAAGTTTGGGATCATACGATGGAAGTACTGGCTGAGTGTGCAAAGTCGAAGTAGTGCAGTGCGTGGAGTTGGTGGATATGTGGCAGAGCTTCGTTGTTGCTGCTAGTAACGTTCTGTATACAACGTAGTAGAGCTCCTGTTTCTTTTTACGAGGAACCTTCGACACGCCAACACCTTATGTTTTTTCGTCAGCTTTTTCTGGTAACTCTTAAGATAAAAAAGCCGTTCTTGCAATACGCGATGCAGTGGTCCGTAAATTTTCCTCTTCGACAGTCGAGAACAAATCGACCCTGTATCTACCGACGACCCAGCGGATGACATTGAAGATCAAACTACTCTCTCTCTGTGAGTGGTGATGGTACTCAACCTATCAAATCTTGCTAACACATTTGCTCTTAGGATGTGAAGTACCTCATCAATGTTGCGGTACCATGTGAATCTTTTGTAAACCTCCTGGAATATACATGGACCGAAATCTGCGAGTATCTTGCGATTTTTGGCAATAACCGCTCTGGCCCCTTGAGCGGATGAATGCCTCAGTGCGTATTATGAGCTCTTTGCGCTGTTTTCATAGTCACCTACAATCTCCAATGGTTTCTACCCTGTTGGAAGCAAACTTAGAACAGCACCTCTCGGCAATGTCTCACCTGGACTTCTCCATTAAGGATTGTTGAGGTGAACGTGCATTTGACGTGAAGCTAAGGTGCTCTTTGGCTGTGGCAACTTGTTTGGATAGCTCATCCATGAAAGACAACAACAGTTCTCTGTCGGTCAGGGCTAATGGGTAGCTTTCAAAAATCGACAAGCTCATCACAAGAGTACGTGGCTTTTCCCTAGACACAATGAAGCCTTTGTGCAAGGAGGACTTGCGCAATCCAGGTTCGCTAGAACCGTAACTGTTTGCAAGGGTTCTCGGTCGAGGGGCGCTCTCTGTATATCCATAGCCTCAATTCAACAACGGGATGAACCGAATCATCGAATTCAGGCCAATTCAAGCTATGGCATGCGCTGCCTGGCGGCCTATTTGACCCATCATACGGACTTGTTGACTTTTCTCGAACATGCCGTTTTGATGGATGCAGATGACATCAATGTAGAACTTGAGTGTATCTTCGTCGAACAGCTTTGTTCGTGGTGGTCTTGCCTGAGCCTCTCGCAGGCCCTTCAGAGCTGCTCAGAGATTTCGCCCTATTCCAACGCAGGCACCTCCGATGTAAATATCTTTTGGTAGTTCGTCAGAGCCCCACCCATAGGGCAATGCTATGTATTCGAGGGCTTTTTCAAGACTGTAGGTGGAGTGTGAACTGGATGGACTCTGTCTCCAGCGAGATCTGTAGAGGTCTGATCTCCCGTGTGGGTCTGGCCCATTCCAGATTGGATCACGACATTATAAGAGCTATGTGACCACGTCCCGTTGTGATGGCGGAATCAGTTTGCAATTCTGAGGTGGTTGTCACAAACTCGCCAGTTGGAACTGGGTCAGAGCAGCAGCAACGACAGCAGGGACGCCTCCCACATAGAAAAGGCGTGAAACCAGTACAAGCGGAGTGGGAGCAGCCAGCAAGGCGCAGGGTGACAATATCGCACCCAGCATTATAGGCGGCGATATTTGAACAAAGACAGCGGGGAAAGGGAAGCGAGTTGTCCAATGGTCAAGCGCGTGTCTGGAGGCTCGACCAGTCTCGCTCCCAGAGTCAATCGCAGCAAAATTACAGTGCCTATTCTATTAACAGCCTTGCGCAGAAGCGTAATGACTGTGTTTGGGTTTTGCGATGGCCTGCGATCATTTATCTCATAAATCAGACGCTCTGCTAACGTCTGCGCTAAAACACTAGCAAACTCTAGCAGCTAATTAAAAGCTAGTGCTACTTTTAACTAATTAAAAAATCCTTATTACTTAGAGGAGTGCAGTGTTAGCAGAGCATCTAAAGAATTTTAGTTTAAGGTTTAGTAGTACTTAATTTTAAAACACTACTTTATACTAACTTAGCTATTAGCAGCTTAACTCTACTATATTGCACTATTACTATATTAAATCTAAAAGATAGAGTAAGATCTTAGTATCTTTAGTATATATATTGTCCTAGACTAATTCTGTACTTAAAGGATAAAGTATATTATTAAAAACACTATATTTTTAGCGTAATAGACCTCTAACCCTTTAGTACTATCTACTATACTATAGATAGCATCTAAAAACCTTATATAAGCCTCTTCTAACTCTCTCTAAAACACTATAATATATAGACAGTATAGTCTAGTATTATAGTTAGGCTGTAGTAAACTCTAGCAGTATAAGCAAACTCTAGTATAAGTAAACTCTAGCGTAGGTAAACTCTAGCAAACTCTAGCAAACTCTAGTAGACTCTAGTAGACTCTAGCAGTGCAGGCAAACTCTAGTAAATTCTAGTAGACTCTAGCAGCGTAGGTAAACTCTAGCAGTATAAGTAAACTCTAGCAAATTCTAGCGTAGGTAAACTCTAGTACAGATAAACTCTAGTAGTATAGTTAAACTTTAGTAGCATAGTTAAACTCTAGCAGTATAGTTAAACTCTAGTAGTATAGTTAAACTCTAGTAGTATAGTTAAACTCTAGTAGTACAGTTAAACTCTAGCAAACTCTAGCAGGCTCTAGTAGCATAATTAAACTCTAGTAAACTCTAGTAGGCTCTAGCAGTACAATTAAACTCTAGTAAACTCTAGTAGGCTCTAGCAGCATAATTAAACTCTAGTAAACTCTAGCAGGCTCTAGCAGTGCTAGTAAACCTTAATTATTTCTAAAATATATTAGCCTAGAGAAGTTATATAAGAAGAGTTAACTAGTAGACAAAGACCTTAAAAACCTCTTATAACTATATAGATATTTAGCTACTAAGTATAGTTTAGCTATTTTAGAACTATATTACAAAGTTTATGTCTATACACCTGCTCTTAGATCTAATTAATATAGCTTATCTAGATATTAATATTAGCTTCTAGTTTATAGTTATTAAGTATTGCCTTATACTTATCCTGTCTTAAGGCTAGAGTTAAACATATACACTTAAACTAGAGTAGGTTTATACACTATAGCTACTTATTTTTAGCTATACTAACGTTCTTCTTATAGCGCGTACTAGGTTTAGTAAGAGTATTATTTTCTATATATACTTAATCTTAACCTATAACATTATACTCTAGTTAGTACTATTAAACAAACTTAGTAAAGAATAGCTTAGTAACATTTAGAAGCTTTTAGGTATAAAGCCTTGTTTATTTAATAAGAGAACACGTAGTGCAGAGAGGAAGCTTATTAAGTAAATTACTAGTAGGCAGTTTACCTATGTACTTCTTAGTCTAGAGCAGGTATTTAGTTATACTTTCTATTAGGTATTAAAGCAGACTATGTTTTAGGCTTATATTAGTATAGTAGCTATTAATAAGGTACACCTTATTATACAGTAGGAATACTTTTATCCTACTTTTATAATATTTAAATAGCTGTATACTATACTCTATAAAGATGTTATATAGTTTAGATATAGTACTACTCTAGGCACAGTAGTAGAAGAGCGTGTTCTTAGGACTACTAGCTTTTATTAGCTTAGAAATAGAGGTAAATATAAGACAACTGTTATATAGACGTCTGTAGACAGACCTAATGTTTTACTTAGCGTAGTAGCAATCCTGCGCTTAAAGCTTACTATATAGAATACTCTGTACCTTTTACTATAGAATATAGTGTATAGTAGTAAAGTAACTCTGTAGCAGATTCTAAAGACTATTATCTTTACTAATAGCTAGAGTAAGCTATAGGCTGCTTTTCTATAGATAATAGAAACTCTTGTATATATGTTAGTATTCTTTATAGAAGAGAATTAGTACATAGATATAGTGTTAGATAAGAGTTTATATATATTAGACATTATACATATGTTTATAGCTAACTTATTAGAATATAACTATAACTAGTTATATGCTAAGTTTAGGAAGCTAGCGTTCTATATACATGTTATCTTTACTACTACTATACTAGGTATAGAAATAAATATTGCAGATATAGCTAGAGTAGTAATATACTATATTCTAATTAGCAAGAGCTTAGGTAACCTTTAGCAGTGTATTAGACAGAGAGGACGCAGTAAAGAACAGACTTGCTAGGCTATTATTATATTACTATACTAGCTATTTAACTTAGAAGAATAAGTTTAACCTAGTAAGAATTATAGTAGGAAGGTACTACTGTCCTATTATTCTTAGAGGAACTCTTAGTTATCTTAACCTGCTTAGACAGTATCTTAGCCTAGTCTACTCTTATAAAGTGCTATACTTAGCAACCTAGACAAGATTACTAATAAGATGTATAATAAGACTAAGAGTAGTAAATAGGTTACTACCTAAAACAGCAACAGTGTACTAAGGACCTAGTACTAGAATAAACTAGAAATAACATAGTATATAAAGATACTATCTGCTTCGCTTAGTATAGTTAATAGGGCATATTATTAATATAGGTTTCTACTTAACCTAGAGGAGTTTAAATTGCTACCTAGTTAAAGACCCTATATTACGCGTAATAAGTGTTGCTCTAAGTGTAATCTAGCTTTAGTAGTAGAGTTAGTTTATCTACTAGAGCGTGCAAAGGCAGTAAAGCCTCCTTAAGCTAATTTGCTTACAGCCTTTATACTACTTAAACTAGATAAACTAGCATTGTATAGGGTAGTAGTAAAGTTTAGTATAGCTATACCTAGGTACTCTACGCCTCTAGGTCTTTACATGCCTTATACTATCTAGATCTTATTTAGTTAAGCAATTACAGACTAGAAGGATAGTAGTAAAGTTAACATAGTAGTAGTTGCGTAGCTACTAGAAAAGTTTCTTATTCTAGACTAATAGTCTTATGTTGCTAAAGAAGTGTAGTATATTATAGATATATTACTAAGACTATATATTGCAGCTTATATAGTGTAAGACAACAATTAATTAACAAAGATAGTAAAGAAGAAAGACTAGTCTTAAGACATGGTATAATTCTAGGAACTTAATATTTTAAATAGTAGACAGGCCTAGTATAATATTAATAAAGATAATAAGTTGTTGTTTAGATAACTAGCTTAGAAATAAGTAGAAGATAGATTATTAATTTATATGTAGGTGTCTACTTATATTACTATTTATATGCTTATTAAGCGTTCTGTGCTCTTATTAGTTAATTGCTTAGTATACCTAATATAGGCAATTAACGCGTTATATACGTAGTATAAGTAAGAAGAGATTTAAATCTGTTAGTAAGTTAGCCTAACCTTAGATAGAGTAAGTCTAGGTAAGCTAAGCTTCTAGTAGGTAGATCTAGCGTTTAGTAACGTTATAACACACTCTCTAGGTAAGTTAAGCATATAGAGCTTGCCTATTTAGAAGCTTATACTAGTTTTTGTAAAGTTATAAGACTTTCTTCTTATAATCTTTATTAGATAGTTTCCTTTTTAGGAATAGTTATTACCTAAAAAGGTAACTTAAGCTATTTAGCCTAAATATATATATATTAGGCCTAAATACAGGTACTTTCCTAATTAGGTTTAGCTCTTACCTAATCTAGTAAAGTACTATCTGAAGAATGCCTAACTAGAGAGCGTTAGAAAGCTGTGCTTATTATAGCTATAGCTTTACTAGATCTAGAGTTAGCTTTCTTACTATAAATAGCTTAAGAACACGTTGCCTTTACTAGTAGGTTACGTGTACACCTACGTAATCTGCTAGTAGGTTGCGTAATTGTCTACGCAATCTGCTAGTAAGTTGCGTAATTGCCTACGCAATCTGCTTAGAAATCTACTCTTAATTTCTAAGCATCTATTTGTAATAACTATTCTAGATCCTTCTGATTTGTAATAGAGAGAACGGAAGTAGAGTATAAATACTACTTGCTTTCCCCCTCTCTTAGTTCTGTACCTAGCATTTAATATAATAACTTGTCTATTATATTATCTTATCTTGTTACTATATTTACTCCTCTTGCCTCTTTAGGCTATACGCTTCCTATTTTGGAATTACCTAGTCTAGTTAGTCTAGGTCTTCTAGATTAGGGAAGAAAGTAGTCTGTCCTCCTATTTCCCCCCTACTTTCTTTACAGGTTATGAGCCCGGCTCTTTATAGCCTATAGAGAATTTTATATACTCTATAAGTCTTAGTTCTAGCTATATATATAGCTACTGCTTATATAAGCAGATTATCTAAGCAAGAGGAGAAAGAAGAAGAGAAAGTACTTCTACTTCTAACTTCTTCTATTCTTGCTATATTCACCTAGGCTCCTCGCCTAAAATATAGCATTGTTTACTGCTTACTCAGCAGTATTTTATCTAGTGCTTACTAAGCCTAGATAGCGCAGTATCCTGGTATTAGTCCCTGCTCCTTAGGCCTCTAGCAATAGAGATAAACCTAGGAAACTTAAGCAATAATTCCCAACCAAGTTAGCCCTACGTAAGACTATCTTAAGTTTTAATTTATTGCCTGTTTAGGCAATTAATTAGACCTCTAAGAAAGGCAGAGGGAGAGTACTAGTAGTAATACTAGTATACGGCTCTGGGTAGACTTAAGAACTAAGAGCAAACTAGCCAGCGGCTATACTAAGTGCTAGTATAAGCTATAGGCTTATAATACCTTATAACATAGACGCTTATTCCTATACTTATAAGGTATCCTATAGTTAGTCTTATAAAAGCTTGGCAACCTTTTATAAGTTACTAGAATTTAGTATATTATCGCAAAAATATACTGCTTTCTTAAGGTCTATTAAAGACTATTCTTGCTAGCTTTATTAAAAGCTCTTACTTAGGATAATACTATAATAGCCAGAGTTTCTCATATAGTCTTCGGACTTAGTAGAAACAGTAACTATCTATAGTATATCTAGTAATAAGCTAATTAAAAGCTAAGCTGTTGCTACTACCTTAAAAAGAATTAAAGGTAGTAATATACTAAGAGAACTATACTATAAAATAGTAAGCTACTTTTAAAAAGAGAAATCTCGGGTATTAAGTCCTATTTAGGCGACCCTAAAGACTAGTAATAGAAACTAGCTAGATTTACTCTAAGTTAAAGGAAAATCTCGGGTATTAAGACCTAAAATAATAGGCGACCCTAAAGACTAGTAATAGAAACTAGCTAGATTATTCCTAAGTTTAAAAAGTAGTAAGACCTATAATAAAATAGGCAGCTTCTATATAACCTAAGAAAGTTTTAAATAGGCTATATAGTTTTAAAGGCTTACTTAACTAGTTGAAATCTCTACTAGAGACTAGTTATCTATTAACTTAAGTATAGTTACTAAGTATATCTCTTAGTATTAAATAGCTTCTAAGCCCTACCTGTCCGGCTGAAATTAATAGCTCGTTGTTGCTATTAATTGCTGTAATCTAGCCTTATTTAATAACCTAGTACTTATAAGACGTTATAAAGAAAGGAATTATTTTAGCTAGATTACAAGATGCTAGATTCTATTAAGCTACCTAAGCTTAAAGGGTCTGCAAACTATAGTATTTGGGCTATTAGAATGCAAGCAATTATAGTAGAAAAAGGTTATTTAGCCTATATACTAAATAATCCTGCTACTATAGTAGATAATATAGAGAACCTAGATGAAAATGCCTATAAAGCTACAGCTATTATTAAACTAGCATTAGAGGATGGACCTCTACTACAAACTCAATTTATTAATAATCCTTATACTCTATGGAATACTCTTAAAAATCTATACGAGGCTAAAGGATTTAGTAGTGAATTCTTACTAAGTAAAGAATTAATTAGCACTACTTTAAATAGCTGTAAAGGCAATTTAGAAGACTATATTAATACCTTTAAAAGGATTGTAAATAGTCTTGAATCTAGGAACATTAATCTACCTACTAAGTTTATTGTTGCCCTATTACTTAATAATCTAAATAAAGATTATGAATATATAGTAGCAGTTATTACACAGTCTATTAGAACTGCTAATAGTGAGATTAATATAGAAGAAATTATCTCACAACTGCTAGATGAATATAGAAGACTTAAATCTATTAAAGGCAATAGTTCTTTTAATAGAAATAATTCATCTAGTAATAGCAACAATGACGTAGAAATGTCTATGCAAACTAGAGGTAGTAATAATAGCAATAGTAAAAAAGGAGATAAAAAGAATATCCCTTTTTGTAACTATTGTAATAGAAGGGGACATAAAGAGTCTAATTGCTATAATAAGAATCCTAGCCAAAAGCCTAGTAACAGTACTAATAGTACTACTACTAATCAGGATAATAATAGCAATAATAAAGAAGAAACAGCTTTAATTTCTTCTGCTTCTAAATCTATAAGTAATAATACTATAGATTTTATTTTAGACTCTGGTGCTACTATACACACGTGCTATATTAAAGAATTATTTAGTAACTTAAAACCTACTTCTACATCTATTAAGTGGGGTAATACTAATAGTTCTATTAAAGCACAAGGTATAGGAGATGTAAAACTAGAATTTTCTAGTACTAAGCAGTTAGTTAGATTAACTAATGTGCTATACGTCCCTGAATTAGGAGTAAACCTACTAAGCTTAGGATTAATTACTTCTAAAGGCTTTAGCCTATCTTTTAATAAAGATAGCTGCTATATTAATAAGCCTAATAACTCTGTCCTAGCTAAAGGTCATTATAAAGACGGAGTAAGTGTCTTTAGTGCTAATAGTTTAGATTGTTCTATAACATCTAACTATAAAACACTAGCTACTATTAATACTTCTAACACAGAAGAAGAACAAGTTAACTCTATAGATACTTCTATAGAAGAATCTTCTAATTTAGAAGAAGTAGCTACCTTAGAAGATAAAGATAATAATTCTAAGGAAACTATAGTACTTAATAAGAATACTATAGAATTAGCACATAGAAGACTAGGACATATAAGTTTGAGTTCTTTAAAACATCTAAAGAACGCTACTACAGGAGTAGACTATATAGATCTAGAAGATATAAGCTCTGCTTCTATTAGTTTAGACAATTGTATTAGTTGTATACAAGCTAAACTAACTAAAAATAGAAGTATAGAACCTAGTACTAAGGTTAATGCTTACCTAGATCTATTGTATATAGATATAGGAGGTCCTATTACGCCTAGAACCCTTACAGGCTATAGATACTATATTACCTTTAGAGATAGTTTTACTAAGTACTTAGAAGTAAAACTACTTAGATCTAGAGAAGGTATTATAGACGTTATAAGGACTACTATAGAAGAGTTAGAATTAGAGGCTAAAAACAATAACTCTAATAACTCTAACAACACTAGTTATCCCTTTAATAACAACAGAGTTAAGGCTCTACAACTAGATAATGAATTTAAATCTAAAGAATTAGAAAGATATCTAGTTAACAAGGGAATTAAAACTAGGTTTTCTGCTCCTTATACCCCTGAGCAAAACGGTGCAGCAGAAATTATTAATAGAGTACTATTAAACAAAGTAAGAGCTCTATTAATTACTAGTAATCTTCCTAAAAATATGTGGGGAGAAACTATCTTAACTGCTACCTATCTATATAATAGAACACCTAATAGCTCTATTAATTTTCAGACCCCTTACTATTTAAAATATAAAGAGTTGCCTAATCTAAGTAATCTAAGAATCTTTGGTTCCTTAGTATACTATAAGGAACCAACTAGCTTAATTAAAAAGCTAGATTCTAAAGCAACTCCCTATTACCTAATAGGATTTATAGGGTCTAATATATATAAGATTTACAATCCTAGTACAAATAAAACTATTACTACTAGAGATTGTAGAATAATAGAAGGTTATTTCTATAAGCCAAATAATAACAACAATATACAGGAGATATTTACTAGACTAGATCCTAGTAAAATTATAAACAAAAATCCTAAAGTTGTTATTAATAAACCTTCTAATCCTAGCAGCGGTACTAGGATAACAGAGCTATTAGATAATTCTAGTAAAGTACTAGCAAATCCTACTATTATAGAGGATACTACTACTGAAAATTATAGTATTAATACTATAAAGCAAGATTGGCAATCTCTATATAATCAGTCAATATTAGAGAACATTCTTGCTACTTCTAATAGTAATAGTCTAGAAGAACCAAAGTCTTTTAAAGAAGTATTACTAAGAAAGGATAAAGATCTTTATCTAGAAGCAATGCAACTAGAAATCCAAGATCTAATTAAAAGTAATACTTGGAATATTATTACTAAACCTACTAAAGCCTCTATTATTAAAGGCCGATGGGTTCTTAGTAAGAAATATAATCTAGACAATACTATTAAGAAGTATAAAGCTAGGTGGGTTGCTAAAGGTTTCCTACAACAATATAATATAAACTATAAAGAAACCTTTGCTTCTACTTCTAAACCTAGCTTAATTAGGTTGTTTCTATCTATTTTTGCATATCTAGATTGGGAAATATATACTTGGGATGTTAAACAAGCTTTTCCTAATGCAGAAATAGATATAGAAAATATCTATATGCAATTGCCTATAGGATTAGAAGACTTTATTCTAAAAAAAGCTTTAGAAGAAAGTAAAGACTCTAATCTTAATAGTATTATTAATAGTGCTATAGAAAATAAAGACTATTCTAAACTAGTCTGTAAATTAAATAAAGCACTATACGGCCTAAAACAAGCTAGTAGGCAGTGGCAATTATTCTTAACTAAAATCCTAGAAAACATAGGATTTCAAAGCTTAAGAATAGATACTAGTATATTTATACATAAAACTAAGCCTATTTTATTAGCTACACATGTAGACGATATACTAGTATTTGCAAAAGATATCACTCTAGTAAACAACCTATATAATGAATTAGTTACAACTTCTAAATTAGAGGTAACTAATTTAGGAGAGATTAAAGAATTCTTAGGTGTAGAAATTATTAGGGATAGATCTAAGAAATCCTTAGTAATTACACAAAGAAACTTTATCTCTAAACTCTTAAGTAGATTTAATAAGCTTAATAATAAGCCTAAAGATCTACCTTTGCCTATAGGTACAAAACTAAGTAAAAACTTAGAAGAAAGTACTGTTAAAACAGAATACCAGCAACAAATAGGTAGCCTTATCTACCTTACTATATTTACTAGGCCTGACTTAGTATATAGTATTAATTACCTTGCTCGGTATATGTCTAATCCTAGTTTAGAACACTTAAAGTATCTAGACTATATCTTTAGTTACTTAATTAAAACTAAAGACCTTGGATTAGATTTAACTCTAGAATCCAACCAATCTACTATAGATCTAAATAAGATCTATCCTACTATAGATAATAATCTATCTATTGAAAATAGTATAGATTTAGTAGGAGTATCAGATGCAGATTGGGGGGGCGATATAGATTCTAGAAAATCAACTATAGGCAATATATTCCTATTAAGGAATATTAAAGACAATTTCAATTGCAATAGATCTGTAGCTATAAGCTGGATTTCTAAATTGCAAAAAACAGTAGCTTTAAGTTCTGCAGAAGCAGAATATATGTCTTTAAAAGAAGCTACTAAAGAAAGTTTATATCTACAAAACGTAATTAAAGAGCTTTTTAACAATACAAGCTCTCTTAAAGACTATTCTATTTTTAATAAGTTAAATACTATTAAAACAGATAGTCTTAGTGCTATAGAACTAGCAAAGAACCCTATTTATCATGCCAGAACTAAGCACGTAGATATAACTTATCACTTTGTTAGAGAAAATCTGCTAAGTAAAAATAGAGACTGAGTATACGAAAATACTAGTACTATACTTGCAGATAATCTAACTAAATCTACTAGTATTCCTAAGTTTAAAGAGTTTACTAGTAAGATTAATTTAAGAAGACTTAATTAAATTAATTAAGCTTCTAATTAGAAAGACTTAGAATAAAGCACCTAAATTGCTAAAAGCTTATTCTAAGCTATACTTAAATTCTAAGAGAATCTAAATTGCTTTACTCTGGAATTTAGTATAATAAGTCTAAATTGCTATTAAAGATATAGAGTTTCTAAATTGTTTCTACAACCTATATCTTATCTAATAAAGATTAAGGGGGTGTGTAAAGTTATAAGACTTTCTTCTTATAATCTTTATTAGATAGTTTCCTTTTTAGGAATAGTTATTACCTAAAAAGGTAACTTAAGCTATTTAGCCTAAATATATATATATTAGGCCTAAATACAGGTACTTTCCTAATTAGGTTTAGCTCTTACCTAATCTAGTAAAGTACTATCTGAAGAATGCCTAACTAGAGAGCGTTAGAAAGCTGTGCTTATTATAGCTATAGCTTTACTAGATCTAGAGTTAGCTTTCTTACTATAAATAGCTTAAGAACACGTTGCCTTTACTAGTAGGTTACGTGTACACCTACGTAATCTGCTAGTAGGTTGCGTAATTGTCTACGCAATCTGCTAGTAAGTTGCGTAATTGCCTACGCAATCTGCTTAGAAATCTACTCTTAATTTCTAAGCATCTATTTGTAATAACTATTCTAGATCCTTCTGATTTGTAATAGAGAGAACGGAAGTAGAGTATAAATACTACTTGCTTTCCCCCTCTCTTAGTTCTGTACCTAGCATTTAATATAATAACTTGTCTATTATATTATCTTATCTTGTTACTATATTTACTCCTCTTGCCTCTTTAGGCTATACGCTTCCTATTTTGGAATTACCTAGTCTAGTTAGTCTAGGTCTTCTAGATTAGGGAAGAAAGTAGTCTGTCCTCCTATTTCCCCCCTACTTTCTTTACAGTTTTTGTTAAGGCGTGTGTTATATATACTAAGAAATTAGTAAGTAAGCTTCCTACAACACTAATCTGTTGCTTATTCTACCTTCCGTTTTAGTATAACCCTATACTATAGTTAAGGTTAGTACTTTTCTAATTAATCTACACTTATGTCTATTGCTTAAATGCTAATACTTATAGAAATATTCTACTGCACAGAAAGCGCACACTGCTGCTATGTCTACTGCCTAATCTTCCTACAGGCGCTCTGTCTTGCTTGCTGCCTTACTACTTCTAAGCTCTCTAAGCTTACTACTAGCTTCTCTCCTAGGCTTACTACTCTGCTAGCTGTCTCTGCTGCTGCTGTTGTTGTTATTATTAGCACTGCTGCTGCGCTTCTTCTCTTCTACGCTACCTTGCTTACGCTTACGCTCTGCCTTACTTCTACCTCTGTACTTGCCCTTACTGCCTTACACGCCTTTAGGTAATAAAGAGCGTATATTATCTCCCCTCCCTACTCCTGTCTCTAGCACCTGTAGTGCTAAAACAACCTAGCATAAGGAGTTGTGCCTAGAGTGTATTAATAGTGTCTTAGCTAGTTATTTAAACAGTAAGTGCTATAATTACTTAGGTAGCAGCTCCTACTGCTAGCGTTGCGCCTCTAGGTATAACTGCAACCTCTAGTAAGATCTTTCTACTCTTTTATCTATTAATTGCTTACTAATACTTATAGCTCTCTGCTTACTCTCTCTAAGGCCTGTAAGCTCTTAGTAGCTGTATAGAGCAACGTTAAGCCTACAGACTTAGCTCTTAAGAAATTAAGAACTAAGTTCTATATAGTCTTAGTTATTGCTAAGGCAGCAGTTGCTGCCTATAGTCCTTCTCTGCCGCCCTCCTCCTCCCCTAAGCTGCCCCTGCCTACACCTACTGCTTCTACCTCTGCTGCTAACACTGCTACTAACAAGAATAAGGTCTGCGCTCTAGGCAAGTGCTATAAGGAGAGAGCTATTAGGCTTATTAATGCTCTTATTAATAAGTTTGTTAGTAAACTCTTCTCTGTTTAGATTAGGCCTAAGGCTATAGAGCTTTACTCCTTAATAATACTCTGTTCTCTCCTCTAATCTATATGTATACCTATACCTTACTCTTCTATAACTATTGTAATTATATTCTTAAGATTAAGCTAGTCTCTAAACCTCTTAAACTGTTACCTTAATAGATTTTTTATTGATCTATCTGCTAGCATGCTATTAGTAGGGAGGTACAGCACTTTAAACGTACCTGCAGCGTGCTTCTGTTATAACTACATATTTTATATATCTATATAGCGCAGCTGCGTTATTATACGCTTATTCTCCCTAACTACTAGCCTAATTATTTGCTAGTTATTATAGAAGATTGTTTAGCCAGCTCCTAGGATTAGTGTAAGCTTATTTAATAGCTGTTTAAGCGCTATAGTCTCCTTAGTAACGTGCTTAAGTGCTAAGAGCTCTGCCTTAGTAGTAGAGGTAGTAACAGTAGCTTACTAGGACGCTTTCTATACTATTAGCCTACTAAAGAGCATTATAAGGTATCTATAGGAAGATTGCTAAGTCTTAATATTATTAGCAAATAAGGCGTTACTGCAAATAAGCAGCTTAGCTCTACTATGCCTGCTATACTAAATTAACTAATACCTAGTTTAGTATAAGTAGATAATTGTCTAATATACTGCTTTAAAGTGCTCCTTACTTAGGTTAGTAAGGTATAGAGATAGTTTAGCTGCTGCAAACGCTATATCTAGGCGCAGTATAATTACAGTGTATAGCACTAATCTAACTCTTTCCTAATAGCTCTTAATCTCCTGTCTAGTAGTTTCTCTAGTGCTCTTTACTAGATCTATAGTAGGAAGCAGAGTATATAAGAAGAGTCTAGTTTTATTAAAGTTAAACTTCTAAGTAATTTTGTTAATATACTTATTGTAAACAAGCGTTATTGTCTGCTGTTTCTAGTTCCTAAGTACTCTAATATTAAGAAACTATTATACTAGACTACACTTTTTAATTGTATAGGCTGCTGTAATTATATTAACAATATGCTTTACCTTAGCAATCTAAGTAGAGTAGTATATTACTAGTATATTGTTAACGTAGAAGAGTAGCAGTATCTAGCAATTACTGCTAAAGAATAAGCAAGGCTCTTCTTTAAATACTATAAGTCTAGTTACTCTTAGTATTTAAGAGAGCTCCTTATACTATAGAAGAGGTAAGTTCTTTAACCTATACAGTGCTTGTTTAAGTTACACGCATTTTCTAGGTATCTTATACCTATCTAGTAGCTTATAGGTTACTACTAGCTAGTAATCCCTGTAGGCGTGTAAGAAGGCTCTAATAATATTATACTGTATAATTTCTAAGTTAAATTTAGCTGTAATTGCTATAGCAGTCCTAAAAGACCTAGCAGCAAGCCTTACTGCATAGGTAGACTAGATTATATTAATAACTTAGAGATCTCTACATACTACTATCCTAGCTTTACACTTAAGAAAGTAGCTATCCTAATCTAGTTTGTACATAAACACCTATTTAAGTAGCAGTAGCTTGTTATCTCTAGTAAGTAAATTAATTACTTCTTAGGTGCCTGCGTTGTGCAGAGTGTAAAGTTATAAGACTTTCTTCTTATAATCTTTATTAGATAGTTTTCTTTTTAGGAATAGTTATTACCTAAAAAGGCAACTTAAGCTATTTAGCCTAAATATATATATACATTAGGCCTAAATACAGGTACCTTCCTAATTAGGTTTAGCCCTTACCTAATCTAGTAAAGTACTATCTGAAGAATGCCTAACTAGAGAGCGTTAGAAAGCTGTGCTTATTATAGCTATAGCTTTACTAGATCTAGAGTTAGCTTTCTTACTATAAATAGCTTAAGGACACGTTGCCTTTACTAGTAGGTTACGTGTATATCTACGTAATCTGCTAGTAGGTTGCGTAATTGTTTACGCAATCTGCTAGTAGGTTGCGTAATTGCCTACGCAATCTGCTTAGAAATCTACTCTTAATTTCTAAGCATCTATTTGTAATAACTATTCTAGATCCTTCTAATTTGTAATAGAGAGAAGCAGAAGTAGAGTATAAATACTACTTACTTTCCCCCTCTCTTAGTTCTGTACCTAGCATTTAATATAATAACTTGTC
Source organism: Ascochyta lentis (assembly GCA_004011705.1). NCBI lineage: Eukaryota > Fungi > Ascomycota > Dothideomycetes > Pleosporales > Didymellaceae > Ascochyta > Ascochyta lentis. Next base: position 1,435,098 of record RZGK01000007.1, read on the forward strand.
TATTATATTATCTTATCTTGTTACTATATTTACTCCTCTCGCCTCTTTAGGCTATACGCTTCCTATTTTAGAATTACCTAGTCTAGTTAGTCTAGGTCTTCTAGATTAGGGAAGAAAGTAGTCTGTCCTCCTATTTCCCCCCTACTTTCTTTACAGTTAGAGCTAGCAGGCAATAGTAACTAGCAGTAATATAGCATCTTCTAACTGTAGTTTATCTAGCTAGCTCTAAAGAAAGAGATAATAAGAGGATTAACTAGGTGTTGCAGAATGCTAATATTAGTGTACTTAATAGCACGTTAGATAGTTAAGAAGAGCTTTACTTTCTATAAAAATCTATATATAGTCTAGAAGTCTATATCCTCTAAACTATTACCTTAGGCAGCTAGTGTAAAAGCAGTTAACTAAACCTCTTCTACTAGCTCTAGGAAGTTAACTAGTATAAGGCATCTAATAGCACTGTCTACTACATTCTTATAACTATAGATATTAACTATGTTATTAAGAAAGCCTTAGCACTATATTGCAGAGTAGAAGAGTGCTATAACCTAAGTAGTAAACCTCTAGGTAATAATTAGCTCTATTAGATAGTACTTAATATTATCTTTAGTATTCTGTAATTAATTCTAACATATAGTATTACTGTAGACTGTATAAATATCTGTCTATCTACTAGCAGATAAGCTATAGGTCTGTATAATAGTGTATAAGAGGTTATACTGCATATAGAACTACGCAGGCACTATAAGAATCTATCTTCTGTAGTTATAGTCTAGTTAAGTATATTATCTCTTATATTAAACTACTTAAATATAAGCAGTAGTAAGTTAATCCTTATAGGCAAGAAATAACCTCTCTAAGAAATTACAGGTCTAACTAGGCTTATTATCTCTTTTTAACTTTAACTAATCTAGGAATATACTATTATATACCTAGTAGGTACTCTTAATAGTCCTCTTATCTGCAGTAATGCTAGTAAATTACTAGAAACATGTCTTCTATAGCAGCAGCTAGTAATCTACAGGAAATAATAGGAGTTAGTTAAGGTAGTTCTTAAATACCTAATAATTAACTGCTTTGCTATATAGCTGTTACACAGCTTCTGTAATGAAGAATGTTAATATATAGTATATAAATTTATTATTAACCCTATAAATACCTTAGCTTAGGACAATATCCTATAAATTAAGTAGTATACTTATGTTACATATGTGTTAAAATAACCTAGAAGCTAGTAACTTATTATAGATTACCTAAGCAGCGTTTGTAAATAAGTAAAAGATAGCCTTATAGCTAACTTCCTTATAACGCTTTTAATTAGAGAAGTTAATGTTATTATATATAATAATAGCTTGTTAATTTACTACCTAGCTGTAAAGTAGGCTCTAGTAAGTAATTAGTCTAAATAGACTATATTAAGCAAAGTCTAGTAATATAATATAGAAGTTCATAGCTGCTAGAGACTATACTACTAGAGTTTACTAGAGTTTACCTATACTAGAGTTTACCTATGCTGCTAGAGTTTACTAGCACTACTAGAGCCTACTAGAGTTTACTAGCACTACTAGAGCCTACTAGAGTTTACTAGAGTTTACTAGTACTGCTAGAGCCTGCTAGAGTTTACTAGCACTACTAGAGCCTACTAGAGTTTGCTAGAGTTTACCTATGCTGCTAGAGTTTGCTAGCACTGCTAAAGCCTACTAGAGTTTGCTAGAGTTTGCTTACGCTGCTAGAGTTTGCTTATATTACTAGACTTTACTTATAGTCTAGAATAGAGAAGATATATATACTCTAGTATACTACTCTAGTTACTTTATTACTTTAAGACTAGCCTAATATAAGTAGCAGAGACTAAGATTTACTAAAACCTCTACTACATATTATAGAACTCTAGACTTTTAGAGATATAGATCTAAATATATAGAGATTATAGTTAAAAGTTGTTTTATTTAAGAAAAACACACTATACTTATTATAGAGATAAAGCACTAATTTAGTAAATTATCCTTAGATATATAGTATAATAGTTAAGATATATAGTAATTAACTAGAACTTAATATATTAGCTAATACTAAGATAGTGCCTTCTCTTAAATAGTATAAGCAGCACTATTATAGTTAAGATTTTCTAACTTGTCTTTAAAATAAAAGATATTAAATAGTATAACTCTAATAAGTTAGTCTAGCTTAGATCTAACTACACTGCTAATAGAAGAATTCTTAAGTATACTATAATTAGTTAGCTAGAGTATAACTTAAGATAATGCCTGCTGTTACTACTTATACTAGTAATAGCAGTAATAGCTAACTATTATAGCCTTATAATACTCTTCTATACTAACCTAAGCCTCTATAAATTTATTAAATGTCTACTCTATTATTCTTAATATATCTACTATTATTACTAGTTTCTGCTCTATTAAAAGATATTTATACCTTATATCTATATTGTCTTTACTAGCTCTGTCTTAGAATAGTAAGTAATTAGAGTTACTAATGTCTACTAGCGTGCAGCCTAAGTATCTTTCTATAGTTAGAGATAGATATAGAGTATATTAAGAGTCTAAGAAAAGTAATAATATAATAGTTAGCGCGTCTAAAAGAGAGCTAGAGAGTAGTATTTAAGAATACTATAATTATAGCTAGAGAGTACTTAGAGTATTTATATTAAATATAAATAATATTTTAGGATATAAGAAAGAGAATACACGTAAAATTAGACTAATTACTAGTTATTATAGTAAACAAGTATAGAGTAGAAGGTAATGCTGCCTACCTTATAAAACAGAAATTAAGTTCTATATAATACTAAACTAAAGTTCCTTAGATACTCTGTAGAGCTTTACCCTATAGACCTCTAATTAGCTGCTAGAGTTTGCTAGAGTTTACTAGAGTTTACTATAGCTTATTATAGTATAGCGTCCTAAGCTACTCTGCTTTTAGCTGCTAGGTGGGGCGAAAGCTCTGTAGAGCGGCGGAAAATGAGATAAGCGATTATCTAAGACGACCGAAGACGAACGAAGCTAGCACAGCTCGTGCACGACTCATCTCTCATCCCCACGTTTTGGACATGTTACGTTCCGGACATCCCACGTTCTAGACGTCACATATTTTGGCGCTTTGGAGCCTAGCTATCGTCATCTTCGCAACAATGTCTTCAGATTACGGCTCAGATATTTCTCCAGACGATGTTCCCGCAATAGAGAGCTTGCAGCCAGCGGCTATGGCTATGGCTCCCGCGACACCGTGCAAGCCCCTGGTAGAGCGCGGCGCAAATGTACTCACCACACCGCCGTCATTGCAGATGCAGAAGCGCAAAGCATGCGACACACCTCCAGAATCGCAGCCGGAATCTCAGCGCAAGAAGCGCCGTTATCTTCCCTTCAACACCCCTGCCGCGCCGGTCGCGTCTCTCAATCGCACGTCAACGATGACTTCTTCCCAAGCCTTGCCAACACCAACAACCTGCACAAAAATACCAACGTCGCCGTCCCGCCCGCCCCCTTCGTCACAGCCCACGCCAACAAAGAGGGCACATGCCGCCCATATGTCGACAACACCAGCGACGATGTGCACGCCGTACGCCTCCTATCGTGCATCTTACCCGAGTCCAGCCGTGCGCGCCGGCCAGCCCGTCGAGGCACCATTATATCGCTTTCCCTTCGGCGCGCATAGTGGAAAGACACTTCTTGAGGTTCCTGAGAACTACATCGCATATCTTCGCGTAGATCACGCTATGGCAGACAGTATGCCCGGCTTTGCAGGTGCCCTGTGTCTTTTCGATGCAGGTCAACCACCGGTTGCACCATTACCAGCACCATTGCCAAACCGACCAGAGCATAGCACGCCTCCTTCCAGTGCGCCAGCTAGGTTTTCGTCATCTCAGCAAGCTGAAAATTGTGATATAATTTCCAAAGATGCGCTGGACGCTTCGTCGTCATCACTTTATCGCTTTGATTTTGGTATCCACACCGGAAAGACGCTTGCTGAAGTACCACCAGAGTATGTCGCTTTTTTGAAGCAGCGCGGAATTGTGGAAGGCAAGCCAGCCCTGGCTGTTGCAGTAATCAGGTTCGAACGAGAGAACGCACCAAGCGCAACCGCTGCCTCCAAGTCTAGAAGTGATCCTGCGCAATATACGCTCAAGTTTGGTAAACACATAGGAAAGACCGTCAGCGAAGTACCAGAACAGTATCTTACCTGGCTCAAGACCACCAAGATCCTGCACGAGAATGAGGACCTACGTAACGCAGTCGCCCACCACGAGAGGACACGTACGCCAGCAAAGTCCAAATCCGCGAAACGGCGAAGAACGCCAAATATCTTGATGCCTTCCGGCAAGAGTCTAGATTGGAACCACCGCCGTCTTGACGGTTGCCCTCGTTATAGAGGCAGAAGGGGTTGGTAAAGAGTCCTCAACATGCATTGAATGATCCTTGTTCTGTCGATGTGGTGAAAGGTACACTTTGTTATGTCGTATCAAACCAACCCACGGTTACACTGGAGATGCATCAAGCATGTTTGCAAGACTCAAGCCTTGGCGAAATCTGCAAACGAAGTGAATCAAGTCTGCCCATACACAATCGGGTGCAGACCAAGTATAGAGGGTGAAATCATTTGAATGATTTAAGGGATTTGATTGTTATGTACAGGTGTTAAGCTTGTAGGTGTAACCATTCTAGTCTTGCCATAATTATCAGATTTTTCGAGCAGTGTCATGGGCTCAACCTACTGATATTAGTTTCAATCCATTCTAGCCGCCCAGCGTTTCTAGATTCCAGCTATCGATCACGACGCGTAGTGCAATTGTACTGTTGTCACTGCTATTAATAGTAGCTATTATCTACTTTTGCTGCTATACTCACCTCTTAGCAGCTTATACAACACTAAATCTATTTGCAAATCTATTAACTAAATCTAGTCTCTAGCGCTATCGAATCCTCCAAACCCAGTCCGACGTCACCAATCGGCAAATCAAGTCAAACCTGCAACCAGATTTGACTTGATTTGTTTGATCTCCCATATGCCCACGATGTTTCTGGTCAATTCAGCCTGTCCAGTTGCCTTCTCACCAATCTAAGGGTGTAGAGAACCGATGAAGTCTTAACATCAAGTGACTTCCTAGGAAACGAACGTACCCGTCACAGTTTTATCCTGTTGGCCATTTTTGTAGTTCGTCGAGTTTTCTTTGCTGAATGATTGGCTGTAGGGCTTCTAGAGGTCTGTCCTAGGTCTAGGTTGGCAATGTCTGCCTTCTGTGTCAACGTGTTTGACCATTCGATGGTCATCTATAGGCCATCAACGAGCACTGGGTGCACGCCGATGATCTGTATCGAGGAACCGCACGCGTTCACGAGGTGTTGTCGTGCTAAAGCTAGTGCTAATAAATGCCTCGGTTGAAGTTTTAGTTCGACGATCATACGCTCAGCACCCCAAACTTGATCACCCAAACTAGCAGTGTGGCATCGTATAAACTACCATGGCCCCCGCTTCTGGGATCTCCGCGTCTCCACGAATTCATTCACAATGTCGCTCCTTACTCGCCAGCCGGTCAAGGGCGTCTACGTACTCGCAGCGTTGGGCTTTGAGCTCTTCCGTCTGCCTCTTTTCATTCTCAAGTACCTCACCAGCTATGGCCGACAACACCCCGAATGGACCTTCCGCCAGGCGCTTACTACACGCATCGTGTTTGCGGTTGTCTACCATATCGCAAATATCCAGGCGAACCAGCCGGTCCCTCTCACGCCAGGAAACGAGAAGGAGCGCTTTGTGCGCATCAAGCCTGCGGGAGACGACCAGTACAAAGGTCCGTTGAGAATCAATAATGATATACAGCCTGTCGAAATAGGCGCGACTTGGTACCCAAAGCCTCTGTCAGCATCTGCCGACAAGAGCAGCCTCAAAGTAATCCTCCACATCCACGGCGGCGCATTCGTCTCAGGTGACGGCCGAACAGCAGCAAGCGGTTACTTTGCAAAGCTCCTCCAGAAGCACGTAGGCGCAACCCACATTCTCATGCCACAATACCGCATCTCCACCCTACCCGCAAGTAAAACGTCAAACCCGTTCCCTGCTGCCCTTCAAGACAGCCTTACCGCGTATCTCTACCTGCTCAAGGATCTACACATTGCGCCGTCGGATATCATTCTCTCGGGCGACAGCGCCGGCGCAAACGCCTCCATCTCCCTTTTACGATACATTAGCGAGCACGGTGCAGATTTGTCTTTGCCAAACCCCTCTGCTGCACTCTTGTGGTCGCCGTGGATTGATCCCTCTGACACATCCGGCGACTTCGTGCACAATAACCCCAACTATCCAACCGACTACCTCTCCTTGCCCTTTACGCTTTGGGGATCAGGTGCGTACGCAGGATCCGGCGGCAACGCAGTGCTGTCGCATCCATATGTGTCGCACAAGAACCAGACGTTCAAGACGCCGGTCCCCCTGTTCGTGAATACAGGGAGCGGTGAAATACTGTACTTTGATGATTGCGAGTGGGCACAGAAGATGAAGGAGGCAGGCAACGATGTGACGCTGGATGTGGAGAAGCATATGCCGCACGACGTGCTGTTGCTGGGCAACATACTCGGGTTTGACAAGGAGGCGAACGCTTGCGCGAAGCGGGCGGGTGAATGGCTAATCGGTAAGAGGGCCTAGATCTCAGAGACACGACCGTGTCAATGTTTGTTCTTTTGGAACGCCTCAAAGATGAAGCTGGCTTCCTCGGTAACTCCCCGAGACTGAGATAGGCTTTTGGAACTGTACACTAGAGATGGACAGTTAGTCCGACGGAGTTAACGGCGGGGTCGGAATTTGGAATGTATGCACGTCACTGGCCCCACCACTATGCTTATGAACGATTCGCGCTTCCTAAAACCATTGACCGTCAACGACGGCGAGAAGCACCGAGCACAGGACTTTAGGCGTCTTTTAACGAGGTGTATTTGACCACACCACTCGATCTATAATGTCGGTTTTCCGCGCAAACTCACGCGCCCTCATCACAGGTGGCGCGTCTGGAATTGGCTATGCAGTTGCCGAGTTGTGTCTCAAAGCATCCATGAAAGTCACTGTCGTCGACTATAATCAAGAGACCCTTGATCTGGCGAAGAAAAACCTGAAGGGCGATGTCGAGTGCGTCAAGTCTGATGTAGGCGACCTGGGTGCTTGGAAGAGCTTGAAAGAGAAGGTCGGCGAGGTCGACTTTCTTATGCTAAACGCAGGGAGACAGATCAAGGGGAGTTGGGGCGAGAGCGAGTACTTCAACCAGTTATGTCACCCTACCATCGCTGTCTTGTGAGCCGTGTGCTCACTAAAGATCTGCAGGTCCTTAACACAAACCTGTTCGGGGTGATCAACGGCCTGAACACATACGTCCCCTCGTTTCAATCCCGCTCTTCCAAGACGCCAAGTGCGATTGTCATCACTGGTAGCAAGCAGGGTATCACAAATCCACCAGGCAACGCGGCGTACAATGCGTCTAAGGCGGCCGTCAAGGCGCTGGCCGAGCATCTTAGCTTCGACCTCAAAGACACGCAAACCAAAGTACACCTACTGGTACCGGGATGGACGTTCACCGGTCTTGTGGGTCTTTTTCGACTTGGTCCCTCAACGCTTGCTAACGCCCTTACAGTCAGGAAACCACCCCGGCCAAGAGGCGAAGAAGCCAGGCGGAGCGTGGTCACCTGCTCAAGTCGCAGATTTCATGGTGCAGAAGATGGAGAAGAACAAGTTTTACATCATGTGTCCAGACAACGATGTTACTGAGGAAACAGACAAGAAGAGGATGCTATGGAGCGTAGGGGATATTATGAATGAGAGGCCGCCATTGACGAGGTGGAGGCCAGAATTCAAGGAAGAAGCTGAAGAGTGGATGACAAAGCAGAAGGTCTAAGGTGTAGATGGACAATATGGTTTCGAGCTCTAGGCGGAATCCGAACTGCTCGTACAAGGTACAAATGGGGTATCATGCAAGCGCTAAATCAACAAATCAACAAAGACAAACGCCCGATTTGCGATAGGTATCTCGTGCGGTCCTTGTCCTGCATCTACCTTCAATCTGACTCGTAGCCGACCAGGGCTGCAAGCTTCAGAGTCGGTGGAGCACTGGTTGTCACGCTCTTGTTGGAGGGTTCAGGACTGGACAGCGCGGGTTGCAGGTCCGAATCAAGTTGCATGTCTCTTTTTCTCTTCAAGATGCCTAGGTTAGGCCTCGCTGTGGAGGAGACCTCTCGAGAAACGAAGGGGTCGACGATGGCGCGCGTGGTGCCTACAAGCTTCTGTTGGAGGCTTTGCCGACTCTTCTCTGCGGCCAACTCGGCCTCGGGCTTTTTCGTCTTGGGCGTTACGCTTGTTTTGCGTCCGCTGTTGACGACGTTGGACTCGGCGAAGAGAGGTTTCCAACTCTCCGTCTCATCCTCGAGGCTGCCAAAGTCCACAAGCCCCGCTCTCTGCCGATCTGCATCTGTCTCGTCCACGATGTCCAGGCCCAGACTGAACTTGCTTTGCATGCCCTCTTTTTGCCTCTCCTCCCTCTTCCAGACGGTCCTCTTCGCCCTCATCTCTTTCCTCAACCTCGCGTTGACGTCGTATGGATCCCGCCAGACCTCGGCCTTGTCATACAATTCCTCCAGCCTCTCCTTGTTCCCCCTCTCCCTTGCCTTGTCCTCCAACTTCCCTTCCAGGCCGGCAAACGCGTCGTCCCTCCTCTTCGCCTTCTCGGCCTCGCTCAAAAAGCTCAGTTCGCCTTGCTCGCCGTCGCCAGCCTCGTCTGGGCCATAGTCCCGCTTCGTACAGCCCTCGACGCAAAGATACTGCGTGCTCTTGGGATCGGTGCGTATCTCCCACTCGCCGCCGCACGCCGTGTGTCTCATGCGAAACTGCCATATGGGTGTGCTGTGGTAGTTGCCCACTTTCTTCTTGGCGGCGTTGAAACGAACACCTTGGCCCACGATAGCCTCGGGCTTGCAGTGCTGGCACCACACGGCGAAGGGCAGCTCGAAGCGCACTGTCAGGATGCCCTGGCCGATCTTGTTTGCGCGTGCGCCCAGCGGGTGCGATTTGTTGAATGAGGGCGCGTTGGACGCGTCGGGCGGGTAGTATCGCCCCATGTTGAAGCCCTGCATGCTGACAGCGGGGTGCCGTGTGCGGCGTAGCAAGGGAAAAGAAGAGCGCGGACGCCGTGCTTGCCAGGGCAGCTGAACAGTTGGTTATGGAGAGGAGTGAATGATCTGCACACAGAAAATGTGCTCCACACAAGACGTTTAAAGTGGACGCAGGTGTTGATCAGGGGAAAACTTCATCGATTAGACGTGTGCTGGAAACAGGAGTGTGCGGAGTTTGTAGACCCTGAGCTGGTTCGCGCTTTCCTCGAGTGTCAGTGATATTACGTCATCAGGAACCTCTTTCTCTTCCAGTCAGCAATTTACGATCCACGACTCACAATACTCAAATTCCACCCACAACGCTCGCACCTCACGATTTCCCATCATGGCTCTGTCAATTCAACGCAAGTATCCGTTGCAGCGCAACTGGCACACACAAACACCAGCCGGAAGCTAGCACGTGGTCGGTGACGGGCAGAGATGGCACCACTCCATACCCACAGCATTGCTTTTTCGTCATTGAAACCCACTCAGCCACACTCGTGCTCGTTCCCTTGAACGCAGCGACACATCTGGGGGTATCCTACGCTTCGGACGCGCAAGCGAGTTGGACCGCCTGGCGACATTATCTCAGCCCCTCGGGTGAGCGAGCCACTGTCAGGCCATGTCATCCTTCGAAATTGCCATTATAACACTAAGACGCGAACACACAACCTGTCGAGCTGTTTCGCGTTACGATGAGCCGGTTCCAATGCTGAGAAGCTGCAGGCACGGCTGAACTCCAACGAGAGGGTCCAAGCTTGCGCAAGCAACCTCCAATAACTGACCTGACAAATCAGGCTCTCCGCCTATAGATGTCGTCCTTATGGGAATGAGACGTGCTTCGCGGGAAAGCGTTCACAGGTTCCGGCCCGCCGGGAGGACGCCTTATCTGCGGCACCCTGCACTTAGCGGCCTACCTTACAGGCTTGCCTGTCGTAGCGGCTGTGTGAACCAGTCGTCCCGATAGGTGTAGGTTTGGTTGTCCACTGCGGCAGAATACGCTTCTAGATACAATCTGCTTCTCACCCGCACGGAGGGTACCAGGGCGATGTCGAGGATTCGTCTCATCAAATCATTCCGCAGACAACGGATTGGTTGGCATGGATCTGGATCGTGGGAATGAGCCGAGCCGTCCAGAACCCAACAAGAAACGTCCACGATCCCGTCGCTGATATTGCCCACTAAGCACTGTTGTGTCAGGATTACTCGGCATCACAGAGATTTCACGCAGATAGCCACAGACATTGATGGTCAGCGACTTGCAGTAGCAGCGCCCAGAACATCATCCATCGAAGCCAAAACGCATAGAGCGCTGACGGTGGCGACCATTCAGATGCTGTCACAAATCAAGTTCTCGAGAAGAACCGGTTGCGCTTTGCCTGAGATGCTATTAGGCTCTAGTCAGGGGTGCTGCTGCTCTACGAAGGCGGCTGCACCGATTGCTCGGCACAACCTCATCTTGCTGTTATTGAGGGAGGTGGCTTTGGACAGTCTAGTGCCCATAACGTCCCTCCCGCATATGCGACCAAAGCGTGGTTTTATGTACTTGGACAAAACACATGTTCACCCTGTAGTTATTGCAGGTCGATCTCTGCTCCCCTCTGCTTGGATATGTCGAGTCCACTAAATCAAGTCATCGTGTCGGCTGCTAACCGCACGCCAATCGTACAGGTCGTTATTTGGTTCTGTTTGGTGACAAGCTTTCTGGCTTTCGTCACTCATGCCAGTATCAAGTTATATGTTTTTCGGTCACTGAAAGCAGAATCGGGATTTCTTCTTGCGTCACTGGTAGGTATCAGTCAGGGGCGGGGTCGTCAATCTTCCAACTGACCTTCAACAGGTATTCTGCGTTGCGCAATCAGTCGCAGCATTAGCACAGTGTGGTTATGGTTTCGGAAAACCATCTGCGACCCTCAGTAGTGATGATGTACAATCAACTCTCAAGGTAATCTCTCATCTCTGAGAACCACAAACAGAGAGCTGATCCACACGCGAGGCTGAGTATGCAGCAACAGCAATGCTGTTTGTCTCGCTTGGGTTTTCAAAACTGGCCATCGTAGCTTTCGTACACAATTTGACACCCTCAAAGCTGCATCGCAAGATCAACTACGGCGTTGGAGCACTTGCATGTCTGTGGCTGGCTTGTGCGGTACTTGTAGCGATCTTCCAGTGTCGAGTCCCACGCACATGGGACAGAACACTTGATCAGTGCCTCGACCGAGTAAGCAGCACTATCGCAGCCTGCTCATTCATGCACTAATTTCCAACAGTTCACCTGGTGGAATTCGATCTCGATATTCAACATCGTTACGGAAGTTTCGATCATCGCACTTGAACTAGGAATCACAGCGCAGCTTCGTGTGACCCCACAGAGAAAAGCATCCATCATGAGTCTATTTGCATGCAGACTCCTGTATGTTCACGTTCACTCATGCTCCTGCAAGAACTGACAAGTCTTTCAGGGTTCTGGTGGCAGCTACGGTCCAATTGATCTATTTTCACCAAGAGAGCAACGACTCTTCTACGAAAGACGACTTGACACTGGGCTTCTGGCGGTCAACCATCTGCAACCAGATAGTACAGTGTCTCGCTATCATCACCACATGTCTCCCATATACCAAGATATTTATGGAGGGGTTCGAATCTGGGCTGATTCGCATTGACGACGGTCGAAGGCGAGGAGAGCACACTTCAAAAGGATACAGTGGACGCGAGTATCAACTCATGGATATCTCGCGTTCCTCGCAAGCGAAGCGATCCACACCGGATAAGTCCATCAACGTGTCGAAGAGCTGGGCAGTCTCTGTGGAGCCTGCTGAACGTCTTCAGCCTTCCTAAGCTTTAGGCTCATTCGATTTTTCAATTATTATGTTCGATCAGGCAGGCCCAAAATCGAATCACATGATCTATCCGACATCCGGTTTCTCGCTGATTCTTACTTGCTCGATTGAACAGACTAAACCGAAGATGATCACGCTGGATCGTAGTCTGAAATGCACACGGGATAATTAGGCGTTCACCTTGGTCGACGAAAATGTGCGTTACTTCTGAAGGATTGCTGCGGTTCGGTGTACATGGTGGGAAATTTCTCCTGTGGCGTTTATCCCTGTACAATGCCGCATCGTGTTGCGTACGCGCCTATGATTATCCGGCAGGTGTTCCAGACGTGCGGGACGGGACGGCTTGTCCCCCATTTGAACAATATCGCGCTGCACAATTGAGGCACAGCTCGCAGGGTACGGTTCCTCGGCTCTATACGCACAAGCCGCTTTCCATACACCTGATACTAGCCTCTGTCCTCGTCTTTCATATTTCGTTTCCTTCTTCACATACCCTCCCCCACTAGCAAACCATTCTGCAGCGATTACTGTAATTTTGGCCTCAAAATGGCGTCCACTCACTCGAAGGGCAACGATGTAGAGATGACGGTGTCTCCGAGCTTTTCTACCACCGACAAGCAAGATGACCTTGCGCTCGCAAGATTGGGCAAAAAAGCCGTCTTGAAGGTTGGGCGGCCCAAGACCATTTGCGTTCTGTCACTTGACTGACAAACTTGGTAGAGACGATTCGGTTTCCTCTCCATCTTGGGCTTCAGTTGCACAGTTTTGATCACCTGGGAAGGTTCTTTGGTGTAAGTCTTCATGGCACACTGTGACCCACCATCAACTAAAACAGCCAGATTGTTTCTCGTAGGCTTCCAAAATGGTGGCCCTGCCGGTGTCATCTATGGCTATCTCGTCGTCTGGCTGGGTACCGTATCCGTGTTCATGGTTCTCTCTGAGTTGGTTTCGATCGCACCTACGTCTGGCGGCCAGTATCACTGGGTGTCGATGCTGGCACCGCGGCGACTATCCAAAATCCTCAGCTACACCTCCGGATGGCTCACGCTTTGTGGATGGCTGGCTTCGCTCGGTTCTGGCGCATTCCTTACGGGAGGTCTGATCCAGGGCCTGCTGATCCTCTGTCAACCAGACACCTACATTCCTCAGAACTGGCATGTCACACTCCTCTACTGGGCGGTCATCTTGTTCTGCGTTTTCATCAACGTAGCTGCCGGGTGGCTATTACCTAAGTTTGAGGGTGCCCTGCTCGTCCTTCATATTCTTGGTTTTTTCGCTATTCTCATCCCCCTGTTGGTGCTTGGCCCTAAGGGCGACGCCAAAGAGATCTTTACGACGTTTGTCAACTTGGGTGGCTGGGACTCACAAGGTCTATCTTTCTGTATTGGTATTATGGGCAGTGTATTCGCCTTTGTTGGTGGCGATGGCCCTATTCATGTGAGTGCTGAATATTTCGCTTTTGATTTTTGGTCACTCACACGTCTCAGCTGTCGGAAGAAATCCACAACGCACAGGTGGTGGTTCCCAGATCAATCATGACGGGTATCGCTATCAACGGCTCACTGGGATTCGTTATGGTCCTTACCGTGTTGCTGCGTCTAGGCGATATGGATGCGGTACTTGCAGAGAACCCTGCTTTCCCGTTCATGGCCATTTTCCACCAAGCAGTCCAGCCGCGCTCCGGTGCTGCCGTCATGGCGTCCATCGTCATGGTCCTTACTATCAGCGCAAACGTAGGATTCTCAGCCTCAACTTCACGTATCTGCTGGGCTTTTGCAAGAGACAAGGGACTTCCTGGCTGGCGCCAACTAAGCAAGGTAAGGATACAAAAATGACAGTATACGGATGGTGCTGATATCGAAACAGGTCAGTGACAGGACTTCAATCCCTGTGAATGCCGTTGCTTTCACCAGCGTCATCGCCTGCTTCCTGGCTCTTATTAACATCGGTTCGACTACTGCCTTCAACGGCGTCATCTCAGTCTCCATCGCCGGTCTCTTCTCGTCCTACCTCCTGACCTCCTGCCTGCTTCTTTATCGTCGTTGCACCGGCGCGATTCTTCCTAGCAGCGCGGCGTTCGATAATGGAACACCGTCTGTGACTAACGACGGAATGGTGCGCGCAATCTGGGGACCCTGGAGAATTCCTGGTGCGCTTGGGATCGCGAACAACGCTTTTGCATGCGTATACCTTGCTTTTGTATTCTTCTTCAGCTTCTGGCCGAGCTTCAAGGAGGTCACGCCTGCGAACATGAATTGGTCGATCTTGGTGACGGGTGGCATCGCTTTGCTGAGCGCAGTGTACTACCTCGTTTGGGCTAGGAAGACGTACCATGGGCCTATTGTCGAGATCAGTCCGTAGAAGACCGCCCAGCTTTTGAGCATGGTGAAGAAGTCAGATAGTGTTAGTCGTGCAACATAATACCAAGTCTAGGCAGTAGACGCTTATCAGGCTGTTGATCACTGGCAGGTCGCAAGGCGATCAGCTCTCTAGGCTAATGTGGTGTTCGACACTGGATTCGTGGAGTTGTGCAAGGGACGTTGCAGCCGCGGCGCTTATTAGCGGCCAGGACCAATCGCCGGCCACCGTCACTGGACCGGTCGTCTCAGCCCCCAACGCCTTGCCGGAGCGTTGGTAAACTCTTAGCACAATTCCGGGGCGGTGCTCAACAGGCTCGAACCCAAAAACCAAAGTTGCTGCTCCCCAGTGCTTATGCTCTGTGATTCCTCTCTTCTAGTCAAATGTACGATGGCGCCCTTGCATTCAGCCCTGCTCTTCACCAGTCTGTTTGTCAGTTTCAATATTATCGCAGCGCAGTCTGGCTGTTTTTGGGCCAATGGCACAGAGAACCCTAGTCTTGACTATAGTCCCTGCGCGGGATCAGGCCTCACAAACATCTGCTGTTCAATAAGAGATGTCTGTTTGGACAATGGGCTATGCCGAGCAAATACAGGCTATTACTGGAGGGAGACCTGCACAAGCAGCAGTTGGGATACTGGCGCTTGTCAAGACTTGTGTGCATATAACGTTAGTACTCGCGAGCTGAAATTGTTGGATGTGCCCGTGGCTGATCACCTTGCAGGCTACTCAGAAAGCTACCGACCAGATTGTGACGCCGTGTGATGGAACAGCAAACTCGACAGTATGGTGTTGCGGCGAAAGCGACTCTTGCTGCGGACAGGATAGCACTGTTCCCCGCTACACAATTGCCAGCAAATTTGCTGCATCGGTCTCCACGACAGCATCGTCTGCGTCGTCTTTGGTCGCGCCTTCATCGACATTGACCTCAATCTTCGCCAGCACCACATCCGCAGCACTGGTCACCACCTCGGCGCCCGCTTCGGCGACTGGACGCTCAAGTCCGGCTAGCGGGCTGTCTACAGGCGCGAAGGCCGGAATCGGTGTCGGCGCAGCGATAGGAGCTCTTGCGCTGATCGCGCTCGGGATGTTCATCGCGAGGGCACTGCAATGGAGGAAGAAGCTTCGAGCGAAGGAGGAGATTGTATCGCCATCGCATGCTCCTGTGTCACACGGCGCGCCAGCTCTATACCAAGTAGAAGGCACGCCTGTGCTTGAGCTCGAGCAACATACGGCCGAGAAGCCAGCGACTGAATGGTATGGGAGACAAGACAACGTCCAGGAGCTTCCGGCGTCGAATGAGAGATGAGTGCAAACTCTGGGCAAAATTCGAAATCTGAACGAGGCGATCAGATTACCCTGTGAACAAACATAGCGAGTAGCTTATATGGATGCGCAAATATCCCCGCTTCATAACTAGCGATATCTTCGATCGGCCCATTTGCAATCCAAGAGTATGTTCCTCTCTGAAAGCTCCCTCTTGCAGCCATGAAAGCCTCCCGGGGCCTGGGTTTCTCACACAGCATTCGCGACAGCATCTGTTACGTAAATTGCGTCATGGAATGATACGGTTGCGATTGCGTCGAGGCGGTGTCAAAATCTCTTTTTCGGGTTGCCTTTGGAGGTGTGGTGTCGCGAATTGCTTGTAACCTTTGGAGGTGATGATGACCGACGGACGAACCTCCAAAGGTAGGTGCAGGCGACACAATCAACGCTAAGTTCCGGGCAAACGCCGGCCAATCATAGTGCACGCCATACTGAAGACGACCCGCGAACAAGGCATCTGAGCGCGGTATAAAGAGACCAACGTTCGCTCTGATGGTGTTGAGGAAATCAGACATTACTCTTGTATGAACATTCGGACACAGAGACAAGTCTAGCACCATGCAGTCTGAAGCGCACCCACTCGATCCACTGACGCCTGGAGAGGTATCAAAGGTCAGACCGAATCCGAGGTATAATCTTGAGCCTCAGGCTGACGACGAAACAGGCTGCAGAAATTGTTCGGCCGCTGTTTGGAGGTCATGGTTTGAACTTCAGGGTCATCACCTTGAAGGAACCCACAAAGGACGAGCTCATCACTTACCTCGAATCTGAGCATCGCGGCAATCGACCGCAGTCAACTCCCAGGCGATGTGCCCGTGTGGAGATACTTATCAAGAACAGGGAAAACAGGATTGATCTGCTTGAGCTCCTCGTCGACCTTGAGAGCGGTTCCATCAGCGAGCAGCAACACCTCAACGGCAAACATTCGTACATCGATTCTGCTTACATGAAAGACGTCGAGGAAGCCTGCATGTCTGATGCCAACGTCCAGAAGGAAATTTTGACACTGGACCTGCCACCCGAAGCCTCCGTCATTATTGAACCATGGGCATATGCGACGGATGGATCTAACGACATGTCACGCAGAATTACCATGGTAGGTTCCAGCATGTGTATTGAATGAACAATTCTTTGCTTACGCACAAATCTAGTGTTGGTTCTACCTTCGCCTTGTAGAACATCCAGACGCAAACTATTACGCATATCCTCTTGACCTCTGTGCTGAAGTATCGGAAGACCTTGAGGTCACCAAGGTCTATCGTCTGCCTTCATCTGCTCAAGAGCAGATCCACAATGAACCACGTCCGTTTGACAGGCAAAAAGTTCACTCAACTGAAACGAGCGAATATCATCCAGACTTACGACCATATCCTCGGACCTCCACGAAGCCGTACCAAGTCGTACAGCCAGAAGGACCTTCATTTCAAATCCGTGGACAGCAGGTGATTTGGGAGAAGTGGTCGTTCAGAGTCGGCTTCAACTACCGAGAAGGACTTACTCTGCACGATATTCGATATGACGACCGTAGCCTGTTTTATCGCTTGTCATTGGCTGAGATGTTTGTACCGTATGGTGATCCACGAGCACCCTACCCCCGGAAAGCAGCGTTCGATTTAGGCAACGATGGTGCGGGTATCAACGCCAATAATCTACAGCTAGGCTGCGACTGTCTGGGTAAGCCTTAGGTCACAAAAGTTGCCTAACATTGCTAACCACAATCTAAGGAACCATCAAATACTTCGACGGCTGGCACAACACCTCTGCAGGCTTGCCTCTTAAGCTGCCCAACGTAGTCTGCCTTCATGAGCAAGATGATGGTATTCTCTGGAAGCACACCAACTTCCGCACCGGACACGCGGTGGTCACCCGCTCTCGTGTTCTCGTCTTACAGACGATCATCACGGTCAGCAACTATGAGTACATCTTCGCCTTCCATTTTGGACAAGACGCTTCGATCAATTACGAAGTTCGCGCGACAGGCATACTCTCAACCGTCCCGATCGCTCTCGGGGACCCAAAACCACCCTACGGCACAATTGTCGCCCCTGGTGTGCTTGCGCCTTATCACCAGCATCTGTTCTGTCTACGTATCGATGCCGCAGTTGATGGCCACAAGAACTCGGTTGTAGTCGAGGAGTCGCAAACAATGCCGATTGACCATCCAGACGTGCACAATCCTTTTGGAGTTGGATACCAGACGCACACAAGCTATATCGAGAAGGAAGGCGGGTTTGACCTCGACATGACCAAAAATCGCGCCTTCAAAATCGTCAACGAGGCAAAGATCAACAGCATGACGCAGACACCTGTAGGCTTCAAGCTGCTCCCTTCATACAGCCAGATGCTACTCGCACACCCTTCTTCGTTCCATTCGAGGCGCTCAGAGTACGGAAAACACGCTGTATGGGTTACCAAGTACCGCGAAGGTGAGATGTTTCCATCCGGGCGGTATACGATGCAGTCTATGGGTGGCGAAGGCATTGCGAGCGCGATTGAGAAGAGGGCTGAAGACGAAAAAGAATCAGGTGTAAGAAATGAGGACGTGGTGGTGTGGCATACATTTGGGTCGACTCACAACCCGAGGATCGAGGATTGGCCGGTCATGCCATGTGAGAAGATGGTGGTCGGGTTGAAGCCAGTCAACTTCTTTGCATCTAATCCGGGACTCGATGTCGCACCGTCTACACAAGAGGTGAATAAGAGCGTACTGCATGACGGCGAAGCGTGCTGCTAAGCTTCGAGCGCATAAACAATGCGTGGTCACCGACCAATCGACTTTGGACGTGATTGCATGGTGTGTATCAATCCGCTGGTCGCAGACGGGCTCTCCAATTCCAGAACAAACCGAACACAAAAGTGCAATCCCTGTATTGAGAAGGAACCGTCAATGAAGATAGGCCAAAGTCTGACAAGTCTATCAGACCTTTTTTTTTTGTTAGACAGCCACTGTAGTTCTGGCAAACAATCTCCAAGCATTGCTATTGTCGTACCCTACTCTTGCTCTCACAAGAGAAACTTCGAAGCATATTGTCGACCACGGATTGGCTATAGACAAGCGTGTTCATCTCCGAGTAATGGCTGACACGCGACGCTGATGGCCTCAGAGCAACTGTTCGCCACAGGCATACCGGCCGCGTATCTGAATTCTCCAACGACGACACCACTAATCGCTAACGTGGTGCCGACAACAGTGCACAATATAATAGCCACAGACGAGAAACCGCAGGTAAAGACCTTGCGAGCCAGCTGGCGTGACAATGCACTCGTGATCTGCACCAGAAAGAAACTTCGCAAGCCAGTAAAACAGACCTGATAGTACGGTTATGAGGATTACCCCCTGAACCGGGAAGTCGAGTTAACATTTATCGCGTTGTTGTTTGATGGGCGAAATCATACGTAATGGTTGCGTGCAAGCAGACCATTTTGTGCCATGAACATGCTGGTATACGAGGCATTGAACGCAAGATAGAAGCAGGACAGCACGGCTTGGGGTGTAGTTGCCAATACAGTACCGCCTCCGAGGGACGTGCTTATGCTCATGAGGTTGTTTCCAGTCATTGTTTCGAAATCAACTCTCCAGAGTGAGATGAAGCCATTAAGCATTCTCGCAGCGAAACGACCATAGAGACGATGCGGGATATGATGGCTGAAACGTAGCTAAGAGTGGAAGCAGTTGAGTTCATCATAGCGAATCTTGACTTACAGGATGTAGGTACCAACCCATCTACGTGCTTGAAGCTATTTGCTACGTCCGACGGTACGGATCAAATTACCGGGCCGCAACACCAAGTCTGCCCTTCTTCGTCCCGTGTGTTTGTTCTAAAGCTCCTGCTCGTCCTGTCAAAACGTCTCCAAGCCTGCACGCTACCATCTTTCCATCTTCGACAATGCTGGAGAAGCTCAACGTCCTCTTCGTTCTCGTCAGTGTAGGACCCGTCGCGTATTCTGCGATACTTTGTGAGTGTCCGATGCACGACCATGGTGAAGAAGTTGGATTAGAGAGAGGTAGGCGATGATGGAGTGAAGGATATTGAGGGCTCACAAGGCTGACGTGTTAGCGTACTCTGCATGGCTTGACTAGCTCTACACAGTATTGATGGATCCAAGCCACCGGTGCAGATCTCCTGGAGATGGGGGCTGGGACGATCTTGGTGAGTAAGCTGACTGGGTCAGAGACGCACAGAAGGAACACAGAGAGATGGAAGATGGCGAACGATTGGAGAGAATGATGGCAGCTGACGATATTCGGCGCTTTCAGTTGCCTGTGAAGCCGAGCACGCACGCTCGCGTCATGGCTGCTACTTGGTCAAGCCTATGGCGGCTTCTATCTCATGCGCGATGTGGAGGAAAGCCGCAGCGTTTTCACCATCGGGCTCCGCGACCACGGTGGGTTTCCCACGGTCAGCATCATCGCTAATGCTACCGTGCAGTGGTAGTTCGCCAAGCATTTTCAAGTCGTACGTAGAACACATGTTCCTGATCTTGTCCATGTTGCCGAAGACGTCGTGTACAGAGCCGCAGCCCGGACACTTGAACCCAGCCATGTTGCACACCAGACCAAGCAGATTCACGTTGACCTTGTTGAACAGCTCCACGCCCTTGACGGCATCCTTTAGTGACAGGTCTTGCGGTGTGGACACAATGAGAGCGCCGTCCAGATTTAGCTGTTGGGTGATGGTGAGCTGCACGTCGCCAGTACCAGGCGGCATGTCCAGCACCAGAACGTCCAGACCACCCCAGTCCACCTCGTGGAGTAGCTGTTGCAGTGCCTTCATGACCATGAGACCACGCCATGCTACGGGCGAGGACTCTGGTACGAGGTAGCCCATGGACATGGACTTGAGGCCATAGTTTGACAGAGGGATAAGCTGGTTGTCTGCGGCTTTGTCAACGTCGAGGATGGAGAAGTGAGGTTGTGTGTATGCACTGACTGGCAGACAGACGCGGCTCGCCGGAGAGGTTGAGGAGGGTAGGTATGGACGGGCCGAAGATGTCCGTGTCGAGGATACCGGCTCTA
Source organism: Ascochyta lentis (assembly GCA_004011705.1). Classification (NCBI taxonomy): domain Eukaryota; kingdom Fungi; phylum Ascomycota; class Dothideomycetes; order Pleosporales; family Didymellaceae; genus Ascochyta; species Ascochyta lentis. Next base: position 1,455,782 of record RZGK01000007.1, read on the forward strand.
TGGCCGCGGCGTGCGAAGCTCAGGGCGAGGTTGACTGCGTGGTGCGTGTGAGCGAGTGATGACGTCGTGTCGTGTCGTGTCGTGTCTTGTCGTGTCGTCGTGTGTTGTGTTGCGCAGTGTGATTGTCTAGGCAGGAGCGAACATGTCACGAACCGGCAATGGTGCTTTTGCCCACCCCGCCTTTGGCCGAGGAGACAGCGACGATCTTCTTCACGTCTTTGATGCTCCGTCTCTGCGGCAGACCGCGTTGCATGCGCGGCAGCTGAGGAGGCGCGCCGGAGCGCGGGAGGCCCTGGCGACGGGGTCAGCCGTGGGCGCGTCACGCATATACATGTATGGTATGCAGTGTGCTGGCATTAGGCTCACCAGAGGATTCTCATGCTGCAGACAGCGCAGCGTCGAGAACAATCGTGGCTTCAACATGGCATGGTGTTGATGTCGACGACGACGTTGCCGTGTTGGCGGCCGGCCATGGCGGAGGTGACGCGCCTCCGAGGTCGTCGAGGACGCTAGCCTCGGACAACTTTTTAAAGTGGGGCGTTTTGAAGTTTGGGAAGGAACTTTGCGCCTGCACGCCTGCCGTCGCAACTACCACATAGTGCGCAACATGGGCAGATCCAAGATCAGAGGTTCGTTGAGAGACTGTGCATCACATGACGAGGGTGTTGACACGCGTTAGACTTTGACCCCGAGTCGCTACTCGATCCCGCGCCGAGCTCCAGCGAAGACGAGCGCTCTGACGCCGACCTTTCCGATGTCGACGAGGACGCCAACGCGGGGCGCGAGCACTACGTTAATGTTGGCAAGAGCAAGCTGCGGAAGAAGGAAGTCGCGCCCCTTGGCAAGCAGTATGCAGGAAAGGGCGTCAGCCGTCAGGACCTGGAGAACAGCGACAGCGACAGCGACAGCGACAACCCATTCGCCAAGGGCTTCGACGACATGGACAGTGAGGAGGAGAGCGAGGAGGCCGACTTTTCTGAGGGATTGAATGCTCTGATAGACGGACAAGGCGCTTCAGACGAGGACGAAGATGAGGACGAGGACGAGGACGAGGACATGGACAGCGAAGACGTGGACATGGAAGCCGCAGAGGCCCTGGAAGAGGGCGACAACGACGATGACGACGACGACGACGACGATGATGACGACAACGAAGACAACGACGACAACGCAAAGTCAGGGGCCGCTGTGCGCGACCTCATGAAGGACGCCAAGTCATTCACCTCGACGCTCGCTGCCGGTGCGCAGTCGGACGTGGCCAAGGGCCAGGCAGTAAAGACGCAGCGCAAGACATTCGACACGCTGCTGAACACGCGCATCCGGCTGCAAAAGGCTCTCATCTCAACCAACTCGATGCTGGCCGGACCCTACAAAGAAGAAACGGCGCCTGATGCTTCCGTATCGGCCGCTGAAGCTGCTGCCCTTACGTTGCTCAATAACCTGACGGACCTGCGCATCTCGCTCGAGGAGTCACGGACGGGCGAGAAGCGCAAGCGCACCACCTTGGACGCCGACACGTCGTCAGCCGACATGTGGGCTTCGATACGCGGGACCGACAAGTCGGCGCTGCCGCACAGGAAGGCCGTCCTCGAGCGCTGGTCTAACAAGACCAAGGCTACGACCGTCACCAACAACAAGGCACGTCTCAACGCCTCGGCGCAGCAGACGCTCACCGAGGTGCTCGATGCCCAGCTCACATCGGCGCACCTCATCACGCGCACGCAGACACCCCGGTCGTGCGCCCCGCTGCAGTCGGTCCACAAGGCTGCGCAGCCGGACGCGGCCATTTACGACGACGCCGACTTTTACGGACTGCTTCTTAAGGAGCTGCTGGAGCAACGATCAGCGGACGTGAACGCCCAAGGAACGTCCGAATTTGTGGTGCAGGCACCATGGCAGGTAGCGAGAGAAGCCAAGACCAAGAAGGTGGTGGATACGAAAGCTAGCAAGGGCAGGCGGCTACGGTACACGGTGCAGGAAAAGCTGCAGAACTTCATGGCGCCCGAGGAGCGGGGCGAGTGGGGGGAGAGGCAGCGAGACGAGCTGTTTGGAAGCTTGTTCGGCAAGCGACTGAGGCTGGGTGAGGAGGAGGTGGAGAGCGAGGGGGAGAGCGAGGGGGCTGCCGAGGAGGCAGGGCTTGTGTTGTTTAGGAGTTGAAGCGATGATAGGGCTTGTTAAGAGATGAAGCCATGCAAGGCTTGTTAAGAGGTGAAGCCATGCAAGGCTTGTGTTGTTCAAGAGTTGGAGCAATCACTCAAACTGTGCTATGCCAACATCAATGCAACCATCAAGGAACCAAACGAGAGGATACAGGGCTGATTTACACCATTGACATGTTGCATGTTTCACGACAGTGAAGTGATTCGTATGCCCATCTGTAATTACTAGCCTACTAACAAGTACAAAGGGCGGCCCAAGCTCGGCCAAAACTCAATTCACACCACCAACGCATGTCGAGACGAGGGCAACCCAAGCCAGCCGACTTCAACTGACCCGCCGGCGCTCTCTCTTAACATCCATCAATCCCTCCATCGCCACCGCCATGAACACCATCTCGCCGCCGCCCGAGTTCAAGCGCATCTCGGGCTCGAAGCGCGTGTTTGGCGTGGTGCTCGGCCTTGCGGGTGCGGCTGGCGCAAATGCACTGCTCGGCTACTCCGTCTTCAGCTTCTACACGCGCAACACCAGCTTCGTGCCCTACGACACGTCGTCGCCCGACCTCGCCACGCCCGTCGCGACCAAGCACAACCCGCTCAACAACAAGCCCGTGTGCATCGACCACGCCGTCAAGACGCTGCCGCTGCAGCCATTCCGGGCGCGCTATGGGCTGAAGGACGGCGCCGCGGTACCTGTCGACCGCCTCACCACCGACTTCTGCAGAGGCATCTGGAGTGGCATTGGCTTCCGCGTCCAGCGGCGCTACCTCGAGCGCAAGTATCGCGCCCTGCCCGGCCGCCAAGACCACCTCTGGGACCTGCAGCAGCTCGAGAAGAGCGAGTACCGCGTTGGCGACATCATCACCGACCACTTTGAGGTCGTCGAACACACGCCCAATAAGGTACGTCGATGGTTTTTGTTGGTTCTTGTTGATTCTTGTTGATTCTTGTTGATTCTTGTTGATTCTTGTTCATTCGATCCTGTTTCACTCGGCCTGATCCTGTTTCACTCGGCCTGATCCTGTTTCACTCGGCTGGATCCTGATTTACTTGACTCGATCCTGTTCCACTGCATTCAGTTGAAGCCTTCTTGTCACACCTCCACTGACGTGCCCAGGTCATCGTCAGGTGTGGTGACTCGCCCCTCAACCAGGACCACCGCGCCTCAGACGGCCTCTTCTCCATGGAAGTCTCGACAGACGCCGCAAAGGACACGGCCACGTTCCATCTCAAGAGCGTCTTCGTCAACACCACCCCCGACGGCAAGGACCTCGAGCCGCTGCCGTGGAACTTCCAGCTGGCTCACAGGTGGTACACAAAGCTGTGGATGGAGGGGGCCACACGCAAGATGTTGACGCAGTAGACCGAGTCCAGTGAGCAACCTCGCTCTGACACGCCTCCCACGCCGCACGACCATCAACCGTCAGTGCATGTACCATATACCAAGCCATGATACGCACCCATCAGCCATTGCATCTCCACTCCCTTACTCGCTTAGCACACCACCTCCCACCCGCACGTGCATTGCCTCTACACCTCCCATCTACACCGCACCAGCCTTTCCACATTCAGCTCGCGCCCTTGCGACTTGCCTCGCCCTCCACCTGCCTCCGTGTGTCCGCCAACACGCCCGCCCCATCGTGAATCTTCTGGAAGCAACCTCTTGGCCGCATCGAGGCGCAACGGAGCCAGTGTTCCGTACCTGACATACGTCAAGCACCTCGCTTCCTAGCCTAGACACATCTTCTCGTCCTTTACACCCGTGGTAATCTATCGCAGCCAATCACGAGCACGCAAGCGCCATCTGGCCCCACTCGCTAAACGTGAAATAAACGAGGCGGCTGTTTGCGCCCGTAGTCCCCGCATAAACCTCACCACCATCCCCAATCTTGCCATAGTGCTCGTGACTTGACTTATTATAAGAGGGGTTGACATGAGGTCTTGCATGGGAGCTGGGCAGATGTGCCTTGCTATAAGAGGCACAGCCAGGCAAAGGCCCTCTGGTCAAACCAGCTCTCTCCTGCATCTCGAGCCTCCTCGGTCAACATGTTCGTTCCGCTTCTGTGGTTTGCAGGCCTTGCCACAGCCATACCGGCGCCCGCTGCAGCACCTGCTGCCGGGTACCGCTTCCTAGGCAGAGTCAACCCAGCCACCAAGGAGCTCACTTGGCCCGGCACAGGCGTCTCCTTCACCTTCAAAGGAACGTCCGCCACCATCAATCTTGCCAACATCGTCGGCGATAACAGTTTCGACTTGATCGTTGACGGCAAAGGACCCACCGAGATTGCAAAGGTCGTCAACGCTACTGTCTCCATTCCCAAACTCGCAAAGGGCACCCACACCGTCGTTCTGCGCAGACGCTCCGAGACGGCGCTTGGCACTGTTTCCATCGGCAACGTCACTACGGACGGTTCTTTTGTCGCGGAAAAGGCTCTGACCCGCCAGATTGAGGTCATTGGCGACTCCATCACAGTCGGGTACGGCCTCGACGGCACCAACCCATGCACCAACAACGCCGCTGTCACAAACAACCCGAAAACATATGGCGTCCTGGCAGCCAACGCGCTCCATGCCGACTATCAGGTCATCGCCTGGAGCGGCAAGGGCCTCGTTCGTAACATTGCTTCGACCACTCCTGACACCAGCCCTTTGATCCCCGAACTCTACACCCGCTACGGGGCCAATGATGCTACCGGCAGCTACCCATTCCCTTCTTCTTGGAAGCCCAGCGCCGTCGTCATCAACCTGGGAACCAACGACTGGAGCTACCTCGGCTACAACGCACAGGGACAATCGTACGCTGCGCGTGAAGTTCTCAGCCCCTCTGCCTTCACAACCGGACTCGTCAAGTTTGTCAAGCAGATTCAGACCCGCTATCCGGCAGCACAATTTTTCCTGCTCAACAGCCCCATGCTGAGCGATAGTTTCCCAACCGCGGCGGATGCGCAAAAGACGAACCAGACCAAGGCCGTCCAGGACGCGGTAAAGCAGTTGGGCGCGAAGGCGCATTTCGTGGATTGGCCAAGTCAGGGCAGTGAGGTTGGGTGCGACTATCATCCCAATGCTGCAACGCACGCCGCGGAGGGCACGGTGCTAGCGGCTGCCATCAAGGCTGTGTTGAAATGGTGAGGAAGGCATGTTGGCTCGAGGGGGACATAGTTTTACACCAGAAATGATACTACTATCTACTTCATCCAGGCAGCGACGGATAGGCTGATAATGCTGGTGTGCCTCCAGTGTGGACAAACAAGACGTTTTTCGCTTCACTGAACGCCCCTTCTCGTGCTAGGCCCAGAAGGCCTGCGACGGCTTTGCCCGTGTAGACTGGGTCAGTCAGGATACCTTCTGTACTCGCAAGCAGCTTGATCGCATCCTCGGTCTCTTTGTCAAGGCGGCCATACGACCCTGCGTTGTAGCGCCCGTCGAGCTCAAAGTCGTTCGCATTGATGTCCTCCTCTTGCACCCCAATCAGCTTGGCCGTGTTGCGGGCCGATACCAGCACCACCCTCGCTGTCTCGTTCAGATCACAGCTTGTAGCTTGCATTCCAATAAGTCTCCTCGCCAGCGCATTCACTCCGCCCTTATCGCCTTGATGGATCAGTTTAAATCCCGCCACCATGCCACCTAACGTACTCCCACTTGCCGTCGACACAACAATCGCATCAAACGTGACGTCCAGTTCCTTCTCTTGCTCCTCCAACTCAAATGCCCATCTAGCAAAGCCCAGACCACCCAGCCTGTGCATGCTCGCGCCCGAGGGAATGAAGTACGGCGTCCCACCCTCAGCCTTGATCTTCGCCATCTCCCTCCTGGCAGCCACCTCATACGCCAGCCCATCTCCCCCTTCTGCATGTGCCTCTTCCTTATCCTGTGGTGTGGAAGGCTTCCATTGTGCCCCGAGTACCGCATTGATCTGCACATTCCCCATGTGGTCGTAAGCATGTCGGTCCTCGGCCGACGGATTCCCAATGCTCGGGTCTGGCGTGAGGATTGTTTTCATCCCAAATCGGTTCCCTGCCGCCGTAACCTGCCGCTGACTGTTGCTTTGCAATCCGCCTACGGTCACTAGATGAGTCGCTTTCTTGGCTATCGCATCGGCCATGACGTATTCGAGTTTGCGCACCTTGTTGCCGCCGTAGGCAAGCGCGCTGTTGGTGTCTTCATGCTTGATCCACAGATTGGGTACGTTGGTATTGAGTTGTCGGGATAGGTGGGTGGTGAGATTCTTGAGTGGCTCGATGGGGGTCGCAAAAGGATACATGAGAGCCGCGCGTGGCATGTCGGCCAGGGGCCGTGGAAGCCGTAATGTATGTAATGCCATGGTGATGTTTTGACCTTGAGGTCTAATCTTGGTTGTGGAGTTGATCGAGTCTTCAACGGCGAACCTGAGCTGGGAGGAGCTTCCTTTAGGTGCCGTGCTCAGTTGGTCAGATGACGTCATGGTCAGCGTCTCGTGAATGAGCCGATGGTGTAACTCGTCTGCATCAGGGTGTGAGTAGGCCGAGCTCTCGGTATGGTTTGAATGGATTCAGCCACACGCGTTGATATCTGAGCTGCGGATAACCGGTAAAAGAACCAATCTCGCCATGATCCTCGCCGCTTGACACGAGAACATCCACTTCGATTTCCACGTGTTCAAGACTTGCTGAATGTTGGTCCAGTGTTTTTTTGAGGTCTTCCAAATCTGCAGGTGTCGAGAATCGCAGCAGCGCTAGGTTGAAGCTTACGTAGCTGAAGCGTTGAAGAATCTTACATGGCGCCATCATCCAAGCCACGGTTTTCCAGTTCAGGCGACAGGATCGAAAGCTCAAATCATCAACGTTAGAGAAGGCCTTCGGAGGAATACCCAGGCCCACGGCACGCACTTCGGGTTCTACGAGGCTGCAAAGTTGGAGCGTCCGCAGGGAAGGCAGACGCATCAGGACAATAACGTCGTCGAACTGCATACATGCCATTGTGATACTCGCCGACTTCAGATGGCAAAAGTCATGTGGCACCCTCATCCGAATGGGATCAATCCATCTTCTGCAGCTTCTGACATCATCACCGTACCATTTGTCAATGACTTCAACCTTTTGCAGATTTGGCGTATGCAAGAGCACGGTCGTGAAGAAAGAGTCGGTAAGCTCTCCGTTGCCTCGAGCGTCTTCTATGGCTTCTGCACACCGGGTAGCGAAAGTAGAGACTGGGTAGTGAAAGGCACGAAGAGTGTTCTGAAGGTCGTTCGAGTCGAACACGGAGATGCGGTGTTTTGCAAGCGTGCTGTAGTCCCATCGCAAGGTCTTGACACAAGCTGCTAGATCTAAGCGCCTGGTGAGAGTCGTTACATAGCGACTGGTGATGCTTCCGTAGCTGGTCAGATACTTCTCGTATAAGAAAGGAGTGGCGATGCGGTTCAGGCGTCGGTTCATGCGGCAAAGCCCAGCAAGACCTTGCTGTGGCTCAACGAGCGAAATGATCTGTGCTAGCAGCTCCTCCGGTATTGCATCCATCGAAAATTTCAAGATGGGTTGTGGTATTGCCAACGTGTAATGTTGCTGATGTGTTACTGATGGAAACACGCTCCTCATTCGGGAGGGCGTGCCGTCGCTTCCCTGCAAAATCGAACAGTGACGCTACTACGTACCGAGCTAGAAGCGAACACCTACGCGTTCCCAAGAGGCGTGGATTTTGACAAACCCTTTTCTTACTCTAGAGACAATGATGAACATCCACCTGGCATGCTTGTCTGGGAGACGTGCTTTGGTAGGCTACTGAGAACACACCCCCACTGTAATGCACATCTCAGCATAAGAGAGCTACAAAAAGCAAATTCGAGATTTCATCTGCTAGGGCATCTCCTTTTGCACGTGGACCGAGGATGATTCCACTAAATCACACTCAAGAAACCCATCGCGAAGGCGCTTGTGCCCAGTAGCAAGACTGGGGCTGCCAGAGTTCTGGTCATCGAGGTGCCCGTTTCAGCTGGACACAAGATCCTTGCGCATGTCGAGGCGACAACGCTAAACTCAATCGACCCGTTCTACGATATGCATCCGCTTGCAACCATGGGATGGACTGTCGGCAGCAAAGTTACCAGAACATCGCCGCTGTTGGTCAGGTCTTCTAGGGAGATGGCGTACAGCGCCAAGAAACAAACCAAGGAGTTCCTTGCGCGGACTCGAATGTCACATCACTATACAATAGCAAACGTGTCCATGCAGGCAGGCTCTGCGCAAGTCGCCGGGTCAAGGCCGAGAGAGCCCTGGACTTGGAATGGTCAATTCGGGCTCTTCAAACGTCTGTTGCAGACTAGCTTCTGAACAACGCAAGCCTGATGGTTGGTTGCAGAATCGAAAGTGGAGGCAAACGGATTGCATATCCCAAGGGTCGGGGAGATGGTAAGCAATGTCGGTGAGTCGGTGTTCGTGACACCAATGGACTCCAATTGGTGCTGACGTCACACGCTCAGTACCTTAGTCTATCTCACAACTTCCTTTGCTCCAGCCTTGCCACCTTGCGCATTCGCCGGATAACACCACGTTGAACTCCCATCACACCTCTCTCACGGCTGTGCGCGACCGACACTAGACAAATGTGGAACGTGGCTACCGCGCTAGACCTGCCATTGACAAGCTGAAGATCACGAGGGTGGAGCCGTAGAGCCCCGGACTGATAAGCGGCACTTAACATGGCCGGATTAGTTAGCCTGGCAGCTTTAGCGGTTAGGCGGTGTAGAGAGGACTCTGAGGGCAGCGAACGGGTGCTTGTCGTGTGACTGATGGTGGCTACAACGGTGTGAATGGATCGTCGTAGCTCTGTGCTGTGCCTTGGGGGCGTATAAGATGCGCACTCCCGGACCCCCATTTGTCGTGTGCTTGACACTTCACTCCATTTGATCACATGCTCGCGTCGCTAGGTCGAGTCCTCGCTTTCTTAGCAACAGCACGCCTAGCTTCCGGCTCGAGCAGCAGCGAACAGGACCAATTCAAAGATGTAGAGTGGGACGACGACAATTGGACAATCTTGACGCATGCCTTGGATCAAGGCCATTACCAATCCCGCCTGACTCTTGCCAACGGGTATTTCGGCATCAATGTCGCCTCTGCGGGACCTTTCTTTGAGGTCGACGAGCCTGTAGCTGGTAACGTCATCAGCGGGTGGCCGCTCTTCAGCAGACGACAGACCTTCTCAACAATCGCGGGCTTCTGGAATAGTCAGCCACGAACAAATGGTACAAACTATCCTTGGTTGTATCAATATGGCTGGGAGAGCTTCGTTGCCGGTATACCGCATTGGAGCGGGCTTCAGGTTGAAGCGAATGGAGAGTTGCTGAACGCATCGGTCAACCCAGATCACATCACGGACTTTGTCTCGAGCCTTGATGTGAAAGCTGGCATCGCAACCTGGCGCTACTATTGGAAGCCTGGTGGTTTCGGAGAAGGGATCATTGAAGTGAACTTCCAATTATTCGTCCACAAGCTCTATGTCAATAAGGCCGCAGTCAGACTACGACTTACAGCGACCCGTGATGTTAACGTCACGGTATACGATATACTCGACGGTGATTGTGCTGTTCGATCAGAATTCGTGGATAAAAGGTTCGAGGAAGATTCACCAACCATTTGGTCGGCTGTCCGACCCAGCGGCATCAACAACGTTACAGCTTACGTTTATTCGACGCTGGCTGGCAGCGACTGGGTCAACTTTGACACCCGCCAGCAAGTTACAGAAGGGTTTTTCAGCGAAGGAAACGGTTCGACGATCGCTCAATCCGTGGAAGTAGAGCTGGCGGCATGGCGACCAACTGAGCTGACCAAATTCGTTGGCATTGCCTCAACGGATGCTTTTCCCGACCCTCAAGCCGTTGCAGAGCACGCCTCCAAGTCGGGTAGTGAACAGGGCTACTACTCACTGTTGCATTCACACATTGAAGAATGGGAATCTATACTCACCCCGGACTCGGTGGATGACTACTATCTACCCAACGGCTCACTCCCCAAAGATCCGAACATTCAGGAACTTCACGTTCTGGCCCGCACAAATCCATTCTATCTTCTCTCGAACATGATCGGGCCAAATGCAGTTGCCGCAGCTGGCAACAATACGCAGCTCAACATTTACAGTATTCCGGTCTGCGGCCTGGGCTCTGATTGCTATGGAGGTATGATTTTCTGGGACGCTGATGTTTGGATGGCACCTGGTATCCAAGTCTCACACCCGCAACACGCTCAGAATGTCATCAATTACAGGGTTGAACACTTCGAACAAGCGCAGAGAAACGTCGAGACATCTTTCACATCGAGCAAGAATCAGACCGGGAGGTTTACACCTGGTGGCGCAGTCTATCCGTGGACCAGTGGCCGGTTCGGAAACTGCACAGGAACGGGTGCTTGCTTCGATTATGAGTATCACCTCAACGGTGACATAAGCTTAGCGTTCAACAATCACATGATCGTCACTGGTGATGAGATATACTTCAACGATACCTTGTTACCTATCTCGAATGCCATCGCCCATTTCTTTGGACAAGTGTTAGACTTCAACGAAACTTCGGCTGCTTTTGAGCTCTGGAACGCCACAGATCCCGACGAATACGCCAACCAAGTAAATAACGCTGGTTATACGACTGCGCTCATTCAACGGCATTTCACCGAAACAAACCAGTTCAACGAGTGGTTTGGAATGAGAACAAATGAGAGCTGGGCGGAGAAGGCTGCCAAGATGAGACTTCCTACCAACGAAGATGCGGGTATCATTGTGGAGTATGCAGGCATGAACGGCTCTGTAGAAGTCAAACAGGCAGACGTTGTTCTTGTTGACGATTTACTACACTACCCTAATCCCTACAGTCTGTCCAACCTTGACTACTATGCCGCAAAGCAATCTCTTGACGGGCCAGCCATGACATACTCGTCTTTTGCAGTCGTTGCAAATGAGGTCTCCCCATCAGGATGCTCGAGCTTCACGTACAATCTGTATTCTTCATCACCATACGTGCGCGCCCCATGGTATCAATACTCCGAGCAGCTGATCGACAATGTTCAGCAGAACGGAGGTACACATCCTGCGTTCCCTTTCCTGACCGGTATGGGTGGCACGAACCGCGTCGCCATCTTTGGGTACTTAGGCCTTGGCCTCTATTACGACAGGCTGGATATCGATCCCTCGCTCCCACCACAGATAGAGTACCTGGATTATCGGACATTCTATTGGATGGGGCATGGCATCAACGCAACATCGAACAGTACCCATACAACACTTGCTCGCCTGCCTCGAGGCCAGTACACGCTTCCCACAGTCAACACCTCCTACTTCGACAAACCCATCCCGGTCACAGTTGGCACCCGCAGCGGTCGCAATAGTACAGCGTATGAACTTGGCAATGTACCTCTTGTTGTTCCCAACCGTCACACGGGGAAGATTCTGACCGTTGCTGGCAACGTGCTGCAGTGTGGTACTCTTCTTCCACCTCCTCAAAGGAACAAGCCTGGCCAGTTTCCAATTGCAGCAATCGACGGGGCAGCGAGCACCAAGTGGCAGCCCGAATTTTCAAACGTGACGAGCTTTCTTACTGTGGACCTTGGCGATGCATCGTTCTACCCTGTCAACAAAATCGCGATGGACTGGGGCAACCAACCACCTTCGCACTTTGAGATTTACTTCACCAACTCGTCACTGCCGCCATTCTCTACTCAAGCAGAATTCGATGGAATTAGGAACGTCACGCGAACTGTGGTACAGATCAGCGCGCCATGGGATCCTGTAACCGCGTATGAGATCAAGACGTACGTGGGAAATCAAACAAACATCACCTTGGCGACAGGTGTTTGGAGTGGACGGTATGCGCATTTAGGCATCACGGGTAATCAACACAGTGCGAATGCATCAAGCGGTGGAACAGTAGCAGAGTGGAACCTAATTAGAGAGACGTAGAGACGAAGACCTAGTAGAATCATGCAAGCAACCTACAGCTAAGTTAGTTAATATTACTAAGACCCTACTAGCCTTAGGGTATATAGCTAGTATGTAGTATAGGAAACAAAGTTAGTGTAGATTATTACAAGGTATTTTTTTTATACGTAAATATATAAGGCAGACTTTACAAGCATAAAAAAAGTAATCTAGAAAGCAACTATGTTTAAGAAGAAGTAAACAAAATAGCAGATAAAGAGCTATAAGAGAGTAGAAATAGCTACTTACTTATAGTAAAGAGGCCTAAGCTCCTAGATAGCTAGTAAAAAAAAGGCCTTAAGTCCTAGGTGCTGAGTAAAAGGAGGCTAAAAGAGGCTACTAAACTTTTTAACCTTCTACTTCTTTCTTAGAAGTTGTAGTTATAGTTTTAGTTAAATTTATAATAATATTTTTTTACTATACAAATACTAAGACTATAACTATGTTCTAGCTGCTGTTGTATTTACTACAGAACTTTTAAATAATTAATACATTAGAAGGTTTTGCGCAATGCTTAATAATTTAGCTTTTTTCTATACTCCTCCCTTTGTAGAGTGCATGTTGAGCGGAAAAACTATCCCGAATTTCCCCGCACCTACATGCAGAAGGATGCGCGTTATGTTATCGCTAAAAAATCTCTGTCATCTAGCGATGATGACCGCGGGAATAATGACTGCTTTGTTGCGTCGCAACTTCTCCCCGCGTCCCCAGCCTTGAGCCATCGTCTTCGCTCTGGTTGTGCAGCATCGCCTGTCCTTGTATCAGTCACTTATCGACGTCACGATTAAAAAATGATAGCTGTCAACGCCGCGGAGCCAGACAACCGGCATTGGAAAAAGCAGGATCATATCGATCGAGAGAAACGCATGGGAGAATGGTCAAATACGCACAACGTCGAGGTTGAGCGGGAAGCTGGACATGTTGATGTCAAGGTACATGAGCAAGAACACGGGGAGCACGGTCAATCCGCTCTTGCGAGAGTATTTTCGCGGAGATCAGCCGCTTCTTTTGATCCAGGGCCAGCTCCAGATGGAGGTACAACGGCATGGGTACAAGTTTTTTGTACACATCTCACAATCTTCACGACCTTTGGTTTCTTCACTTCGTTCGGCGTCTACCAGACATATTATGAGAACACACTCGGAATCTCTCCATCAACCATATCTTGGATCGGCTCTATTCAGGTGTTCTTCCTCTTTGGTATTGGAGCCTTCACAGGACGGGCGACCGACGCAGGACTCTTCCGGCCTGTTTATATTGCTGGCGCAGTATTTCAACTTGTTGGCGTCTTCACTATGGCCGAATCTACGAAGCTTTGGCAGCTGTTTCTATCGCAGGGAGTATGCCTTGGCCTTGCAAACGGCCTACAGTTCTGCCCCTCTATGGCCTTGGTGTCGACCTACTTTGTGAAGAAGCGTGCGTTCGCGCTGGGTCTAACAGCACTAGGCTCTTGCACTGGGGGTGTTGTCTTTCCGATCGTCGTGCAACAATGTCTGCCAAAACTTGGCTTCTCATGGACTATTCGCATACTTGGCTTCATAATGCTGGTCCTCAACATCATCACGATCACGCTGTTTCGAACGCGGCTACCGCCACGCAAAGCGGGACCCATCGTTGACTGGGAGTCTTTCAAAGAGGCACCATACTCTTTGTACTGTGCTGGCATGTTTTTCACGTTCTGGGGGTTGTACTTTGCCTTCTTCTATATCGGCTCATATGCTCGTAGCCTTGGTGCGAGCTACCAGCAGTCCATTAACTTGCTGCTTGTGCAGATTTGTATGGGTTTCGTCTTTCGACTTCTGCCAACGTACTATGCAGACAAGATTGGTAGCCTGAATACCCTTATTCCCTTTGTCTTCATCTGCAGTATAATGATGTTTGGCTGGATAGGAGTTCACTCAGTTGAAGGCCTTTACGCATTTGCGGTAATTTATGGGTCTGCTAGCGCTGTTATCCAAGCTCTATGGCCTGCTGTCATCGGTTTCTTGAGCCGCACTCCAGACTTGAAGAAAGCCGGAGTGAGAATGGGGATGGCTTTTACAATCGTTTCGTTCTCGAGCTTTACGGGTCCTCCACTAGCAGGTGCGCTCATTCAATACCATGGTGGAAGTTACACGTATGCGAATATTTGGGCAGGGACATCGTTCTTTGTGGGCGGCTCCTTACTTGTTGCAACTCGCTATGCACTAGTGGGATGGAATTTGAAAGGTAGAACGTAAATGTCTCAACATTTCCAGGGAGAATTGGTTATCTTGATGCTCTCGGTGTAATCGTTCAATGGACACCCACTAGCAACAGCTTTGCAAGCACAACGCCACAACGATACGCAACGTAAAGATGGCAACGGTAAATTTGATCTACTGAACAACATTGCTTGGTAACACAACACTAATCAAATGATGGTCTATTGCTCACAGGACAACAGCATTCTCGAAAACGCTGCGATGGGTTGCTTTCCATACCCTGTTGAGTTAAAGCTTATCGAGCATCCAGCATGAACGTTGTGACTCTTCCCACTACGCTCCGCACAAGAAATCCCTCCCCATGACACCTTTTGGGTAGTCATGAAATCTTGGATCAAAGCACGTGCTTTGTTTCAAGCCCCCAATGACCCTCCAAAGCTCATGTCCCAGTCTCTCCACTTTGCCACGCCTTTCAGCTATGGATATAAAGACAGCGTAGCCTTCGGACAATTTCTTGGGTGATGGGCTTCGGTACCTACCAGCGAGAAGTCTCCTTCCCGGTTCCTATTCCTCTTCTTCCCGCCCCCCAGCCGGGTCGCGATTGGTCCTTCGACTGTGGCGTCCAGCTTATCCACGAACAACCCCAGAAGCGTATACAATGCCACAATGACAATTTCTTCGACGAGAGACACTGCAAGCCTGACTGAAACACTGTCAGTCGCGATGCTGAACATATGATTGCGCAAGAATACTGATAACAGAGAGTAGATTAATCGCACGAGTGTGAGGGGTACTGCCAGCGTAATGGCTAAAAGTACGCGACGCTCCTTGCTTGGAACATTAGAGACGTCCTTTACAGACAGGAACAAAATGATGTTCATGCCTACAAATCCAATGATGTACATTGTGACAGCAATCTTGCTCGTAGTGGGAATGCGAGAAGTCCCACTGGCGTTAACTCAAACGTTCCTTGAGCCGCCGACGATAGCCAGGACCACTCCGGCAAACAAGACAAGTTGTATGATACGAAAGTGCCGCGTGGTGAACATTGGTGTAGAGTTGATGTTGATAAGGTCGACGAACCGAGATGGGAGTCCCAAAGTTGCAAGCAGCAACAGTGAGAGGCCTACGGAGTCTAGAAGCAAGATTGTTTTCAGTAGCGAGGCTGACTGATTATAGTTCGACACGAAGTGACATATGCTGCCGATAGTTCGTGTTATGCACAGGACAAGGGTGTAAATCCATCCGCTGCTGCGGTTCAACCCATGTCGGTAACAAACGAAGACCGATAGGAGCGCAAAAGGTATGTAAAATATGAGCTCAGTGAGGGCGATAGAGTCTCGAATGTGCCAGTTCATGTGTTCTGGGGACGTAGTTCTTGGTGCGATAGTCGGCAGCGTCTTTGGCAAGGCTGGCTTGGGAACTAGGGCAGTCTGCTCTCATGGGCCAAGCAAGGCGCGCTTACGCAAAAGCACTGACGGAAACGAATGCTGCTCTCTCGCAGTCCTTGTGTCGGTCTTGCTAGTAAGCCTTTACGAGGCCATAGTCTGGTCTGATGCCGGTACACCAGAGAACTGGACGACTCACACACGTGGCGCCCTAGCACTCATCAGGCTTCGCGGAAAGCAACAGCTGGATAGTCTTGTTGGTCGACAACTTTTCACACAAGTTGTCAACATTATTTGTGTTGACAGCCTCAGGTCAAGCAAGCCGCTGCCTCTAGACTTGCTCCGACTTCAGGTTGCCGCTCTACGGTATGAGGATGAATGCCCACGGTTCAGAATGAGCAGTTCCACCGGTGAGCTGGCGAGTTTGCTTGCGGACATCGCACAAGGGTACATGACGCCAGAAAAGATCGTGGAAACGACGCAGGCCATGGATGCAAAGTATGTCACTTTCCTCTCCATGCTTCCCATTTCGTGGCAGTATGAAGAAGAGACACTTAACGAGGCGCATCCGGGAATATATGGAAGAACGATACATCGGTATCTCAACAACCGTGCCGCTCAGTTCTGGAACTCCTACCGCATGGCACGCATCTTTTTGAACGGAGTAATGCATGGCCACGCTCGTCATCTGCCGTCTTCAGCTAGTTTGCTGTTGGTGCAAGCGAATAATAACGTACAGCAGATGGCTGAGGACATTTGCGCTAGTGTTCCTCAGTTCATCAGACCAAAGCACTTCTCTGTTGCATCTGCCGCCACATTACTTTGGCCATTGTCATCGGTCAGAGGTGCAAATCTTGTTCCCCAGGGTTTGCGTGACTATGCCGAGGAAAGACTCAGGTTTCTAGGTCGCGAGCTACGCATTCCTCAGGCAGAAAAAGTAGCTGCTCGTCGCGAAGTGGGTCCGTTGCAAGATAGACTGCACATGTTCTACCTGTCATGAACAGTGCCGAGACTGGTGGATCGAACGTACATTTGGTCAATTAAGCTTCCACCGTCAACCTCGACAAACTTCCGGCAGCTTCAACTCGGATGATTGGCATGTATGCCAATTGACATA
Organism: Ascochyta lentis; assembly: GCA_004011705.1. Taxonomy (NCBI): domain Eukaryota; kingdom Fungi; phylum Ascomycota; class Dothideomycetes; order Pleosporales; family Didymellaceae; genus Ascochyta; species Ascochyta lentis. The sequence goes on from RZGK01000007.1 coordinate 1,472,559, forward strand.
CCGTGGTTAATATTGACGCCCAAACGTTCGAGATTGTGTGGTGGAGTTGTGCCGAGTTTTCAAGGAACGCCACCAAGCACGCGAGTGGGACTTTACGTGCTCAAACATACGCACGCTACTGCCATCAAGGTGCTCCTGGTGCGAGAACCTGTCAAGTGCATGGGGTAGTTTGCATGGCACGGTTGATATGTGATGGCGTGGATGGTACGGGAAGCCCTGGGCGCGTAGTCCACGCGACTACTGAAGGGGAAGAAATTGCAGAGCATCGTCCTGGACCGTGGAACAGCTGCCCGATTTTTCACACTGTTTGTCAAGTCGTTCGGGCACACTCTGCTGCTGACATGGACACGCGCAGATTTGTTTCAGTTGTACAGTGGAGAGGTAGTTGGTCGTTCGATCATTAATTGGGTATCACGTGTCTGCTCCTAGCCATCCTTCTGCTTCTTTTCCAGCCTAGGAACAACAACCAGTCGGTCCAACAGCTCCAACCGACGATCGTCTGACGTCCTTTTCGTCCCTGAAAACAGCCTCAAAGGGTATCCGGACCACCATCCAATCGCACAGGAACTTGCCCAGAATAGCGCCAAGGATGATGGAGATGAAGATCCAGCCATTGAAAGACATGACAATCAGCATGAGCAAATAGGCAACACCCAGGGTAACTCCGTGGATGATGGCGCGGACTAGTTGCTGCAATGAGGTGGCGCGAAAGGTGGCGTACTGGGTGCCTAGCGTGGAAGAGGGGCCATCGCAGCAGTTGGAGAGGGGTGTGTCGGCGAGGGCTGCTTGCTGGATGCGCAATTGACGTTGAAATGTGCGCAAGAGATAGGCGTCCCATTCGGTGCTAGCGCGACGTAAAAACTCGAGGGCAACGACGAGCATGGCAGCGCCGACGCAGGACGCAGCGAACATGGCGTTGTTCTTGATGTGCCAGGAGCCGGAGAGGAAGCAGGAGTCGACTATGCGCCAGTTCCAGAGCATCTGCATAGCACAGTCAGTCACGTGTTGAGGAGGTGAAGCTTGAGATGAAGACTCGACGTACTTCCATCTGGCATTCGCCTGCGCCCATGACCATGGCGGTCGAACTGTGATCGTGGGACATGATTGAGTTTGTGTCAGGTGGTATGGAGCCAAGGTGAGGAGAGGTGGGTGAAGTGGGTGAGGTGGGTGAGGTGGGTGAGGTGTGATGATGAAAGGCACGCAGCTATTCACGGCTGGGCTGGCTGACAGGCAAAAGGCAAGAAGGAACGGGCTATGTATGGCAAAGTCGTGCTTCAGGTTCCAGCACGGTAGAGACACACGAACAGGATGGGCGCCAGGGCTTCGCCGCTATATCAGCACCTGGAAACGTGCTCAAGGCCAAAAGGCCTGGCGATGCCAACCGCCTCACGCCAATATGGCGGAACGTTAGCGGGCTCGTCTGTTCCCGGCAAAACTCCGTAAATTGTGGGGGAACTTGCTCAAACACACTCGCGCTTTTCCTCCTTCAGATGGCCAGGGTCCACCCTCACCACGACGCGGAGCGGCCAGACGCTTGGCATCGCGCACTTTGTCAATCTGCTCTTGGAAACCCGGCCGCCATGATTCGACTGCCGGCAATTATATAGACAGAACCATGGCCCATGTAAGCTGGGACAGTGGCAGCCGCAACCAATCTTCGCTCACCAGCTCGCTATCCATCTGAGCAGCCATGGCCACCACCCTCAAGATGCTGGCAGCCCGTCAGCACATCCAGAACATCAGTGCCGCCTCGGCTGTTGAGCCGCACTGGGGATATGCGGATCGCGTGGTACCGTGCGTCAACGACGCCGGGAGTTGCACCTACCTCGACGTTGTATATGCAGCCCACGACATTGGCATGTACTACACAGGCATCATCTGGGCCACCATCGGCGGCATCCTCATCCTCTGGGCCATTGGACGACACTTCTTGCGCGCCCACCCATCAGGCGTCGTCCTGCCAGCCGATCTCGCAGGCGAAGGCGTCAACAAGAGGAGGAACGCTGTGCAAAGATTCGCTACCGCTGCTCCCTCCTATGCCCGTTCGTACTTGCTGCCAGATGCAAATCGTTTCATCTTCGGCCGCGTAACACGATCCCAGGTATTGACTCTTGTCGTCCTTGTCGGCTATCTCACCATCTGGTCCTTTGTTGGCATCGTCTACGGCACCTGGATCACTCCCGTCAAGAAGCAGCCCGGTCTCTACAATACCCGAACAAGTCTGGGTCCATGGGCCGATCGTGTGGGTGTCATTGCCTATGCTCTGACGCCACTCTCCATCATGCTTTCGAGCCGTGAGTCCATCCTGTCCTTGGTCACTGGTCTCCCCTACCAGAGCTTCAACTTCCTCCACCGTTGGTTGGGATACCTCATCTTCGCTCAATCTTCACTGCACACCATCGGTTGGTGTATCGTCGAGATCAAGCTGTACAACCCTCAACCTTCTACCGGCCTGAACTGGATTCGCCAGCTGTACATGATCTGGGGACTGGTCGCCATGATCCTCCTTTGCCTGCTCGTCATCTTGTCTACCCCATGGGGCATTCGCATGACCGGTTACGAGGCTTTCCGCAAGCTGCACTACATTCTGGCCATGGTCTACATCGGAGCATGCTGGGGCCACTGGGAGCAACTCAAGGTGTTCCTCATCCCAGGCCTGATTGTATGGCTCATCGATCGTGCTATCCGCCTTGGCAGGACCGCCCTGTTGCATTACAACTTCCTGCCCTCTGGACACATGGGCTTCCGTGCCGCGCCTGCAGACATTACCTTCTTCAAAGACGAGACCCACGGCGACGTCGTCCGCCTAGATTTTGACCACCCTCAGGACGCCTGGTCTGTCGGCCAGCATTTCTACCTCATGTTTCCCGAAAGCAGCATCTGGCAATCGCACCCCTTCACGCCTCTCAGTCTTCCCATCTTCGGTGCTGACGCCCAACGCCACTCTTACATTTTCCGCGCAAAGAAGGGCGAAACCCGCAAGATCGCTGAACTCTCCGCTAAACGTGCAGTCCGCTCCGCTGATCCCCAAGAAGCCCACGAAGGCCTCATGGGCAATGCCCGCCTCTCCGTTGTCCTTACAGGCCCCTACGGCGAGCAGACCACTCGCGACCTTGCTTCCGACTCAAATATCCTCTGTATTGCCGGTGGTACTGGCATTACTTACGTGCTTCCCGTGCTTCTCGATATCGCGTCGCACCCCCAGAACCGTGACCGCAAGCTGTCCCTCGTATGGGTAATCCGCCACCGGTCAGATATTGAGTGGGTTGCACCTGAACTTGCTATTTTGAAGCGCAAGTGCCGGAACCTGCGTACAGGAATCCATATCTACGTTACCCGCGCGGCCGAAGATCATTACCACGAGCCCGATGTGCCAACGACAGCGGAGAAGGTCACGGCAACGGATTGCGCACCCACAAAGAACAGTAGCTGCTGCGCGCCCAAGGACATTGGGATCGAGGTTCAGGCCAAGAGTTGCTGCCAGAGTAAGGAGATCCAGACCATTTCAAACGCTTCGGATTCATCATCAGCATCCGTTTCATCCGCCCTGTCCGTTCATGGTGTGAGCAAGTCGGAGTTGAATCTCGATCATATCCAGGCACGTCCTGACCTCAGGACTACGGTAGAAGACTTTGTTGCTTCGACAGTACGGGGCAGGACAGATGTGTTCGCATCAGGCCCGGGTGGTATGATCAGTGATCTACGTACCATCATTGCGGGCGTGAACAAGGGAGGCGAGGTGTGGAAGGGCGAGGAGAGGTGGGATGTTAGGCTGACGTGTGACGACCGGTTGGAGTGGTAGACGATCGACTAGAGTAGATGCTTTGCTCATGATACCCCAATGCAAGTTTTTTCAACATTCCAGATCATGTTCCGTTCAGTTGTCGTGAGTCGTGCTCGGTGGTGGTCAGACGTCCAAGCTAAATCGTACCAATCGTTTACTATCACAGCAGGGGTGTTCATGCTGCGGTGGGTCAAGAAAACCCCCCTAGGTCGCCGTTGGTGTAGAGACGAACGAAAAATCAGTATGCATCAACTGCACCATAAACGAAAGGTGGGGTCCAACATTATAAAGACCCACGTCGAATCTCTTTTGTAAACACAAGTGCCACAACCTTGGCTGCACCTGCATCGTTGATGAAAAACGTCATCTTTCCAAGGTCTCGGACAAACTGTTTCTCGGCTTTGAACCGTCGGCCAGTCGATTGCGGTTCTTTCTCAAATAAAGGGTCTATTTATTGTGAGTCGCGGAGCCAAGTATTGCGCATCAGTGAACCATGGTTGACAAGAGTGTACCGTTGGGAAAAACAATGGGTTCAGTCCTGCATCATGAAGTCACATAGGGGACCCCGCGGCCTCTCGAGTTTTCTGGACATCTTTCTACCACTACCACACGTACACGATGGAGAATCGCCAGGCTGCTGCGGAGGCAGCTGTCTTCGACCAAACCAATCTCCTGCCCCAGAGACAGATGCTGGTTGTTTTCAGTGCCCTGGCCATCTCCTTGTTCATCTCCTATGTGGACCAGAACGGTATAGGAGTGGCACTGCCAACCATCGGGCAAGAGCTTCATGCCGAAGCTACGATTAGCTGGGCTGGAACGAGTGCTTTGATTGCAAACACCATCTTCCAAGTCGTTTTTGGACGCGCGTCAGACATATTCGGTAAATACTACTGGCTCTGTTTCAAGAAGGATAAACCGCTGACCCGTGCCTTGTAGGTAGAAAAGCTGTCTTCCTATCGGCCCTGGCGTTGTTGACAGTTGGTGAGATGCTCTGTGGACTAGCCCAAAACGCTACCATGCTTTATGTGTTTCGTGGCCTCGTTGGAGTTGCCAACGCTGGCATTACTTCACTATCCATGATTATCGTGTCTGATGTCATCACCTTGAAAGAGCGAGGCAAATACCAGGGCATCCTAGGCTCTTGCGTTGGAGCAGGGAACATGGCCGGTCCCTTCATCGCCGCGGCCTTTGTACAGCAATCTACCTGGAGGGGCCTCTTTTGGCTTGTCAGTCCACTTGCTGCCTCGTGCGGTTTGTTATGCTACCTCATTCTACCAACGCCAAAGGACGCCCCTCCAGTACGCTTCAGAGCGGTCACGAAACAGATCGATTACCTGGGAATCATAACTGGATCTGCTGCCATTATACTCGTGTTGATTCCTGTTTCAGGAGGCGGAACCTATTTCAGATGGGAGTCGTCTCTAACGATCTCGATGCTGACCTTAGGGGGTTGCTGCACGCTGGCCTTCCTTTTCATAGAATACCGCGTCGCGCTGTTACCCATGATGCCGTGTAAGTCGGACAAAGATTTCACATGTCCTTCACAAAAGCTAACACGCTCAGTTTCGCTCTTCAGATCTGCGCCAGTGTGTACTATGTTGATTCAGAACCTCCTTCTCGGAATCGTATACTACTCGCAGCTGTACCATCTGCCTCTATTCTTTCAAAATGCACGCCGCTACTCTCCAATCACATCAGCCGCTCTCCTGCTACCCATTACCTGCGCGCAAATGATCTCTTCCGTTCTTGCGGGTCAGTACATTTCTCGAAGAGAACGTTACGGGGAAGTCATCTGGACAGGTTTTGTACTCTGGACTGTTGGCGTCGGCCTGACATGCGTATTTGAGCTCGATACTCCGACCTACATTATGGTCTTGATACTGCTGGTTCAAGGTTTCGGCATTGGACTCCTCCTCCAGCCCATACTGGTTGCTCTGCAAGCGCATTGTACCAAAGCTCAAAGAGCCGTGGTCATCTCGAACAGGAACTTCTTGCGCAGCCTCGGTGGCGCTATTGGCCTTGCTATCTCTGCCGCTGTCTTGCAGAATACGCTCAAAAAGGCTATGCCCCTGGAGTTTGCATTTCTTGCCCTGTCTCCGTACAGTACTCCCGATCTGGATTCCCTTGACGCTACAGATGCCCAAGTACTTGACATTCTGGAAGCATATGCTCAAGCCAGCAGAGCAGTTTTTGTGTTGCATGTGCCTTTCATAGGTCTATGTCTTCTCGGTTGCTTGCTCATCAAAGATCGAGGCCTACAATATCCGGATGAAGTAGATCAGACGTTGAGGTCTACGCAACCGAGCAGCGTAGTTCTCGAGCAATGCGTGGGAACAGGCTCAAACAAGTCGAGAGAAAGTGTTGCACCAAGTAATCATGCTCCCGACTGGGCTGAGGGAACAGCGGAACGTATAGCCTAGCAAGTTCTGCGAGATAGACCAGTCAACATTTCTATCGTTCTGTCACAGCTTCCGCTTCTTGCGAAACCCTACGTTCCTAGATTGCCTGCCCACGCTCGTGGTCAGACATGGCAGGATTAGTCACGGAACGTGCATCAATCCGGCTAACGGGCAAGCCACGTCTAATGTATGTCTACGGCGTGTGGTTGTGCATCAGAACATCCTTGGAGTGGTGTTTGTACAGGCCTAACAGGGCCACACACAAGCGGTAACTTGAACGCCGTGATCTGGCGGTGCCGGGAAGCTGCTTCATGTGCCCCACCACTCTTTCCACAATGTCAACTCGGACAGACAGCCGCTGTCGACTCGTAGGCGAACAGGACCGCCAAGCACTCAGATAGTACCCTCGTTGGCGACATTGATTATCCCAGTAAACAAGCTAGCGGCACAAGCAACCTATTCACCTACTTCCAGGGACCTGCAGGTAAGTCATGAAACTATACACTACAGTCGGCAGGTAGGGTATTTTTAACAATAGCAAGAAAAGTTGATGGGGCAGTTCTACAAAGTAACTCGTGAGCGGAACGTGGGAAGGATCGTGCAGCTTTGTCACACCAAAGACGGCACGAGTCCCGGCCCAATGAGCATCTGAACAGCCGTTGCATTGTGTGCGCAAGGCTCGATGGTGCAGCAGGCAGCATGCGACAAGTTGTGTGGCTCCCAAACGCCGTTGTACAAGCAGATGCTCGTGTTCGTGTTCGGTTCAGTAAGCGCTGGCTGTCAAATCTACGAAAGAGCTGGTATTTGGCGTTGCACCGAATAAGCCTAGCTTAGTTTTACGTGCGGTGCAACACCAAATACTAGCTCCTTCGTACCGCATCACCTGCTGAAGAAGAACTATGCCAGGCTTCTTTCAGAGCGGTGATCAGGAATTGATTGGCGGGCACAGCTCTAGTGTCTCCTCCCCACTTGCGGCGAGCACTAAAATAAAGGCCGAAAGAGCTTCTTATTCTGCTTTGTTGCTGTATAAAGGAGTGTTGTTTCGCTTTGTATGCAAGGGCGTTGAAATCCTCTCTGTAGGAGCCTTCTTTCGACTCCTACAAGGTCCTTCACTAGACCTCTCCCTAGATGTCTGCTAAATTGAGTCTAGCATAGTCCTTCTCTAACCGTCTATGTGGTATGCATTTGCAATAGGGCATAAGCGGGGAATAATCTGGAACCGGTCCCTATGGCGCATGCCCTTTACGAGTGTGTAAGGTCTTCAGTACTCGTCAATTCAAGACAGCTTCAACAACACCAACACCAGACTCACAGGCGCTCGAAGGGGGGCAGCCCCTATTTTTACGTGACAGACGCGTCACTTCCAAGGTCGCATGCCGAGCGTTCCTACATGCCCATAATCTTTGGTGCCTGGACTTGGAGTGTGGCTGAGATGCCATCTTGGCTGCGGTAGTCGGCATCCCTAGCGGTAGTAGTTTGACTGTATCGCGTTAGCATGACCAGGATGCGCACGGGAAAATACCATGTGTGTGAATCGCGAGAAAAGTAAAACAAGGTCACGGCAATCCATCATGGGCAATCATGCTCCTTTCGCGAGTCGCTCTTTCTCTTCTGTTGTATCCTTCTTTTCCACGCTCACTTTTCAAGACTTTTTTGTAATTCGAGGCCCAGCTTGACCCTGGACGTTCTTTCGCTTGCTTGTACATTCGCCATCTCGGAACATGTTCAATCTCGCACTATCTGCGCTGGCCCTGTTCGGAGCGCTGGCCTTGGCTCAGGAACGTTGCGACGCACCCTACCCGAACGTCTACTGTAACACGACCGAGATCCTCGCCTACCAGTCTGACGACTGCAAACCCTATCATGTTTTTATCGCTCGGGGCTCCGACGAGCCCTATCCTGGACGTCTTGGAAACATCACAAGCGAAATCTGCAAAGGAATTGGAAAAGACGACTGCAGTTTCGAGAACATCGAATACCCTGCGAAGAGTACGGCTTGGGGCGTGGACGAGTGGTGCAAGTCGGCGGCAAAGGGTGCGGCGAACGGCCAAGCCCAAGTCAAGGCGTACTCAGACAAGTGCTCCCACAGCAAGTTGATTCTTCTGGGTTACTCCCAAGGCGCTTCCGTCACGCAGGACATGATGGGAGGAGGTGGAGGTCAAGTATTCCAGTGCACTCAAGACACCAACCCGGCTCTGGACCGCTCCACTTCACCCGGCGCAAATGGTATGTCATGATCCGTCTTCGCAGACAGGGCGTGATGCTGACTCGCAGCAGTCGTCGCGGCAGTGACCTTTGGTGCTGTCGCTCGCAGCAAGAATCAGAACTTCACTGTAGGCGAAGGCGTACATTACGACGGCACCCGCGCCCGCACACCTGAGCAGCTCGAGGCCCTCCAGAAATACGCCAACGTCTTCCTCGACTACTGCCACTACGGCGACCCTATCTGCGCCGTAGGCAGCGAACCCGCAAACGTCACAGCCCATCTGGACTACTTCTTAGAGCACAACGAAGAGGTATCCAAATGGATTGTTGCCAAGGCCAAGGGTAACGCGGTGAGTGCACCCAGCCAGTCGACGGCTTCCAAAAGCATAGCCCCGGCCAAGGCCACGGTGGAAGCGGCAACACCCACCAGTGCGGGAGCTTCGGCAACGGGAACTTCGGCGGCTGAAGCATCGCAGGCAAGCAGCACTAGCAACCATGGCAGCACAGGTGCAGGTAGCACCCTCACAGCGGGCGACTACGTTGCCTCTGTCATGGTTGTGCTTGGCACAACCCTGTTCTCAGTGGCTCTTTTGTAGATCAAGCGGTTTGGAAATGTCGTTTATGAGCGTAGTGCCGGCACGCGTCCTTTCACTCAAGACTCGAGCGCTACACATCATCGAGTCTGCCTCCCGCTACGTCTGAGGTCTTGCTGTACACGCCCATACCCACCCTTTGTGAGCGGCGAAGCCACTGATTTAAGTGAGATCAAGCGCATGGAAAAGCTGGGTACCCAATTCACAGCATCAGAGGGGTACGATGAGTACGTCTTCTCTACCAGTCCTGCATCGAAGTTTGAATGGTCACATCACGAGTAGGGGTTATCGGGATAACTGCTACACAGGCAAGGCAGCCTACAGAATATCATAATTAATTCGTAATTGCTAAGTCATCGTCTCATACTATTTTCTTTCGTGTACCACCACGGCCCAATACTAGCACAGCTCCAGAGCCCAGGTGCGAATACCGACGCGTGCAATCAACATGGTCATCTCTACAATCGATGCGTATCCACATTTACAAAAGACCAATGGTCCTCTGTTTCATCTTCCTGACGTCCACGTTCTGCCACAGGGCAATGCTGATGAGAAGAGTAGCGTAGACGCAGGTGCCACCGATGAGCATGTAGCGTTGCGTCTGGGCGTAGGACAGGGCAATGCCATCGCGCTCAGGAGAGCCCCACGCGTAGCTAGCTTGGACTGTCATATCACCGTAGATGGTCGCAACGTCGCCCGCGGCACTAGTGCCAGCAAGGTTGGTAGCCAGACGCACGGGGAAGACACCAGTCCAGATGGCGCCAGCGATGGTGGAACCAATGGCACCGCCAATGGAGATGATCATGGCCTCGACGGCGAGCAGAGCGGGGAAGTCTTGCTGCTTGGAGACGGCCATGAGCGTTGTCTGCTCAGCAACGACCAGGATACCGCCACCGAACGCGATGAAAACTTGACACATGACGATGTAGCCAATGTTGACGTTAGGCTGGCGGAACTTGATCATGAGACCACAGCCAAGAATGGTGAGAGGTGCGCCGAGGAAGAGGGCGTACATCTTGAGCTTGCCGTACTTCCTAAGCATCAATCCGAAGATGATGGACATGGTGCAGCTGCCCATGGTGTACGTGTTGGTGATGTAGGTGGCATAGACAACCGGCTGGTTGAACAGAACGACCAACAGCGAGTAGAAGTAAGAATCCCAGATGTACCATGCAATGTAGAGGGATGCGGCCATGGTGTAAGTGAAAATGACGGTGCGGTTCTTGAGCAAATGCCATGGAATGAAGGTGACAGGTGCAAGGTACTTCTCCCACATACCGAAGCAGATGCACAGGAGGAAACCGATGACGAGGAAGCAAAGGATCATGGGAGACCTCCACTGATCTTTCTGGTACGTGTAGAGGTTGAAGCTGAGCAGGAAGAGAGCGAGACCGAGAGCCAGGATCAGAATGCCAATGACATCGAACTCCTTGAGGTAGTAGAGAGCGGTTTGACCGAACGAGCCGCGGCTTGGGTTTGGTGTGATCAAACCCTGGTTCTTAGCCTTGTTCTGATTGACATAGAACATGGTGATCAACGGCGCGCATACGAAGGGGGCAATGATGGCAAAGATTCCGAACCCCCACTTGAAGCCAATGCCGCCGGGCGCAACCATTCTGTTGACGGCGAATCCGTATACCCAGGTGGTAATGAGCCAGGGCGAGGAGGCGTAGCCGATGAACAGGGCTCGGTTCTTCAGTTTGGAGGTGTCGGCGATGAAGACAGTCATGGAAAAATCGATACTGTTGTAACCCATGTAGTAGAAGGTGTATGCGGCACAGTATGTCTGGACGTTCTGACAGGCAGCCATCATGATGAGACCCATGATGTAGCAGATGACACCGATGACCAAGGCAGTCGGGCGTCCCCAGATGTTCATGATCTTTGCGTACGGCAACTTCCAGAGACCGGCAACAAGCGACGAGATGACACCAGTCAGAGCAGTGAGCGAATGCTCAGCAAAGGAGCTGGTGACATAGGGTGTGAGAGTACCGACGCAACCAGAGAAGAAGGACATCATGAACTGGATGAGCCACATGCTGCGCAACGTTAGCCTCGAATCTTCTGACAACAAGGCTCGCTGTCAGCGTCTTACAAGATGTAGGCCATGATCAGATCCCTCTTAGTCCAGACGAAAGTGACAGCCTGGATGGCCTGGACACCGTGCTCGGCAGTCGTGTCAACCTTGTTCAGCTCTTCGTCGGAAGCGTTTGACATGGAGGTTGGCGTCCTGGGTGCACCAATCTTCTCATCGGCACGACGAGAGACGTCCATGCTGGCATGACCGTCGACGGCAGCAGGAACATCGGAAATGTCCTTTTCGTTGGCAGCTTGGTTGTTGGCAATGCTACCGCCAACCAGAGCGCTGGTGGTCAATCCCTTGAAGGAGAAACCCATGTCGAATCTCGGCGTGCGTGTAGGCACAAGGATGACAAGATTGATGTGAGGGGGACGAGATTGATAAGATTAAGAGAGCGATGGCGTGCGTCCTTTAAAGCATGCTGGGACAAGATCTGCAGTCGCGGCAGCAGCTCCACCTGCAGCGGTCGGTCGGCTCCCATGTATGTACAGGTGGATCATGTCTCTCCCATGGCGCGCTCTAGCACCCAAGGCCGCGTGTGAGAAAAAGGCAAGGCCTTTGAAAGTGGCATGGTTGACGACGCCTCGAGCCCAGTAAGTGCAGGCCAAGGGAAGCTTTCTTTCTGCGTAAGGACAAACCCCCGGCAATAAGCACACCGAAGCTCGGCCCAGAAGCTGGGAAAAATCTTATCTCGATAATCAGCCGGCATCAGCGGGGCTGGCCAGCCCGCGAGGCCCGCGAGTTATCAGATGAAAATTTTCCATCTAATCTATTATCTGATGGAAACCTCGGGCCCCACGACTCGGCCTCTCGTCATGCATTTGTCAAGCTGCGCACGAGGGCAGCTCGTCGTCTCACGGAAGCGACACGAGGCTCGCAAAAGGCGCACCGAAGCTCCGATTCTATCGAATCCTTCCATGGCTGACATGGCCGTGGTGGAGCGTCTTGGTATTGCTTGAAGAATTTGCTTGATCCCCACGTACTGCCGCCACATTTCTGGGCGTCCTGGGAGGGAGGGTCGGGAAAGGCAGGGTCGCCGGCATGCTGCCCTGAGACAGCCAATACGAGGCCTGGCATCGCCTAAACTTCAAGGTCCCGCACACCATACGCACATGTGGCTTGATGGCGCGCGACGGCAGCCGGGCCTTTGGTACCAACATTCATGTCGGAACCCTTTGCGAGTACCTACCAACATCTCCACATATCTTGCGCGCCTGACGCGACTAGAAACTAAATCACCGTTACAGAACTGCTTTCATTCAGTCAGCCCAGAGGCGCCTCAAGGTAGCGCTGCAACCTCGTTTCCAGCAGCTACCGGAGTAGGCGAGTGCAAAAACCGCCATTTCTCGTTCAGAACCTGGGGGCCAACACTTCAGAAACCCACCAGAGTGGTTACGAGCCTTGTTGCTGACGTGGATATACTCGCATGCACGAATCCTTGCACAAGGCTCAGCGATGTCGGGGCTGCTTCTTGCTGGTTTAAGGTGTATCAGGCCTGGTATGTCGAATGACTTTAACAGAACTCGCGTCACACACATTCATCGACTGAGTGTGCCCGACAAGTCTGTCTTGGACATGTCCGCGATCCTTCCAGCAAAGTCTCAGATGACACGCTGCGCCTAGACACTATCAAGCAATCCGGCATTCGACACCACGCTTGTACATGGTCAGAGTTTGACCGACCCCAGAACACAGGGGAGCACACTCAAGCATCGCCAAGGCATTCGTTTTGAGGGCCTGATCAGCTGCAGATGCGAACTGGTGGCGACGGCGATCGTCCAGTGGAGTAGTGGGGTCTGCAAGAGAGATCTTTTGGGGACTGCTATGCCGTCCGTTGGAGATGCTCCTGATTAGCCGCAGCGGCCGACGACCAAAAAGCGCCGATCATTGAGGACACCGGGTTCTGGATACCTCCACGGTCTTGACACGGATGCAAAGACCTGACCTTGCTTCGATGAACTTTTGTCTTCATCGCATCGAGGTCATGTTGACGCCCGGTACGTGACATCCCACACAGCCAGGGTCTTCTAGTATCATTCAGGCCTTCAAATAAGGCATCAGTTTAGAGGTTGGTAGTCGATGACCTAACGTACGCAAAGAAAACCCCCCATTCTCCTCACGAGCCAGACGCAATGGTTTCTTTCGATCCTTTCTTCATGCAGTGGTCAGACCACCCACTGTGGTAGGTAATTTTCGGCGCATTAATATCGTTCGGTCGATGGTGGCATATGTACTCAGGCCACAGCGCTGAATACGTGACATCAAGTCGTATAGCCATGTCGAGGGGCTGGTGACATGACTGCAGAGTTCCCATGTCACAAAGTGACAACCGCTCTTGCCAGCTTGACATGGTGGATAGCCAGAAGCTCGGCTATATAGTCGGCCGTGTTCTCAAAGGTGGCAAGGCTGCCCTGATGGGTGCTAGTCTGGCCTTTGCAGAGGCTCGCTTGGCTTGCGTGAATGCACCGGATTGCAGGTGGTGGTGTAGAAGACGTACCATTGATGAGATGGCTAACGAGGGAAAGAAGCGGTCCTGGAAATTGTGCGCGTCAAGCAGTTTGCCCCACAGTTAACGCTTGGTAAGCAACCGTCTTGTGCCCCACTGATTACCGAACGGGGACTACACTCTCATCACACGGCTTGTACAGTACCTTTGTGAGCAAGAATACAGCCCTGCGAACATGACTGAGCTTCTTGATCTTTGCTACGACGTTCTGATCCGTATCCTCGAGGAGGTTGATCCGCCGGATCTTGCAGCATGCGCCCAAACGTCGGTGGGGTTCAAGGACTTCATTAACAAGAACACACGGTTATACAAAGCGCACTACCTGAAGACTTTTGTATGGCTGCCATGATGAAAGTGTTTCACCATGTTTCTGATAGTGACTTAGGATGATCCTCGTCAACGAGCCACTGACCCAGAGCCTGACTGGGTGTCCGAGCTTCAAGACGCCGTCAGATGCCAGAAGATACTCGAGTCAGCTAACAATGACCTCAAGGTAGGAGGTGCGGCTTATGTCTTGTGCGAGGCCTGCTGATAACCGAGCAGCGTGAGGAGTTCCACTTTGTGACAACCACAACGCTTTCGCTCGTCGCCACGGCATCCACTAATGAGCTTGGCGTGTCCAACAACCAGCAGATCTTGGCCGAGCTCTTCGATTCCATCACACAGAACCGCGATGCCTTCATGTGTCGCTCGTCACTTTACTCACGGGCAGGATCAGACTACCAGAAGCCTGCAGACGATGAAGAGGGGCGGCAGTTGAGCGCAAAGCTACAATGTCTATTCGGTATCACATCTACGTCGGGAGGAAGACGCTCGCTCTCTACGCACCCCTATGCGAGGTCGAAGGTGTACGACTTACGAAACTACACCGACAAGACGCAATGGGGTCCGTATCGGCATGACGGAAGCATGAGGGCCGACTGGGAGATGATGGAGAGTATCATGATCGTTCTAGGATACAGCTCAGGTCTTTGCTGTCGCCGCTTCCTTGCCAGATTTCGACCGCCGTGGGTCAATCCCTTTGAAGGCGTCGTGGCGGAGCGGGCGAAGAGGATGCCGGCCTACCCGTCCACACTGCCTATGGAGTTGGACGTGCCATTGAGCCTGAAGGACCCCTACCAGGTCTCGGGCGTTTGGTCACGCATTGTCTGCTTCCTCGACTACAACGATCTCTACCACTTCAACTTTGATGACGACGCCCTACGTTGGCCCTCGGACCTGCCTCGAGAGCCCATCACAACCGAGGAGGCGATTCGACACATCATGATGGATATCAAGGTCACCGACGTCGAGCCGGCAGGACAGTTGGACAACCCTGCACTGCCCATTGTGCACTTCACCGGCAGGTCGCGATCCGTGGAAGCTTCCTGGGACCCCAACGCGAATTCTGGGATTAGAGGATCGGTCCGCCTGACGCCTGAAGGCGAGGTGCGATGGCAGACCATCTCGATACTTTACGGGTAAGCTCATAGATGAGGCCTGCTGTTAGCCGGACTGAATGCTACTGACTTGTGATAGCGGAGAGGAGAGGTGGCGCAGTGACGGCATCCAAGTTGGGGGGGTGAGGTCGCAGCGCGGTGTGATCGGGACGTGGTTCGACAAGGACTTTGATCCGCATGGACCAGCAGGACCGACTGCGTTCTGGAAGATTTCAGACCGGAATTTGGATGAGGAGGAAGGTGAGGAGGAGGATGCGATGGTCTGAGGACTGGTATACATGATTGCTTTGTAGCGGGTCGAACCTGGATTTAGGGCATGTAGGGATGTACAAGTAGGTAGCGTTTTGAGGGATAAGCACTAGGTTTCTGAAGACCTACACGACTTACCGTGTTGCCGTTGTCTTACTGTAGCGTTCAGGTGGGAAGATGGGAAGATAGTTGCTTACCGTGTTGCCGTTGTCTAACTGTAGCGTTCAGGTAGGAAAATTAGAAGATTGTTAGCTGGGGTGTCAGGCGCTCTAGAAGCCAAGCACAGTCAGACAGCGCGCCAGACTTCGCAGCAACGCCTCAGCACCAACAACCAAACAAAGCCATCACGTCTCCCCGACTCGCACAACCCGTCGACACATCCAAGGCAACCTGATCACACGCCTTTTCCACGGATGCGTTACCCCTGACGACTCACGACGGGAGTGCCTGACGTACGTGTCTCAGGTCCAGCCTCGCAGTCAAGGACCAATCACAAACAGTGTCGTGGCTGGCCAGCCCCCAGCGTCCCAACCACCCGCGCACGCGCCGCGCCAGCCGCCATGTGAAGAGCGTACAAAAGTGGTCGCAATCCTGTAGAGCCGTGGTGCTGATTGCCTATCGCTGAAGTTATTCTTACGAACCGTTACGATTTCCACGAGACTACTATCGCCATACGCTGTTGTTGTTGTTAGTGTAATTGTTGTTGTTGTTGCAACCGGACCAGAACTATAGACGACGCGGGTAAACGAGGACAGACGTGTATGTATGGCAGTGTGCGAATTGACAAGGCACAATCCTGACTGAAGAAAAGAAACCCTCACACGACGCTATCCGCCATCTGACCAGAACTACTTTCTCTCCCCAGAAGTACTTCATCTCGACCTAGAACTAGTTCATCACTTCATCTCGACCTAGAACTAGTTCATCACTTCATCTCGACCTAGAACTACTTCATCACTTCATCTCTCCCCAGAAGTACTTCATCTCGACCTAGAACTAGTTCATCACTTCATCACTACTTCATCTCTCGTAGTGGAGCTAAAGAACCAGCAAGAGAGAGCAAGATGAAGCGCAATATTGTCATCTTCCTCATCATCTTGATCCTGTTCATTCTCATCGCGCTCATTGCGTACCTGATCTACTACCTTCAGACGCGGATGGCGGTGGGCGGGACAGCGAGCACAGGGAGCGACATGACGTCTGTGGCGTAAGAGGAAGCGGGAGATTGGGACGGAGACGGGTCATGGCATTGCATGGTACGGCGTTTGGGATTTGAATTCTACTACAAGATGGGGAACTACTGTCATGGACAGGTGGGTGATGAGTGATGGGTCATGGGTGATGACGAGAGGATAGAGGATGGATTGGCTTTTCGATACCCGCAACGCTGCCACGCATGGTTGGCTTACTATTACTACATGTATCTGAATAAAAAGGTTGGAATCAGGAAACAGTCAAGGTAGTCTACCGATCGCACGTCATGTCCATGGGCGAGGGTGGATGGTGTTGCAAGGAGGTAATGCTTCATGTTGTTTGCGTGCATTTGAAAAATATCCAACATGGTAACTCTCGACTCTCGGTGAAAGCAGATACACATTCTGTACCTGTAGAAAGAAATCAAAAACCAAGCTTAGCCAACCAAACGCCATGATGCAACCCAGTCGCCTGCTATCCAGACACGCGCAGCCTTGGGAAGGGTAGGCCATCGAGCAAGGAGGGCACGAGGGGATGCAGGGGATGCAAAGTCAAGCTCGGGGGCACGAGGAAGAAGGCTTTGGGTGACCGACAGGTATGAAACCAGCCGAAGTGGCCATGACATGGGGTACGTATCGCTTCAAGGCAGGCGGGGTCAGGGGTTGGGGAGGCAAAGAAGGCGAGGGAGCATGGAGGGTCCTGCGCTAGAGGGCTTGGTCCATGGCGTCGCCGTTGGTTTCGTTTGTGGTGAAGACGAGGTGGCTTTCGTAGTAGAGGAGCATCTGGAGGGAACCGTCAGCGGGTGCGTGTGGCAGTGGGTGGGAGCGGGGAGTACCTTTTGTGGGCATTTTGTGTACATGTGCTTGAGGGGGTGCTGTGTCTTTTTCTGATTGTTCCAGACAATGTAGGCGTACTTGGCCTCCTTGCCCGTCTTGGGGTCGATGCTCTGCTCGACCGTGTCGATGTGGGAGACGTCGTGTTCCCAGGAGCCCGGCGGCGGACTCCATGCCTTTTCGACGGGCTCTGGCTTGGACGGCTTGGACGGCTTGGAACGCTTGGAGGTGGCGGCGGGCGTGGGTTCTTCGCTCTTAGCCATGGAGGCGCGTCCCTTGCGCTTGGTGCCCTTGTTCTCTGGCCGGCCGCCAATGTCCTCGAAGTACTCCTTCAGCACGTCGGCGGCCGTCTCCCTGCTCTGGTCAGCGCGGTGGGCAGAGGAAGTGGGCGAGGCAGCAGGTGTGAGGTGGGGCGGGTGTAGCGTACATGTTCTCCTCGGGCTCCCAGGTGCGGTCCTCGGGGTTGTCGTAGCCCTGCCATTTCACGTCAAACTCCAGCGCGCCCTTGTTGAAGCGGTGGCCGATGATCTTCTCCACGACGTATCTGGCGCACGGTTAGCGCACGCGAGGGTGGGCGACGGGGGATGGTGGTTGCGCGTACTCGTCCTCGTCTTTTTCTTCGCCGTCCTGGCTGTCTTGCGCGTCCTCGGCGTCCTCTTCGTCTTCCACAGGGGCCTGCACTGGCTCGGCCGACTTGTTCGAGGGCTTGGAGGGCTTGACTGCGGGCATGTCGCTGTCCGACGACTCGAGGTCGCTCAGGGCGGCTGGGGATGCGCGTCAGTACAGGCGGATTGCGCGCGAGGGGGTTGGGGTACTCACGAGGCATCGTGGATGGCGGCTGGTGCGGGTAGCGATGCGCGCTGGGAGGGCACGAGTGGTTGTGAATGGAAGTGTTCCTGTGGGTATGGATGTGTTGGATGCGCGTATTGATGTGTGTGTGTGTGTGTGATGCGTATGATGTGTGTGATGCGTGGTGGATACGTATGGATGCGTGTTGAATACGTATGATGCGTGTTGAATACGTATGATGCGTGTTGAATACGCGTGTGACAGGCAGGCAAAGAGTGGTGCGCGCGCCGTCGAGGAGCTCAATGGGCGAGTGGGTGGCTGCTGCTGCTCCTGCTGCTGGTGCTCAGCTGCGCGTCCTTGTCGACCAGGACGCGCTGAGCTTCGCGACTGCCGCTAAAACACCCCCGGCCTTGGCAGGGAAAGTTTTGGAAAGCGCTGTTGATACACGCCGACCCCACCACCCCTCACTATCACCGCCCACGCCCACGCTTGCTTGGAGCTCCCTGTGCACTGCAACCTCCCTGGAGCCTGTCTTTCCTGTTGTTTGTTTGAATTAGCCACCCACCCACCCACACACACACAGCCACCATGGCCATGAGTGAGTCGATCCCTCCACGCGCTGTCTCGAGGCACTCTTGAAGCAGTCTCGAGGCCGTCTCGAGGCAACATCAACACACCACACGCCTCTCTCTCTCTACCCACACGTGCACATGCTGACCGCTGCCACGCACAGATCTCGACATGTCGCAAGGTACGCCACCGAGCCCACCACGAATCCAACGCACCGAACCCACCCACAGGCACATGAGCCAACCACTGACGAGACATGCACAGCCCAGGTGATGAAGGACGAGGCCGGGCGCCCATTCATCATCGTCAGAGAGTAGGTGACACGCCAACGAGACGACGAGCCCGTGCACCACGAGCTGACACGCTGTCAGTCAGGGCAAGAAGAAGAGGCAGCACGGCAACGAGGCAGTCAAGTCGCACATTCTGGCCGCCCAGACAGTCGCCAACCTCGTCAAGACATCGCTGGTACGCACATCAACCACCACCTAACCACCACCTAACCACCGACTGACCACCGCCTAACCACCGACTGACCACCAACAGGGACCGCGCGGCCTGGACAAGATCCTCATCTCCCCCGATGGCGACATCACCGTCACCAACGACGGCGCCACCATTCTCTCCCAGATGGAAATCTCAAACCACGTCGCAAAGCTGCTCGTCGAGCTCTCCAAGTCGCAGGACGACGAGATTGGCGATGGCACCACAGGCGTCGTCGTCCTCGCCGGCGCCCTGCTCGGCCAGGCCGCAGACCTCATCGACAAGGGCATCCACCCCATCCGGATAGCAGACGGCTACGACCAGGCCTGCGAGGTGGCCGTCGCCCGCCTCGACGACATCAGCGACGAGATCCACTTCACAAAGGACAACACCGAGGAGCTCTTCCGCGTCGCCAAGACGAGCCTGGGCAGCAAGATTGTCTCCAAGGCCCACGACCAGTTTGCCAACATCGCCGTCGACGCCGTCCTCTCCGTCGCAGACTTTGACCGCAAGGACGTCGACTTTGAGCTCATCAAGGTCGACGGCAAGGTCGGCGGCTCGCTCGAGGACACCCTGCTCGTCAAGGGCGTCATAATAGACAAGGACTTCTCCCACCCCCAGATGCCCTCCGAGGTCAAGGACGCCAAGCTCGCCATCCTCACATGCGCCTTCGAGCCCCCCAAGCCCAAGACCAAGCACAAGCTCGACATCACCTCGGTCGACGAGTTCAGGAAGCTGCAAAACTACGAGGCCAACAAGTTCACCGAGATGATTGACCAGATCAAGAACACGGGCGCAAACGTCGTCATCTGCCAGTGGGGCTTCGACGACGAGGCCAACCACCTGCTCCTCACCAACAAGCTGCCTGCCGTCCGCTGGGTCGGCGGGCCCGAGATTGAGCTCATCGCCATTGCAACCAACGGACGCATCGTGCCCCGCTTCGAGGACCTCAGCGCAGAGAAGCTCGGCAAGGCTGGCATCGTCAGGGAACTCACCTTTGGAACCACAAGAGACAAGATGCTCGTCATCGAGGAGTGCGCCAACACCAGGGCCGTCACCGTCTTCGTCCGCGGCAGCAACAAGATGATCATCGACGAGGCCAAGCGATCACTGCACGATGCCCTCTGCGTCGTCCGAAACCTGGTGCGAGACAACCGCATCGTCTACGGTGGCGGTGCCGCAGAGATTGCATGCTCCCTGGCCGTCGAGGATGCAGCCGTCAAGAGCCCAGGTCTCGAGCAATACGCCATGCGCGCCTTTGCCGACGCCCTCGACAATGTGCCCATGGCCCTGGCCGAGAACTCGGGTCTCAGCCCCATTGAGACACTCGCCAACATCAAGTCACGACAAGCCAAGGAGAAGAACACAAGGCTAGGTGTCGACTGCATGCAGACGGGAAGCAACGGTAAGCACTCTCTCTCTCTTTCCTTCTCTTTACCTCGAGTGCTGGCAAGCACCTTTTCCCTTCTACACCGCCGTCTTGGAGTGCAGCTTGTGCCATGTTGTCGTCTGTCCTGCTACGGTGCACCTGCACGGACACCTCCGCGGGTGGAGGCACAAACCCCCCACGCAGTGTCAGCGCCCACATGACGATAAGATGGTACATCCAAGGCGTACACCCGATGCACCTGGTTTACCTCACCCGCATTGGTTGCAGAGAGTGGTGCTAATCTCTGAATCACAGACATGAAGCAGCACTTCGTCATCGACCCCTTGATCTCAAAGAGGCAACAACTGCTGCTCGCCACCCAGCTGTGCAGAATGGTACTCAAGGTAAGTTACTCTGTTTGTTACTCGTTTCCATACACCGCCCTTTTCTTTCGTTCTATTCGACAAGTTGCCCTTGCTTGCTTCTCTCCCTTGCTCTTGTGAGCCCTCGCTTTCGGGGAAGCGGGGAAGCCATGTCCTGTTCGACGGCACGTTACACGCGACGACCGCTTTGCGTGGCCAACGTGAGCCGCACGACTGGTCACATGTTTGACAATTGGCCTTGCCTCAAGCTCTGCGTTCCTGACGATCCCCTCGTTCTTCCTGCGCCCTTCTCCGGAGTCCTGCTGACGATCCATCAGATCAACAACGTGATCATTGCTGGCGGCGACGACCAGGACTACTGAGCTCGTCGATATCGTACGACCTCCAAGCTCGACGGGCGTTACACGCGAACAGATCGCTTCGTAACCGACCGCGACGTCACAAGCCTTGAATAGCCCAAGAGCCTCACGTCGAGGCAAGGGTGGGTCGAGGTACCAGGATGGGAAATGGCACCATGTCACGATCACTTGCAAGCCTAGCGATACGAGACCATGTAGAGGAAGGAATGAACAAGTAAACAGCACAAACAGTTGTTTGCCGTGCCAACTTTGCTATGCGTGACATGCGGGAGAGATTTCGCGTGGTGAAGGAGGACCTAGTCCAGAAGTCTGTGTTGATGAAGGTTCAAAGCATTTCGGCTTTCCCTACAGTATTGAATTCCGGAACCTCTATATGTAACCCACATGACACTCCACCCTCCAAGCACAGGCTCCATGGTAACGAGCAAGGTGCGTTGTGATGGAGGATAGCCGATCTTAGCTAATACCTGTGTGAATTCGAAACAAAATGTTACCATCCATTCGACGAAGCGCAAGGGAGAGTCCTTCTCGCAGACGAAAGAGACTTGTCTGATGCATGGGCTTCTCCCCTCCAGGCCGACAGGGGATGGTGCGATGCCTAGCTACGGAGTAGGTGGGGAGCATGTGAATGGATCATCGACCGACGTTGTCTACGCACATGTCAGTGAGACAGGCACAGTCTAGCCAGACACACTATCAATCCTGAGCTCTTATAAGGCGTGACATGGTACGAGAAGACAACACGAGGTAGCCATGGCTAGGAGAAAGGAAGTAGACCAGCCTGCGTTCTAGGCAGTCCCTATTGCGACGACGGCAAGCGGTGAAAACGCACTTTGTTCCTCTAGACATGTTGGTTGGTGCTAACACACACACCGAGGCGTTAGGATCGTGCTAGTAGAGACGACAGTTGGGTTGGACTCTACACTACTTCCTGCGTGATTCAGTCCGTGCTTGGCTAGGTGAATCCACAAGTGGCACCCTGAGTATCAGAACGGCACCGTGGAAAAAACACGAGCGTGCCTGGAGCCGTCAGACACGCACGCGGTCAGGTACCAAACCATGTCCGAAGAAGTGAGCTGTTCGCCATCTCCTCGGTGCGCGACAATAACGCTGATCCAAAGCTCACATGACTGAGCGTGGTAGTCTCCCCATCATAGCGTTTTCTCCACAGTGCCACGAATTCGAGGCTAAGACAAGGGGACACGACCGCATCTCACAGCATCATCACGAGCCCTGTCGCTCCGGAACCGGCGTGCCATGAAGCTGACGGGCGTCCGCTTCGCTCCGGCCCTCACCGTTTGCACAGCTGGCGGGGCTGATGTCAGCTCACGTCTGATCGAACGCGCAAGACCACGGCTAGCTTGCTCGTGCATGAACCATCCTCACGCGAGGAAACCTCACGCATCTCGTGAACGCACGTGAAAGTCTGGGGTAACAAGCTGCTCCCCGACGTCTCGAAAATCACCCGGCTTGGAGAACCTCGGGAAAGCCCAGAAAGACGTTTCGCCTCGGCGCACTTCACTGAGACATTCTACGTGGCTTCCTCATGAATGAATACCCATGTCAACTGGGCTGTTGCACCGAGGCGCCCTTCTCCTCCTCCTCCTCCTCCTCCTCGTCACCACCACCACCACCAGGTGATACAAGCGGTGTGCACGATCGCCCCCACCCGTCCATTTCCTGACTACGCTCGTGCTTGCAGGCCTGGCGTCTGAGCCGTTGCTTATGAGCCGTTGGTCGGTAATCATCTACCAGCCGCGTGGGAGCTTGGGGGTTCCAGGGGAAGGTGCGTGTCCAATGTGGCTTACTGGGGGTCGCCATCCACCTAAACAGGTACTTGGCGCTCCGAATCCTCTTGGTAGAACTCGGGCCGGCAACGTTGTTTTATCGACGGTCGCGGTCCGAGATGCGAGACTCTGCTTTGCGGTCAAGGTCTTTGGTTGCGGGTCATGAATCGTGCAAGGTTTGCAGATGCATGTCCTGCTTCGTGGCCTTGGATATAGTGAGGGGTTGTTATGGCCTCGCCATTTTCAACGCACCCGTTGATGGCGGTGAGGCCTGAGGCGGACTTGCGGTTCCGCGTTGAATTAGTCGAAGCTGTGGTTGACGCTCGAGCGTGTCTAGGTGGAGAGCATCTGGATGATGGGAACGGCAACTGCACTCTGGTTGCTTCGAGGTCTCCACGAGGTGTGAGACCTAGCGTTTGCGAATGACTTGAGAGGGCAGTCAGCATAACGCTGCGTACAGTCGCCTCTACCGGAATAGATATTATAGCTACTTGGGTGCTTTTACTGATCGGTATCAACTCTTACCAAAGGGCTGCGCGTTTAACAGGAGTTGCGTTACACAGAGGCAAGATATGACAGATTGAGTCAGCGCGCGGAGTTACCAGCAACTAAACCAGTCCAAAGATAGCACCACAGGACCATGGTGGATCTTGCTGTGCAGCCCCAAACTAGAACACTCCTCTTTACAGCTCTCACCTCATGTTCCAGAGGTTATAACCGTTACATGACCGTCTGTGGGACAGGCTCGTCTTGTCACACCACCGGTAAGGCCCAAGGAGGGGAGATTCGACCGGGGGCGGAGCGCCGAAAAGGGAAGCCATCCGCCCATCACCCACGCTTCTAGAACCAACCCACAATAAGCTGGGGCTTTCACAAAGGATTCTGACAGGATCTTATCGTGGCGCATGGCACTCCATAGCAGGAAGGTCAAAAAGCTTCATCGTTGGCGGAAGAACTTGCAGAGGCCCACAGGCAGAGCGGCAAACGGCGAAACACTGCTTGGACAGCGCCTCAGACGGTACTTCCGGTGGGGTACCGTGTAGAACGGCTAATGTGAACAGGACGACCATACAGGTAGCGAGAGTCGAACGCGTGACTGTTGTGCCTGTACCATACCTATCGTCTCGAATGTGCAGATGCGGCGCTTGCGTGCCGGAAGGCGCGCGATGGCTGGGTAGGGAAGCCATCCATGTGCATCCGATAAGCACGTGGGGACAAGATGCAACCACACCAGCTGCCAAGTTGGGGCTTGTCCATGTGAACTGCCCATCTGCTAGGATCCCACGAACCTCGAAGCGTTGCCTGGACGCTCTCGAGCTGGCGCGGGTTTGGACAGTTTCAACCTGTTGGCACGGCCCGCTCTGCTGTCACTTGTGACACTTTTTTACTTTTGCCTGAGACGATGAGGTTGGGGGTTGCTGCCCAATGCGATGGCGTGCGTCCTGCTGTGCGTCGAGTCATCGAAGCAAGTGCGCGCTGTGCTATTCTCCGGTGGCCTTTCTTGGTGCGCCTGAGCCTGAGGCCCAGGAACCGTCTTTACGACCTTGGAGACACAGTAGGTGCACATGCAGCCCAACTGATACGACACAGGCTCCCAAATTGTCGGAAGGAAAGGGCAACCCCCGTATCGCTCAGTGAGCCGACGAATTTGTATCGTCGCAGGACTTTCCGACACGATACGATTACCTCTCCTGTAATTCGCGCAAACCGAATCATGGAGCGGGCGCTAGTCTTCACTTCCCCCCGTGCGCTAGGGGTGTGGGGATCGTGAATAACTTGTTCAGAGGCCATGTTGGAGCGCGTCCCTTGCGGCGGCACAAAAGCAATTACGGGGGACCGCAACGGTCAGCCGAGACCTCGGTCGATTGTGTCGCGAGATGCCGATCAAATGGCTACACTTGCTGCGATTTGCAAAAGGATTACCTCTTGTTTCGAGGGGTGAGCACGTTGAGGGCTGTGGTTGGTTGATGACAGCGTGGGATTGACAGTGCGTGGCGCACCTAAAGCTGCCCTGCGTCGTACTATGCAAGCTGACTTGCCAAAGAAGAAGGATTGGCAAGACTTTGACGTTCGCGACTGTTTTGGTTTTGGTGACATGTAGAGATGCTTTGAAACTTGACAAAGCTGAATGAGGGCGCTGCAATGACGCGCAACAACAACCGCCGGCTTTATTGTCGCGACATTGTGCTTGTCAGCCACGCGAGTTGCACGGATTGGGAATAGGCAGCCGCTTGCACCAGGCTGTCGGGCCTTTCACCCCCAGCTGTGTCCGGGAATGTGGCACTGTCACGCCGCCATCGTGGATGCAATCGCGCACCATGCTTGTGTCGTCCGGTTGGCGGTATGTTTGCATACAGCAATATAGTACCTGCACAGACTCGGAACGCCGGTATGATGCTGTGGCTTGGTGCGTAACCCTGCATGTCGTGTTGGTAAGAAATCGATGGATTGACATGTCTACTTTGGAGGTGCGTAGTAAGGCTTTGTTGGCTGAGAGAGTGCGCAATCTCCACGCCATTCAGTTATGACGACAAAGGGTCAAACAGCAAGCGACACAAAGGACACGTCAAGTCATGGCTGATGGCGGGCCGTAGATTGTCGTATTGCATTCCCATCGTACCTGGGTGTAACATTCGCTGGCCAAGACAGCTTGGGCCTGGTTTTCGAAATCCATCATGGCATCGGGCGAGCTGGTCCACAATGTTCCTACCTTCAAGTCAAACAAAAATCAAGGGATGCCAGAAATACAGAACGATTGGTCCTGGGATCAATGAATCAGGCGCGCGTCATGTCGTGAGTCCGGGGAAGTGGTTACGGCACCCGACTTGCACTGTGCTGTGTCAGTGCTGTCGCTGTTGTGTTTGACGGAAATCCATTGTTAGCAGTCGCACAACAGCTTGCTGCAGATCACGTATGGTAAGCAGACGCAACAGGCATCACGAGGTTCACGTGTATCTGACGGTCAGCAAGGGGCTCCGGTGCCTCTGTCGCTGATGCTCTGCCCTTGGAGCGGGCCTGTGAGATATAACGGCCCTGGCGGAGAGACGGGTGGTCATGCCGTTCTGTTGTTTATAATTGCTGGCGAAGTAGAGCAGGGTCGCTAAGCCCAACGAGTTCACGTGCGGTGCTTTAGGGCGACGAAATGTGTGCTCGTGATGCATCTAGGGCGGCTGATGGGCATGCCGAGGGGCGTGGTGTTCAGGAACGAACCTTGGCTGCGGTAGCGATATATCAAAAGGCATGATTGGAGTGTGGTTCTTCCGTCGTAAGGTGCCACGCAATTACCCAGATGAGTCGTGTTGCTGTCCAGCTCATGAAACAAGAATCATGCTGCATGTAGCAGAGCGGGAGCGTTGCACATGATGCTTTGTGTGGCCACTGTGATTCGACAAGCGACTCCAGATGACCATGAGGGTTTGCCTCGTAGCCGGTCGAGCTTGCCTATTTGCCGCTTTCGCAGTTACTCCAAGGCGGCGCTGGGGGCACTGTGCGCATGTTAGGCGGGGTACATGTTATTACCCCAACCTCGAAGCCTGAAGAGGTAGGGATTCCTGTGTTGCAAGCGTTCCGGAGACTTGCGAGTCCAGCCGTTGTACGCTCTAGGCGGAGGTCTCGTGCTGAAGCGCCCGAGGCGTGACCTGCACGCAACGAGATGCAGCGAACAATGGCTCACACCGGCTACACGTATCTTGTCAAGACGTCGTGAAGCGTCTCGAGTGAGCTGATGGTATGGGTTCGCTCAAGCCAAGGCGTAGCCTTCTCCCAGAGCGGCACCCCGAGAGCATCTCGAGAGCATCTTGACCAATAGCGGAAAAAGTCAGATACCTCGTGATGGGTGCCCTAGCGCGGAGAGACGAGCGGAGATGAAGAAGCGTGGGGAAGTGAGGCTGCCTGATCCGTTTCCGGTGTGCTTCATGTGGTGAGAACAGAGACTGACAAGGTGATGAATGAAACGTAGGGCCGAGTTGTCTCTAGGAATTTCCATTGCATCGTCGGCACTCATTGACGGTTGCTGGGACAGGAGGAGCATGGTCGGCATCGTCGTGTGCGGACTAGACGCAAGCAGGGGTGACGATCCGCGAGGCAACGAGAGAGGGAAAAGAAACGTAGTAGGCTCCATTCCGCAACAAGGCTCAGGAAAAGGATCACATGCTCGAGAGGTGATTTCAATACGGCTGAGTGGCGCGTATGGTAAGATTGGGTAATAGTTTACAGCGGGCCGTGCAGGTGGTTAGCCCCACGGCTTGGGCCAGGACAGGACTGAGTCAAGACAGCGCGCAGAGAAGAGCAGCGGCGAAGGTGCTAAGCACGGCAGGCACAGGGGCCGACGAGTCGCGTAGGACGGTGTCAGAGAAGAGAACGAGAGTCGAGTGCTTGGACTGCTTGGGCTGCTTGTCTGACAGTCTGACAGTCTGACAGTCTGACTGTCTACCTATCTAGACTGCTGGTCGACGTCGTGGGGCTTGCAGCGCCTCGCCGGAGCAGGAGTCGGCTTGTGTGGGCGGGGATTCTGGAAGAAGAAGCTTGAGCGCACGGTGCAGGTAGCCATCATGTGCCAGGATGCGTGGGTGGGAGAGGGCGCTCCTGCACAGCAGCGCCATCGTGGGGGAGCAAGGCCAGGTGCCACGCGTGGGCGGCGATGCTTTCGGCCAGAGCGCATTGGACGTAGTGGCACAGCGGACGCTGAAGGCGACCTGGGAGGGCTCATGGGATCTCGGCGCAACGCAGCAAGAATGAGACGTGCTGGGCTGCAGCGTCATTGCGGGTGGCAGCTGGCAGCAGGCGGCGAGCAGCACACGGGGCGGCGCAAGCAAGACAGGGCAGCGGGCAGCTTTGCACGGTCAATAGCGGTAGACTCTAGAGTGCTGCGAAAGAGCGGTAGGCCGTGAGCAGGCCAGCGTGCAGGCCAGGAGCCCAGGGCTGCAGTGCCGGGGAGTCTCCGGAAGGGCTTGCGAGGGGCCTGCTTAGCTGTTTAGCGGTTTAGCTGCTTAGCTGTTTAGGGCGAGGAGGGAGTGCAGGGGTGGGTGGCCAGGTGTGGGCGTCCAGGTCGCTCCTTCCGTGTCGGCGGTCGCTCCTGCCCATCCCTGTCCGCGCAGCCTTCGCACTGGCCCGGCCTTTATACATAGAGATCCACTCCCACCTCGGCGGACCTGTGGTTCCCTCATAGACACGCATACTGCCTACTGTCGACTCTGCCCGCATATACTACACCACCACCACCCAGGACTGCACTCACGACGATTACCATCACAACCACAACCACTGCAATCACTACCACCACAACCACAACCACTGCAACCACTTCACCCTCCCCGCAACCCACCCCTCGACAGCCTCTTCCCCTACCCACATGTATTCGCAACGTCTGTAGCGTCGCCGGCATTCCCTCTGTTCGGCAGCTGCCCACCTGATTGACGCAAGCACCCGCACCGTCACCAACGCAAGCGGACCACGACAGGCCTCACCCACCCCCCACCCTTACATCAACACAGCAACACCCACCCAGGCACACAGCGGCCGCCGCACAGCCCACGATGCCGCTCAGAGCTGAATTGCCCATTGTGCGCGTTGAGCACGGCTCGATGCACACGATTGAGACACGCAACCCAGAGAACCTCTTCGGCCTGTGGAGTGGTAAGTGACGTCGCCGCAAAAGCGCCCGCTCCCTCCGTCCCTCCGTCCCCGCTAACACAACGGCCGCAGTCTTCTCCAAATGCTCGCCTGCCATGGAAGACGGAAAGCGCTACGAGAACATGGCCTGGCGGCTGTGGGCGCGCGAGACGTTTTGCTGTCAGCCAGACCACGTTGTGCCGCCCCAGTGGGCCTTCGACCGGGAAATCGCCGCTGGTGCCACGACTGCCACTGCCGACGTACCAGACTTGTCGACAAGCGTCGCCTCAGATGACTCCCTATCCATGGATCCCATGGCCACGTCGCAGCACCGCTCCGACTCGTCAGCATCACGCCCGGACCTGCGCCGCCACGACTCGGCCACCAGCAACGCCCGCGGCAAGCACATGACGCCCATCGACCTGGAGAAGGTCGTCAACTCGATACAGGAGAAGAAGGTCATCGAGCCCCTGTCGCCGCTTCCCCCGCAGCTCGCCCCACCCACAACCAAGGCACCGCAACCCGAGGATGCAGTAGCCCCGCGTTCGGCATCGCCACCCTTGACGGCCCGCCCATGTGCCCCAGAGCTTTCCACATCCACCTTTGCCACGGCTCGCGGCAGCGACGACATGAGTGCCGCTGGCTCAGAAGCCAGTACTTCCACGGACATGAGCCAGCACAGCGTCGTCCGCGGCTTCGAGCCTGGCCACATTTCCACGTCGATACGCTCCAGCACCAACCTTGCCCCCACGCCCATTTTGAAAAAGTCGTCCAGCTTCCTTGCAAAGCCTCCCCCCTCCAGGGCAGAGCCCATCAAGAAGAAGCAGCCCATGTTCACGCTGGGTGGCTCGTCTGACGAGGACGCCAGCAGCTCTCTCGAGGCCTACTCCCTCGCACAGCGCAGCTCCCTCTCGGAGAACCTCCGCAAAGCTGGCCCCATGCGCAAGACGACTTCCTTTGCCAATCAGATCAGCCTGCGCCAGTACCAGGAAGCCATCTCCGAGAGCGAAGGCGCCATTGAAAGCGACAGCGACGAGCCAGATGAGAGCGCCATCGAAGAGGAAGATTCGGGAGACGACTGGGAGGACGACGACGATGAGGCCGACGAGAGCCACCAGTCGAGCGTGCAAGCTACCAGCATGTTTCCCCGTGTTGACTCCAAGCCCAACCTCACCTCCCACCGCTCCCTCCTCACGACGATGATGCACGAAGGCGACCGTGCGCAGGCAATGCAAAACGCCGCCCAGCGCCAGCAGCCTCCCCCCATCCGTCGATCTCGCACAACAACACCAAACGGACCTTCCATCGGCAACTCACCCCAGGAAGACAGCGGCTTGATGATGCGCCAACAAGCCTCGCGAGCCAAGCCCATCATCATGACGACGTCGAACGTGCACCCACCCGCTTTATCCCCGCGGACCACCCGCCGACTGATGCTCCAGAATGAGCTCAGCGGCTCGCTCCGCCAAAACCTGCTCTGGGAACGGCAGCAGAAGAACGCGACGACCAACGCAGCTATGAGACGAGCTGCCACTACAACCGACCTCCAAGGCATGAGCACCATGGCTCAGGCTCAACCTATGCACACCAGCGCAAAGAACCCCAACAGCTACTTCGACCAGGGTCTGGGTAGCTATCACACCAAAGGATGGTAGTCGATCATCATTGTTTTCCACATTTGCACTTCTAGCGGCATTTACAAGCGAGCATTGGACTCCAGGCGTTTTTGTGTGTTTTTATACCCGTCCAGGAGCCTGGACGGTGACGATGGGTTATGACCTCCCAAAACTTTCGATGCTTTGAAGGCATCACGTAGGCCCTGCGAGGCTCCGAATCTCCTTCAGCGGACGTAATGGCGGTTCATTTGGCTTCCAAGAAGGCTCACGGCTCGCGCCCGGACGAGAATGCTCCCCTATAGCAGCAACTCGTCCATTGGTCTGTACTATTACCTGCACTGTGCTTCTATTTGGGCTTAACAGAGCCATTATACCCCGGTACAGGTCGACCTCGCGAGGTTGGTCTGCAACAGCATTACCTCACACGAGATAGCAGGTAATTAGTTAGGTACTTGATCGAAAAAAGCGATTGTTCACAAGACCGACCCATGTCCATCGATATCGTGCCCCCGTGATGTGTTGTGGTGGGAGCAGTGAGCCCAATCCTGTCGCTGACTTGATCGTTGCAGCTATCATCATGCTCCGACTCAACAAGATGCACGCTTGTTACGAAGGTTGGATCTGTTTGGCAGGCTCTTTACCGCTCTTCTGAATCAGTCTGTAAGTAGTGCGCGCTTATGCACACGTCGAATGCAGCACAAAGGCCATCCAATGGCGGAACGCACTCAACACGCCCCTCCACATCAACACGGTCG
Organism: Ascochyta lentis; assembly: GCA_004011705.1. Lineage (NCBI taxonomy): Eukaryota > Fungi > Ascomycota > Dothideomycetes > Pleosporales > Didymellaceae > Ascochyta > Ascochyta lentis. The sequence continues at coordinate 1,503,559 of RZGK01000007.1, forward strand.
TTCCTACAGGCCTGTGTTGCTGCGATGCGTGTTTCTTGACAACATTGTCTGAGACACGGACATGTTCGCCTGCTGACGGCTGATGAACACTCCCCGTCGTTGTTCTGCCGCTTTCGCGCGGGCCGCCTTGCTGTCCACCGTGACTACCATGGATGCGTGCCTGGCACCTGACGCAGCCGCCCACAACAACGGCCTCATCACAGGGAGGACCGCAAGGGCTGCTGCATGCAGTGCTCGAGGGCGTTGCCTCGTGAGACCCTCCTTGCGCGATGAGGACCAAATGCGGGTGTGCATCTCGGCACGTAGGTTGTGCGTCCGCAGCATTCGAGTATCGACGGCGATCCCGCCGTGCTTCAGCCTTATCAAGGGTGGACCGCAACGCTACCTCAGCTTCGGAAGCCTGCACCTTCAGTCTCCTCGTCGCCACCTGACTGACTGCGGGCCGCGACTGTTACAGCCAGGAGGCGTTCGGAGGTTTTCACACGTCATCTTTCCTATCGTTTGACGCCAGGACAGCGCAACCTCTTCATCATGACCGCCACGCTTCAACTGGCTCTCCACCCTATCGTTCGCGAACGCCATCGATCAGCCGGCATCTAAAAACAACTCTGAACATGATCAAGAGACGAGCGGCACTGGCTTGACAGGCACCCGCTGCGCTACCCCGCGACCGCAGTCGGTCAGGTTGCTGATGCGCTGGCAGCTTAGCGCCTGCAGCATGGTCATCTGAACTTCTCAGCACAGGCTCAACCTCTGGCTTGCTGCCCTTTCAGCCCCATGTACAAGGAAACTCCGCCACCACGCGAGTGTTCAGATAGCACTCGATGCCAGTTGTCTGGTAACACGCTCTCTCCCTTCCTTCTGTGAGTGTGATGGACTTGCCATCACTTCAGCTTGCGGCTCCGCCGTTTCCATTCGTTGCACTCGTGGGGGGCTTTCGTCACATGCTTTGGCTGTCACACCATAGAGGGTACGAGATGCGTAGTGGTGACATGGCTCTTCTCGTCAATACCGCTGTATGCAAATCTGACGTCCCACGTATCCGCAATCCTTTGACACGCAACAGATCCAGATGCCACACTGCATTCGATTGCAGCACCTGGCAGCGGCCTGTTTTCGTAGACCTCACACATGGAGAACACCAACGCCCAATGTGGAATATGCGTGGGAGGATTCTCATTGCTTTGCTGCGGTGTCAGAGGCGAGCCTATCGTCACTATTTTACTGCATCCACCTGCGAACGTCCTTCAGCCACCTTTAGTGTATCAATGCCACGGTTCCGGCAGGAGAGCTCTATCAACTTGACGCGCGTCAACGTCAGCTTTGTCCTTCTTTCCTCACTCCCATACAAAGCTTGTTGCTTCGTTCCAGGTTACCCGGAAAGCCCCGCCTCTCATGCAGCCTGTAACTAGAGATTGAAACGGTAAGAATATCGACAGGTAAATCCGAAAGTGAAGGATGTGAAGTCACATTTAATCAAGGCCCCACATCCCGGAGCCCTGTCATGCCTAATAGGGTGAGAGCCAACCAATGCTGGGTGGCTTCTGGTCGAGACAAAGAGATCTACCAGGGCTAAGATCTCAACTGCAGCCGTCGACATGAATCCAGCATATCCATCACACTACAACAACCGAGACATGGGTATTATACAACTGCCGCAAACGATGCAGACAGCATTTGACCGGTGCAGCCATTGTTCAAAGCTTAATCTTCAAGGGGTTGATGATGATGGCAATGGCAGTGCCGGTAGGTTTGTCGGAGGCAAGAAGCGAGGTCTGGGCAACCTCTCGCCCTCCACTTCCACGGGGCTGGATAAACGTGCGCGTTGTCACCGCAGGCTTTGCTGGTATGTCTCAGTGGTCACCACGGCTCTGGGAAGCAAGAGTAACTTCAAATGACCCAATCTCTTGGCAGTTGACGAGCATCTCCTGTTTTCACCCTCATCTCACGGCGAAGAGATGTCGTCCTACTCACTGTCAGCCTTGACGTTGAGCACAGGCCAAGGCACATGAAGCAACAACATTAGCTCCAGGAATACATTTCAGTCCGCTCCCACCCGGGGTACTCCACATTGATGGATGCGCCTGCCCATCATGCAGCCCTACTTTGTGCAGATGGAGTCTGCCATTGACACTTGTGTCTTCTGACATGACAGCCTCGGTCGTGCATTCCATGCACCTTGATAGCTCCGAGGTGGAAGAGAGTGCGGAACGTAACAACAACACGAGCTCGAAAGACGAAACTCCTGATTCAGAAGCCGAGGTTTGGGCTCGCTGCCCACGTTTTGACTAGGTAGCCTGAACACCGTTCAGCCCGGGAACATCGGTCTTGGTCTGAGTCCAATCGCTCTGACGACCGGCGAGATCTCCGGCAAGCTTCAACCCAGTACGATCGACTCTTCCAGCCAGGCTCAACATCCGTGAGAAGGATTATTCGATCACGCTGAGCATGTTCCTCGGATGTCCTCGTGTTTGCGGACGTCATTTTGACATGGCAACCTCGGATACGAAGCGTCTTGTTTCCTCGGTCCATGGTTCACGACCCGCGACCTGCGGCGTCGGAGATTTGGCCGCAGTTATCGAAGGTCAGTTATTGCAGCCTTCCCTGCCAGGTGGTTGAATCAAGGGCAAGTTCGACTTCCTGACACGCATACGAACAGCGCGTCAGACTCTTTTGATATGATGGGAAACGTGGTGCGGAATCTTTGTGTGCAGCAGCGTTCAGCTTATTACTACAGCGAGCAGTACACTTGCATAGGCGCTCGGGATTGACGTAGCAAGTCGGGTAACCGCTACCCAACAAGGCAGTGGGAGCCACATACGGTACACGTTTTTTTTTCTCTCAGGTTTCGATACAGACCCTGATCTGATCTGCTCCCGCAGGCCAACCCTGGCGCTGGAAAGGCGCTCGCTGATGCTGACGGAGGAAAAACGTTTACCAAGAGGTCAGCTGCGTTGGCTGAGTTTGCGATCCTAACCCACAAAATTTCCCCGCATGAGCGGAGATGCCTTGATCTTCCTTTGCCGCTTTCGGAAAGGTGCCACGAGACCACTCCCGGATTTTGGTCAGTGCCTCCATGGACACAGCGATGATTTCCCGCTCCATATTGCCTGCCTTGTTGCCAAGTTGAGCGTACCCGACACATGGTGTCAGCGTACCAGAGCTGCTGGGCTTAGCTCAGTAGACGTGTACCTGGTCAGCTACCGAATGCCACTCACCATGGACTCACCCACCAATCCGTCCGAAGCATGCACAGTCAAGCAAGAGAATACGTCTGCTCGCGGTATTTCACCGATGAAGCTAAGATGCGGAACTGCTACTGTGCTTCCCCGTCAGCTGGCGCGACACCAAGGTCCTTCCTCAACCGGCAAACCCGGACTAGCCAAAGGTGTTACACACCGAAACGCCAGTCAAGCAACGACTGACAGGCCAAGGAAATCAACCACGGCGAGTCGCACGTTTCTGTAGTGTCGCATGCGGCCAAAGGGGATTTTCATTTCGCATCCGACGCACCGCAGTTCTTCGACGATCTCCCCGCAAACAGCTTGCCTGAGGACCTCGAATCGAGGTTGTCGCCGCGATCGAGGTCCTCTCACGCACCAAGTGGCCTCGGATGCGATGCTGGCGTGCGCTTTACGTCGCTGTGTGCTGGGGTTCCACGCCGCTCTGAGGCCAAGAACGGCCCGTCTGCTGTTGCTCTTCTGGAAGACTGGGGCACCGCATCGAAGGCGCCGTCTTCTGTGGGGATGTCACAGCGGGGCTGGCAATATGACGTATGCGGAGCCCTCTGCGCAGGTACGCGCACGCCGCACGCCGATTGTTCCTGCATACGGCGGCGTCGTCGTCGAAATGCTGTGGGGGAATCTTGCGCCTGTCTTGTCTAGATACAAGTCGTTCGGAAATATCCATTATCATTGTCATGACAGGAGTGTGCGTGGCGTGGAACCAAGGGAACTCCAGAAACGTACCTACGTCATGGAATTCAAGCACGTACAGCACGCAAGCAACCCCTGAAGCTGTGTCCATCGCGCCACGGTCAGTCAGTCTCGATACATGTCGACTAGCATTCTCCAGCGCGCACCTTCCGTCTCTCGATACACCAGTGCACAGGGGCCATGTTCGACGACAATCGCGCTGCGCAAATTTAGACCTTAGCCTGTGGCGGCTTGGTTGCCTTCCGGTCAAGGTGCACAACGAATGTTTCGACATGGCCTCAAGCGCGAGTGCGTTGGGACTTGTATGCAAGCTTCGTGTGCGTGACTCCAATGCACGTAACAATGGCTGCTTGGTCATGTCAAGATTGCGCATGGCTGATCTGGCAGATGCAGGCCATGCTCACATGCGTGCATGCTACAAGGGCTTTGCGTCCACCCTCAGCGCAGGCAAACGTCACAGCACAGCACCCCCTGGCTCGTGGAAGCCGAAGGTGAAGGTCCCCATTCCTTATGCAGTGATCAGATATCCTCGTCGCCGCCCAGCAGCAAGCGCCCGTCGATAGTGCCCCTGGCAATGGTTGAGCGTCGCAAGAGCACATGTTCTGCAGACCTTCGATGCAGCATGCAGCAACGGCACAGCCGCAGAGCCTCAAACGTCCAACCCGCTTCTCGCCGAACCACCAAACTCTCTCTTTGCACCCTCCCACGCCGCTCTGCCCAATCATTTGCCCACCGGTCAGCACCATCAGGAATTTTCTCTCTGCTCCGTTTCGCCTGCAATCCTTCCGCAAAACACCCCGCCTACCGTAGCATCGTCTTTTCCCCAGTCGTCGTAGTTTTCCTCGCTACAAAGACAAGCTCCCGTCAGACTGTCCAACGGTGGGCCTTGTGATCAAAACCGCCCACTCTCAACACACGCAACCCCACAATTTCTCACCTTCCTGTCCAGTTTCACGTGCGCCCGGCTCACATCCGCGCACGACAAAGCATGGTTCCGAAATGACCCGGCCGTGCAGAGAGAAGCGAGCACACCCGCGTCCCAGCCACGCATCCAGACCGCGACAAGACCCTTCTGTTTTCAGCACCGGACCCGCAAATCCTCTCACTTTGCGCGTTTGCTGAGCCACGCACTCGAGGGCGCCCATGACGGCCTTCGACGTGCCCCGTTTGGGTCTGGGCTTCCCGCAGAGCCTCATCTGCGGCGCTTGCTAGTTCATTGCCTATTCCAGTCTTGCCTCCTCATCCGAGCCAGTTGGACGAGCCGTGAGGGCCCGGAGCGCTGCTACCCAGCGATTGCTTCACTGCCGCCGTCGATGATGGTCTTGAGTGCTTTGCATCTGGACCTTGCAGCCCTAGCAACATCCCAGCGCCTGTGATTCACGTGTGCTGCACCCTTCCAAATGCGTTCGGCGCGCGTCCAACACGTTTGCACAACGCAGAGTTTGGTCCGGCTTGCGTCGCCTTGGCCACAGCGGCCGCCGAGCTCTCCTTTCTTTTCACGCTGGCTCTACCGTGGTTCCGTGCAGCTTCTTTGCACCTGTCTCGGCGAACCCAAGCCCAGCGTGTTTGATCAAGTTTGAACCTGAGTGGTGAACGTGCGGGTTAGGGGCTGCTGGCATGCGGGTTGTGGGTCGTCTGGCGTTGCAGATTGCACGTTGGGCTGGGATGGCCTGAGCACAGGGCGAACATGGAGTAGCTGAAGTGTGTATCGACCAAAAGTGGGTATGTATTGTTACGCGGTATCGATACAGGTGGAGCTGCGAAAAATGCACGGCTCGAACTCTGCACGAGACGCAAGCTCTCCGTGCAGGTTGCCTTTGGTGCCTGATATTGGGAGTGGTGCCTGAACGTATAGTTCGGGTGTTGGTGCGCTTAGGTAGGAAGGCGAACGGCTTCGTGAGGTTCGGAGATGAGATCGTGAAGCCTTGTGAACCGAGCAACAGGTCGACTCGATTGTGTTGGGCGTGTCACAGACGAGCTCACAGGTTTCGTCGTACCCATTCTCTTTGTAGGGGCTTTATCTGACTTTTTGTCTCTCCTGATCTGGCGAGTTAAGAATGCGTTGATGTGGTGACAGTGCAATCACAACACCAACACTAAGCCGCTACCTTCACTCGAAAAAGGAAACAGGATCGTGGCGTGCGTCTGTTCATTTTGCTCAGCCAGTCTAAGCGTGGTCATCGTATATCGGCAACCGCTACCCACACTCCCACGATCTCGCATCATTGACAATGGAGTATTCCTAGCAGGCATCAGATCCAAACCCATCTCCAATCTTGCACGCACAGCACCAAACACAGCAACCAAGAGATGCGATCATCTCAACGTACGCTCCCGTGTTGAAGAAACAAACATGAACATGACGCCAGTAGCCCTATACACACCCGTTTCTCCCAGCCTGAATAAGCAAACAGCTTGAATCCACGGAATCTGCAACTCTACAAACCCCCAGTCTCGACTAACAACCCACCACTCTTTCACCCTACCAATTTCTTTCCCACCAACAAAACCACAACATCTCAGCTTCTCAATCCTCGCTTCTCCACACGCGTACTGACACCCTTCAAGCGGTGTTTGATATCAACATGTGGAACTATTCTCGATTCACACACCTACGACGACGTTGCTTACTCTCACAACCTTCCCATCACATGTGCGTGTGGCGTAAATACATGAGTGAGATGAGGCGTTGGTCGCACTGGGTGAGTGGATATAGAGCTGGGAGATGGGAAAAAGCGTTGTGTGAAAGCGGTGCGTAGATTTGTGATTCTGTCATTGAACCTGCGTGGAGCGTGTTCTGTGTGCAGTGGACAAGTTGTTCGTTTGATACAAGCACGGCTTCGTAGTGTGGTTTGCCACCTGTCGCCTCACTTAGTCAACGGCTGGATAGAAATGGGGATAGATTGGCAGACCTGCATGTGCAATAGATGGAATCGAACATGCGAACGCCCGCTGTTCCAGTGCTGTGCGAGTGGGTATCTATATATGGCGAGCATGTACTCAAGTACAGATGGAGAAGAACAAATAGTAACTATGCGTGGAAAAGCAAAACGAATCGTGTCGTCTCAGGTCCTATATCCAGAGGATGCTGCTTCTCAAACCACCAAGTTCAACACCACCATCGTAGGCCGAGGGCCCATGATCTGCTTCTACAAAACCGATAGTACTGGTCCAGAGTCTGTTGTGGACTTGTGAGGAGCGGATGGCGGGAACCTGCTCTTTGTAGGGCAAGAGCTCAGAGACATCGGGTGGGATGACATCCTTCACGATACCCCAGTTCGGCGAGCTCTGGAGTAGCGAAAATCCATTCGACCATCTCCCAATTGCTGCTTCCACCACGGGAACGATCCTGCCAAAATCTTCAAGCACGCGTCGAGCGAGCAGGGTATTCTGTGCTAGAGCATGTAGTAGACTAAGAGCTGAGTCGAACGTATGATGATATGCTGAGATCCAATCATCCAATTCTTCACCAAGTAAGCTCAGATCGCTGACCAGAAGACTGCACAGCATGAGAAGACTGCTTGCCAGCGAGGGAATCATGTAGTGCCGAAGAACAGATGAGTGTTTGGTGTTGGTTTCGTATGCTTGGACGTGTGACAGCGTATCGACTACCAGACTGCTGCAGATGCCAGCGGTGGCGCCATCAAACTGTAAAGACATCATTGTCGCACGTCTAGTCATGAACTGGAGGTTATCGAAGCTCATACGAATGTATTGATGACGGCGCGATGGCTGAATCTTTGCTGCCAAATCTGGGAAAGTGTTGGCGAAGAAGTCAGCAATAGCTGCGTCAAAAGTAACGACTTTGTCGGCGAATGTATCGACGAATACGTGGGCTGCGAGGAGACTGTCCCACAGAGAGCCAGCGAACCGAGACCAGTGGATCATGCAATCTAGATACGCATTTGCGCTGTCGCTGTCGTCAAGCTTGGCACCTGCATCTGAGGCATGCACATCAGAGAGAATAATCTGTACTGTCTATTAGGACTGAACATGTCCTACAGTGGGGTAAACTCACCCGCTGATACAAGTCACTGGGCCGCTCTACATCGATATCGATATCTCGTATTGTGTACGGACGACCGCACGACAAGGATATGCGACGGTCAACGATCAAAACGCTCCAGAATACGCGCAAGCGCTCATATGTCTGCCACACGCCAGACCCGGCGTGAGAAGATTGGCGGTTCAGGCCTTGCTGCAGCACGTAGCGACTGGCGAGACCTGTGGTGTTGTAGGCGAGGCTAGGTTGATCGATTAGTGCGCAGTATAGAGCCTGCACAAGTCAGTTTTGCTTGGGCGTAGGATGAGAGCAGTATGCACCTTGAAGACGAGGAACTGGGCGAGACTGACATCGCCCTGTCCATATAGCTGTCTACTGCCCACTGCATCGTCAGCGAGCTGAAGCCAGTGCCACCCTGCGGGCTTGTTGTCAGGATTTGGCTCTGCTGTTTCGGACGAAGCGTCATGCCAGGCAAAGATGATATAGTTCAAGGCCAGGAAGCACACATCGTCGTGGTGCACTTCCGGTTTTGCCAGCATGCTCTCGCTGCGAAGTCGAAAGAGCTGCTCGTCTACGCAAGGATGGAAGCATTGGAGCTCACGGAAAAAGCAGTCGATGTATTGTTGATAAGTGGCGGGCGCGGGGAAGACCAGGCTCCGACTGCCTAGGCGTAGCGTGGTGATATCGGTGCCTAGCAGTGGGTCTATGGCAGACGCTGAACTTGGGTGCGCAAAAGCGGTCTGTGGTGGCTGACCTAGGAGCGCTAAAGCTGGATTGATGGCATCCAGTGTTGGCATAGACATGGACATGGCTGCGTCGGTGGTAGATTCAGCGCGGTCCTGCAACAGCGCCTCCATCATCGCCTCGACGCGGGCCATGCGTGCTTCCATGGAGAGGCCAAGTGCACTGGCGTCGCTGGGCCTTCGCTCCGTGACTTGGTGGCGCGGCATGATGTTTCGCCGTGCGAGGCCGCTGCCATTACTGAGAGGCGTTGAGGTCGACGGTTGCTGTGAAAGCGAGGGCCGGCTGAGGTTCTGCAGGGCCTCTGCGGCCGTCTGGTCCTCAGAGTAAAAGCAGCGCTTGCCGTTGTCTCGACATCGTTGGCAGGGGTTATCACCAGAGCACTATGCTGTGTCAGCAAGCAGTACACAAATGCAGTATACAAATGCAGTATGCAGCATGCAGCATGCAGCATACAACATGCAGCATACAACATGCCATAGGCAATGTGGTATGCACTGCAAGTCGATGGCGAGGCCTACCTTGAGCTTCGACCTCCTACACGACACGCCTGTGGAGTTAGACGTCAGCCACGAGAAAGTCTTCTTTAGATGTGTGTCGCTGTGCATGCCGCGTTATGTGCGAGCACCCACTGCGGAATGATCGGAACGGTCTCAAGCAGCAAACAAGGGCACTGTAAAAGGATCATGGACGCGACGTACAAGCTTTTGGCGCGTACTTTTGCCGTGCCTTCTTCCGCTTGGGCGAAGACGACCGCTCGTCATTGTTTCGGCCTAGAGGCGACGGCTGGTCGTTCATCACGCGGCGATATGGGGAGCGGATGAGGTCGTCAAGTGCTGACCGCTCGGAACGGATGCGCTGAGAGGCAGAGCAGGCCCGAGCGCCGCCAAGACGCTGTCCTTTCCAGTTTCTACCACTTCATGTCACGTCACCTCACGTCTTTCAACGCGCCCACCACCGCCACAAAGACCGTCTGGTTACTGGCTTGGAACTGTACAGTGTCTCATCAGTTTCTCGAGTGCACATTCGTAAAGTACCTCTAGCAGACACTCCAATCCGTCCCAGCTCGCGACCCATTTCCTACGGCTCTTCAGCAAGATGACCTTCTATACATGTGTGCATCTACAAAAGCAGTTACAAACGGCACATCGGCGATGTCCTCCAACAAGGTGGCGCCAGGCACGCGTCCATCGACACCATTGCGTGAGCATTGCGTCCTGATACTGACATTTAATAGACTTACCTTCATGACACTGGAATTCAATGCCCATTGTGAACAAGCGCACGTACCCATGCAACAACATTTCTCTCACAAACACACCGCTGCCATTGGCACAACCATTCAATGCTTCAGGCACCATGCTCGATTAGGCCGCGAACGACCAATCGGCTCCTTCTATCCCTGTCAAGCAATGTCTCCCTTGCTGCGTTCTTAATTTTTCCTGTGTGCGACCGTACATATGCAGACTGGGTGCGGAACCAATCAGGAACATCTAGTCAATCCATACACTATGTGTGCTGTTACTTTCCCGCAAGGGTTCTACGCCCTGTGCTGTTCCTCCAGCAGCTGTCAGACCTATGGGGCAGCCTTCTCAGAAGACAAAGCAACCATTCTTTGCCACGTGCTTCGCATCGTTGCCAACGCGGGTCTTGCAGGTACACAGTGACGAACCCGAGCCAGCCTGAAATACGAATCTCCGTCCGAGACCTGTGCATGACCATCCCTGCCACTGGACTGCATTCTCATTGAAGCCAATGCAACTCCAGCGCACTCTGAGCGGACAATCATTCCAGTACAGGCCTCCCGCTCCATAGGAGCAAGTCGCTTGCCACCAGGTGCTCAGGGAGATAGGGAGCCGGATCTTGGCATCTGGTTACATACTCTTGGCAAGCCGTTTTGCATACCAGAGACTGGTCTCGGGACCGTAGAATTCACCGACATGCTGCCGTAGGTGCATATCTTTGTACAAAGGGTGCTGATGCCGGTCTTCTCGACTTGTCCTCCGTTGGCTATGCTCCACTTGCAGGAAGAATGAGTAGAACTAGATGCGACGTGGGTCACTCGATGGGGCTGTTACCCGCCTGCCTGCCGGATGATCGACATGAACGATCTTGAACCGCTGTCAACAAACCCGATTGGCTGAACAAGAGGTATATTGGCTTCAAGACACCCTCGTCCTGTTGAGCTGTTCGCCGATGCAGCCACCTCCTTCTCTGCACCTATTGTCATTCTTTTGACCTCACTCACTACTGTCTGCATAGACAAACGGTACATCTGAGACACAGTCTCTATCCACACCCAAGCAAGGTAAAAGTCTCACACTCGTTCCTACTTACTGACTGCAGACCTTGACCTCACATTCCCATCATGGGACGTGTCTACCGACATGTGCTCTCTACGAGCTTGATCCTTACTGTTGTGGGTGCGCTACCGGCTCCTCTGCCTCAACTTGGAGCCATCGGAAGCATTGGAAGCGCTATCCAGCCGATCACAGATGTAATCCCAGCTGTGGTTCCTGCCGCTGAGGTTCCAGCTGCTGCGGTTCCTGCTGCCGCGATTCCTGCTGCCGCCATCCCTGCTGCTGCGATTCCTGCTGCCGCGGTCCCTGCCGCTGCAGTTCCTAACACTGGACTTCTCGGTGGTCTCCTGGGTGGTGCCCTGGCACCCGCAGATGGCCTTCTCACATCGACCGGCGATGTTGTTGGTACTGGCGTGGCTGATGTCGCAGGCGGAGTCGGGGGGCTAGCATCCGGGGCTGGCACAGCTCTCGGCACAGTATCTGGAGCTGTCGGTGACACCGCCGAGGCCGGAGCGTCTGGTGCTGGCGGTGCTACTGGTGGACTTCTTGGCGATCTAGGAGGCACCACAGGAGCTGCCTTGGGAGCTGTCGGCAACGCTGTGGACACTGCTGGCGCTGGGACTGGCGGCCTTCTTGCTGACGCAGGCGGTGCAGCCGATGATATTGCTTTTGGAAACGGCCTTCCTTCTCCAAGCATACCCAACACGATTGGTGGATTACCGGCTGCTTCGCTGCCAGATGCCTCGTTGCCTGATGCCTCGTTGCCTGGTCTCGGCGGTCTTCTCCCTGGTCTTGGAGGAATCCCGGATCTTAATGACGCAATTCCCAATGAGACAGGCGATATCAGTAACGTTGTCCCTGACCTTGCTTCCGGTAACCTTGGCGGCGTGATCCCAGATGTGCTTGGGGGAGTTCCCGGCACAGGTGGCGATGTCACTGACACTCTCCCGGACCTCGCTTCTGGCAATGTTGGTGGTATCATTCCGGACGTTCTCGGTGGCCTTCCAGCTGGTGGGGTCCCCAACTCTGGCGGACTGCCAGATCTTTCCGGTGGACTCCCAGATACTACTGGTGGATTGCCAGATCTCGGCAGCATAATTCCTGGTGGTGCTGGTGACCTCGGCGATCTCGTCCCTGATGTTGCTTCTGGCAACCTTGGGGATGTTGTTCCGGATGTCCTTGGTGGTCTCCCTGCAGGTGGTCTTCCTGATCTCCCTGCAGGCGGTCTTCCTGATCTCCCTGCAGGCGGTCTTCCTGATCTCCCTGCAGGCGGTCTTCCTGATCTCCCTGCAGGCGGTCTTCCTGGTCTTGGTGGACTCCCAGACCTCGGCAGCATCATCCCTGGGGAAACTGGCAACGTTGGCGATATAATACCTGATCTTACTTCAGGAAACATCGGCGACGTAATTCCAGATGTTGTTGGTGGTTTGCCTAACACTGGCGGCGACATCACTGATGTGATCCCGGACGTGGCTTCGGGAAACATTGGTGATGTCATTCCTGACGTTTTGGGCGGTTTGCCCAACGCCGGCGGGCTTCCTGGAACTGGGGATCTCCCAGGTGCTGGCGACCTCCCTGGAGCTGGCGACCTTCCTGGTGCTGGGAGCCTCCCAAGTCTCGGCGGCCTTCCTGTCACTGGCGGCCTTCCTGGGCTCCCTGATCTCACCGGTATCATCCCTGGAGAAACCGGCAACGTTGGCGACCTCATTCCTGATGTTACCTCAGGCAATGTCGGCGATGTTATTCCAGACGTTCTGGGCGGCCTTCCTGGCACGGGTGGTGATGTAACCGATGTGATCCCTGATCTAACTTCGGGAAATATTGGAGATGTTATTCCAGATGTTCCTGGAGGATTGCCAAATGCCGGCGGACTCCCTACTACTGGCGGACTGCCTACTACCGGTGGCCTTCCCACCACAGGCGGTCTACCTGCCCTTCCAAACCTCGGTGGTGTTCCTGGCACTAGCCTTCCCGGCGTTGAGCTTCCGGGTCTTCCCGGCGTTGACGGTCTCCCTGGCACTACACTTCCTGGGCTTGATCTGCCAGGTCTTCCAGACGTTGACGGTCTCCCTGGTACTACACTTCCTGGGCTTGATCTGCCAGGACTCCCAGACGTCGACGGTCTCCCTGGTACTACACTTCCCGGGCTTGATCTGCCAGGACTCCCAGACTCTGACCTCCCAGGTCTACCTGATGTTGGCGACCTCCCTGGCGCAGGCGACCTCCCAGGGCTCCCTGGCGCAGGCGACCTCCCAGGCGTTGATCTGCCCGGCGTACCTGACCTTGGCAACCTCCCTGGCGTTGACCTCCCAGGGCTCCCAGCTGCGGGCGATCTTCCAGGCGTTGACCTGCCCGGCGTGCCTGACCTTGGCGACCTCCCTGGCGCGGGCGACCTTCCTGGCGTTGACCTCCCAGGGCTCCCAGGTGCCGGTGACCTCCCAGGCGTTGACCTGCCCGGCGTGCCTGACCTTGGCGACCTCCCTGGTGTTGACCTCCCAGGGCTCCCAGGTGCGGGCGACCTCCCCAGCGCCGGCCTTCCAACCGTTGATCTCCCAGGTCTCCCGGGCGTTGGTGGCCTTCCTGCAACTCCAAATCTTCCTGCCACACCCGAAACTCCAGCAACGCCTGGCATTGGAGGCGGGCTGCCCGCCATTCCTATTCTGCCGGGAATTGAATTAGGCGCTGGTGGAATCATTGGTGGCGGAATCAATACCCCTATTGGCGATGTTGGTGTTGGCACTGGCGCCGGTGGAGTAGTAACCATTCCACCTATCACTATTCCAGCTCTACCCGGTCTTCCCGGCACTGGAGGAGTTGGCCCTGGTGCTCTGGACGTCATCCCAACTCTTCCTGGTGTTACAGACCCTGTCGTCCCCGGTAGCACTCTACCCACGGTCCCTGGTGTACCTGTCACGGTTCCCAATGTACCAGTCACCATCCCTGATGTTCCTGTCACGATTCCCGGTGATGTCCCCACCGTGCCAGCCATCGACCCGGTCACCCAGCTACCCATTGATCCCGCCTCAGGCTTTCCTATCAACCCTGCTGGCGTTCTCTTTAACCCAGTTACAGGACAGCCCCTAGACATCGATCCGTACTCGAATCTTCCAATCAATCCTGACACAGGAGATCTAATTTTCCCTGTCAGGCCGGGACTCCCACTCCCAAACCCTGATCTGCCAGTGCCAGACCTGCCTGTCGATCTTCCAACACCAGACCTGCCTGTGCCTGGTCTGCCTGTCGAACTCCCTACACCAGATCTACCTGTCCCTGATCTTCCTACACCTGATCTGCCCGTTGATCTTCCTACACCAGATCTTCCTGTGCCTGATCTGCCAGTGCCGGACCTGCCTGTCGATCTCCCTACACCAGATCTTCCTGTCGATCTTCCAACACCAGACCTGCCGGTCCCAGATCTACCTGTACCAAACCTGCCTGTTCCAGATCTACCTGTTGAGCTGCCCACGCCAGATCTACCAGTCGATCTCCCTACCCCTGATCTGCCTGTACCTGAGCTCCCTACACCGGAGGTACCAGGAGACCTTCCTGGACAGCCAGGTCTACCGAACCTACCAGATGTAATTATCGATCCTTTGACTCGTTTCCCACTTGACCCGATCAGTGGTTTCCCTAGGGACCCAATTGACGGTGTCTTCTACGACGCGTCCTCAGGGCTTCCTCTCGCCACGGATCCCACGAGCGGGTTCCCGATCGACCCTATTCGAGGCGCACCTATTAACCCCAATAGTGGTTTGCCAGTACTTCCCGCCCCCACAACGCCCGGACTCCCTGCTACGCCAGTGATCGACTCGACGACAGGGTTCCCGATTGATCCAATCACCAACTTCCCGCAAGATCCGAGCACAGGCATATTTTACAACCGGCTTTCAGGACTTCCCCTGCTCGTCGATTCGGTGACGAACTTCCCTATCAACCCAACATCAGGGCTGCCAATCAGCACTATCACTGGTCTGCCCACTGCACCTAGTGGGGTGCCTATTCCCGCTACACCGCAGGTGCCCATCACAACACCACCTACAACACAGCCGCCGAATGTGCTTGCGCCAGTTGGAGCTATCCTCGACCCCATTACTGGCTTCCTCCAGGACCCTCTGACCGGGCTGTACTTCAACCTGCAGACTGGTGTTGCACTTCAGATTGATGCAGGCACTGGATTCCCGATCAGCCCCATCTCTGGACTTCCAATCAACCCCGCCACTGGTGTGCCTGTAACGACAACGCCACCTGTCACAACCCTCCCGAACACTACCGTTCCAGTAACACCCGGGACAGGTCCGATAACTGGCTTCCCGATCGACCCAATCACCGGGTTCCCCAAAGACCCAGTGAGCGGACGTCTGTTTGATCCAGTAACTGGGGCTGCACTCTTGGTTGATCGTGCCACAGGATTCCCAATCGACCCTACAACTGGCATTCCCTTCGACCCTATAACGGGCGTACCAGTAACTCCAGACACTCCTGGAACACCAGGGACTCCAGGATTACCGGTGACTCCTTTCCCTTTGGACCCAGCGACCGGCAATCTACTTGACCCAATCACAGGTCTTCCGTTGACGATCGACGACATCACTGGCTTCCCGCTCGATCCAAATACCGGGGCTCAACTTGATCCGCTTACCGGTCTTCCTCTTGCAATCGATCCTATTACGAGCTTCCCCATTAACCCCACCACAGGTGTGCCTTTCAACCCAGCCACTGGGCTCCCAATCACGCCAACGGTCCCGCCAGTCACTTTGCCACCAATCGATCCTGTCACACAGCTGCCAAAGGATCCTCTCACGGGCGCTCTCCTGGATCCTACAACTGGTTTGCCGCTTCCCATTGACCCTATTACTGGGTTCCCGCTTGAACCTTTGTCAGGCCTGCCCATCAACCCAGATACTGGAGAGCTTGTTCTTCCAGATGTACCAGGAGTGCCGCCAGTCACTTTGCCACCAATCGATCCTGTCACACAGCTGCCAAAGGATCCTCTCACGGGCGCTCTCCTGGATCCTACAACTGGTTTGCCGCTTCCCATTGACCCTATTACTGGGTTCCCGCTTGAACCTTTGTCAGGCCTGCCCATCAACCCAGATACTGGAGAGCTTGTTCTTCCAGATGTACCAGGAGTGCCGCCAGTCACTTTGCCAGCGATTGATCCTATCACCGGGTTTCCAAAAGATCCGTTGACGGGTGCTCTGCTTGATCCCACTAGCGGTATTCCGTTGCCGATCGACCCAACGACTGGATTCCCGCTTGATCCAGTCTCAGGTCTCCCAATCAGTCCTACGACTGGAGAACTCACGCTCCCCGCGATTGATCCTATCTCTGGCTTTCCTAAGAACCCCTTTACCGGTGATCTTCTCAACCCCATTACAGGCCTTCCTCTTGCCAACGATCCTCTGAGCGGCTATCCTATTAATCCTACCACTGGTGTCCCGTTCGACCCAGCAACTGGTCTACCCCCGCCCGTCGATGTTGGACTGCCCAACCCCAACGGCACCGTTCCAGAGATACCCACAGACCCTCTTACAGGTTTCCCTATCGATCAAGTAACCGGCTTCCCCTTCGACCCTGCTACTGGAGAGCTCATCGATCCTGAGACCGGCCTTGCTCTGAGTATCGATGCTGCCACTGGCTTTCCAATCAACCCTACAACCGGTGTCCCATTCAACCCGTTGACCGGAGTGCCTGCCCTTCCACCAGTACCAGATCCAGTTATTCCCCTCGACCCAATTACAGGTTTCCCCATCGACCCCATCACCAATCTGCCCAGAGATCCTGCAACCGGAGCTCTTGTTGATCCCACCACCGGCGTCCCGCTTCCCATCGACCCGAGTACCGGCTTCCCAGTTGATCCTAAGACTGGATTCCCAATTAGCCCGATTACTGGTGATCTCGTTAACCCAACAACAGGTCTGCCTGTGCTGATTGACCCGATTACTGGACTGCCTGTCCTCAATGGAACAGCTCCAGGAATTCCTACGACGCCAGTCATCGACCCCATCACAGGTCTCCCTATCGATCCAATCTCTGGTTTCCCCCGAGACCCTACTGGAGACCTCGTTAACCCCCTAACTGGGCTACCTCTTGATATTGACGCTGGCACCGGCTTTCCTATCAACCCTACAACAGGTGTGCCGTTTGACCCGGCCACAGGTCTTCCTACGCCGACGATTCCGCCAACAACAGGCCCACTTGATCCTGTCACCGGCCTTCCCCTAGACCCCATCTCAGGCTTCCCTACAAACGGAAATGGTACTTTGTTCAACCCTGTGAACGGTGACCCACTGACAATCGACGACGTTACCGGCTTCCCTGTAAATCCGACAACCGGCTTTCCGTTCGACCCTGCAACAGGCCTACCTGTCTTGCCAACCCTCCCGCCTGTCACTACCCCGACTGACCCTGATACCGGCTTACCTCTGCCCATCGATCCTATCTCAGGCTTCCCCATCAACAACGGCACCCTGGTCAACCCAGTCAATGGTCAACCACTTGACTTAGATCCCACTACTGGTTTCCCTATCAACCCAGCGACTGGCATTCCATTTGACCCCACAACAGGTCTGCCTGTTCTACCAACAACCCCGCCAGTGACCACCCCAACAGACCCAGGTACTGGCTTACCGCTGCCCATCGATCCTATCTCAGGTTTCCCTATTAACAACGGCACCCTCGTCAACCCAGTCAATGGTCAACCGCTCGACCTTGACCCTACAACTGGCTTCCCTATCGACCCAACCACAGGCGTGCCCTTTGACCCTGCAACAGGCCTGCCTGTCACACCAACTAACCCCCCTGTTACTCCTGATCTGCCGCTACCAATCGACCCTATCTCAGGTTTCCCTACTAACAACGGCACATTGATTAACCCTGTCACTGGTGAGCCTCTTAACCTGGACCCTACCACTGGATTTCCCATCAATCCCACGACTGGTGTTCCCTTCGACCCTCTCACAGGTCTGCCCATTGTTCCTGGAACCAACCCGAACACTACCACACCAGTCGAGCCTTCACCTAACCCTGAGTTGCCAGATCTGTCAAACGACCCGATCCCTGACATCCTCAAGCCGGTTGATCTTGGTCTTTTGACCTCTGATCCTGGCTCCATTGCCAAAGCGCTCAACGATGCCGCCCAGCACTTGTCTCCCAATGATCCTAATGTTCGCGGCTGGCAGGAGTTTGGATGCTTTACGTCAGACAACCTCTTTGACGGTTCTCTGACTATCGCAGCTTCCGCATCCACTACTGTTTCTATGAGCCCTCAGATCTGCATTTCCCTCTGTGTTGCGCGAGGCGCTGATTACTCCTCTGTGGCTGGTGGATCATGTTACTGCAGTGCTACAGCTCCTCCCGCTGGTACCGGATCGAACAAGTGCATCACACCCTGTACTGGAGACGAGGCTTTCACCTGCGGTAACCCAGCTGAGGGAGGCTTCAATGTGTTCAGGCGTATTGTCAATCCTTCCAATCCTGTACCTCTGCCCAAGCGTCCTGCTCTGGACAATTTCCAGTACGGCGGATGCTACTATGCAAACTCATTTATTGCCAACGCTGGCTTTGTCTTTTCTGGAGCTTCTGGCATTGACGCTTGTTCGGCTGCAGCCGCACAGGAGGGATACAGATACGTGGGTCTGCAGGGCGATGCGTGCTACGCATCAAACACGGCACCCACCGCTGATTTAGAAGCTGGTATCGGTCTCTGCTCTACCCCATGTACCAACAACGCGCTTGAGGCATGTGGTGGTACAACATTGGCTGCCAGCACTGATGCTGGCCTCACCCGGTCGACCACACGCCGCGTAGATGCTGGCCTCACCCAGTTGATCACACTCTACGCTGCGGGAAGTCCACCTCCTACAACCACTCCTCCAACACCCGACACCAACGTTACTGGCCCCACTGGCCCCGGCAACTTCTTCAACGAAGGTTGCTTCAACGCTGGTGCCTTTATACTCGACGCTGTCATCAACGGAAGACAATTTTCTTACGCTCAGGATACCACAGTTGACAACAGCGGTGCCAAGTGTTTCTCGCAGTGTAGTAACGCAGGCTTAAACTACGCCCTGACAAACGGGGCTACTTGTTACTGCAGCAACACCGCACCCACTACACCTGCCGTTAACCAGACTGACTGCAACTTGGCTTGCCCCAACAACCCCGACGAACGCTGTGGTGGTCAAGGTGACCCCAACGGCCCCAATGAAGATATCCTTGGAAATGTTTACGCTAGCTTAGCTATAAGTCTACCGGATCAGGTACGTCCACTCATCTCCTTTGTTGGAAGGACGCACACACATTGCTCTGTTGCGCAACGCTCTATACTCTGCAAAGGTAAGGTATTGCTCTGCTCCACGTGTAGGCATCATGCTCTACTCCGTGGCGATGTTCCTCGTCGCCGTCGCAGCTCGTGTTCTCCGGCATGCGAACAGTTTCCGGATTTTGACAGAGCTCGTGCTCTCTCTCCATCAACCGCTCCACTCATCAGCACTAGAACTCGTGTCTTCTGATTTCTGGCCGTGTTGGTGCTGGTGCTCTCTAGCTCAAGGTACTTGGACTTCTTCCTCTAGAGCTCGTGCTCTCTAGAACGGGGGGGTCCACATGCAGCTGTGGTGTGGGGCTTGGAGGAGTACGTTTTCTCTGGGAACACCTAGTGAGGTAAACTTGCACGTTTAAAAGCTAACTGTACGATGGGGCGTTATGGTTCTGTTCAAGAAATATGTATATATTTTAACTGATCAATGCGGACGGACCCATCATGAATCTCACTGTAGCGATGATGATATTTATTTTGTAGCTATAAACTAAAATCTTTTGAACGTGCGCCCTTGTGCTGCGGGAATGCTTGAAAGTAGTCATTTCTGGAGGTCTTTAGCAGTTTTCTGGTAAGAGCTGTGTATAAATCAAAAGATTTGTAATCTTCACATCACTTGTAAGCTTGTTGTACTTATGAAATTGCAGGAAATCGGGAAATTCAGGACGTAATTTCCGTGGGTTTTCAGGTTTCATTCCCCCCGCATATTGTTGCTTTTAAGAGCAGGTTGATGCACTGCGCCACTCGCGCATTAACTGTAGGACTTTTCGATAAGCAAGAAATCCTCACAAGGCATCGAGACAACGCTGCATCTACATATTCTACTCCGCTGGCAAGTTGAGCTGGCAGATCCGAGTACGCGAGACTCATGCTGCCAACATCATGCCCCGGCGTTCCGCCATAAAGGCAATTTAGCATTTTATCTTCCCAAGGGGACGTCATTGCCATTCGAGATTAGGTGGCCGATTTGTGCTATCCACTGTCCGTCGTTACGCAAGGGCTCGATGAACATGAATTTACCTGCCACGATAGGGTTGTTCAGAACCAGCTCAATGACCAACGTATTCCTGTACCGAATGTTCGCAGGTGGTTTACTTCTAGCCTTCAATATTGTGTCTAAACCGGCTTTTTCCCCAAACAAAGTTGTCTTTAGCCAGAGCGTTTTCAGTTCAAGCCCCACTAAGTTCCGTTTATTTATACATTATACTTATGTCATTCTATGCAATCAACCTCGATGATGAAGTTTCACGTGTACAGTGACCTCCTTCATCCTGAGTGCTGATACGATGCGAGGTGACGGCTGTGACATGGGAAACGCTGCGTACTATCATGAAGCTACCGATGTGGATGCGGAAAGGAAGCTGCAACAAGATAGGAGAAGCTATAGGTTATGCTGATGAAGTCTGGGATATGACAGTGCACAGTTGCAACCCGCGCGATTTACTCTGTGGACCGGAGCTTTGCCCCGTCGGCGTGGCGGCGGGAGAAGTCGCTACAACTTTCCGTTGCCTACCTATTTCGATATCATGTCACTCATACGGTCTAGACCCAATCATGCATCAGATTTAGACGTCATGAAGTACATACTTCTCAAGTTGGTTAACATCAACGTTTCACGCATAGTGCTGAAGAAGGGTGACTTGGATACACTCGAACAGACCAAGTATATGCAGCCCCACACTGAGCCCTACGTCGTGCGTGTCCCAAATTTCTTCATTCGTACCGTCAATATATCTGAAGTCCTGCAGCTGGTGCATGCTCTTCTGAAGCAACATGAACGAAGCACGAGGTTTCATGGTCGACCTCGCATACAACTACAGAGGAGAGATTGCTTACTCTATGACGAAATCTCTTCAATCCTTCGTCGACAAGAACCCGGAATTTCCTGCTTCGTTCCAAGTCTCCAAGATGTATGCACCCTTCGAGTTCGAGCTCTCCGATTGGAAGTTTCCTGCGCAGATTCATCGCCCTTACGAGCCTCGAAACTGCTGTGAGCTCACGCAGTACGTTCCAGAACAGAACAGGATAGGTACAACGAGTTCTCTGATGTTTGCAGTCACTGGATTCCTGAGGTGCTAAGGACGATTCAATGATGAACTTGTGGCATGAGTGTCCGGGTGAACAAAAGGGAAGAGAATGAAGACAAGTAGAATGAGCTGTAGTCTGTGTCTTGCTTGAAGTTTTGCAATACATTACCTTACATGTTCTAAACGCTTCCATGAATTGTTTGAATTGTGCAACTTGTATCTGGCGTTCTTTTGTTATCTAACTTTCAATCCAATTCTTGAGCCAGAGCGTGGATGTGTTCATCATATTGAGGTCAGCTGCCTGATACAAGTAAAATTACTTGTAGTCTGCTTGCTGCTTGTAATCCTGCAGAGCAAAGTGTAATCTGCACTGGCTACTTCCGAACGTTCTGAGGGTTGTGCACTTGGTTATGACTTCCATTGCTGCCTCAACAACAATAATTAACGTTACATGCGCGGCCAGAGTAAAACGGCCAAGGCATGTAGAACTCACGCTCACCACAGAAGTGCGGTTGCCTTGCGGCTCCTCGAAGCCCCTGGAATCTCAGCGCTGGGGGTTAGGTCATGGAATCGTTGGCAATGTGAATGCATAAGAGCGACCTGTTCAAAAGCCAATTTTGCCTCTTCGACCCCGCTGTTCACAACTGCAATAACTGCATTTACTTACCACTTTTAGCACTCATTTTCACTGTGACACGGTTGTCTTCACCAGTGAGACGTTTGCCAGACTAAAGAAAGACGTAGTTTTGTGCTGGGTTAGCCATTGCGGGCTTTTAATCTTAGATTTTTAAGTTGAGTAGAGACGGCGTTGTGAGCGAACCGTAGATCGATGAAGAGCCGTTGGATGAGCGAGCCTGCTGCTTCTCTTTCTGGGTGCGGTTCTTCGCTAGTTTAGCCATTGCTGACTCTTGATCTTAAAAGCTTGAGTTGTTTGGAGAAGATAGTATGGTGAGTGTTTATTGCGCACTTGTATTTGACTTTCATTCAAGACTCGACTCCTCGTCTACTTCCGTCGACGAGTGACGATGCTACTGTTATCGGCAACTTCAGCAACATAAAATGGATCTGCGCCCATGCCGTTGTAATCATTATACTCGGATCTCTCGGTTGTGCCTCTCAGTACCTCATAACTCTTGTACTCTCCACACCCACTCTCTGCGTTCAAGCAATCCTTCGCAAGCATTCCAGCAATGCGCTTTCCTGCTTCCTGTCCCTCGAACCAAGCGCCGTGCAAGAAGCCAAAATACTCAGCAGACGTATGCTCGCCCGCAAAATATAACCTCTCAACATTGGCACGGAGGTTTTGGTGCTGCTCCAGCGTTGTACCGGTGGGCCAGTTGGAGTAGCTGCCAAAAGTCCAAGGGTTCGAAGTCCAGCGGGGGTACATGAAAGCAGTGGGTTCTGGAACGTCGGCATCAGGGAACATCTGGCGCAAGACCTCCATGACTTCGGCTTTGGTAGTTTCGTCGTCTTGAGCTTCGATGCGGTAGCTCTGCTCGTCAACTACTGTGCCCATGAGGATGTTGCTGCCCGGTAAGAAGCCGTCCATCGAAAGTGACTGCCATTGCGGGTAGTATCCACGGGTTGTAGGGTGCGCATACAGGAAAAATTCCTTATCCGTGGGCCAGAAGGTTTCGTTGAACTGCAGAAAGATTTTGGTATAGGTACCCATGTTGAAAGTGGCGATTGAGGATTGCTTCCACGCCGGGAGTTTGGGGGTAAATTCAACCACATCTTCTTGTAGAACACCCAATGCAAACGTGCAGATTGCGTAATTGGCTTCGACGCAAGACCCATCTTCGTTGTTGATCTTGACGCCAGATTCGGAGTATTCAACTCCTTTGACCGTGGTGTTGAAGAGCAGCCGGCGATCGTTCGGCTGCAGAAACTTCGCTGCTTCATGCTTGAGCCATGTGTTGAAGCCGCGCTGATCGATGCTGAAGTAATCCTCGTCCTTGAACTGATAGTACGTGAGATTGTATGCGGTGGTAGCAAAGACGAAACTCGATTCCTCGGGCGTTTGTGCTGCATCCCAGTCAAACATCCACCACTCAACCGCTTTGCGTTTGGCATCGCGCTTGGTCTTCCACCCATTTTCCGAAAGGCCCGCACGTTGACTCTTATCCTGCAGGTTTTCGGTCAAGATCGTCCCTGCGGCCTGCTCGAATACGCCCCATGAGTTTTCGTATTCATCTATAATATCCAGATAATCGGAAGCTCCCGTCTCGTCGTAAGTAGCGATGGAGCTGAGGTTTGAGAATGTGCTGGAGAGGTTGGACTGCTTGGAGAATGTCCACACTGGATTCTCAGGCCCATCTGGTGTGCCTGTTCCTGAGATCCAATTGGCGCCAAGCTCCACGAGATAAGGGTTTCCGTTGGAGTCAGAGCCAAAGTTGGTGTGTCGCATACGACCACCGATCTGCTCATTGTATTCGATGACAAGGAAATCTGTAATGGACTGATTTGCGAGTGCTTGCTGTCATCTGGTCAGTGAGGTACTACAAGTCTCTGCTGCTAGAAGTCTCACAGCTGCAGTAATCCCAGCAACGCCTGCACCTCTGGAACAACACTGTTAGCATTCCCCCGTACAAGAACCAGTAATAGACCTACAGCACTGCAACGGTTGTCTTTCGACATGTACTGTTGTTGTTGGACGCTCCTCCCACAGTAGGCGCAGAGAATGCAATAGTTGGCCAAACGGCCGATGTCAAAAACGTAGCGCGCTTGAGATGCATGATGGAGCGAGTGATGGAGACATGATGAGGTTGCGTCTTGAGTTTAAATATTTGAGCGGACGGCAGAGGTACGAACGCATTAATCCAAGGATGTCACTACACTAAACGATAAGAGGCAATCATTCGTGCAGCATGCAGCACCGAATAGCTTCGGTCATCTTCCGCGTGGTTGGGATGCACGAGCAAGGATGCGTAAACGAATGATGCGAGATCGAAACGTGCGCCATCCGAGAAAGCTCGGAAAAAACTTAACAGTACTAGAGAAAACATGAGGCGCTGTTTAGCGTATACTGATGTTGCTGTAGAACCTGATGTGCTGAACATTTGCGCATGATATGGTAGATAGGTGAAGTACAGAGGTTCGCGTGATCCGTGGATAGAGAGATTGATTGCCGGGAGCTAGTTCGGGGCCGTTGCTGCCGCTAACTTTGCTTGTACATCCCAGCCGATCATCCAATCAAAACCCTGCATCTCACCTCGTCCAAGTGGGGCTCTTCGGAGCATTACTTCGTAGTACGGCGTCAGTGGCTGTTCCCCGACATCCACAGCTTCATAAATAACTTCATTGCTCCATGCCTTGTTCTATGCATAAGCTGCACGTCAAGAGGTGAGATAGTGTTGAGCATACTGGGCGCATAGTGATCATTGCAACTTGAGGAATGCGAGGATGCGCGACAATTTGTGATTGCGAAGTAACGGGCCTTCGTGTGGATCAAGTGGAGGTCGGGCCGCTCGACGGGTGGTTATAGGAGCACTTTCCTACTCTTGCCTCCAGACATCCTGGAGCTCTCATCTCCACAAAGAAGACCAGGAACCCCACCCTTAACAGCTGCCTTTATCTTTGACCGAGCGCATGCATTTGGAAGGGAACATAGATTGCTGGCGCGCGGGAGCAGCCATAGTGAACGTGTCAGAGAAAACCCTTCCGCTGATGGCAGTTACAATTCGGTCCAACAGGACTCCCAACTCACAAATCATATACAAGGAACTTCAAATGCTTGATACGAGAGCTGTTTTCGCGCAAACGTTGCGATCTGGGCGTCTCCTTGCGCTCGGGCATTTCGACTTTCCAGAATTGATAAGCAGCCCTGACAAACCCTCCATGACAACGGTGTTGGGTAACTTAATGACGTTGAAGGTGTTGAGACTGGTAGTAGCCGCCTTGCCGCATGTGTTGGACTTCTGGGGTTGCTTGGGAAGATCGATTCGATGACAACCACCCACCGCAACACCACAAAGCACTATGCACAGAGGATTGTGTGTGAACTTGTAGTTGTTAAGCTGGCAGTTTTGTCATAAACTTCCACAGCGCTCGCCTATCAATAGCGTTCCGCATGGCCAGGAGCATCAAGATATTTACGGGATTGGGGCTGAGTCCGCTAACATGACATGTGAGTAAATAGCGGATCTCAGCATCACAAAAGAACAGTTTCTGCATGCTGTTTGGAGATGATGCATAGTAAATGGATTTGAGCTATGAGAAGAGCCCTACGATGTTAAAGAGCATGATTGCTCGTTGAATACGAAGTGAGCTTTCCGTAGGCTGTCCAGGTCCACGCGACAGAGGGCACAAGGGAAGTTCCTCCAGGTATCGAGACGACAGTCTTGGATTGAGTGGTCCATGCGATAGTAGGAAGCGGCCTCATGCAGGCAAGTGATGTGGAAGTAGTGCTCGCCGACAGCATTGCACTGCGTCTGTGTGTCTTTGTTAGCGCCCGTGCTCGACATTGATTTATATGCTCGTTACCTCAAGGAACCTCGGACCATGATCTGCATCCTTGCAAATGTCACACTCCATTCCCTCGCCCTCAATGTCGATGTCGACATAGCGGAACTCCTTGGGAGAGCAAAACAACCTCTTGGTACATCCATTTCGGGAACGTACCCGCACCTTTGGATGAGTGGGGTTTGGTGGGGTCGTTCTTTCGAGATAGTCTTCAATATAACAGACGTGTACGAGTTGGCGGCAGAGCCTCTCGAGGACTTTGTTCGTAGTGCGGATTGCATGGTTGCAGCAAGACGCAGCGCAAGTCTGCACGGGGTCGAGACTGTAAAAGCCGAAAATGACACGCCGAAAAGACATTCTCAACCCTCCCCACAATTTAGGTACCTCTGCGATCCGTTGTGTGACGGGGTTCGTACAGTTAGGTGCATACAAAAGATGTAGTTGAAACCATAAGCCATTAGCGTTCCTTGCCATGATCGTAAATGCATGTCATGATATGTCACCAGCTCTTGGAGTTAGTCTGCTCTAATCGTTCGGATGTAGAGGCTGGGCGGCTTAAAGATCAAGGCCCGAGTACTGCTCAAATTTGAAGCAAATTTCGGAGATAGTTACTGCGGTACAGTAAAACAGAGACACTGAGTTGTGTGGAGTTGAAGTGTGGTGGCGATGGGTAGTGTGGTGGTGTAACCGAGTTGGAGCGAGGTACCTAGAGCTTACTCGTTGATTGAATTTCATCTATATTGTGTGACGGATGTCGAAAATACTCAGTGGCAAAGCGATTTGCAATGATGAAAGTACGTTTTCGCGAGGTATTTGTTGCCTTCCACATGGCTCACCAGCAACTCTGATTGCAGTGCGATCCAAAATTTTACGGCCCATTCAGGAGGTCCTTGAAAAATTCTGTACAACTGTTTTCAACTCTCAAAACAGTATGTAGTTGTGAAAAAGCAGTCTACAGTTGCCGGGTCTCATGCGCAAACCTTTGTCTGCTCCCATCATAATGTTACTTTCGAACTTCAGACACTGCTGTCAGGGCGTACAAAGAGTACCTCGTTGATTACGACATTGTACAAGCCGTGTTTATTTGGAGGATATTGAGCTCACAATGCACAATGGGTTTCCACATCGCCGTTCCACCACAGAATACTGGCATTGGATGGGCCGTTTGCTGGTTATTACGAGATGCAAGCTGAGTGTCGATATCGTCAGTAGGATCACTGGTGATGAGGTGGCGATTGATAGCACTGATAGTGTGACCTTAAGATTTTGGGACAGCACCCCGCGGATGAGCTCCAAGAGCTGGTAAACGTTATGGTATTCGCATGTGAGGTGAGCATAGCAAAGAAAACAAAGAGTTGTGTGTCCATTGCATTTACAGTATGCGCGCGTCTTTGTAGCCCCAACACAGCTCTCCACTTCATACGCACACTATGTCTGTATACATGTCTTTCCCAACTCTGCGCACCTTAGCTGACAATACCTTTCTCGCCGCTCTAGGATGTGTTGAAGTTATTCCTCTGCATATTCCCCTACCAGACCAGAGGCTTTGCACTTGGAGCCGCGATTAATGGGGCGTAGAAGAGGAACATCTTTCCAGGTTCCGTAGGTCGCGTCGTCGAAGCCGAACTCCTCGAAGATGTCGCTGATGGAGCCTGCTATGCCGTTGAAGGCGTTGTAGGAGAAAGGGAAGAATTTCAAAAAAAAAACTTGACGAATCGATTCGCTTTCAGGAGACAAATTAGCTTCCATTATTCAAAATATACGGTAAATCGTTCGCTCACCTGCTACCAAAGGTAGTGCACCACCGGCGTTCAACTTCTGGGAAAGTTGCATTGCGGTGAAAGCTATCGCACATCACTCCCATGAAGTTGGACCGCATTATATGGTACTTTCAATGATCATCAACGCCGTCTCCGTTGATCAAAAGTTAGCGGATGTCAACGACTTTGCCCAAATCCCAAAGAATCGCAGCCATGTTATCGGGTGCGAGCATCTTTTTGGTCCACACGGCGATACGTAGGGGTTCAGAACGTTGGTAGAAGGGAAACTGCTTCGCTTCGAGGACTTCTACCACGGATCTTAGCTCGTGCTTAGGGGTTTATAGTAGATTCATCCCTTAGCAAATACATAGCAAGAGCACATATACATGATATCATTGCACACTCCACAGCTTCGGCACGTGTCAGCAAGGTCGAGACATCGTAATTGCATCGAGGAGGGTGGGTCCTCGTGTATCCGTAGTGATGGTATCGACGCTTTCACATGATCCCTTCCGTTGGGCCTTTTGCGCGATCTTGTATCACTTCTGTATAGTTGAGTGCTTGGAGGTAGGTGTCCTGCCATCGTAGTATTGTGTCGGCGGTAGCTTGAGTGTACGCTCGTTCTCGGAAACGGCGCTGAGCATGTTCGAGTGCTGCCTCGCTGGCACCATCTGGCACTAATTGGTAGCAGCGAGCGTCCAACTCGAAAGTCTCAATCGTGGCAGAAACTTCAAAGGTCGACAGCTTGCCCTTGGAAGCCACGCGGATCCAAGCTTTGGAACCAAACTTGTGGGTCTTCTCGGTGGACAAGCGATTATCGGCTTTGACCTTGTTCAGTCACAGTCAAAGCATTGCTTTTGCTGTTGCCATTGAGAATTTCCATCTCAGAGGGTTTGCCATCAGCAGGTTCTGCTTGCTGTCCGTTACAAACTGTGTGGCGTCGAAGAGCACAATCAAGAGATAGCGATTATCACGATCAGACAAGGTTGTCGTCTGGTATCGGTCTCTTTGGTTGATCTGAAGGCAATAGACTACCTCGGTATCGTGGTTACAGGGCTTTTCCAGGAATGCAAACATCTAAGAAAGTCGTGAGAGGCCCAAGTAGTCAAGAAGAACTCGTGATAGTAGGCTCTTTGCACAAGCTGTTTTACCCCAACTCTGTCAGTCTTGCAAACTCCGAGATTGCCTGCATTACTCCTTTCACCAGGGAGCCTCCGCGGCCTTCCCAGACACGTGCTTTGTGCTGTAATAGTTGCTCTGTACAATGTTGCTTTCGGCTTCTTGACGTTTAGGACATGATGTACCGTAGCAAAGCAAGAGTAGATTGTGGAGCGTACTGCAATGCAATCCTGATTTCAGAAATACAGGGTGAGACACAGGTGTCAATCATATTGAACGCCGTAATGTCGCTGCAGAAGGACGTCTTTGCTCTGCTCTACCACACGTGTCTCCTGCTGCGCGTGCTCAGCATTTGAGACAAGCGCAGTGGCGTGACTTAGCGACAATAGTTTGCTTGTTATTTGCGTGGGCGTGCGATGCTTGTCGTTTGCTCTAGTCTTGATTGCCTCGTCCCAACTTCTTCTATAAAACCCGCTCCTCTGCGGTGTGTTAGTCTCCTATATCATCGACCTCCTTCTGTCTCCTATGAGGAGATGAGTATGCTTTCACTGTCCGCTCCGCGAGGTGGAAGTCTTTAGGAGGCGGCGCGATCGAAGTGAAAGGATCTTCACGATGGCACTGTTCCCGTGGCGGCCTTTCACCGCAGCCTTCACGCTGCGCACGATGTATATAACCACCCCAAAACTGATGGGTTAGTTCCTTCCATCATACTCGATACCAGCTTCTCTCAACTTCTGTCTTGGTTTTCGGTTCTTATTATCCTGCGATATTCTTTGAACATCACCGCTACGCTTGTATAAATTATTCCGCTATCGGTAAC
Source organism: Ascochyta lentis (assembly GCA_004011705.1). Taxonomy (NCBI): domain Eukaryota; kingdom Fungi; phylum Ascomycota; class Dothideomycetes; order Pleosporales; family Didymellaceae; genus Ascochyta; species Ascochyta lentis. Next base: position 1,533,042 of record RZGK01000007.1, read on the forward strand.
TGCTTTACTTGTAGCCACCAACTTGAGTTGTTGTGGTAGACTCAAAGCACTTTGATTTACTGGCTTGGCTCCAGCTCTTCTCTACTATACGATGGCATCTTCATGGGCGCAGATGGCGGATGCGGACCGCATCCCGACACCCCAAGAACGTTTGAATGCTCTCGCTGGCTTCTACAGCAAGAAAACCGACAGGACAATCCTCTTGGAAGCTATGGGCGCAAACCGAAACCTCCTACCGAACATGCCAGCAATCGCCGCACCACTCGTCGAACACATGATCACTATCTGTGTCGACACGGAGTCATCCACCGACAATACGGATCTCCTGACCGAGCTGGGCATTAACCAGCTGAAGCGGAGCGATGCTCGGGCTGTGGCACCGAGTCCTGGAGCACACGGCGTCAAAATCATGGAGCAGCTTCAGTTCTCCCACTACCGTGTCGTTGAGCATGCACATCTGCTTTCCGACCGCAAGAACTCCTTGGGCCCGCTCGGAAACCGCTTCGGACATACGCGGTTCACGACCTTTGAAGAGCTGCGTGTCATCCTGCAACACCTCTTCAACCAGCCCATTCAGTCGGATGATCCGGCACTGAAGGGCTGCATGCGCCCTGTCGTTCTCGTCGGCCATGCGCTGAGGCACGATGAGGAGAACGGGAAGAAAGAGGGATTGGACTACGACTTCGCCGCCAACCGCACCATCGTGGCCAAAGTTGATACCCAGCCGTTGGCCCGCGAGGTGGGTGTCTGGGTGCCACCGCCAAAAATGCGCACCAACGAGATTGGGCTGCGTGTACTCATCGAGGAGCGGGCCATGTTCAAACATGTCGACGACCACACTGCTTGCAATGACGCAGCGAGGACGATGATGTGTGCGATCTGGATGGTTCTGCCCGTAAGTGTGAAGCAAAACCAGCTCCGTACCATGCAAGAAGCCGCTGACCATATCGAAGCGCGCAGCAAGACCACATCGCCGAACCCCTATGGGACAGTGGACTGCTGTATTCGCTGCGGCGATCGCGACCACCTAGCCGATGCCTGCACGCAAGACGTGTCTTGCGAAGCCTGTCTCAAGTTTGACGTCGGCCCCGACCGAGCGGAAAACATCAAGAGCCACATCGAGACGTACTGTCCGCACGTGGCCAGGTTCAAGGCCTGGGCGCGTCGCTATCGAGACGCAGACATCAAAAACCGTGCGAAGGGGCGACCATTCAGGGAAGAGGTGTTGGCTGGTCCGGGAGCAGACGGACATCCGTGGTCGACGTGGAGAGGTCCGCACGACGTCATGTGGCCGCTGAAAGACCTTTCTGACGTCCTAGTGGGCATGGGAATGAAGACTGAGCGACCCCCGTTTGTCTATAACATGCAGGCGGCTCTGGGTGGTCTTCCGGTTCCCTCCACGGGCGAGTGGGTTATGATGGCGCCTGGCTCTACGAACGACACAGCTGGTCGTACGTCGGATTATGCTTCCTCGGTGGCCAACGATGGGCAGGAGTTTGCCCCGGCCGCCACCAACAGCCCTGTTCCGCCTTCACCCGGTGCTCTCCGGGTGACAAGTATGTCAGAGCAGCGTGGACGCGGTGGTGGTCATGATCGCGGTCGCGGTGGTGCATTTGGTGGACGTGGACGTGGACGTGGACGTGGCGGACGTGGCGGACGTGGCGGACGTGGGCAGGGTTCTGCGGGTGCCGCTCCGGCGCAGAACAGCTGGGGGTTTGATGCATGAAAACATGCTGGTGTCGGATCCATTACTTTCTTTTTTGTTTGTTTTCAGCGCCAGCGACGGGCGGACTCTGTTTATTGGCGGACACGATGATATCTTTCTTGAAAAAGAAGTCATCAACAGTCTTGTTTGTCTTCTTTTCTTCCATAGCAATCGAACTGATCTCTTCACAGCAATTGTCCATGTTCGGCAACATTCGTTGAAAATGCGTGACTTTCTCCCAGATTTGCTTTCGAATTAGAATCGCCCTCTCGTGCAAGCCTGCAGCCATCCTGAGGTAGTTAGTATTTTTAATCTTCCAACCCAAACGTTGAGGTATTCTCCACGAGTAGTGTAAAATGCGCATGACTGGTGATGCAAATAAAATCGAGGCCACCCACCTCACTCGCTCCCAAACACACAATGCTGCAAAGCAGATCCTAGACTAGCAGCTCCACAACAACAATTTGCACATTGCGAAGTGCAACTGACGTTTCCGCGAGATTGAGAGTCGCAGCAAGTGAGACCAATAGCCGTCGACGAAACCCCACCAGGAGCGATGTCGTGATCGGGCACCTCACCACATTTGTAAGCCTCGGTATGATAAGTCGACTACAGGTCCTGTCGTCTACAAAAGAGGGAAGATATTTGTCGCAACGCGCAAAGCAAAACGCTGACACCAATCATGGCGCCGCAAAAGCAACTCCATCTGACGGCCTTCATGCGCCCGGTGTCTCTCCACACCGGCGCATGGCGCTACCCCGGAGCCTACCCAGACGCCAACTTCAATCTCAAGCATCTGAAGATGTTCATCCAGGAGCTGGAGAGAGCGAAATTCGACGCCTTTTTCATGGCGGACCATCTCGCTGTTCTGAACCTCCCAGACGAAGCACTCCGGCGCAGCCACACTGTCACGTCCTTTGAGCCTTTCACGCTGCTCTCCGCTCTATCTCAAGTCACGGACAGGATCGGACTCGCAGCGACAGCGACAACGACCTACGACGAGCCGTACCATGTTGCAAGACGATTTGCGAGTCTGGACCATCTGAGCGAGGGGCGAGCGGCGTGGAATATCGTCACTACTGGTAATCCAGAAACGAGCAAGAACTTTGGACTCGACGAGCATGTTCAGCACGCTGATCGGTACAAGCGTGCCCGAGAGTTCTACGACGTAGTCACCGGACTGTGGGATAGTTTTGCCGACGATGCGTTTGTGAGAGATCAGGAGAGCGGTTTGTACTTCGATCCAAAGAAAATGCATGTTCTCAACCACAAGGGTGATGACCTGCAAGTCCGTGGGCCCCTGAACATTGCAAGACCCGTACAGGGCTGGCCGGTCATTGTGCAGGCTGGGCAGAGCGAGCCAGGGAAGCAGCTAGCAGCCGAAACGGCAGAAGTGGTGTTTTGCAGCCCGAAGGATGTAGACGCTGCAAAGGCGCTGTATGCCGACATCAAGGGGAGGACGAAGGCGGTTGGAAGGAAGCCAGAGCATTTGAAGATCCTGCCTGCTGCATTGATCATTGTTGGAGATTCAAAGGAGGATGCGCAGGAAAAGCGGTTGAGGTTGGACAACTTGGCGCATTCGGATAGCGCTGTTGCGAGTTTGTCCATCGCGCTTGGAGCTGATGTGTCCAAGTTGGATCCTGATGGTCCCCTGCCCCACGATCTCCCTGAGACTAATGCGAGCCATACGGCGAGAGCAGCGGTGGTTGCTCTTGCGGAAAAGGAAGGATTGACGATCAGACAGCTTGCAAGCCGCTATGGAGGGTATGCTGGGCTTGCGTTTGTGGGCACAGCAGAGAGCATTGCTGACGAGTTCGAACTTTGGCTGAGAGAAGAAGCAGCAGATGGGTTCACTGTCTGCTTTCCTTTCCTACCTGAAGGCTTGAATAATATCACGCAGAGGCTGATCCCGGAGCTGCAGCGAAGGGGAATGTTCAGGAAAGACTACGAAGGGGTGACGTTGAGGGAGCATCTTGGGCTACCGAGACCGCGCAACCAGTTCTTCAAGGATTGATAATTGCAGCGTTCAGCAACCGCATCTTTAACAAAATGTTACGAACTTCGCCAACAATGCGTACAGTGTGGATTGGAGGTGACGTAGTGCTCATGTCGCAGAAAAAGCGGGATATAGCAGCTGCCTTTTCATAACCTTGATAGCAGAGGCTGGAGGTCTTTACTAGGTCCAACTCAATTATCTATCATGGGTAGAGCTTTATCATGGGTAGAGCGCTTTGTAGTCGTTTCTCAGCCTGCAAACTACCCATAGCTTCTGCCGATTTGCTGTGGATACCTCGTAAAGATGTAGGGAGTACGCACCTGTGTCCCACATCAGGTTAACATGAGAGCGTGCATGAAGTTGGAGCGCGCGTGAAGCTCGAGCGCAACGCCAACGCTAGCTTAGTCATCCCCAGCACGTGGAAGCACGGCAGGATGCGTCATGGCAGGCACAATCATGCCAGGCATCCAACAATCATGTTACTTTCCCAACAAAACGTCGCGCTGTCCCTGAGTCTGCCTTTCGCACGTGAATACGGATGAAGTCGCAATATCGTGCGTTCAGCGTTGCAAATTCCCCATCGCCATCATGATAGGCACATCAGTCCCCCAATACATCTTCATCCGGCTGTGCATCTTTGCGCTGCGGCTGATAACGCCTCTGAGCATCTTCTATGTATCATTTAGTCTTGCCGAGCACCCCACATCTGCCGGCGGGAGATTCCTCCTCACGTGGAGCATCATTGAAGCGGCCTTCTGGCTGTTTGTCTACATACCCCGCAAGCGTGCGCTCCAAGCATCCGCGCAACACCCGCCACTACTCGACAAGGAAGAGAGGAAGGCCCTGTTCTGGAAATGCTGGGACAAGATCCCCTACCCAGAGTACTATGTCAGCAGATGGTTCTTGGGCGCCAGGCCTGGCGAAGTCCGAAGGGAGAACGTGAAGGAGTTCTTCGAATGGGCGCTCATGAACAGAGGGACAGAGACTGAGGACGAGCTGGTGCGGAGAGCTCAGGAGGACCCGGAGGCGAAGATTGAGGAGGAGCAAGAACTGAAGGAGTACGTGGATGGCATCGAAACCATGCTGGGCCGGCCGATACCGCCTGGCCGCGGTCCTGCAAAGAGCCTGCGGTTGACCATCGATGAAATCAATATGCGACACAGGCCTGTAGTCTGGTATCTGGTATGCGTAGAGGAATCGATATCTTGGCAACGGCTAACAGCTCGCAGATTTTCATGCTTGTCGATACAGTGACCGCTGCGCTCCTACGGCATAACGGCTTCCTCCATCATCGCACACACTTTCGCTCGTCTCTCGCCATCTTCCCACCTCGACCTGCTTCCCTCATCGCCCCACACATCTCCACGGCGCCTGATCTGAGCTACTGGTACCGACCGCACACCTCCAGAACGCGTCTCCCCATCCTGTTCATCCACGGCATTGGCATTGGTCTTATACCCTACGTCCAGTGGCTTGCTGAGATCAACAAGCAAGATCCACTAGCACCCTCAGACGGCGAGGTTGGCATCATCGCAGTTGAACTCATGCCCATCAGCTTCCGCATCACCGGCGCCATCATCGGACATGATGAGATGTGCCGACAGATCGACATGATATTGGAGCGTCACGGCTTCGACAAGGTGGTGCTGGCCAGCCACTCGTATGGCTCCGTCGTCAGTACGCATCTTCTAAAGAATGCGACAACCGCCGCCAAGATAGGCCCGGCGCTATTCATTGACCCAGTCACCTTCCTCCTGCATCTCCCAGACGTGGCGTACAACTTCACTGCGCGACGACCGAGAGGCGCGAATGAACACCAACTCTGGTACTTTGCTTCCACTGACATGATGGTTGCGCACACGCTCGCCCGACATTTCTTCTGGGCTCACAACATTCTCTGGAAAGAGGACCTCCGTGGACACGACGTGACTGTTAGCCTGGGAGGTCGGGATTTGATCGTCGACACCACAGCTGTTGGGAAGTACATTTCTGGCGTTGATCTGAAGAGCGAGGACCGAACGTGGAAGGATGCGGAATGGAAAGGCGAGGGTATAGAGACAATCTGGTGGCCCACAGCAGACCACGCGCAGGTTTTCGAAAAACAGGAAGGACGGACGAAGCTGGCGCACGTCTTGCGAGAATATGCCAAGCGCAGGGAGGTAGACGAGGACTTGCCTTGAGTTCCATTTATTTTTGCGACAGTCCCATCATGTCGCATTACCTCACCACGATTGTTTCGGCCAAGATGTGTATCCACATCGTCAGTCGTGTCGCGCAGTCGTGGCGCGCTGTTGTATTGCGCATGCGGGGTCCCGTAGGTCAAGTGAGACGAGCGGATCCCCGAGCCGGCCCCGCCTAGCCAAATGCTAGACTGGACGACAGTACAGACAAATAGAGACTCGCTGCTCACGATTTGCATGTGCATTCGAAGGTGATATTGAAAGTCCGCCATCTTTGAATTCATCAATAGTAGAACAGAAGCGAACACCACTGTTAACACTACAACCTTACCACATACTCGACAACATGCCAAACGGAAACTGGATCCTCGGCGACCTCTTCGAAAAAGAATACGGCCATCGCGGCAGCATCCAGAAACTATGGGAAACCCGCTGGAAGATGCCATGCCAGCGCTCTGTTTACCCCTTCCACGACGGCAATTTTTCAGACTTCGAGCCCATCTTCCAGCACCTCATCGCCCATGACATCAACGATCCATACTCTGACGACTACACAAACGCCTTCCTTCCGACAGCACGCGATCTCGTGAAGAAAGCCCGGGATCTGTCGAAACTAGGCGCCAGCTCGAAAGTCGAGCACAAGGAGGAAGCAAAGAACCTGTATTTCCGCGCCAACGCCGTCTTCCGCCTCGCGCGCTTCCCCTACATCGGCACCGACCTGAAAAGAGCCGTCTTCGAAGAGCAGAAGGAGGCGTACATGCAAGGCACACAGCTGTGGGATGTACCAGTGGAGGAAGTCGTCATCCCCCACACACACGCAGCGAACGGCGACTCCTCCAAAATCCCCCTCTACATCCGCCACCCCAAAGGCGCAGGTCCCTTCCCCACCATCCTCCTCATCACAGGACTAGACGGCCACCGCCCAGACAACACAGAGCGCACAGAAGAACACCTCCGCCGGGGGTGGGCAACACTAATCTGCGACATCCCCGGCACCACCACCGACTGCCCGGCCAACAAACGCGATCCCCTATCCCCCGACCGCTTATTCAGTTCCATCCTAGACTACCTTACTCAAACGCCCCACCTGGACCACACCCGCGTCATCGCCTGGGGTCTCAGCGCAGGCGGCTACTACGCCATCCGCCTCGCACACACACACGGCGCGCAACTCCTCGCCAGCGTCGGCCACGGCGCAGGAACCCACCACTACATCTCCGCCGAATGGCTAGCGCACGTGGCGAAACACGAGTACCCGTTTGGCCTCGAGCGGGCGTACGTGCAGAAATACGGGTACGATGATTTCGCGCAGCTGCAGGCGCGGTGTCAAGATGATTTCAGCCTGGTCAGCGGGAAAGGCGAGGGTGTTGCTGTTGTGGGGGGCGGGGGGAGGAGTTGTAGGTTGTTGCTGGTTAATGGGGTGTTGGATGGGTGTATGCCGGTTGAGGATAGCTTGTTGCTTGCTGAGTATGGGTCGCCCAAGGAGATGCGGTTCGTGCGCGAGAGGGCGCATATGGGGTATCCCGAGGCGAATGGGATTGTGTATCCGTGGTTGGAGGAGGTTATGGAGTCGAAGAGAGGTGAAGTTGCCATGTGAGGACGGGGGTTTGGAGTGGTGCATGTGCCCGAGTAGACTATTCCTGTCGTTGTTGTTTTGGTCTAGGTCTCGTGTCGTGCTTGAGAATCGACTGTTTTCTTTTCATCTCTCGAATCGAATTGGAAACGGGCGGCTCCTACGCAAATAATGCATGTCCTCTCTAACATCCATCCACACGCTACAAACCCCACACCTAAGAAATGTTCAATGGACAACTTGCTCTCTAGTTTTATAAGCGCTTGCTGCGATGCCGCCGAATCTTAGTGGGCGATGTTGGTAGAGCGAAAAGGGAGAGATATTACTTTTCGACGAGGAGATGTGTGAGGCGAGAGGCGTTGTACGGATTTACTTGTGGTGACTATCGAACCCACGGATTCTTACACTTCAAAGTCCAAGGCACGATCTAACGACATCTCTTATTCAAAGCTTAAACAACAACACACACAACCGTCTAACGTATCAACCCCAACTCCACCCCTACCACACCCCCTCCTTTCTCTGCAGCGCACCCAGCCTCTCCGGGGTAACAACACTCAACGCCAACGCACCACCAATAACGATCCCCAACAACAGCACCAGGACCACCAACCGCTTATCCTCAGCCCCCTGCGTCCTGCTCTGCCCCCACGCCTTCGGTCCACCGGGTGCATACGCGCCCTTCCACTTCTTAAGCGGAGCAACGCTGTTCTGCTCTGCGTACTGCACGCCGCGCTTCATACCAGGCATACCGTCGACGCTGCGCGCGCTCTTCCACGCCCAGTACCGATCCATACTCTCCTTCTCATCGCCGGCCTGGAACTTTTCGTCTTTCCTCGCGAAGAAGTCGTTGAGGATGGGCCGGTGCGATACAAAGTCGTAGCACGGCACGCTGAAGCCGCAGGAAGTGGCGCATTGGTGCACGTCGATGAGGATGATGCTGCGACTCCCCGGGATGGTTTTGACTTTGTGTTCGCTGACGAAGGATGAGTATTCCGGGGTGCCGTTTTCGAGCGCTGTGCCGGTGCCCCAGATTCGCACGATTTGTGGTGGCCCTTCGAACGCCATGAACATTACGCAGATGCGGCCGTTGTCTGGCTCGTGCAGGTGCGCGTGCGTTTCGATGCCGGAGCCGGTGAGGTCCATGTACCAGAATTGTGTGGGGGATAGGACGCCAAAGAAATCGGTGCCGCCCTTGGGAGAAATATTAATGTGGCCATCGCCGGCGAGGGGAGCTGTGCCGACGAGCAGCATTTGCTGTTTGTGTATCCATGGGTTGAGGCTGGCCGGAATCGTCTCGTAATAGACACCCATGATGGCGGTGAGGTCTGTGATGATGGGAGAAGCGCTCGTCTGGATTGATATAGATTCGAGACGGTGGAGTCACAGATGCTGCAAACTTTGGGAGTCCCAGATAAGCGCTAGGTCCCAGCGATGATCGTCGAGTGTTGTGATTCACACTTGCTGTAGTCGTCCGCGGCGGATATCGGTGGGCTGGCCGCTTCGATAGATATGCGATGCACGTCGTCACGAACCTCGTCGTGCGCAATGTAGGCAAACCGAAACGGATCTACAAGAAGTGGGTTTAACAAATAATCAGGGTCTCCCACAATTGTTAGTGCAGTGGGGTGGACGTTGGGGATGCTGGGGTCAAGCCGAGGTGTGGGTCCAGTACACGTTGATTGGCCACGAAAGTAAATCTTTTTAGATGCCGGCTGCCGACACCACCTCAACGCCTGTATAATGCGCCTAACTAAAGTCACAAGCTGAAAAGACACTGCTTTTGTCGTGTGTGCTGCTAACTGCTCGTATAGTCATTTCCGTACCCGACACCCACTTCACCAGGAAAGCTGGCCCAGAAGTCTTGCGTAGCGTTCATCATGATCTCTTCCATGTCGGCATTGCTCAGATCGAACCCTTCGAAACTGAACGTGTCGTCAGCCTCCAAAGGCAAGACGGCATTCGATGCGTTCCACGAATACGCATTGTTGTTGTAGCTGTTGGGTGTGGGCGTTGTGGTTGGCGGCGTGACTACGGGCTCGGACGCCAATGTGACGCTAAGGAATTTGTTCTAACGCCGGTTAGTAGCTGAACATCAAGCAGGCAATGCAGTCACGTACTTCGTGCGGTGGCGGGGAGATGATGGTTTGCACAATGGTAGTGTCAGGGCCCTTGTTTGATTCGTTGGGCTTCTGCACTGGTGATGGCTGGAGTGCGCCGTAGTCGATCATCGCACGCCGCAGGGCCTTGCGCTCTTCTGGCGAGGCTGGTGCATCCTGGCCAAGTACCGAGCGATAGTACGCTTGCATGCGCTTGATGGTTTCGAACTAGTGTACCGTCAGTGTTGGACGATGGCGATATGTGATGCTGATGCTCACCCAAGTCTCAGCCATGGGCCACTGTGTTTTCATGTCTTTCAAAAAGGTACAGCCTCGAATGACTCTTTCGCGCGCCTTCTCCACGATCCGCGGATCGTCCTCGCCGCTGGGGAAGTTGAACGAATACAACATGACGCCGACGGCGGTGTATATGGTGAAGCCAATCCAGGGCACGAGACCGCGGAGGAAGAAGACGCCAAAGGTGCGCATCTCTTCGAGCATCTCGAGGACCATTGTGGCCTCCTTGAACAGCTCTCGGCGGGACGTCTTCTGCCAGCTCTTCCACATGTCGGTGTGGTCGTTGTACGAGTGGGGCGTCTCTTCGGCGACGGAGCCATTCTGCTGGGGGCCGAGGACGGGGAGGTAGGCGCGGTGCAGGAACATGTAGCTCATAAAGTAGATGCTGTGCATGTAGCAGTAGGCCTGGCCCTGCTCGACGGCGTTGTGGCTGTGGAGGGAGAAGAGGTCGTAGCGCTCGCGGTGGGGCAGGTTGTTCTTCCAGCGCTCGAGCTCGTAGATGAGCTGCTGGAACTGCGAGGCGGGCGACCAGGGGAGCTCCGTCTTGAAGTCGTCGGTGCAGGCCCAGCGGGCGACCTTGCCCCAGATGTTGGCGACGCGCATGCTGTGGCCGATGATGCCGATGTCGCCCACGGGCAGGGCGATGGGGGGCATGCGCACGCTGGCGTCGAGGTGCGGGGTGCAGGTGGGCTCGCCAAAGACAAAGGCCTCGCGCTCGCAGGGCAGCTGGATGGCCATGTCGGCGGCGTTGAGCGAGCGCTTGCGGCCCTTGCCGCCGCTGAGCAGCGAGTCCATGAGGAAGCAGGTCCAGGCGGTGCGGCGGCGGACCTCGGCCTCGATGAACTCCTCGCGCGTGGGCATGCGGTTGCGCGGCGTCTTGAGCTCGTGGGTCAGGTCCATGACCTCGACGAGGCGGATGGCCATGCCCAGGTAGATCCAGGCGCGGCGGCCGTTGCCAGCGCCCCAGTCGTGGCCCGTCAGCATCAGCAGGGCCTGGACGCGGCTGATGCTGGGGGTCTCGAGGTCGGCCTGCAGCAGGTGGCGGGCGCGGGCGGCGTAGGCATTGCTGGCCTCGGTCTGGGTGGTGAAGCCGGCGGGCGGGTGTTTGACGAAGCGGACGGCCAGGGCGAGCACGGCCCAGGCGAGGTAGAGGTCGAGGGTGCGGTCGCGGATGCGCAGCAGCAGGGTGGGGGTGTGGTGGAAGCTCCACTTGTACGAGCAGCGCAGGTAGCTGTTCTTGACCTCGTCCGTCAACAGGTCAAAGGGGTCTAGCCCGTCCAGCAGCGCAGATGCCGCTCGCGGGGACAGCGGCGGAGCGGCATGAGTGGGACTCGGCACATGTGCGTCATTGCGGCGGTATAGGGGCGTTGTGCCTGCTGAGCCTGCGGACGCTGCTGGCGCGCCCGGCGGAGTGCCGCTGGCTGTCTCTTCAGACGCCCGTGGCCGTTTGGGTCGCCGGTGGATGGCTGATGTCCCTGGCGCTGGGAACTCGCACAGCCCTGCGCGTCCTGACTGCCGGCACCGCTCGCACGGCGGTGCGTCGTTGTGGATGCATTTCTGCTTTGCGCTGCGGCACGACACGCATGCCACGGGGTTCCTCATCAGCACAGTACTGAGTGGCCGAGATGCACGGCTGAGCGTGGGTCGACGGTGTTGATGCCCTTGCCTCCTGCCGCTGCTCTGTCGGAGTCTGCCGCCACGGCCTGCTCGCACTAGTCAGTCTCGCCGCTGCACCGCCGCCCCTCTATCTCGACCTCACCTCACCACCTTTCCTCACCTCACCACCTGACCTCACCACCTTTCCTCACCTTAACCACCTTACCACCTTACCTCACCACCTTTCCTCACCTCAACCACCTTACCTTAACCACCTCACCTCACCACCTGACCTCACCACCTGACCTCACCACCTTTCCTCACCTCAACCACCTCACCACCTTAACCACCTCACCTCAACCACCTCACCTCAACCACCTCACCTCAACCACCTCACCTCACCTCAACAGCTGGTCGTGCTAGACAACAAGGCGTAGGTATTTGTATATATCCACAGAAGCATCATCTGATTGATTAATTGATTGATTCATGTTTTTTACACAATAAAGGACTCCTCTTATCATCGCCATGCAAACAAGTCTTAGTAATAATACTACACACCTTCACACCACCCCTGTCCACTCCACTCAACCACTCACTTCCTCGGCAACTCCCAAAATACACGCTTAAATATCTTCTTGCTGTTAAATAGATTGACCAACCGCAGGCGTTCGTTGTCCAAATGCGCGCTGTCACTCGCCTGCCCACACGGCAGTTGGGCCGCGGGCGCGTCGAACTCCTTCTCGAGGAAGCGGATGCTGGGGATGCTGCCGCCCTCGCGGATGAACAGAGGCTTGATCTTGGTGGGCGATGATGCGGGCGGCTGCGAGAGGTCCGTGTCCGAGCCGTTGGCCAGCGTGTTGCTCGTCGCGGGCGATGGTTTCGTCGGGGACATTGGCTGCGTGAGGCCGTTGGCGGTCGAGGGACGGCGCGGCGTGAGGCTTGTTGCCCACACGTCGCTGATGGCTCGCTCTAGGGTCTGGAAGATTTCGTTTGTGTAGTCGCCGAGCCATGGTTCAGCTTGGTGGTCGATCGTCACAGATAGCTTGTTCTTGCTGTCCAGCCCATCAAACTCGTCAGCGAGGAAGGACTGCAGTGCCGCTGCTATTTCCGAGGCTTCTTGGTTCGGTACGAGGCGCATGGAGAGCGCCGCTTTCGCTAGGCGGGGAATGATGGTGGAATTTTCAGGTCCGGAAGTCTGGAAACGATGGATTGTGAGCGAGGCTTCGCGCCATCTGCGCATCAGCGACTGAGCCAACGCTTCAGCATCACCCAGGTCGGGATTGCTGCGAAGGAGTGTTTGTGTGATCTCGGTGTAGAGCTCCTTCTCACCCTCCGCCAATGGTAGGATGGGATCGTAGAAGCCGGGGATCTGGACTTTGCCGTGGCGACCTGTCAGCTTGGACAGCAGCATGACGAGATCCTTGAGCGGCTCATCGAGGAGCGCACTGCCGTCGACACCACTATGCAGATCCGGGTGCTCGCTCTCGACCTGGACTGTGGCGTGGATGACGCCTCGCAGGCCGTAGGTGATGCAGGGGACGTGGTCGTCGAGCCAGTAGCTGTTGGCCAACAAGATCCAGTCCACCTCGCCAATCAGATCTTTGCTCGCTTGCACCGCCTTCTCAAACCCGCGGGAGCCGCTCTCTTCCTCGCCTTCAATAAGGAAAAGGATGTCAGCGTCTAGGCTCTGCTCGTTGGCCAGCTCATGCGCGGCGTAGATAGCAGCTATGAGAGGTCCCTTGTTGTCAGAAACGCCTCGCCCGTACAGATAGCCGCCTTCGCCGGTGAGTGCGAAGGGATCGTGCTTCCACTTGCCGTGCTCGTTCTCTGCAGGTATGACATCGTAGTGTCCATAGAAGAGGATCTTCTTGCGCGAGGCGGCTGTGGCAGGGTTGCCTCTGAACTTTGCAAACACGATAGGGTTGTACGGCTCGCTCGTGTTGATCATCTCCGTGGCAGCACCGAAGTTCTGGAACACGGAACGCAGGTAGGAAGCACCCCTCCGGCAGTCTGCACGGTACTTGGGCAGTGACGAGACAGTGCGGAAGTTGACGAATTGGCTGAGGGATTCCACCATGAGATCTGCAGACGTCAGCTCAGCCACTAGCGACAAGGCACGTGTACAAACCGTTGTTGCTTCTTTTCGCAGCGGCCGCGGGCTCTGCACAGTCGCGGACCTCCCAGATGACGATGGTGTTGTCGTTGCCGCCGGTAACTAGCGTTGGTTTGTCGTTGTACGTGGTGTACGCGGAGGCGAGGATCAGCCCGTTGTGCGCCTTGAACGTGGACATGGTCTCGTAGTGCTCGTTGAATTTCTGCAGGCATCAGCAGGCGCCCAACCGTCACCATGGCTCACACTCACATGCACCACACCAGACTTGCCGCCGGCGAACAGCACGCCCGCACCCAGGGTCAAGGTGTGGACATCTCCGGTGCTCGCCTTCAGGCTCCTCACCAGCTGGCGTGTCTCGAGGTCCCAGACGTTGACCTCGCCGTCAAAGCGGCCGCTGTAGAGGAAGGAGCCTTCGCGCGCGAGAGACAGTATCGACTCGCCCTCTTCTCTGCCATCTTCGAGGGCGCAAATGTTGGAGATGTGCCCACCTCGCGTAGGGTCTATCCGCCAGAGCAGTATCCGCCCGTCGCCTCCTCCCGAGACCAGCACTTCTTCCGAGGGTGCCTCTGACAAGATGCCCCTGCCCAGCAACATGCAATGCACGTAGCCAAAGTGGGCGAACTGGTAGATGTCCTGGCTGTCAATCTGCAGCTGCTGCCCGCCTGCAGCGTCGCGAGGGCGGGCGTCTGCGCCGACTGGCTTGGGCGTCTGGGCGCCGCCAGGGCCGAGCGAGTCGAAGAATCTGTTCTTGCGCTGCGAGGGGTGCGAGGCGGTCGAGGGCCGTGGGCGTGCGTCCTTCTCCTTCAGGTCGTACCATTGTATGCTCGTGTTCTGGGCGCCGAGGTAGAGGGTGCGGTGAAGGGACGAGTAGGCGACGCAGAAGATGTCGCCGATGTCGTAGGGCGACCAGAGGGCGTAGAGATGGGCGAAGCCCGAGGTGCACCAGACCTGGGGGGTTAGCAGGGGAACCAGTAGGGCAAGGTGTCATTCACATTGACAATGGGGTCTGTGGCGCTCGAGAAGAGCAGCTGCTGGTCGTGCGGCAGACACAGGCCGAGCACGCTGCCCTTGTGGGCGTGGATGACGCGCCGGCGCTCGTACGTGTCGAGGCTGTAGACCTGCGGGGTGTGAGTGTGCGGCTCACGTGATACTCTCCTTCACCGTACCAGTATCTCCCCTCCCTGCGTGCCGGCGAAGATGTACTGCTGCGACACGGCCAGGGCGAGGATCGACTTGTCGTGCTTCATGCGATGCGACAGGGCTGGCGCGCGACTGTCGCGGCGGTCGCGGCTGTCCAGGTCCGACGAGCTCGTCTCATGGCTGCTCGGCGGTCCTGTGAGGGGCATGGTCAGCCAGGCTCCGCTGCAATGGGGTGGTGGTGCATTTTGTGGCCTCTCGTGCAGCCGTGGGACTCGCAGCTGCCATGACGGCGTTGCTCCAGGGTCCCGTTGCATGGACCCCACCACACTAAGAAGCGCCGACAGCTGCTCTCCCGCTGCTCTCACGGCACCCTCTACTTTAGCACTCACCTCGCAGGCCTATCGTGCCTTTGGCGCTACCCGCCGTGTCGTGCGATGTCATGGACCGCCCGTACTGACACATGCTGACAGCCCTCCCTTGGGCGCTGCACGCCGACAGCAGCGAGAAGGGGAAGATGGGCGAGACGTAGGTATGCCGTGGCCGCGGTGACGCTTCTTTCAGGTGTGGGTAGGCAGGAGAGACGTCGTCGCCCTCGTCCAAGGAGGTGATGGACGCAGACCCGTGCTCGCTCGACGTCTCTTCAGGGGAGCTGGAGCCACAATGCTCGGACATGGCCACATTTCACCGCTCTGTGGAGATGGCGAGCGAGGTCCCTTGAATGGTGTGATCTGAAGAGCTATCCTGCGGTATGCTGTGAAATGCTATGGTAGCTGAGATAGGCACGCCATGTGAGGTAGAGCTCCCAACCGTGTCCAAATCTCGCAGCAGGACATGGCAGGATGCATCTTCTTTATCGTGCTTGCTTGTTCGTTGCTTGTTTCGGCCAGCACACACCTTTGCAAACGCTGTACGCATCGTGTTGGTAGTCACTTTTGGCACGACAGCACTTTCGCAGAGAAAGCCAAAGATTGGCGACCGACACGTGGGCAGGCTGCAGACGACATGTTTGCTCGATTCACTGAATGGTTCACACACCCATCTTGCCCACATGTCTCGTATCTGGTGCCAGTCGGTCGCTGTCGTGCAGGCGCTGCCGCAGGCTTGCGGGCCGCCGCGCATGCAGCTTGTTGCTTGAGGCCCTGATCGTCGCTCGTTGTTTGTGCACTCTTCTTGCTGGCGCGAGGTGGAAGGAGATGCGCGACGGTCCTTCTCTCGGGACCACGCTGATTGCTGATTGACCATTTCTGAATGAGCCTCTTTGATCGACTGTTTCTGATTGACTGATTCTGATGAAAGTTTCTGATTGACTGATTCTAGTGGGAGTTTCTGACACATGTCTGCACTTCCCGGCTGGTGCGCGTATCTCGGTCACCAAACAGCAGCAGTCTTCCACCATGCACTCGTACAGGCTACGTGTACCTCGTTGCCTGTCTCTCTGCATCATAGAGTGATCCAGCCCAGGCGCCGCCACAGTGGCTAGATGTGGCGGACGTTGCTGAAGGATTCATACATATTATTACAGTCGCGGGCATGCGCTCAGCTAGCAAGGCCCCCCCAGCGCGCCCCAGCCACCCTTTTGTAAACCTGGGGCCGATCTGTGCCAGCACTCACCGAAAGTACCTCCTGACGCTCTCTTGGGCAGCAACGACATTGCCGTGGCACGCGCAATAACCGAAGTGGCTGCACACTGTCATCAGCGTGCGTGAGCAGCCTCCCCCTCGACCAACCCCGCGGGCGACACGTTGGCCAGGGCTGCAGCTGCACGCTTCGTTACCGCCTGCTATTCGCGGCGTTACGCTGGCCGCATAGTCGGCCAGGCTACATGGAGCCTGGAGGCGAGCGTGGATGTGCCTGTGAGCTGGCGACACGCCAACAAACCACGCTGCAGCGCCCGCCTTCCCCGGCTTCCTCTGCCACAGATGAACGAATGCCTGCGCGAGACGTCGCACAGTCACGATAGAGCACCTGCGCCCAGCGCCGTGACTGGAGCCGTCTCGGCCTCGCATCTCAGGCCCCGCGTCCTACTGGCTGCGGGGGTCAAGCTGCCAGACAGAACCTGACGCCTCACTCCTCGCACCCCGCCCCTGCTTCATCGTGAGGGCTGGATAAAGACCGCTCTTGTCCTACCTCTGACCGTCCCTTTGGCTTTCATGTGGAGCTGTGGAGCGCACGAGCAAGGCTACCCGCTTCCGAAGCATTGATGATTTCTGACCGCCTCGTCCTTGGGTAGATCAAGTACTGCGCGCGCCGCCGTTGCACGCCAGACGCTGTACAACGCCATCCTGACGCCGCAGTGCAGCTGCAGCGCAACCATCACCACATCCAGTCGCCATGGGCGTCGGCGAAACCATCACCGTCATCAACAAGTCGGGCAAGGTCGTGAGCAGCGTGCGTGCACTAACTCGCTGATAACGTACCCGCCTCGCTAACTCACACCCCGCAGAGCAAGCACATTGTCAGCGTCTTCAAGGAGGCCAAAGCCGCCTACCGCGAGCGCAAGGCCGAGATCAAGGCCGAGCGCGATGCTGCTGTGCGCGAGAAGCACGCCCTGTCCAAGGGCGTCGAGGCCCTGCGCATCGAGGATGACGTCCAGTCACGCGCTTCCTCGCGCAGGTCCTCGCACTCCAAGGCCACACACCGCTCCAAGGCCCATCACCCAAAGTCCCCCCGCACCCATGGCCGCCCAACACTGGAGCGTGGCTACACCGACAGCTTCTACGCCAACGACAGCCCGCGCACCAGCCGCCATCGCTTCGAGGATGACCTTGCCGGCGGCGCCCGTGATGGCCACATGAAGGAGCTTGCTCGGCGGAACTCGGACCAGATCCCCTCTTCACGACGACAGACCAAGCGTTCCAACTCGGAGCCCTACATCGACATGGATCTGGCCTACGGTGACATCCCCCCGCCACTGCCCGACAAGAAGTACGACGACGGCGAGCTCAAAGAGAAGGCTTCCAAGATCACCATGCTCCTCGACGAGGCCAACTGCCTGCAGTACTCGGCAACTGCCATGATCGAGAACCTGCAGAAGAACCCGGATGCCCTCGCCGCTGTATCACTGACCCTCGCCGAGATCAGCGCCATCGTCAGCAAGATGGGCCCTGGTGTGTTGATGACCCTCAAAGGCAGCTTCCCTGCCGTCGCTGCCCTGCTCCTGAGCCCCCAGTTTATGATCGCCGGTGGTGTTGCTGTCGGCGTCACCATTGTCGCCCTGGGTGGCTACAAGATCATCAAGCGCATTCAGCAGCAGAAAGACGAAGAAATCGCCATGGGCGGCCCTGTCCAGATGCCCATCCCCATGCAGGCGCGCGCTGTGGAAGAGCCCTACCAGCTTGACGAGCTCGAGACCAAGGAGCTGAGCCGCATCGATCTCTGGCGCCGCGGCATCGCAGACGTCGAAGCCCAGAGCTCCGGCTGCAGCGTCGACGGCGAGTTCATCACTCCCGGTGCCACGCGCCAGCTCGTCGACGCCGGCGTGCTCGACGAAGACGATATCAAGTCGCGTCGCAGCGCCAAGATCAAAGACGACCGCAGCGAGCGACCCAAATCGCACCGCGCACGCTCAGACGTCCGCTCCGAGCGCAGCGCGCACACCAGTAAGACATCCGACACGCGCCGCAGCAAGACGGTCAAAGAGGGCAGTAGCCGCCGTAAGGAGAAGGAGCCGTCCCTGATGAAGGCTCTCTTCCGCTCCAAGACGGCGGCCTACTAACCACGCATAACGACGTACAAAACGACATATAAAACGACATACAAAAACGGCATCCCCAACCATATACTCAAACGACACACCACGACCGCCATCCCTTTACATACTGAAGCGTTCCGCATTGCTTTTCTCTCTCGCATCCAGCATGTTTCGTTTGTCTTTATATACCATAGACGACAGGACTCATCTCCAGCCGCTATCTTCGCATTGACGCATTTCCGTTGGGCATAATATCTGGGGTTGGGCGTTGGAACTGCAATTCTTCAACGACGGCCCACTTTCTTTTATTCCCGCTGCTTGACTGTGTATACTTCAATACTATACCATAGTATACCATACTATGCTACACCAGAACATGACTCTCTATTACGAGTACTACCCTTACTTCGTGTAACAGCTTTCTCCTCGCACCCTAACAACCTTTGCTTCCGTATAAGATGACACCTGGAACGGGGATCAGGTTAAGGTTTCGTTGTACTGACCAGAACAGTCTTCTGAAGTAAATTCAACAACTAGTAGACTAAGTACTAATTGTGTATTGCTTTCTGCTGTAGTTTAGACTTTACAGTATACTTACATCACGAGTAGAGGTACGCGGTCTTGCAGTGCTGATTAAGGCAGTGATTAAACAGGGGCCTTTGACCTTGGAGTTAAATCTAGATGCTTCCAATTAAGAGATAGAAATAGATCGCGCTGAGCTGTGCTAATAGAGACACGTAGTGAGGAGAAGGACTTCCAGGCTTGGTGAGGGGTAGAGAAGATAGTGGTACTCAGTCTATTGGGATAAGTGTGTTTTATGCAAACGTAGACTTTTGTGTAGGTAACACTTTGCTTTAGTTACTTGTCTAGACGCGCTGAGATTAGAGGGTTTGATTGAATGAAGTTACGTTTTAGGGTTTTTAGTTCAGCATGCGAGTGAGTGGGTTACAGACCAGCTTTCCAAGCTACACACGCACGAGATGAATGGCGGAGAAGAAAGTCCCGTTTGCACTACTTGATGGTTCTTGTCTTACTGTCTTCTGCGTTATAGACACCCTGTCTATCTAGACAGATAGATTATAACCTCTCTAGCTTTGTTAGAAACACAATTAAGGAGTTGAATAAATTCTACCCACACTGCACATCCCTCTCCCTACTAGGACGTTGCAGCCTGGTCTCAACACTCCCCATCTAAACAACAAATAGGCCTGTGATGTCTACTTAGTAGTAGCGTGAGTGAATACTACAGTAGTGTGTCAACACGATTATTGACATCTCCGTCAACATGTCAAGAAGGCGAACAGAGGCTTTGCTACGACTTAACAGCTTATGCTTAAAGAGACAGATCCTGGCGGCACAGTCGCTCGTTCGCGTTCGAAGAAGGGGGGCTCAAGCCATCGAGACGGTACCCAGAGCTCCCGCTGGCATCTGTGGAGCTGGGTTCATGTAGGAAGTGGCGATGCTGTCACTTCGATTCAATTTGAGATTTGGATACATGAGGGTTTGCGCCTGCGAGACTGAGTCTTGGCGTTGCATGCGAGCAGTTGAAAGTGTGACTGGAGAGGTCGTGGGGAGTGAGCTTTGCGACTGATTATCTGCTTGTTGGAATCTGACTTGGAGGTAGATGCTGGGTAGGGAGTTGTTAGGACGTGTGATAAGGATAGAACGTGGAGTAACGATACCCCGAGGCGTCGGGTGGCGAAATTGGCTTCGAGAAGGTGCATCGCCTGTCTCGATACCTACTGCATACTACTCCACAGCCAATTTTCTGTGCCTTTAGTAAGTGTAATCTTTCTAAATGCCGAATGGCTGCTCGGAGCTGCTAAGACGCAGTACATGGTAGGGTATCACCAGATTTCTATTCTGTGCTTGAGATCTAGCAAGCCACAAAAGCAGGAAACCAGTATGCAGCTGCAAGTCAGCACCAGAGACCTTTCACAGCCTGCCATCTTGTATCATCACTATGTGACTGCGTTAGGGCTGGTCGCTCCTGCTAGACCCTGTCTGTGGGGATCCACGCAGCGGCTGGGTGTAAGACGGGAGCCAGCAAAGACCCAGATCTAACAGGAGATCTTCAGGAAGATCTCCAAGCCTTAGCAGAGAAGCTTGGAAGTGTAGCCAAGATTGTGTTGTGCATTGCAGATTATGTGGAGGGCGAAGACGGAAGTCGGCAACACAGGGTCTTGGGTCAAGAACCGTCAAGACAAGAGGATCCGGGGTTGAGAGCTTGTGTCGACGACGTGTGTCGGGAGCACAATCGATGCCTACGACTGAAGCGTATTTTTGATGCCGCTCTTTTGTAGTCTTTTGTTGCGATGCTGCAGACTAAGGAGCATTGCGAATTGTGAGTGCCGTTGGAGCGTAGCTGAGCACAGACTAAGGCATTTTAGGAACTAGCGTTGTCAAACAGCTTTTCGGTGCGTTCTAGCTGGCGGCTCATCATTGCGTTTGGCTTCCTCGAGCCATTGCATCCCTCGCCGCTTGCGTACTTTTCGCAGTCAATCACCCGTTCGCAGCAACACTATTCCCCGATCAGCCTGTACGAGACAGTCAGCTTATCGTTGCACAATACCAACCACATGTCAGTCTTGTGGCTAGCTCCGCGATGCCGTGTAATGCTGGGCTGGCCTTGCCTGGTGTGAACACCAAGGCATCTCTACCATGGCAGCTGTGGTAGAAATACATACAGCCTCTTCCCAGCCAAAGTCCGTCGCTAACGCAAGCCATTCTTGCTTTCACACAAGCCCTGTAGACAGCGGCTGTTCCAATAGAGTCAAGTCAGTATTGAGTGCGCGGTAGGGTGACCACTCAGACAGACATTCGACATGCCAACGGCACGTGTTCCTGCAGCTCTTCGGTCCAGGCGCTCTGCTGCTTCCCCGTCGAGGCGTGCTGCATCAGACCCTGAGCTATGCCCTCGATGTTGCTGGGTCCACAGCTTGAACTGAATCCGGAGATTGATACCAATTTGGCGACTTTGCAGGATCATCACGCGCTCCGTCTGCGCAGACCGAGTTGAATTCATTTGGATCATGATGCGCCAAGTCAGACTATCGTCTACGTTGCACCCATGGCGTGAAAATCATGGATCTACCTGCGCCTCCATCGAGAAGGCCGTAATGCGTGGCGAACATCCTCTTCGTGATTATTTGCGACATTGCGAGGGCTGATCGGAAGGTGCGACGTGTGCCTACCGTGGCGGCTGAGGAGGCAAGACGAAGGCATGGCATTGTTACTATCCTTCGAGGGCCCTGAACACTGCGGGTAGCCATAACGGAACGTGCAGATTACTTGCATGACCATCAGGTGGGTAGTGACTGTCGCCCCTGTCCAGAACCATCACTGTGGGCTGTTCTGTCGATGAATCCTGGGCTGATGATATTGGTCCCATAAGGCTAGAGCTAACACCAGAAACATCGAACTCTGAACAAATTTGTACCAGGTCTGTACTTGGAGTCTGATGGGGACCAGGTGGCCGGATACGCGGCTGCTGTTGGTGGAATCGACACCTCAGTTGGGACTGGCAGATACAATGCAAATTCGGCGTCGGCGAATCCCATGGCAATCCAACATGCCCATAAGTGTCGCATGTAGTTTCGTCTTGATGGCGCCCTCCTCATTCGCTTCTCCCAATATTACGGATGCTGTCCGCAGCTCATCGCGAGTCGATCCGGGTGTGTCGAGGCCTGACGTTAGCGCTGTAATGCGCTTCTGGAAGGTCAAACCAAGCAGGCGGACTGCCAATGTGCATAAAGCAAGAGGTCACAAAACCGGGGCGCAGCAAGCCGTTGCGACTGCGCGGTGTGAAGGGGAAGGGAAAGTTGAAGTAGGAATTGGGCCCACGTGGGTGCGCTGATTGGTTGTCAACATCGCCCACCGCCAAGTCCGCTAATTCCTTCTCCAACGCCTCTCTCCTGGGCGCCGAGACTCGGTCTCGGTCCATGTGCCTGATCTCGAGGTCGGGATACTCAAGATTCCACTCCGAAGCTTGACACCTCGACGCTAGTTCCGGTGGAGTAGACTGCCTCTGTGCCAAGTCTCAGTGGTCCCGAGCGGACGGCCCCCGCCAATCAGAGTATACTACGCAGCAACGTGTGCGCTCTTTCACCCTCCAAACTCGCCTTCTGAATGGCTGAGCGTGTGCAAACAGCAGACACGGCGGATTGACTGCTGATGGCTGCCCCAATATGCGTCTCTAGCTCGTGTTACGACCAGGGCCGGATCACTAGGATTTGCAGCAGGCAGTACCACGAGCAGCGCCGACACTACTTGCATATATAGGGTCTCATACACTCCCCTTGCTCCCTTCTTCAGCCAGCAATCTTCACTCCAGCTCAGTACCACAACACACACCTGCGTGCCTGCAGAAATCACAATCACAATGGCGCGCCTCACACAATACAACTATGTCTTTGGCATCGGCACCTTCTTTGCCCTGCTCGATGCCTACAACAACGGTGCTAGTAAGTAGTCTCGTCACCTACACCATGCGAACAGTGACTTACACTCACCCCAGACGATGTTGCCAACGCTTGGGCTACCTCTGTCTCCTCCCGTTCCGTCACCTATCGCCAGGCCATGATCTTGGGTACCATCTTCGAGATGGTTGGCGCCATCACTGTTGGTGCCCGTACCGCCGACACCATCAAGAACGGAATCATCCCCAACAGCGCCTTCAAGGGTGACGCTGGTGTCCAGATGCTTGCCTTCACTTGCGCTCTGGCCGGTGCCTCCATCTGGGTCATGTGGTGCACAAGGCACTCCGCTCACGTCTCCTCATCCTACTCGCTCATCTCCTCGGTTGCTGGTGTCGGTGTTGCTGTCGCTGGTGCTAAGAACGTCCAGTGGGGATGGAACAAGGGCAAGGGTCTTGGTGCTATCTTTGCTGGTCTCGGAATGGCTCCTGCTGCCTCTGCCTGCTTCGGTGCTATCATCTTCATGCTCATCAAGATGACGGTTCATCTCCGCAAGAACCCCGTTCCCTGGGCTATCTGGACTGCTCCCTTCTTCTTCCTCATTGCTGGTACTATCTGTACCCTGTCCATCGTCTACAAGGGATCTCCCAACCTCGGACTTAACAAGAAGCCCGCGTGGTATGTCGCTACCGTCACTGTCAGCTGCGGTGTTGGTCTTGCCCTTGTTTCCTTCCTCGTCTTCGTTCCTTACCTCCACGCCCGCGTCGTCAAGAGGGATCACACCGTCCGCTGGTACCACATGTTCCAGGGCCCTCTCCTCTTCCGCCGCCCCTCCCCCGAGGGTGCTGAGGCTGCCCGCGTCCCCGACTACGCTGTTGTTCAGCACCACGACGATGAGGTCAAGCCCGAGCTTAAGAAGTCCGACAGCTCCTCTGACGACATTACCCCTGCCGACCACGAGAAGGGTCTTGTGGTTTCTGAGGAACGCCAGCTCAGCTACAAGGAGCTTATGCAGCAGGGTCAGGACCGTTTCCACGCTAGGCTCAGGACCAAGAGCGGCCTTCTCGGCTGGGCTATGCGCTACCTCCACGCGAACAAGATCGAGACTGGTGAGATCTACGAGAAGAAGAACATGCTCATCACTGTCAAGCGCGTTCCCGCCATGATCGTTGTCGGTGCTCTCTACGGTGCCAACTACGACATCCACGCAGCCCAGACTGGTATTCACGGTACTCCTGAGGGTAAGCGCATGGAGCGCGTCTACGCCCACGCTCCCAAGTACGCCAACGAGGTCGAGCACACCTACTCTTTCGTCCAAGTCCTCACTGCTTGCACTGCTTCCTTCGCTCACGGTGCCAACGATATCGGTAATGCTGTCGGTCCCTGGGCTGTCATCTACTCTGCCTGGAACACCGGTAACGCCGCCAAGTCCAAGGCTCCCGTCCCCATCTGGCAGCTTGCTGTTCTTTCCGCCACTCTGTCTCTTGGTCTGGTCACCTACGGATACAACATCATGAAGGTCATGGGTAACAAGATCACCTACCACTCGCCTAGCAGAGGTTGCTCCATGGAGATGGGTGCCGCTCTTACTGTCCTCATCTTCTCGCAATACTCCCTCCCCGTCTCGACATCCATGTGCATCACTGGTGCTACTGTCGGTGTCGGTCTCTGCAACGGTACCACCAAAGCTGTCAACTGGCAGCGAGTTGGTCTCCTTGTCTTCTCATGGATCATGACCATCCCCATCGCCGGTACCATTGGTGGTCTTGCCATGGGTATCGTCCTCAACGCTCCCCACTTCAACTAACTGTTTGATTTTCTGCAACTTCAAAATTGTCTACTGGTTTACGAATACCCTCTTTCTTTCAGCGGCACTCGCTCGTACTGCGGCATGGGATAGATTTCTTTTCTGTAATACAAGCGTGGCGAATTACAATTAGTGGTTAACGCGCCAAAATTCATGAAATTTCTGAAAGTCTTGTACCTACAATCTGTGACGTTATCTTCACCAGCTGTTCGCACTGTGTCCGGCTTATCTTGCACCTTTCCACTGGCACAACTAACTTTGCAAGTGCTTACATGTTTTTGGAACTCCTGAGAGCGTCTAGCCGTGACAATTACCACACAGCTCCATGCTGCTTCGCATCATCAAATCATGTCTATCGCTGAGTAACGATAAACTAAAGGAACTTGTGTGCACCATGGACTGTCACAAACACAGCAACGCACACTTTCCAGATTTTCTCACATCTGCTGCAACGTGATTGGACGCATCCTGTTGAACAAGTTGATCAGGATCGGGCGAGGCTCAAGTGGAACTCAGCTGATTCGGGCCATGGTATCAATGAAAGCGTAGAGTGACTAGCTGAACCTTGAGATGCGAACGATACATCCGATCGTAGAACCAGTTCAATAACACTACCTACTCTCCCTCTACCCTGTTAGCGGCGATCTACAAGCAAACCCAATCAATCACACCCAACGCGTGCATCTAGATCTACCACATCATGACGCCTTCCTTCGAACCCGTACAGGCCATCTCTCATCTACCACTCCCGTCCCACTCCACCACCGTCACTCCATCTTGGCGTCCCTAATCTAGTGCAGATCACTCCACACATCAATTCACCCAGCCCTACCCGTATCATATCCACTAATGCGTCATACTTATCCCTCAGATCTGCTATCGTTAAGCAATACGCAAGAGCTAGGCGCCGCTGGGCACAAGAGAAGTTGCGAAGATCTTGGGGGAAAGCTTGACGTTGAGATGGTGGAGCAAAAGGAAGGAAAGGGTTGGG
This sequence comes from Ascochyta lentis, assembly GCA_004011705.1. Classification (NCBI taxonomy): domain Eukaryota; kingdom Fungi; phylum Ascomycota; class Dothideomycetes; order Pleosporales; family Didymellaceae; genus Ascochyta; species Ascochyta lentis. The sequence continues at coordinate 1,558,648 of RZGK01000007.1, forward strand.
GAATTGGTGTGGTGCGGCATGGCGTGGTGCCGATTTCCTGGAGGATTGGGGTGAGCGAGTGGATGGAAAAATCGCTCTTGGGATGTGGAAGATAGTGTTGTTAGCATTGAAGAAGTAACTTTTAGTAAGTAGGAGAACAGGTGATGCTTGTTATGAATCGATACTTGCTGGAAACGCTTCTCAAAACATTTCACATCACCCAATCATTTAACATTGGACTTTGGCTTTGGAGGTTTCCAGTTGCACTGTCTGAGGAATTACTCAGGTGTTTGCTTGCCTCTAATCCGCGTTCCAAATTTGATGCAGCGGGCCCACCGAACAAGCAGAGCGGAATGCCAGCACATCCCTGAGCACCACACGCAAGCCATGCACCAAGATGTTGGACGATAGAGCACTCGTCAAGGAAACGAACGGTCTGCAGCGTCTGCAGAAATTTTAATTCAGATGTTGTAAGACCAGCCTTACAAGTTGGCAAATAAAGCAGACAATGATCAAGCCACCGGTACTCGCGAGTATAAAATACATCTACCCAGTGTGTTCATTCGGAGATTGAGCAACACCACTCACGTCTGGTGACTATATCAAGCGGACAGCCACTCTGCGCATACTAACTAGCTGCCCCGGGAGACTGTTTGCAAAAATGGAATAGAACTGGCAAAATACATACAACAGCAGGTATTCGCTAGTGGTCACCCACCTAACTACTAATCCGCCGGTACGTTGCTTAAATAGGGCTGAGCGAACGGGAAGCCTTGTTTTCAACGTCCTATGGTCGTATGTGGAAGAACTGGAAAATATAAAATATATAATTGAGTGGTCAAAAATCAAAGGAGACATTCAATGATGAGAGGTACTCAAACAGCGTATCCACTAGAGGGCTGGTAATCATCTCACTGAAGTGTTCGATACTGAAAGGAATATGTAGCAAAGTGTGCTGTTTCCCAATGAAGTGTTGCGTGATCCTCTTGCGCAGGAAGCCCCCAATCCTATTTCGCTTTCTGTTTCTGGCGGTTTTCCTCGACCTTGCAAGCAGTTCTGGCTTTCGTCTATCGCTGGACACATGTATTAGGTAGTGTCTGATTACATGCTTTGATACAGAAAGCCAATCAAGAGGGAAGGTGGACTCGACGTTGTCAGCGGTAGATGCCCGCTCAAGATCTTAGTCAGGGACGCTCAATAAGGTAGATTCAAAGCTTCTGTGTACGAATGAGTTCAACGTGGTGGAGTTTTGACACAAGCTCCTGCGGTTACCACCGATCCTTTCTCAAAACAAATATTAGAAGCTTCGCGCATATTTGATGCGTTAGCGGTGAGAGTGAGCTCTACCTATAACCTACTATGGTCTCCGGCAAAAGTAGAGTCCCATGGCCAGTGCGTAGGCTAGTATGCAGAACTGTTAATTACAGATATGCATAGACAATTTCTATCTTACTAAGACAAAGGTAGCCTGCTTATTAGTGTGGGACATGTTCTTAATTTCGGTAGAGGCTTTGAGAAACCCTTGTCAAATCCCTGTCTGCACTGGCCATAGGACTCTACTTTTGCCGGAGACCATAGTATAATGTGAAGGATACTTCCAGGGAGATCTTTCGTTCCTGAATGAACAAACCTTTTGAGCTTTCGCATGGCTTCCTTACGCTTTTCTGCAGATGCAAGCTTGACAGACGCTGTGGCGTAAGGCAGATTCGATTTTTGAACGTAAGCTCGCTCAACGTAGTTCATGCACAGCAAGTGGTTTGCAACGCCCTTTGTTGCGCAAGCTTCTTCTGATCGTCGACATCGAGAGCTTGACCTTCAGGGCAAGTTCAAATGGTGAGATCATTGAAACATCAGTGCACTGTATCAACAAGGACCAACAGATACCCATTACGAAAGCGTCATGAGCGCGGACGGCCTTAATCTTGCGATCGATGATCTGGAGGTCGGAAAAGGTGTGCGAGAGTACACTTTCCTATTGGGTTGAAGCAAAATGTAGCCTATCATGTTCATGCCCGTTCTCGAATTTACACTGCGTACAGATTCGACAACAAAAAGTTCAGTGACAAAGAATTGTGAACATGGTCGCTGTCGGCCTCAAGTGGAGGTTGAGGACACGCACGATGCGACCCTCAGCTCGGCCGGTGTGGTCAAGAGCAAGATTTATGCCACAGTTTGTTAGGACCTCGGCTCAAAATAAGGCGAAATCAAGTGGTGAGTTTTGAGGGCATGCTATTGAGAGGGCTAAAATAGGGAAACAATGAACCTTTGCTTCTGCCTGTGCGAGGGCAAAGATGCGATACGTGAGGAAAGAGCAAACGGAGAGCGAGGGAAGATGGTATTCGTAAAGATCTACTCAAGAGCCTTTGTAGGTGTTTTGTTGAAGGAGATCTCATGGGACTATTGCGATCTCCATCCTCGAGGCTATTGGTATGATTGAGTGGATATTTGGTTCAGAACTGGTGGCATGTGATTTAGAGCTGACGTCCTGTCTTTTCTTGCAACATTAGAGCGAGTAATCATCAGAACCTCGGTATTGTATCCAATGGCTTCGGACTAATACCCCAGTCATGTACAATCCCAAGATTCGAGTTTCTTACAAGCTGAAGATGTCAGAAGAACTAGCAGAAGCGAGTGCATACGACACACTACGGTAAGCAGGTCAGGTTTTTTACCCAAGATTGTTAAAAAAACACAGATTTTATGTGTTTAGTAATAGATTTCTGTGTTTTTTTGGCAAAGAGGAGATAACAGCGGAAGAATAGGCCTAACAAGGTAACTAGAAGCTATCTATCTATATAATTTCCTCTTCTCTCCTTCTCTCCTTCTCTCCTTCTCTCCTTCTCTCCTTCTCTCCTTCTCTCCTTCTCTCCTTCTCTCCTTCTCTCCTTCTCTCCTTCTCTCCTTCTCTCCTTCTCTCCTTCTCTCCTTCTCTCCTTCTCTCCTTCTCTCCTTCTCTCCTTCTCTCCTTTCCTTTCAGAAGAGGATATAATAGCTAAGCCCCTTCTTTACTTCTAGAAAATCTACTAATTTGTGAAGGCAGAACAAGGCCTTAGAGGGGAAAGAGGGGTAAGTGCTCGGAGCCGCAGATGTCGGGATGTGGAGAGAGAGAGTAGGGATACTAGGGAAGAGAGAGAGAGTGGGGGGGTCTTAGAGCTTGGCGTAAGCAGATAGATTAGCTAATAATAAAGCAGTAAACACTTTGCGTGTTTTAAATACCCATATATTTAGTATATTTTTCACCCGCATTTTTCGTGTATAAGCCTATCCAAAATCTAGGAAAAAAATCCAATTTGTGCAGGTTCAAAAAACCCGACCTGCTTACCGTAGTGACATGGCTGGAGGTGGAGGATGATCGCAGACCGACAGCATATTGGTGATTCCGAATAAGGTATACAAGTTGGAATGCAGATTCAACCTACACGAGCGAAAGTAACAGCTCTGCGGGTGAACGTGGATAAGTCAGGCAGCTCCTGCCGCGTATATCGTGGCTAGCGCCAACGCTCGGACCAACGACGCGTCGATCAATATCCAGGGTTGTCGGACGAAGACCGCGACATGTCTCGCTCACGCACACATAGACATGCATGTGCTATTCTGACTACCTTCTCAACGCTTTTAAAGCAACGTTTTTGTGCGTGCGCGTGCAGAAACGCGCCTATTGTGGCCCAACGAATGTGCTCTGCCTGGCTCAACATCTCCACTCAACCCTCCACATGTAGAAGGAAGCAGCACTGACGATATTGCAGGGAAAAATACCGCAACAGTCAAGACGTGGACCACAGCCGCTCATGTCATGTAGCGGGCAATCCTTGTCTATCCATATCTACAGGGCAGTACCCAACCTTCGGTCTCTCCGACAACTGGAAGCCCACGAGCTACCGTTCAGTGTGCCTGTTCGTATCTTGAGCGGTGTTCCTTACCATCTCGGGTATCCCACGGTTGCACAGGTATTTAGCCGGTCTATGGCTTATGAATGTTCCTCGAAATGAGCAGTTTCCAGAGCACGGCCGACAGTTGTACTGTCGTGTAGATGCGTTCACGATACATGGAGTACGAGGACTCGCCACTACATGCTCCACTTCTTCCGGCACCATCCAAGTGCCCGAGCGGCTCCGGTCCGTAGCATTTCTGGGGAAAAGGCTCTGCAAGGGTTGGCATTCCCATCTCCACTGTCCGTGTGCTGTTCTAGGCCCTGCCCGTTGCTGCTCGCCACGTTCGAATGGATGGTGTCTGAATACCTACTCGCATTGCCACTTCTCCGCGTTTTAGAGATGCGGAGACCAAGGCTCTCACTCAAGAGCAAAGGCCCCTCAAGTCCTGGTCGCTAAGAAGCCGTATCCCAGGTAGAAGCACGTAAGAACACACGGGCTGTTTTCCGCCATGTCGCCAACGTGCGAAGTCTCACAAACGAACCACTCCGCTCGAACGACTAAATAACTACGCAAGGCACAAGTACATACTTGCTATCCAAACCTGCAACCAAGTCCTGGTCCTGGTTTGTGCCACGCTGTCCTCGGTAGGAGTCACCCAGGCGCTAAATAAACACTCAGGCACGTAGTGGATAAAGCAAGGCCGCCGAACTGCACTCGCTTTGCAATGCCCAGTGTCAGATTCTACGGTACGGCTCGTGTTTAGGCTACCCCGCGAGGGATGAGGCATTCACGATCACAGCCTGGAGCCGGCAGCGCGACAATCCCAAGGATCTGGATCTGCGGAAAGTGGGACTTGATCTGTGGCAAAATCTGCGCCAGCGGAGAAGCTGGTCTCCAAGCGACGATAAGCCCCACATTGGGTGACCTCGTTCCGCACATGGTGCAGTGCGGGCGCAACGTTCGCCGCTAGGTAAGAAGTTCACGGTGCCTTTATCGACCAGTGCGTCCGAGGCCATACAACACCACGACTTTGACACGTCGAAACAATCCAGACACAGCAGCTACTCCGGCCGCGTGGGGTTCAATATGAGGCGTTCCGTAGCGACAGAGACATTCCGCAATCGATAGATACGAGTTCGGTCCAATGCGGACACTGAATCGGTGCACGCTGAAACGTGTTGCTGCTTGTACCACCCGCCTGACATTGATGTACTCCCTTTGGCAACTGTCCCACAGCAAGGGCATGCAAGAGATACGGTGCTGTACCCACAAAATTGCGCCATAACTGGCCTGATGCTCAACAAACCCGTCTTTGGAAACCTACGGACACCGCTTTTTTCGAATTACGGTTTGTCCTCGACGGTGCTCTGATGTGTCCAGCAACACACATGCATCCGTGCGCGTTTGCCTTTCCCCGAAATTTCTTATCAGGGGTCTAGCCCCCACGGCTCCGCTGCCGGCTGCAGGCAAGTGGGCAAGATTAACTGTGCATGGAAGCGATGTTCCTGAGTGGAGCCTACCGCCACGCGCCAGGAGCCTCAACCTGGCTCGGCGAGACTGTCCGAAGGCTGTCAAAGAGCTTGCTGCCCAATGAACAGTCCACGATAACACGCTATCGACGGATTCTTTCGAGGCTGAAAATTTTCGAACCTTCCCTTGCATAGGGATAGATTTGCGCGGCGGATACGCCTCCCAATTCCCCACCCAAACTGTATGCACCGGGGTACCGGCTTGCTCAGTGTGGCGGCGCTGGGATGTCTGCGCTATGGACGTTCTACGACTCCGGGCACGCAGTGGCCTTCGGCCCCTTTCTCGAACGGACTGAGCTCGGAGGTGAGCGTCGTCATCTCTGAAAAAGCATCAGCTGAAATGAGAGATTGGTAATGGTTTCGCCGTCCACGTGGGTGAAATTGTGTTGGAATGCCACGGTTGTGAACGCACAACTGGCATTATTGAGGCCAAATTTAGCTGATCTGTACCAAGGTTGCAGGTCACCTGGACCTGCCCCTATATCCAAGCTTCCGAAATTGTTGACCGCCAGTCTGGTCGCCATTGCCGTGCACCTTCTGTGTCGGGGAAAAATGTCAACACGAAGGTAAAGCCACCCGTGTTCCAGGTCCTCTCCACACGTTCCATCGAAAATACATCACGTCTTGGTCTATCATCCACAACCGTGCACCGGACCCACTATGGCCCCTCAGAAAAAGACAAAACCTGAGCAGACCCATCGACTTTAGAGCGGTCAACGTACAATCTTTTCACCATGGCTCCTCTCAATTTCACAAAGCAGGCGAAATTCGCCGTCGCCCTCGCACAGAAGCAGTCTACTTCAAGCCTGCGCTCCTCCCTCAGACCTTTCCCCCGATCCATTGCAGCAAGATCACACTCCACAAACACAACAACTGCAGCCAAAGTTTCTGCTGCACAGAACACACAGCCAAAACAGCAAACCGCTACAACGGCACACCCCCAATCCCGCCAATACTCACAAGCTGCCGCTGCTATGCCTCACGCCACAGAGTCGCAGTCGCTCAGGCTGAGCAACGCCAACCTCCCCGAGTTGCAGAACACCACCATCCCTACCTATGATCGCACCAATGTCAAGCATGGAATTGTCCACGTCGGCGTTGGTGGTTTCCACCGCGCCCATTTGGCTGTTTATGTCGACAGCCTTCTCGAGCAGCTCCGTCTTAAGGATTGGGCCATCTGTGGTGTCGGTCTTCAGCCTTTTGACGCCGAAATGAGGAACGCCCTGGCTCCCCAGGACAACCTCTACACCGTCATTGAGCGTTCCGCACCCGGCACCAAGGCCCGTGTCATCGGCAGCATTACAGACTACCTGTTTGCTCCTGACAACGCTGAGGCTGTCATTGCCAAGATGGCTCACGAGGACACCCACATCGTCTCCATGACCATCACGGAGAGCGGCTACTTCTACAACGAGAACACCCACGAGTTGGACACCGAGCACCCCGACATGGCAGCTGACCTTGCTGGCGCGTCCCCTCCTCGCACTTTCTTTGGTTTCGTCTACGCCGCGCTGGCGCGCCGCTACGAAGCTGGCCTGAAGCCCTTCACAGTTCTGTCCTGCGACAACATGCAGAAGAACGGCCACATCACCCGCGACATGCTTCTCACTTTCGCTAAGCACCGCGACCCTGATGTTGCCGCATGGCTTGCTCAGAACGGCGCCTTCCCCAACTCCATGGTCGACCGCATCACCCCCAGGACCGTTGAGGAGGATGTCCACAACCTCCGTGACGAGTTTGGTGTTGAGGACGCATGGCCTGTTGTGACTGAGCCCTTCATGCAGTGGGTTGTTGAGGACAAGTTTGCCGATGGCCGCCCAGCTTTCGAGAAGGTCGGTGTTCAGGTCGTCAAGGATGTCAAGGACGTTGAACAGTTCGAGCTTATCAAGCTCCGCTTGCTCAACGCCTCTCACTCAGCTATGGGATACGCTGGATACCTCGGTGGATTCCAGTACATCCACGAGACCATTGGCCACCCCGTCTTCGGCAAATACATCTTCAACATGATGAACGAGGAGGTCAAGCCTCTGCTTCCCAAGATCCCCGGCGTCGACGTCGACCAGTACATCCAGACTCTGATCGGCCGCTTCTCCAACCCCACTCTCAAGGATGAGATCACCCGCATTTGCCTTGGCGGCTCCGGCAAGCTGCCCCAGTTCATCATGCCCTCGATTGCCGAGCAGATCGTTGCTGGAGGTCCTCTCCGCCGCCTTACACTCTGCGCTGCTGCCTGGTTCCGCTACCTCCGCGGTATCGATGAGCAGGGCCGCGACTTTAACCTCTCCTTTGACCCCAGGAACGACGAGCTGCAGGCTATTGCCCGTGATCAAGGCAACCCAATGAAGCTGCTCAGCATTGGCGATCTCTTCGGTGACGACCTCCGCAACGACAAGCGCTTCGTTGAAGAGCTCACCAACGCGTACAACAGTCTTGAGCGCGAGGGTGCTATGAAGACCCTTGAGAAGACCGCATAAATGTTTCATCAGCGATTGAGCGATTGAGGTTTTAGACCTAGACTTCGACGAAAGATACCTCCTAATATTGAGATAAAAGGCATATAGACGGCGACAGGCGTTCGGAAAAGTCATCAACCTTAGCGATAGAAAGCGTTAGACCACGCTACATTTTCAAATTCACACATTTACCACTGTTCAAACAACTTCATTCTGCGATTATTGCAGCAGCCATCAGTCCAATTCATCGCCTTCCTACTGACGCCCTCTGTGAGACCCTGACAAAACTCCCAGAAGCAAAAGGCTGCAAGATCTTCGTGACGTCATGGCGTTCATCCTTATCTCGTACCTGTCGGTGCGCGCCCCACTTGCATCCACTGCATCCGTCATATCTCGCCTCAACAACACGAAGCTCCACGCGAGTGCATCAGCGCACTCAAGCGATCTGTCAAACACAACACAAACTGAAACTCTTGGCTGAGGCGCCCATGAAGCACCTCGCAAGCGTTGCCTGCTTTTCGTGGAACCGGCAGCGCTTCCCGATACAGTGACATCCATGATGATCCATGCGTAGCCCCGCTGAGCTCCGAAGATGCCAAACACCATTTTTTCTCAGGCACACCGTGATGCTTGGCGGAGTAACAACACGCCCGGCTCACAGGACTGCACAATACCTGTAATCGAGGTTCAGCCTGTAGCTGGTATAAGTCCGTTAAATCCGAGTCGGTGGTCCGGCGTAAATGATCCACCTCAAGTACGACGCAAGTCTAGCGTATTACCACATTGGGACGATGTGTAGAAATGCTCGTGATGGAAAATGGAAGCCACAACATTGAGATGGTATAAAGGAGGTAAAAAAGGCCACAAGATCATGCATCACATCATAGCTTTCCTACTTGAACATCAGGCATTCGATCAACGAGATTCACTTAGATTCTATCCACGCTATGTCTCCAGAGCAAGCCCAGTATATCCGCAAAGTAGCACTCATTGGCGTACATACACCCTCCTCTTTCTCGCGTTCCAAATTAACACCAGTCAGGCCACCGGACGCGTAGGATCACACTTCCTGTACTCCCTCCTCGCAACTGGCAAACACGCCGTGACCGTCCTCACCCGCGTTGAAAGCACCACCGATTTCTCCTCCAGCGCCTCCGTTACCAAAGTCGACTACGCTTCCCAAGACAGCCTTGTTTCCGCCCTTCGCGGACACGACTTCCTCATCATCACACTGTCCGCCCAAGTCCCACCCACAACCCATGCTCTCATCGTCGAAGCAGCCGCAAAAGCAGGCGTGCAGTGGATCATGCCGAACTACTACGCCTTTGGGCTCGGTCCGCGCGGTGGCATGCTCTCCTCTGATCCGCTAGTCGGTGGCTTTGGAAAATTCGTCGACGATGTCAAGAACGTTTCTGCACCAGAGGGAGGCGTGAAACCGAACTTCATCGCGTTGTGTTGTGGGTTCTGGTACGAATTTAGCTTGGCTCAGGGAGAGCCGTGGTTTGGCTTCGATATCAAGAACAGGAACGTCACATTGTATGATGAGGGAGATGTGCGGATTAATACCAGTACGTGGGAGCAGTGCGGACGCGCTGTTGCGTCGCTTCTCTCGCTTCCTGTTGCGTCGAGTGGAGATGGTGAGTTGGTTGTTGAAGATTGGAGGAATGAAGGTCTGTATGTTTCGAGTTTTTTGATCAGCCAGAGGGAGATGCTGGATAGCTTGCACCGAGTGCTGGGAACTTCGGACGACGATTGGACCATCACGAAGGAGAACGTGAAGGAGAGATACCAAAAGGGATTAGCGCAGTTGCAAGGAGGTGATAGATTGGGGTTTGCAAAAGCAATGTATGCTAGGATTTTCTTTCCAGGCGAAGGAGGAGACTTCCAGACAGGATACGGGCTGGATAGTGAAAAGTTGGGGTTGCCAAGAGAGGATCTAGACGAGGCGACTAGAAGGGCTGTCAAGATGATTGAGGATAATTTTGAGGTTCGATAAAAGTAATGAGCACAGCGAGCATTGTAAAGAGATCTGGACACGATTGTAACAGGTTCAATCAATCTGGATTTATTTGGCCGTATGGGACGTACACACGCTAGCAGTATGCTAATAGATATAGACATTAAAGAAAACTATGTTGTACTCATAAGTTATGAAATATGGAGGAACATGACAGAAAGAGGCACTAGTTCAGAGTAACCTTAACAGTGCGTGCTATACTGGGAACACCAGCAGCGTTGAGGACGAAGAGGTAGTAGTGTCCAGGAATCAGAATACCGCTATCGCTCGGTAGTGTTGCAGTGTACTGTGTACCGCTGCGAGTGACCGATGTCAACGGTACGCGCCTCTGGTCAGTATTAACCGAGTGAGTAACACTACCAATGCGTACCAAGACAAATTTGGGATCAGCAGTTGATGTTGAAATCCGGAGCTGCCCGCCAACCTTCACGCTGGTAGCGCTGAGCTCTGAAACGGTGGGACGGGAAGCCGCCGACCCATCACTGTTGAACAGGTACGGAGGAGAGAAGGTCTGACCATCTGCGTGGTCAACCAGCTTGTTGCAGTTTACTGTGCTTCCACCGACTTGAGCAGTATAGCAAAGGCCACCACCACCGCTGAAGACACGGCCGTCTGGGAGCAGAATGCTAACCGAGTGATAGTTGCGGGGCACTGCCTCAGCTGCAAGGGTCTTCCAGGACTTAGTCGCTGGGTTGAATAACTCGGCCTGTAGAATACCGTCATCATCGGTAAAAACCAGAGAGCGACGCTGACCGCCAGTGACAAGTACATTGCCATCAGGAAGTACAACAGCGTTTGAAAAGCCACGAGGGTATGCCATATCAGGTGCACGCTCAACAGTGGCAGGCTTGCCGTATTCACCGATGTTGATCAGATGTGCGCGGTTATTGGCGTCCGAGTTGGTGTAATCTGGCGATCCACCGGCAGTGAGGATCTTGCCAGGCTCGTACATGACGAAGATACCGCACATGGCGTCATCAGTATCGCGTGTGCCCGCTGGCGTCTGAGCACCAGTACCGTTGGCGCTATACCAGTTCATGGCCTTGCTTGGACCAGCTTGGAAGATGGATCCACCTTTCCAGGCGAACAACCATCCGTGATTGTCTTCTCTCCAGATACCCTCGTTATCAGTGGTGAGCATGGGCCCAATCTTGGCACCAGGAAGCGCTTTCCAGGAATTGCTCTTGGGGTCATACACCTCGCCGTCCTTGCCCTGTCGTGGTCCAGAGTATGCGCCGCCGATAGTGAAGACTCGGTTGTCACTCAAGGTAAGAGATGTTTGGTACCCACGAGCCATCAGCAGGTCAGGGCCTCGGGTGAAGGTATTGGTTGCTGGGTTGTAGAAGCTGTTGACATTGGCATCTGAACCACCCTGGATGAGGATTCGACCGTCCTCCAAAGCGCTGATACCAGGGCAGAACATGTCGTGCTGAGTATTGGCTACAGTTCGGGCGGAAACCGCGCCACTGACGCAAGAAGTTAGTAACACGAGTACGTTGGGAGTTCCTTGCGGTGACTTACGAGTTGAAGTTGTAGTCAGCAAACTGTGTGCGTCCGCTGGCACCTCCGAAAGCATCGGCACCCCAGCTAGAGAAGACGAGGAGACGACTTGATGATGGAAACTCAGGCACGACATAAGCAGCAACTGGGATGACAGGCAGCCTGACAAGGTCAGACCAGGCTCCGTTGGTAGCTGGGTCGGCCGCAATGTCCTGACGGATTACATCGTAGCGCTTGTCGGTCGACCAGATCAGAGTGTTGGTCTTTGCGTCCACTTTGATGTGGCAGACTGACGCGGTCGAATCGAACACTGCTTGCACGCAAGTGTCGATGGTCGAACAACGTTGGGCGCAGTCGTTCAGTGTAGTGACGCCGTTGAGCATCTGAGCACTGCCACCACGAAGATCGGTGTCACGGCAGACCTTGAAGGATTTCTTGGTGATCAACGTCAGCATTGGCGTCATCACTAGACCGGGTTGAAGCCACTCACGCCATTGTTGGTGTATGTAGTCTCAGCATAGGGGCACTTTGCGATGTTGATCTGCTCAGCTTGGATAACATCAAACCGTCCGTTAGGTTGCCAGTTCAGGCCCGCGTTGGCCTTGATGTGACAGTCTTTCGTCTGGGTGTCGTACACAGCCTTGAAGCAGTTCAATGCCTTGTCGCAGAGTTGCGCACAGGCTGTAGTGGAAGCAATATTAGGTGTGATTACTTGAGAATCTCCAACAAGGTCAGTGTCGGGACAGACACGGTATTTAATTCCTTGAGTTCCGGTAAAGACTGTGTCAGCGACAGGGCATGCGTTGATAGCAGCAGTTGTCTTAATGAAAAGGAAAGTAGAAACAACTGCGATGAAGTTGAAACGCAACATATTGAAGTGAGGATGAACGAATGGAATGACATTGTTCACGCTCAAGATATGCGCAAGCTTATGTAGATTTCTCGTTTCTAGGTTGACTGGGACCAGGCGGTGGTCGGATGGATCATCCATTGGCCAACGACCAGCTTTAGAAGTTGTCCACAAGATCCACAATCGAAGTTCGGGAAGCGACGATGCACCCTTAGATGTGGATCTCAAGGATCGTGTGCAAGAAGTGCCATGTGGGTGTGACACCCGTGTCCATACGTTATCTGGCTAAAGCACTGCCCCGATGTGCTCGATCGGGAGAAGACACCAAGACTAGATCTCAGCCACGATGCGTGTTTTTACTAGCTTCTCGTGTTAACCATGGCCGTTTCCCAGGTTATCGTTCCAGCCCCTCCGGCTTGGCTTGATCGGTAGGGACTTGGCTTGAAGGAGCTTTTTTTTAGTCTGACAGACAGAAAGGGGTTCGAGCTAGATTAGCGTTCCGCTGTCCGCGTCAAGACACGATGGTATGCGAGCAGCGATTCGTAAAGGCATTGCCTTCCGTGCACCAACATTTTCTTGAACAGAGTCGGACATTGGTTCGGTTCGCCAAGATATTCCGCCGAGTGCGAGGTGGAGCGACAGTATGTACGAAACATCGGCCTAATCCTTCGGGCTTAGCTTTGCCTTAGAATTGTCAAGCACCTGAATATAGCAGACGCACAATGTTATTGAGGCGTATGAGATTCAGCCTGTAGATATTGGTGTTCTGACCAGTCGAGATCCCGAACAGAGATGCGGGCAGCGGTCTCGGGCCGCGTAAACTGTTATCGGGGTTGGCGGCATGCAATAATATTGTATTGTGCAGGCGGGATATCTACTGTCCTGCCGTATCTGGGTCCTCGGGGCTTCAGTTGTCGGTTATTGTTTCCATAGATCGGGTAATTGGACCTTGCAATACCCTTGCTAGCAAAAGCACATGCGAACATGCACAAGCCACTATAAGGGTGCATTGGAAAGTCATCGTCGCGAGGTACATGTGAGCTGAGCATACAAGATGTAGGCCAGGTCTTGCCGAGATGGCTGAAAAGATGAGGAGAAACGCCTCCTGCGCTCTAGAATTAGGACGGCCCAGGCCAGCGCGGCGCACGCAAACAAGAGCGCCGACAAGCATGTGACGCACTGTTGACTTCCTGAGGGCGAGCGGTTACAATGCAATACATCTTTGCAGGATGACATGCAATCCTGAGTCGTCAGGCTAGTAATGCACTCGCGTGTCGTTATCGAGTCTTGGGCATCATGGGACAGTGGGATTATCCAACACGACCAGAGCGATACAGAGTACGAGAGGCGAGACAGTCAGAACAAGGCATACAAAACGAGGCAAAAGACCCACAGCATGCGGCGAGCTTTAAGACGGGACGCTTGCTGATCGTGCGGAAGAGCGACACGAGGCCCTAAGCGTTCGAACTGTGAATCGTAAGCCAGCAAAGAATATCGAGCCCACTATCCCCCGTATGGCCGCGTGTCGCAGTACTTCCAATATTATGATCTTCCCTTGTTCAGCATTTTGAAGGGTTTGATCCGCAATACGAAGAGCCGTCCGCCGCTGCTTCAACGAGATACTAGGGCGCCAAAACGTTCGCGGAACGAGAGGCTTGAAAGGCTGCAAAATAGTCCAAAATAGACGGAATGACGCCGAGATTCGTGTTCCAGGAATCGACACTGGATAGGGGTACCGTTTTCGATGATTATCGGTGTAGTGTTGACGAAAATGAATGGAAGTTGTGTGAAGGAGAGAGAGCGCGTCGAGGGCCCGTGCTTGGCTGACTAACGGCATGCTGTCAGGGGTAGCTACGTTCACCACTTTCATCTCTATAACAACCACGGCGCTTCACTGAAACATCTGTTCTCTTTGTTTTGACTTTCGCATCCCGGCGCAGGAGCAGCATCGAGCGATCACTTCGGCACTGTGGCAACAGGCAAATAGCTTGAATTGCTGATGTGGAAGCAGCTGCACTGCGATCAGTACCCGCATCAGATCTCGGCGATGACCAACAGTCCTAACGACCAGCCACCGTCAATATCGACTCGCTCCAGTGAAGAAGACCACGGGCCATCCCCAGTTTCTCTGCACCCGCAGCATCAACCCCGGAAAATCTTTGCGGGGTCCGTCTTGGAAGCAACCAAGATAAATTGCTCCGACTTCTCTTGGACAACCACGCTGACCAGTCTGTGACGTTCTCTATGCTTGGCCTACACCTCGCTGGCCAACCATGCTCTGAGAGTTGATTACACTTCTTCCCAAAAGAGCCAGGCGCATTGACATGCCCGATCAGGATAGCAGTGTTCCTCCGTCGCCACGTTTTGTGGCGATCCTCTGAACGCGTGATTTGCTCCGCATTTTCAGCCTCATTGCAGGAATCTGAATCTGGGGTTGATGGACCCAAGCCTCATTTTGTAGAACGACGCAACTCACTCGCTATTGGAGGAACATCACAACAGATGCAGCTCGTCCAGGCAGTTGTCTTGACTTGTGCGAGTCTACCACAATGTAATCCTGTGTAGGTCCAATCTATGGAGCAGTTCGAAGTAACATCGAAAGCCATTATTGGAGGAACTGAGGCAAAACGAAAGACCGCATCTGTTCCACGAATGATGAGCTGGGATTCGAGATCTTCTTACGACACCTGCCGAAAGAACGACACCATATGCGTGTAGATGTGTTGAGACAGATGGTATAAAAACTATCATCATACGATCCCATAAGCTTCTCACATCACCAAATCCACCACCATCTCTTTACTACCCTGACTCAGCACATCTTCAGAATGAGGACTACAATCGCAGCCGTTGCCATCTTCCTGGGCACTGCCCTCGCAGCTCCCACTGCAACAGCTTTCCCCACGCCAGCTTCATCAACTGGTCTCCCAACCGCGAAGCTCATCCCCGCCGGCACCGTCTTCGACGGCAAGATGGTGCGCTACAGCCGCTCTCCCGACACGTGCCAAGACCAGACAGAGACCGACGAAGCAGCCGCCATGTTCATCGCTGAAGACGGCGCCACCATCAAGAACGTCATCCTCTCCAAGGCACAGGCCGAAGGCATCCATTGCCGCGGTGCTTGCACGCTCGAAAACGTATGGTGGGAGGACGTGTGCGAAGACGCCGCAACCTTCAAGCAGCCCGCAGGGAAAACATCCTACGTCATCGGCGGAGGAGCAAAGGGTACGTCCAATCCACCGTCTTCACACCAACTTACAAAAACAAACTAACACGACCCAGGCGCCGCGGACAAAATCTTCCAATTTAACGGGCGCGTCACTGTCAGCATCAAAAACTTCTATGCGGAAGACTACGGTAAGGTGATCCGCAGTTGCGGCGACTGCACCGCCAACGGCGGCCCCCGCAACATCATCATCGAGGGCGTGACGGCAAAGGACGGCGGCGTGCTGTGCGGCATCAACACCAACTTCGGCGATACCTGCAAGATTGTCAACTCGTGCCAGAGCAACAACAAGAGCTGTGATCGCTACAAGGGCGTGGTTAAGGGTAACGGTAGCTCCAAGAAGCTCGGGTCCGGTCCCGATGGAACTTATTGCACGACTAGCGGGTTCACGAAAAGCTGTTAAGTGTCTGGCTTGTGAGTCGATGCGGGGGTGATGTGGTGAGGATATGGCGGGTTGGAGGGTGGTGGTGGACTGGCACGTGTTTTGTTTTGTATATAGCTTTTCGTTCGCTACAGTAGAAGCACATGTATATATTGTATTCAGCTCACCATGAACTAAATGTGTACAACATTCATTTGCCATTGATTGGGCGGTAAAGCCACCAACACACAGTGATTACGTCTCCAAAAACTTAATACTGAGTCTCGGTGACGTATGCTGACAATACGTTGGCTGTGTCTCAGCGTCACGACAACACTTCACAATCAAATTCTGACATCATCTCTATCAAAACGAGCTACACATATCACCATATACATCTCATTCACTGTTGTGGCGGTGGGTCGCAACCGATGTTTGTCCAATCCATACTTGGAGCCATACTATCTATATACATGACTATGCACCACTATCAGATCTTGCTCGTTTTGTTCCCCACAACATCCGCCAATTCAATACTGGGCTGAATGTACGGCTTGACTTTTGTCCTAATGTGCGTCCTCTGCTCATACGCGTACGCAAAGCCAATCAGGCTCTCCTCGCTCCAGTGCTTGCCTGCAAACGCGATACCGAACGGAATGTTAGGCGCGGTGGCGTTAAGGTTTCCGCGCGAGTTCGAAAAGACAGTAGTGTTGGATGGGTAGGCCCCGAGAGGGACGGTGACGATGGGAGCACCGATGATTGCGGAGATAGAAGACGCGGTGCGTGTAGGCAGCACAACGGCGTCCAGGTTGTAGGTTGCTAGCGCGCCGAGGATGCCGCCTGGTCCGCCGAGGAAGAGATCTTCCTGGTAGGCAGCCCAGAACTGGGGACTTGTGTTGGAGAAGTTCAGAGCGAGTGCAGAGTCGAAGACAGCGGTGTCGCGGCTGGGGTATTCCTCGGCGGGGAAGGTCTGCGTGAAGTTTCGCACCTCTTCGAGGTCGTTAACATCGTTGGGGTTGTATGTCAGTTGTGCAAGATAGGCGGCAAGGTTGGGACCGAAGTCGCCGGCGAGCACGGTGTCTTCGGCTGTGGAGTTCAGGTAGGCAGCGTAGGCAGTATAGTTTGTGTTATCGACGATGATGGCGCCGGCCTCACGCAAGACGGCAATAGCGGAGTCAAATGCATCAAAAATGGGTGCAGAGACAATGTTGCGGGAACCGAGAGCGTTGCGCGGGATACCAATGCGCTTGCCAGCAAGAGCGTCGAGCTTGCAAGCCGCGACGTAGTTCGGGACGGTGGCATTAGTAGAGTTCGAAGCCCACGGGATGGCGGAGGTGTAGTTGTCGTATTGGTCCGGGCCCGCAACTGCTTGCAAGATGTAAGCGGCGTCCTTCACTGTACGAGCCATGGGGCCGACAGAGTCCTGGTGTTCAGAGATGGGGATGACCAGAGCTCTGCTAGTCAGACCGACCTGGGTCACTGTCAGCTTTGTTCGCTCCTTGCGATATTGGCGGCTCTTACTGTAGGCTTGATGCCAACGATGTTGTTCAGTTGACTTGGTGACACGATGCTGCCATCAGTCTCTGTGCCCAGAGTACCAAATGCCAAACCGAGACTAGCTGATACACCACTGCCACTACTGCTGCCACTAGGATCTTGGCCAGGATAGTAAGCACCGTAGGTCTGACCACCGTACGCAGACCAGCCGTTGGACGTGTTTGCCGAGCGATAGTTGGCCCATTGAGACAGGTTCGTCTTGCCAAGAAGAATCGCACCTGCGGCACGGAGTTTGGCAGCAACTGTTGCATCGCGGGGAACCTTGGCTCCAAGTAACGAAAATGATCCAGCGGTGTTATTCATCTCGTCGGCAGTGGCAATGTTGTTCTTGATGAGAATAGGGAGACCGTGAAGAGGGCTGCGAGAAAAGTCAACATTGCTCTCTAACGCTGAGTGGTCTCAGACCCACCCTCGAATCTTGCCACATGCACGTTCCTCGTCCAGCTCTTTCGCAATTTTCCACGCATCTGGGTTGATCTCGGTGACCATGTGAAGGGTCGAGTTGACCTCGAGAATACGTCCTACATAAGCCTGTGGTTGGTCAGCATCTAATAATGATGACATGGGTCACAGTTTTGCAACGCATATGTGAGCTACTGACCTGCACCAAATCCAAGCTTGTAAAGTCGCCAGCCTCTAGACCAGAAACCAGTTCATCTCCTGTGGCATCCAAGAGCTCAGGCAGTAACGGATGCGTAGCATACTGAGCGACAACACTGGTCAAGGGCGCAAACGCCACAAAAACCTTCGCAATGAACCAAGCTGAGACCATGATGCCGAGTGTGTAGGATGTCACCCGCTCGAGAGACAAGGCACCTAATAGCTGGGAGATGATCGGACGGATTCTCGTATTTCGATCAACAGGAGAGTTCTTATAGCTGTGGTCACTGTGACTACCTGCGCCATCCGTGTGGGACTGCCGGCCGTTACCCGTCATACAGGGATGCCGTGAGTTTGCCTCCCCGCGGGAAGTAGCGACACCGGAGATATGTCGATCTGCGCGATAAGGAAGGTAGGAATCGTTGTTCAAGGGTTCTAATGGTCACCGTTGGCGCGCATGCATGCGATGCTGTACCGGCTTGTCACCTGTATCACGCAAAGCCGTTGTTGTGATATGCATCGAAACGTTTGTGTTACCTTTCTCCATCGATAGTGGTCACAACAGAACTGCAAGTTTAGCAGTACGCCGTTGATTGAACAGATTCTGGTTGCCATGGTGTTAGTCAACGTTCAAGAGCTTGGTGGTTCATCGATGGTGCGTGTCATGCTAGCCAAACTAGGAAGGTGCAACCAGTTTGACCTAGGAGATCAGTCCGCGGCGCGTCAAGCATTGGTCGCTGGATGCGGGTACATATCGATACTTCTACCCGCATTTCGATGATGTCGATACTCGATGTTTGATGGAGAACCTGTTGATAATGACCTGCCAAAAGGGGCTGAAACGTTGACTGGGTGAAGTGCATGGAAGCAAGGCTGCTACATGCGCCAAGCTGTATTTGACTTTATATTTGTAATGCTTTCGTGGGTAGTTGATATCCATGTCTATGGTCTATGTCGTGTTACTCGTTAGCAGGATCTGTACTCGCTTGCTCAGTCAAAATAGCCGGGGAAAAGCCACTGCAGCTTCTTCTCCGTCTCCTGCCCACGAGCTTCCTTCTTGGTCATGGAGCCTGCGAATCTGGTCTGGTTTTCGAGGTGCTTGCCCTGCACCAGCTCTGCGTGCTCTTCCTTGCTGAGGTCGTTCAAGACCGCACCGACAAAGCGCCTTGCATTATCGGCGTTGGCCTTCATGTGCCCCATGACCATTTCGACGTTGACGTCCTCACCCTCAGCACCCCTCCAGCAGTCGTAGTCGGTTGCCATGCAAATCATCTGGTAGGCAATCTCGGCCTCTCGGGCCAGCTTGGCCTCGGGCAGAGCAGACATGTTGATGACGGTGCCGCCCCAGCTGCGGTACATGTTGGACTCTGCACGGGTGCTGAACTGCGGCCCCTCCATGCAGATGATGGTGCCCTTGTCGTGCAGCGTGACGCCCTCGCCCTCCAGGCTGTGGCCGCACTTGCGCACAATCTCCGCAAGCTTGGTGTCGAAGGGGTCGCCGAAGCCCACGTGGCCGACCATGCCCTTCTCGAAGTAGGTGAAGGGGCGGATGCCCTTGGTGCGGTCGATGATCTGGTCTGGGACTACAAAGTCGCGCGGACGGACCTCTTCCTGCAGCGAGCCAACGGCTGAGAAGGCGATGATGGTGCGCACGCCGAGGTGTCGCAGGGCGGCGATGTTGGCCTGGTTCTTGACCTCATGCGGCGCGAGCTCGTGGGAGAGGCCGTGGCGCGAGAGGAAAGCAATGGGGACGTCCTTGCCGGTCGAGGGCGAGGGGTGGTGCAAGATGCTGATGGGCGACGACGGCTTACCCCACGGTGTGTCGACGTCGAGTGTTGCCGCAAGACTGAAGCCAGGCAGCGACTGAATGCCAGTGCCGCCAATTACGGCGATGTGGACGGGTGCTGCATCAGGTGTTAGCTGTGTTGACGCGACGTGCAGTGAGGAAGGCGCGCACCATCGTAGGTGCTGGGAACGCCGGCCATCTTGCGATATGGAATCGAGATGTTGCGAGAGGAAGTGCAAGATAGACTACGGATATTGCAGATGCGAGAGAGAGGCCTAGCGCGTTGCAGCATTCACTATCGTGCAGTAAGACGCGCCATTCAACATTTTCTTTGCGCCGAGGAGGGGCAGCTCCTTCCGCATGCTGAACCCTGAATGGCGTCACCGCCTATGCTGAGCTGCCACGACACATCTCTACAACGCCTCACCACGTCTGCAACTATCTACAAGTTTACTCAGGAGAGTCTTCTCAAACTATACCAACCACGCTGCCAAGATCTTTTCATAACGAAAAAACGCGAACAGGCGCTGGTCGATGCGCGTTCACCAGCGACGTGGCACACATGCACGCAACTTGTGCCTCAGCCTGCACCTGACTGAGCTAGGCGACCAGCTGACTTCGTTCCTTACACGACTCTCTCGTGCTTTGTCAATCGTGCATGTTATACAAAACGCGGGCTTCGACTTTCGACGCCCACGCTGCATAGAGGACTCTCGCGTTTGGCTAACATAAGAGACTTTGTGAGCTCCAGAAAGCTGCTAAACCATGACGCTACCTAGATTCCAGTATGTCGACCTCAAACTTCCAGCGGCGGTGCTCTGATTTGCACATGAAGGACCAGAATTGACTTCACGTCCATTAGCAGACCCTGAACTTTATCAGTACAACTCCTGGTTCTTTACACTAGAAAAAGATTCAATCAGAAAACATCTGGTCTATATGGGGGAAACAGTGGTCTCTATCACATGTATACTCCACTTCACTAAACCTACCTTGGTTGGAAATTCTGATTTGATCAACGATTGAATCACACAAGAATTCCCTCTGTACATCAATCTCAGGCTGGCTATGAGTCACTCTACGAGGCCGCCTATTACATGACTCATATCATCCCACAACTGAACTGCGCTCACGAGGTGGTTGACGTATTAGGGACAGAACACTGCAGTGACATTTGTGAGATGTGGAGCACCACTGATGAAAGGCGTTAGTGTCCATTGCACCCCGGTCCACAACATCCTTATCTCTGGACTGTAGACACTTCAACTCTTAACATTGAATCCATCGCTTCCCCGAAAAAAAAAACCTAACATTTGGTCCAAAATCACTCGCGTTTCCAGGTTTGGAGTCGAAGACTGGTATATGCTCAACACGAGACAGCACGCGGATGGCTGATCTGGCTGTACATGACACCATGATGGGTGACACTCAGGTAGGCGAGTAGCGCGGTACAAGTGGCAGTTTACCACAGTAAAATCATTTTGGAGTACTTTTTTTTCGAATTCTCCACTCGATGTTATTGGCTCAACTATCTCTCTACACACGCCTGCACTTCTGCCTGAGGCAAGGCAACGACGCGTAGCCCAGCCTCGTCACAGCCACTCGTCACCACCACCAGATTGAGGAACCCGCGACTAGGATGCGATATCACGAGTACCCGCATGACCTCTTTGCGTACTAGTGTGGGCGCTGCGCCAATGACTTGAGTCATAAAGTGCTGCGTGGTACATTAGTCCTCCATCTATGGTTCGCTTATAGGTACTCGGAACCTTCGACTACCACCATATTAATTGTCACCCGTCGCCAGGGCTGTAAAATCTCGCATTTCTTCTTGGGACCATGAACGCCGACGAGTGATCTTGCAGCGCCTGCTGTCGACAAGCGATCTGACCCAGGCGCCTTCGAGGTTGATCTTTGAACCCGCTTGCTGCCTACAAGTACCTCGCACCCCCTCGCTCTGGATGATCAATCTGATTTTCTTCTTCTCCAGACCAACTAGCAATTTTAATACGCATACCACGATTCTATCCTTGGTCAAACTTCCTTAACGGAAACAACGTCCCGTTACATGATCGACTTGCTCCGCTCTGCTTTAGGGACGCTGTTATAATACTTCACCTGACTTCTAGCGCGCTGTCGCCCGACCACACCATTAAGGTTCTGATATCAACATGTCGATCTTTACCGGCTTCACCGACCTCCCCGCAGAGATGCGCAATATGGTCTACCACGGGCTTTTACCTGGTAGCAAGAGTCTTGCGTTGTTGAGGACCTCCAAACTCATACATCAGGAAGCGGCGCCTTACTTTTACCAACACAATCTCTTCACAATTTCTCTTCCAGCTA
Organism: Ascochyta lentis; assembly: GCA_004011705.1. Taxonomy (NCBI): domain Eukaryota; kingdom Fungi; phylum Ascomycota; class Dothideomycetes; order Pleosporales; family Didymellaceae; genus Ascochyta; species Ascochyta lentis. The sequence continues at coordinate 1,580,724 of RZGK01000007.1, forward strand.
CCCACTCAGAAGGCGCCACTATCCTGCCGCCGATTGCAAACAGGTATCTAAAATACCTCCGGCAGCTTACTATATGCATGACCGTCGGCCGACCCGGGTCGGCGAACACTCAAGAAACAGCTCGCTCCATCGCCGCCCTCACCGGTATTGGCGCCAACTTGGACATTCTCAACTTCAGGTTCTCATCTAAAATCTCCACACTCCTCCAATCTCGCGTCGACGATTCGGTTTTACATAACGAGCACCCTATCACGTACGCTCTCCGCACTCTACTCACCTTTGATGTAGCAAAGCAAGTGCGTGTGGAGCTGGACAATGTTTGGTTCGCAACCGACGTTATCAGAGATTTGCGAAGCGAGTTTGGAGAAAGGCTAGGGGTTCTCAACACTATCAAAGGCGAGAATATCGAGCGACCGCTCACTAGTCGGTACTCAACAACTCACCTCCACGCTTTGGGTGTTGAAGAGCAAGATGCCGAATACCTCCAGATTGAGTGTTTACCTAGCGGTTCGACGTCATCGTCGCTGGATTCAGCGTTATCAGAGCTTGACACATTCTCCCCTATGGATTTCCTGGACGAGGAACGTGAAGAAATTTACGATCTTGTCGAGACCGAAAAAGCTGGTTCCGGGTTCCGCCAGCTGGTCTTCGGTATTAACGAAAATGAGTTTCAGCTGGAAGACGCCAAGGATACTCGATACATTCATGCCTCCGCTTTAGATAATGAAGAGCTCAACGAAAGTGATGATGTCGATGATGAAGAAATGGAAGGCATTGATGACATTGATGCGATTGTAGGAAATCTTGAAGAGCTGGAAATGTGGAGGGTAAACGGGAAGGATGTTTGTTACCTGACAAATTTTGCGCCAGAGGTATTAGGGAGACGGTTGGAGGAATCGGCTTGAGAGATTGATGGATAGGATTGTGAAGAAAGCGAAAGAGCGAGAGAAGACGAGATACCCAGTTTGACTTCTGCGAAAATTGTTTGTACCATAGGCACCAGACTGCCGTTAAACTAGATGAGAGCACCTGCATGTGAGATAGATACTTGCGCAATACAACATCTACATGTGGAGAACGTGCGACTGCGGCTGTTCTCGATGCACACCAGCTAGACACATGTTTACCATGCCTCTGCCCTTGTTGCTTCCAGGCAAGGGAACTGCAACCCCGCATGTAAGGGACGCGCAGGTCCAGTTGGTGGCGCGAACACGCTCGAAGACATGTGTCGGCGAACAGCGACGCCTTTCATCGGTGTTGCTAGATTGTGTAGTGAACCATGTTTTCGATAATAGCTACGTCAATGGGATTGTGGTTTCGAGCATGTCGAAACCAAACACCGTGTGCGCCCGAACAGGCATGTCGGTACGATGCAGGGAGCGGCTGGCTTGCAGATCACCAGTGCCGGGCTGGGAACTTCAAAAGGCCATCTGCGAACCCCATGGCTCCCATGTTGCAGCGTACGTAGGCTGTCGCAGGATGCAGCCCGTCTCAGGGTCGTGGTAATATGGCAGCCGTTTTTCAGTGGAGTCGCAAATTTGCGGATGGTGATACGAGCGGGCGAAAAGCGCGATAGATACGAAGCCAGGTCTCGAAGGGACTCAGGAGGTGCAAAATATCCGGGGAAATTGCATGCGACCCTCCCTGATTAGAACAAGTTTTCGAACGGCGCGTGGTTAGAATGGTTTGCCACTCAACCAGCCACCGTTGTCCCAATACCAGCACCGTCGAAGAGCTACACACTGCAGGGACTCTTCCTTTGCGTGTTGACAGATGGATAGCGCCGCGCTGCAGTCGCATGGAAAGTGCGGGCGTTTATGCGGAATGGGCGAGGTTTGGCAGCGCTGGGCGCCTCCCGTGACATCCAAGACCCACGTCGCCCTTCACGGGGCCCGGGCTCCGCGCGGCGTCTCATTCGCCCCTTTCGCTGGGCCAAGGTACCACCTGGGCTGCTTAATGGAGCTTAACAACGGGTCCTTGGTTGTGCATCGACGCCGCGAAGGGCTGATGGCTTCCGCCAAGCGCAATCTCGCCCCGACTCGGACATGCTGCTCCTGCACGCTTGGCCACTGGGGCTGACGGCTGACGGGTCCCTTTAAAATGTGCTGAGCCCCCAGGCCCGTTGGGACCGCTGCCTGTCTGCATTCCCCTTGCGCACCCAGCCATCGCTGCTATTTCCTCCTGACGCTCCTTTGCCGTTCAAAGAGGAAATCGCATACCCGACTTCAACATGATGCTGCCATCGACGGGCGCCCGTAGCCCCATGTTTGCCCTGGCGTGCAGCGCAGGCTTTGTCCTGATCTTCATCTTTGGATTCATGGCCTGGTCCAGCCCGGAGAGAATACCATTTCCGCACAGCTCTGGATCTACACACGTTGAGATGTACGTTTGCAGGCATTTCCAATTATTCTGTTGCAATGGAGACCGATTCAGCCCCTGGCTGCTTCTGCCTTGTTGAACCTGCTCGCTAGTGGATGACTACTGACCAAAACTAACAGGACCTTCAGTGAAGCGAAGACATCAAACATCAACGACATCCTGCGCATTCTCTACGAGCCGCTGAGGACATTACCCTCAGAGCCTTTCATCCGCGAGCCCAATGGCACCAAAATCATGCTGCCCGACAACCCACGCTACACGAAGAAGATGGGCAGCGACATCCTGATTCTGGATCTCGACACAAGGCCGCTGAAGTCGACTGAGATGTTCGAGAATGGCGAATACGAGTGGCGCAACATCAACCACGTCTCCGGGGGTGTCTTCGCTCATTATGCCTATGCTCAGATCCACGGTTACGACTATAAATTTGTCCACGCGGCCGAATTCGAAGACCGTCACGCAACCTGGATCAAACCTTCTGCGCTGGCCAATTTGATCAAGGACTACAAGTTCATCGTGTTTCTTGATGCCGATGCGACTTTCCGCTTCATGAACCTTCCCATCGAGTGGATGATGAACTACTGGAAAGTCGAGCCTCACCACTCCTTTGTCATGGCCAAAGACCCATGGGACCCGAAGGAGCCGCAGTACAACTCCGACCGCTTCAACCGCACCTACACAAACACTGGCTTCATGATCGTGCAGAACAACAAACAAGTAATGCCCATCTTGAAGGCATGGCACGAGTGCCCTGAGGATGTCCGCTACCCAAACTGCTCGCAGTGGAAGCAGCCCAAGTTCCACGAGCAGTCGGCGTTCGGCGAGTACATCCGCTACGACTACGAGGAAAACATCAAGGAGCTTGACTGCGGTCAGGCGAACGGCTTCCCCGGCGTCGAGGTCAGCAACTGCCAGGGCAAGTTCATCCGCCACTACTGGTTCGAGAAGGAGCTCGTCAAGCTCGACTACCGCGAAAACATCATGAACGCCATCACCTACCCGATCCAGAAGCTGTTTGCTGAAAAGACCGGCGTGGTGTTTGACCAAGAGGAGAACGTCATCCATTGACGACGTTTTACACGCTTAATGATTTCCCAAGAGGTGCAATTTGGACGAGGGTCATAATCGGGTGCATACAAAGACCCGCGGTTTGGAGCATAGCATAGCGTTGCATAGTCACGGCGTTTGAACGGTACGATACTGTATTATGGGAAGGGATCTGGTTATTTGGCCTTTCGCTTCGACCTGGGTCTGGGTTCTTCGTCGCGTTGATACCCCAATATGAGTCTTCGATTGATGGTTTCAGCTTCCTCCGCAACACACGCGATGTCTTGTTCGTCCTACGTTCCTCTATTCTGGTGCCACGCTCGGCTACCTACCAGACATGCTCCTTACAGCAGGTGACACTCGCGCTGCGTACTCGACCGCTTGGCTGCGTCTGCAGCGCCATCCAATCCCTTCCACCGCGTCACACGCCCAGTGCCACACAAGCTGGAACTCGGCACACGGCTTGCACCCCGCAATCCTCCCGGGCTTCCCTCAACCACTTGCACAGCTCAGCAAGCTTCCGGGCATAACGCCTGGTATGCTCAAGTTTCAAGGCCCCCAGCGCGACTACGCACGCCAAGCCATCACTAGCCACTCGCCGGCCGGCTGATGTCAGCGATCTGCGATGCCAGGAACCGCCGAAACTGCCCCCAAGGGTCCCACAGAAGGGCGACCAAAATCGCAAACGGACGCTGATCAGGGCAGCCCTAAATGCACATCGCGTTTGCGCTGCATGCAGGGTGCAAGACGGTGCACGGGAGCAGACCAACAGCGCTGAAAAACTGTTCCTGATGGCGCGCGGAGGTCAGAGTTGCGCAAAATCGGGCCCCTCGGATCCTCCGGATCTCACTGCTTGGCTAAGGGACGCTGACGGTGGGGTTCATGATGGCTGCCTGAAGGGCCTGAAGATATCTGGCGCATCGAAAGGCAGATTTGGAGCCGTGGATTTCGGAAGCTTACGGAAATCGGCAATCCGCGTCTTTCGACTTGCGTTGATTAAGTAGCTAGCTGTCTATTGGACTTTTCAAAGTAATTGCTTACTCTGAGACTGCGAATTTACTAATGGTAATCTGCAATCTATAAACGCTGTATCGTGACTATCAATTGCAGATGAAGATTCCGAGGCAATAGTAGATATTCATGTGAAAAGTATCTTGATTGACTATTGTTTTTTCCTTCGCTTTCTTCTCGGTTCTTTACACTGATCTAATTCAAAATCATGATCTCATAATGTAAGCCTGTACCGCACGATTTCACTCCCAGTCCAGCGACGTGAACGATCTACAAATCCCCCTCTTCATCAGTATCATCCTCGTCCTGGTAATCAAATCCCGACTGCGAATGGAAATCACGCCGCATAACGTCAACCCCAGCTATGGATCCGTCAGTTCCGTGCTCACGAGGGGGGAATGCATCTCAAGAACTTCTTGCTGCTGACATGCTTAGTTGAGTCGTAACAACCCCTGTCGAGCGTGAGGCAGGTTGTACGACCAACACACCTCGGCGGTCTTTGGGATATATTAGCTTGTACGATTTTATGATTGGTAAAAGAAGAACTATCACGCAGCTGATTACCAGGTATCGTAGAATTGCTTGCACAGCAGCATCACAGTCGAAGTCGTGTCCTTTCCCAGTACGCTTTCGCTCAAGGACTACCTCCCACTGCAGCTTCTTGATGCAGCTGGTAAGCTTGACGAGGTATTACTACTAAACTACGCTGTTAAGCGCACTACTACCAACAATAGTGTTATGTACTACATCTTCACCTGTCTAACAATGCCCCCTACGAGGCTCGGCGCTATATATAGACCTTAAATGTTGATTAAATCAATCCATCAATCAATGAACCCCTACGGATCGCACGAGCAGCCGTCTTTCGGGTCGTGGAAGTGGGCGCCTAGTTTGGTGTTGCTCGCAAGGCGAGCGAGTTGGACTTGGTGAGTTGAATTGCCCAAGAAGTGGAATTATGTTTGTGAAGCTGAGCTCGATACGACATAAGATGTTGAAGCGCTCTGGTACGTCGGTCTTCTAGTCCATGACTTGGGTGAAGGTGTTGCTCCAAACGAAACATTTCTTTGTCCTGTTCCAGCCAGCTTCCAACGCTTCCTCTTTCATGCGTTTGCTGATAAGTAGCAGCTGCGTGTTGGGTGGAGAGATATTGGGACAGACGTCGACTGCGCCTTGACCGGCGATGTATCTACTTCGTTTGCCGTTCAGAAGAACGATCGTTTGGCCACCAGCATACTTAATGCCCACGTAAACATGTCCTTTCCGTTGCTGAGCTATGGTGGGCTCGGACACCCCCAGCTTGACAACACCAGAGAATGGATAAATCTCGTCCTCAAGCATCGAACATCGGCCGGTAGTCTCATGAAATCCACTGAGCAACCGTTGCTCAGGGGAACGACCGTACATAACGCTGCTTTCGTTCATCGTTACGATTAGCCATTGCTGTTGCTGAGGGGATACATCTCGCTTCCAGGAGCGATGGCGTATTCGAAAGTGATCAAACTGATTTCGACAAGCAGTTTAACATATCTGTCTACGCTTGCTGTGGGCAAGTTTTTCCCAGCCGCAGTTGTTATAGGACAACATAATAAATTCAGCATTATAGAAAAACCACCTGACATTCGTTAGAAACCATCTAATCCACGAATGCTCAATGCTTATGCAGATGCCCATGACTACTCAAATCCCGCTTCCCAACCCACGCACTTCCCGCCTTCCTCAGCTTCTCCGTAACCTTACTCATTTTCACTTTAAGCACTCCCTCAATGTATCCTGGCAACTGAGTGTTGTCCCAATTGCCTGCCATATCAGCCCTTAAGTTCCCACCGCGCCACCCGGCACCATATCCAAACAGTGTAATATCCGACGCAGTGTGTCCGCCCGTGCTCCAATTAACACCCGCTTTCTTGCTCAACCGCGACGAGAGATCGGTGGCGAGTTTGTTGTTCTTGAGGATCGTGTCGATGTCGGCTTCGCTCAGATCGCCGAGGCCGTAGCCGGGGAGGATGGTGGATTTGAGGTATGCGCGCTTGTCGGTGCCGTTGTAGCTCTTCCAGAGGGTTTCTGCGTGCTCGGTTGACATGCTGGCGCCTTTGAGTGGGAGGGGGTTGAAGCCGTTGAGTGTCAATCCTCCGCACTCGTGGTCGGCGGCGGATAACATCATGGTGTCGGGATGCTTGTCGATCCATTCGCGGACGTATTTCATCACGTTGTTGTACATGATGGTGTCGTGGAGATGGCCTACTGCATCGTTGGCGTGTCCCGCGTGGTCAATTCTGCTGGCTTCGATCATGAGGAAGTAGCCTTTGAAGTTCCACTTGGTAGCACGGTCCAGGGAGGTGAGTGCTGTCTCGACCATTTCAAGCAGACTCGGTTCTTGCTGCGGATTCTGCTGGCGATCAATCTCGTACATCATCTGGTCTTGAGGGACGTCAGTCTCGCAGCGAATACCGACATGTAGAGGTCTTACCGTCGTTGAACAAGCCGATGTAGGGCAAGTCAGCGGCTTTGGCTGTCCCTCTCTTCAGCTCATCAAACGCCTTGCGATCCTGCATCACGTGGTAGCCCTTCCCCTTCGCATAGCCGAAAAGGTCGATATCATCTTCGCGGCAGGATGTGGGGTCAGACTTTGGCTTGAAGTAGCAGCGCCCTCCGCCCATAAGAATATCAACTTGGGGCCCAAGCGGGTGTGAGTACCCAATCTCATGTTCAGCGATTTTCTCGTAAGAGCTGTTCTCCGTTAGAAATTACATGGGGTAGGACAGATTAATTCCTTACTTGCGATCAGCAACATGAGCCGCATAGCATGCAGGGGTGGCATGGTTGATAGTGGAGGTGACGACAAGGCCAGTCTTGAAACCTTCCAGTTTGGCGGCTTCGAGGATTGAACCTACAGGTTGACCATCATCATCGACTGCGATGGCTGTAATGATGTGTCAGCCAGGTGTACTTGGGTACATAGAAACGGGTCAACGTACCGTTGTTGTACGTTTTAACGCCACATCCAAAGGCCGTCGCACTGGCCGCAGAGTCCGTGATCAGATTGTTGCTTGCTTGCGTCCTGACATTGCCAATGACCATTTGATCTGCGGGGAGCTGGATGGAAACAGGTGCCTTTGGGTTCTCGCCGTTCTGCAGCAAAGACACGTAGTCTCGTGCCATGGTCTGAGAAGCTGGGCCATAGCCATCAGGCACGATGTAGATGAAGTTGCGAGCGGTAGGCAAGAGCCAGAGCGCGGAGCATCCTTGGGCAAGGAGCGTGCCGGCGATGGTCAGAGAAAGAGCGCACTTCATCTTCTGACGAGAATGGTTGGCAATGAACAATAGATCCGAGCTGATGTCCGCAATCTAGGTGCGAGTCTGCTTTATGTAGAATTGCCTTGGTCCAGTATTATTCTCTGCAGCTCTACCTTTCTTCTCACGCCAATATCCCGCTTCCCATTAGTGGTTTCTCCCAACCGACCTTGCGAGATTGCATGGCGCGAACGTGCCTCTGAGCTTCATCTTCTATGGATGAAATCATCGAGGGATCCCGAGTTTCCGCTTTTGAAGGTTGCGAGCTTCTGCTTTGGTCTGCATGGTGGTGAGGTCAAGCAGAGCGGAGGTCCTTGGCCTGCTTGGCTGCATCCTGCGCGGCTCACTTCAGCGTATGAAACGCGGCCTTGGCGTACACGTGGGTGCGACAAGTGCAGACTGCAAATTGGACTCCTTACACATGCAGAGCCGTATACTTGTATTTTCATGCTTTGAGATGATCCACGGCAGTGTCTACAAGCCGACTCAAGCCAGTACCTCGTGGTCGTTCAATCGGCTCTTCGAATCTCCCCATCTTTCCCTCTGACTTCGCCTTCCAGCAGGATCTCATGACCATCGCCTTCTCTTACCCACTGCGCAGCTACGCAACCTATAGTCGCAACGGCCGCCATAAGCCACCAACCAAGCCCGACAATGCCCGTATCGAGTCCTTTACCAAAGACCCAGGAGAAGAGTATTGGTCCTATGGTCCTTGTAAGGCTGGACACCGACTGTCCGATACCGTGTACAGTGCCCAGAACCGACGGGTGAGGACTGACATTGTTGACGAGAATTGTGGTGCAAGGCAAAGCGAACGTACGAGCCAAAACCTGTATAAAGAGGACTCCAATCATAGCTATCCATACGTATGGTCCGCTGACACCGGCGGGAGGCTTGCTCCAGCTCGATACACGGCTCAAGAACGGTGCGAGCGCATAGGTGACCGGGAAGAGCGCCAGGAAGATGCGATAGCTTTTCGCTGTACCGAGTCGATGCGAGAGCTTTGGGTAGAGAAAGAGCTGTAGTGTAATACCGGTAACCCCGAGGATAGCCAAAGCAACGCCTATACGCGCTGGAGGTAGCGCTAAACCGCCAGTGAAATGTACGAAGCCATGAGGCTTGAAGCCGGTAGGATGTGGATTCGCAGGGTCAAAGCGCGGGGTTGAGAGATAGATGAACCACAACGAGTTAAAACCTCCTACATGCATGGCCATGAGGCCGTGAGCGAGCAAGGTGAGAACAAGGTTTCGAGTCCAGATGCGGCGGAAGGGTAGCTTTTGACGGGGTACCCTGCTAGTCTTGTCGCTTGATGCGAGAGTGTCTGGATGGGCCGAGGTGGGAGTTGGCTGCAGTTCGAGGCTGTTGGAAGCACCAAACTCATCTTCTGGGATTGCAGAATAGCCCGATTCAGTCGCGACAGACTGGCGAAAAACATAACGGCGAATCACCCTGCCTATGCGTAGCCCGAGATCCGGCTTGTCCTTGCACAACTCATTGGTTTCCTCCAAAAAGAACACAACAGCCAGAGCCGAGTAGAGAAGAAAGCATGCACTCATAATGTTGGGCAGCGAGTAGGGCCATCGTTTCATCCACTGGACACCATCTTCGCCGCCGATCAAAGAGCCTGGTCCGAAAAGAGAGGGATAGCTGCTTACTGGGTCGGCTAGAAGACCGCCTGCCAGGTGTCAGCGGACATTTCTTCAAACTCCTTACATACATACCAAGAATTGGCCCTATGATGACGCCTATGTTGAAAGTCATGGGCAGGATAAGGAACGCTCTGCTCTGATACTTCTTCTCCTTGATGATTTCACTAATCATTGTCCTCATGACACCGATATTGCCATTGAGGACACCGCCCAGACATCGAAACGCTACCGCCATGGGAAAACTATGCGAGAAGCCAAAACCGAGGATGCTGCACATGGTCCCAAGAAGTCCGATGTAGACGACCCTTTTACGCCCGCCATATTCAGAATCTGCGACGCGACCCCAGAACATGGCAGTCAGGAATTGCGCAAATGGGAAGGCAGCTTGGATTATGCCCGCTTGGTAAGCAATCGTTGCCTCAGGCAGGGTCTTGTCGAACGACTGGAGTTGATAGAAGAGGTAGGAACCCAGTGATGTCTGGGTCAACGGCTCTGAAAGTCGTGCCAGTGTGATTACGAACAGCTGGTCTTTGCGGGGAAGAGCTCGCCATGATATCGGTTTCTCCTTCGCGGCTTCAGCTTGCTCGGTGTCGTCAGCTTGCGGGAGAGCAGTGCCGGGGCGAATGTTCGTCTCTATCGAAAGGTTCCTCTGTGGTTGGGGTCGTTCCGCGGCTGGAAGACGACCATCGCTTTTGTGATTGCTCGACAAGAATTCGGAGTCATCGTTGAGAAGGTCGGTGGTGTCGGTGTTTGAAGTCTCGCGATTCCGAGGACGTGTTGCGGAGTTATTCCCGGACGCAACGATGACGCTGGGTTCAGGGTCTGAATTTGCGCTCATCAGCGTGCGAAGCTCCCACAATGAAGCAGATCTGGTGATTTTGTGGTCGTCACAGGTGAAGAAAAAGTTGCGCGACATTGGAGTCACAGCAAAAAGAGCGGTTGCAGTGCTATCGGTTGGTGCTAATGCACGTCTTCGTGCCGCCGTGTAAAGATATTTCCGGGGCTCTAATTGGCGATGCGTATCGCAGGCGACCGGTTTGTTGCCACCGGAATGATTGTGTATGCTGATGAGCTAGACTGCTGTCGAAGATTAATGTTTGGTCGTAGTGAAGAAGCATCAGCGCGAGATGAAGCGGTGGAGGTTCTTTTTCAGCAACAGCTGCTCTTTCCAAACCTATGGACTGCGATCAACAATTTCATTCACCTGCAACATCGAGGATAATTCTTCTTTTTATCTACTTGTCATTTGCACTTTGTTATCTGCCTGTTTTACATGCTCTACATCCTGATCTACTTGGACTCCTCAGGCGAAAAGTTGATGGATACTCCGTTGACGCAGTGCCTCTCGTCCTTTGGGTTTCCAAACCTCTCGCCCTTGAAAATGTGTCCCAGATGCCCTCCACAGTTGTTGCACACGATCTCGGTCCTCATCATACCCAGACCAGGGTCGGCCTTCTGTCCAACAGCGTTGGGGAATGCGTCCCAGAAGGCTGGCCATCCACATCCAGAGTCAAACTTGTGGTTGGCTTTGTAGAGAGGAGCCGAGCACCCGGCGCAGCTGTAAACGCCAGCATCAGGGTAGTGCTTGTCGAGTTTGCTGGAGCCAGGCGGTTCGGTACCCTTCTTGCGGAGAACGCGGAACTGCTCTGTTAACGTGTTAGTGAGAGGTGGTGAGGGTGTGAGGGTGACGAAATTCGGCGTACCAGGTGAGAGCTGTGCCTGCCATTCGCCCTCAGGCTTCGAAACGGGGTAGTTTGTGGTGTCTGCCATGCTGCTGGAGGATCCGAATAGGGCGCCGAGGAAGGGGATGTTTGGCATAGATCGCTGGATCGTAACGCGCTGGGGACTGCTGTAGAAGGTGCGACCGAGTGTGCCGGCGGGGTTCGAGCGGATGAAGGCGCTTGTTGTGTTGCTGATGGTGTGGAATGCGCGGACAAATTGTGGGAAGGACGGAAAGCGCATATGGTCGAAGCTGTATTGTGGAAGACGTTAAATGGAGGCGTTGGTTGGGCGGCGAATTGAATATAATGCTGATGATGGTGGCGCACAGCTCCAGTGGCGGGGAAGGAGCTTTGACAGATTGCGTCACCACTCGCAGCATCCATCTATCACCATTCTGCTCTAGTCAGTCCGAACATTGCAAAGCAAAGTAGCTGCATCTGAGCGTGTAGCCGTGTACGGGACTCGCAAATAAGGAGTTGGGACTGGTCTCGTATCGTCCAAGCCATTCAATCATTGCAGTCACTTGTATGAATCATGTGCGTTGCGCAGGAATATGAAGAGGCGCATATTGATGACAGTGAATGGCAGTGTAAGAAGAGAGTGTGCACTTTTTGGCGTGGCAAGGCCACTGTGTTATATCTGATCCGTGTTGGTGAGCACCTCGATGGCAGGTGGCATAACGTCATCTTTGACATCGTGAAATCGAGTAACACCATCGACGCAAGCTGGTCGTCTTTAAACTTGAGCAGAGCGTCTGAGCTACAAGAAATCCCTGTAGCCGAGTATATACTGTATACCCTCCACAGGACGTATTGACCGTCCTTGGCTACAATGTCTCGAACAGCGTTTTTGCCTCTGCTGAGTTTAGTGTGCCACGTATGTGTGTGTTGTCTCCGAGTAGCTGTACGCTGTCTTGAATACTGCACGGAGAAGTATGAAGCAAATCGAGGAAGTAGCTACCACCGTGACCTGCAACATTCAAGCCATATGATGAGGACCGTGCAGTCGATCTGAAGTACGAATTCTCCACATCATGCCGGATGCAGTCGACCACGAATGTAAGGACGAACACATGGTCCTACTCAACAGATTTGATACGCCAACGCGGCTGTCACTTATCGACAGCTCTCGACCATTTTAACAGGGCCGGCCTGACAATAACAATCCATGTAGCTGGCGTGCGGAACGGCCTTGTTGGCGCGCGGAACGGCCTTGTTGGCGGCCATACTATATTTTGCCTTCATCTCGACCACGAAGCGTTCCTCGCAGTTTTTTGCCTTTCAAGGACGCGAGCGACGATGCCTTGATTCATGCACCTATCATGCCATCTAGTCCATCTGGTGGAGCACTGTGGGTATGTGTGCGAGCGTGATTGTGACGATGCAAATCTGTCCTTCTTTCTCGACTCTCGACGAGTACGGGTCGGTATACGTCGATGATGGATAAAACCATGCTGCTGGCTGTCTCCTGAGCAGTTAAGCAGCTCACATCATCTATGCTCGAGTGACTGTTCAGGACATAGCGGTGAGTACATACTGTTGAAGCGTCTGGCCCTGTCATCCAACGATGGTATCGATGAAGCTGGTTTGAGCCCGCGGAGCCGGCCGGCGAAGACGACAAGTTGAAAAGGAGTGTTCAATAGGAAGGGCAACTTCTTTGACATGGCCACAATGCTGAACCGGTAGTCCAGAGCCTTGGAGCGTGTCCCTGAGGACGGTGCACATGTCTAGGGTTGCATGTTCGAGACTGTGCCGTGCGAAAGGACGGAGAAGGCTGTGACGCTAACGTGGTACCTTGAAGGCTACCTGCTTCCGATTTTGCTTGCGGCACGAAGCGATGTGAACATTTTTGCATAGAACCATGCCTCGCTTCGCCGACTTTTGATGAGCTTGTGTAATGGCAATGTTCCATTCAGTCGCAATTAAAGTAATACAGGCAGTTACCTGCAACTCCTGAATAGCTGTGTCGAGCGCGCCTTCAATGCTTTGCTCGACAACATACTCGTCTCTGGTAAATCGAACCCGGCGGAGCATCCGGCGGATGCGTGTAATCCTACCAAACACCAGGGCGAACAGCTGGTTCACAGAGTCACGTCGGATGTCGAGTTCTATTCGAGGACAGTAGTAAAATGAAAGGACAGGCCATGAAGCGGCTGAGATGACTCGCATATTGCTGCCAAGAGCCTGCCAAGCTTGGCTCTCACATCTGGAACTTTCACCAACCCAGCAATCTCCACCCCCTCCGCGCGTCATATAGCTTGTCACTCCACATGCATGACCAGCCCTGCAACACTGCCGCCACCTGCATGGGATTCCAAATGGAACACGGTCAATGGCACTGACATTTCTAATTGCCACGTCGATAACGTGACATTCTTGCGCCTCTCCCGCACGACTCCTGTCTACTGTAGGTATAGAAATCTGACATCAAAGCGGAGTATAAGCCCATGAAATGGCCATTCAGTGTGCTCTTTAACCCTGGTCTTTTCCTTGTCACAGATCATGATTTATTCTCGACTCAGGTGATCCGCCTTTTCCAGACCTGCGGTAAGCTGCGGTACATGGGATTGTGGGTCGGGTCAATATCCACCGCAAGAGCTCGGAGAATTTGCAGGCCGTTGACCTCATCACACCCCACTGTACTGATCAGTGCATCAAGTGTCACACGAAATGAGCCGACTATCTTAGGGATAGCTCCTGGTTACATTCAGGTGGCGTGGTAGCCGCTGACAGGTGTCAAGGAGGTCGTTGGAAACACACTCAGCCAAGCTTTTTTTCGAAACATGCCAAGATGGCTTAACAAGGCTGGCGGATCGATGCGGTACATCGAGAATTTCCCGCAATTGGTATGATTGGAGGAGAATCATAACACTGCCAGCCTTTTGAAACATCAGCATTTCCTGCTGTGGTCACACTGCTGTAACAAACCAACAAGCGAAGGTGTACCGGCACGATAACAACCTCAATCGCAAAAGGTCTTGGCATGGGAGGCGAGAAGATGATCCAGGAGAAATGTCCCGGTGAAGCTTGGACAAGGAGAGCAGCAGGCCATCTCACCGCTCTCGCTTTCGCTGTTTGCACTCCGAATACGGGTGTTTTGTGGTTTCAGCCATGACCTGCAGTACCCTGCCGCAGTGTAGCGCCGGGATGTCATTCTGCATGGGGCTCTAGTCTACCGCCCACACAATCCTACGCAGAACGAGCAACTTCAGGAGACCGGCGACATGCAGTATAAAGACCATGATGGACGCCTCTACAGAAGATCAGTTCATTCTCTTATTCCAGTCTTTCGTTTGCTTGAAGCAACCCACTCTCTTTACACACTCACTACTTCCATTCTTTCTACATACTTCCCACCAAGTTCTACTTTTTACTTTCAAAGTATCACCAACCAACCACCAAAATGAAGTTCACCATCATTGCCGCCATCGCCGCCTTCGTGGCCCCCATTGCCGCCGGCCCTGCCGCTGCCGCCCCTGCTGAGGCCTTCGCCATGAGCAAGCGTGCTGCCATCGCCATCCCCAAGTCCAAGGGATCCGTTACCCTCAAGAAGCCCCAGGCCGTCTCTGGCACCTTCGACGGTGGTCTTAAGACCTACGGCCGTGGTGTTTCCTGCACTGGTCAGGCTGAGGGTGGCGACTCTGACGCCGTCTTCATCATCGAGAACGGCGGTACCCTCAAGAACGCCATCATCGGAAAGGGTAAGCAATACCATACCCGAGACTCGAAACCAAAAACTGACTTCGTACAGACCAGATCGAGGGTGTCCACTGCAAGGGTGCCTGCACCATCGAGAACGTCTGGTGGGTCGACGTGTGCGAGGACGCTCTCTCCCTGAAGGGTGACGGTAACGCCCTCGTCAAGGGTGGCGGTGCCCAGGCTGCCGCCGACAAGGTTGTCCAGCACAACGGTAAGGGAACTGTCACCATCGACGGTTTCCAGGTTTCCGACTTCGGCAAGCTCTACCGTGCTTGCGGTAACTGCAAGAACTCTGTCGCTCGCAGCGTCGTCATCAAGAACGTCAAGGTAAGCTCTCTCTCAAATCCTACTCAAGCAGCGCTAACAATCCTCTCAGGCCTACAACGGCAAGCTCCTCGCCGGTATCAACCCCAACTTCGGCGGCACTGCTACCATCTCCAACACCTGCGCTTCCTCCGTCAAGGCTGTTTGCGAGGAGTTCAAGGGCTGCAAGCCCGGCAGCGAGCCCAAGTCCGTCTCCAAGGGCCCCTCCAACTACTGCAAGTACACCGCCTCGGCCATGAAGTCTTGCTAGACGGTTACTTCTGCTCGCTTGGCAGGTCACTCGACAGGCCTCTCGACGACGCGCAATGGGATCACAGACGCTTGATGCAACTTGGCACGATTTGATGCATTCGATACATTGGAAGCTTTGAAAGCGGATTCTTGTTAATATATACTTTGAACTCAAATTAGGGAAGCACATGCAGTGCATTCAAGCCACTCATGTAATACGTTCGGTTCTAAAATTACTCTCTGTGCTGTGACGTGATCCCTAGGTGATGGAAATCGCAGGCTCAGGATCTGCGACCTATGTGGACAGTGCATGCTTCAAACTTGACCTCACCTCTTGGCACCCCAACTCTGTAACAATACCTTGAGTCCAATCTCAAGCTATAGATGTGTACGACACCACTGAAGTGCTCTCCATTCTGCACTGAACGCTTCGATTGAGTCGACTGGGGGTACACAGTAAGGAACCTCCTCAACATGTCTGAATTGCCACGATCTCTACAGACTGCCATCAGTTCTACATGCAACATCCTGCGTGCCGTGCTTAGGGCATCCTACTTATCGAATGAGTTGTTCTTAAGTTCAGACGTAGACTTCAAAATCTGGTCAGGTCGCATCAAACAATCCAAATATACCTTACGTTGGATTCCCAAAACTGACGATGGGCAGTGAAACCAAGAGACATTAAGCAGTGAGGTCGAACGACGTCAAAACAACCTCTTGCCGTTCGATCCGTAAATGGGGTAATTGCAACACTCTGCCGTTCTTCCGAAGTAGCTCACAGGCCTCCGCCATAACATCCCATCGCAGCGGAGCGGGGTGGAGATTTGGAAGGCCTGCCGCCTAACCGACAGGCTGGCAAAAAAAAGCAAAGGGCCTTATCGAAGAGTCTGATTGTTCCACACATGAAGAGCAGAGTCGGCTTGTTAAGATCACCTCAACACAATCTGGCTGTAGCTTATCGTAGCTCTACAAGTGGCGGTCTTCCCTAATTTTGCTGCTCCGAAGCATTCCAATTGCATCGACACGTGTGGATGATTACGACAACACGACCACCCTTCACGCATCCGGTAAGCAACTGGATTTCACGAACTTCATTGCGTCAAGTGGTTCTACCATTCCCGTCGTTCCCATACAAGTATTGATCCGGCTCAGAAAACGAGAGCGACGTTGCGATAACCTCCTGCCGTCTTTGCCGTGAGCGAGGTTGGTGACGCAGCTTGCCGTGTTCCCGGAAATGTGGCTCTGTGCTTCCGCCATTGCATCTGGACCTCGAACAGCAGACAGCGGAGCGGAAATTGAACGTATACAATAATTCCCTCCTATTATACCTATGCCCTTGTCTGGCACTCAATGCTCAGGTGTCAAACTGTTCTCTATCAGCATATGGATCAATAACCAGGTTCGACCGCAGAGCATCACATACCTGCCACTTCTGCAGTCCAGCGGACCTGTCTCCTGACTTTGGTGCTGATCTGCTTGCCATTTTGGGTTCGTTGTTCTTCACGTATTCCTGCGCGAGAGATGCGCACACCTTTTTGTGCGTCTTGAAGTGGGCTTTTTGACAGTCTTTGCCGCAGTACATCGTGGTGTGGCACTTGTTGCACGCTTTCAGAGGCACATCCGTCTTACTGCACTGTGCACAGGTCTCTGTAGCCTTGCTGGAAGATGACGCCTCCGCCTGTGGCTCTGTTACGCTGTCAGTGGGTGGTGTTGGCGTTGTTCAGGGTCTGGTACCAGTGCTGGAGTTCGATGGCTCAGTCATAACTACAGGATATGGACAGGGCGTCGCAAAGTGTTGAGTTCAGAATCTCACGACTAGGATGTTAGAGATGTCTATGCAATTCACGTGAGCGAGCGCACAATGAGTTCGTAGTGCTTCAGCCGTGGCTCTTCGGAATTTGCACGAACAGGGATATGGCGTTAAGCGAGCTGTCTACATCGATTCAGGCCTAGCTCTTGACATGTAGATGCAGGAGCCCTGCAGCGGGAGGCAAACTGATCACAACGATACACCCGCCACGAGCTGCGGAAACCTCTGAAGCCCTTGAAAATCCTCGTTTGGTTGCGAGCTACCTGCCAGTTATGCAGCGTGTTCGCCACGTGGGCGCACCGTTGCCACTTCCCGCATCACGGTGATGGACCGGCGAAACCCCTGACGCCTCAACACCACAAAAGAAGGTGTAAAATCTGTTCACGATGCCACGCTTGGGCGATAGTTCATGCAGCTCAGGCAATTTTCTCCGCTGGCTACCACGTCTGCAAAGTTCTTATCTGGAGAGGTCCACTTTTTCCAACCCAACATGACGTGACGGCAAAACCCCCCGCTTGGGCTGCTCTTTTGAAATTATACAAAGCCCAAGCGGATCGCAAACTCGTCCATGACCTTTCGACATTGCCCACTCTCAAGATGTCTACCCAGACTGCCCTTGAACTCAGCCAGACGGCTGGCGAGCGGCGACGTTCTTTTGTTGCGACTGGTCAAGTAGACCAGACCCCACTATCTACACCGAAAGCGGCCAGCATCTCAGCACGGTCTTCGTATTTTCCAGATCTTGCGGGGCAGGGCAAGCGAGTCGGCTTCTCTGAGTTGCCTCCAACTAGCTCAATCGCAATTACACCAGCAGGCGCGCAAACACCAGCCGGTGCATCGACTCCAGGATGGACTACGCCAGGCACAGCAACGCCCGCGGGCTGGATGAGCCCGTCAGGCCAGGCAACTCCAGGATGGGCGACTCCGAAGTCTTCTCAAATGCGTCCGTTGATGTTTCCTGAGGAAGCGTACCCAGACATAGGTTCCATCCACACATGGCGAGGTGTCATGATACTAGCCATTACGTGTGGTGCGCAGCTTATGGACAACGTCTTCATGACTGCTGTCAACCTGTCTCTTCCAGAAGTGCAGGCAGAGTTCAACGTCTCATCTGGCGACCTGCAATGGCTGTTGTCCGCATATACGCTCACCTTTGGAGGGTTCCTGCTGTTTTCCGGAGTGCTGGCCGACCGATATGGTAGAAGGCTAATTTTCAGCGCTGGCATGTTTTGGCTCTCCATATGGACACTGGCAAACGGCTTCGCCACCTCCTTCATCCAAATTGCAATCTTCCGCGCGCTCCAGGGCATAGGCGCAGCCATGACCGTGCCCTCGGCCATTGGGATCATCAGCTCTCACTTCGTCGCCAGCGAGCGAGTAGTGGCACTTACCTTTTTTGGAGCAAGTGGCGCCATTGGTTTTTGCGCAGGTCTTCTGTTTGGAGGCTTCGTGACAGAAGCGCTGGGCTGGCGGTACATTTTCCGCATCGCCGTCGCTGTCACAACCCCGCTGGGACTTGTAGGCTGCTTCTATCTTCCCAAGGATCGCCGTGAAGGCAGCGCGAAACCTAGTCTCGACTTCCTCGGTGCGGGTCTGTCAACCTCAGGTTTAATTCTGCTTTCGTTCGTGTTGTCCAGCGGAGGAGAGTACGGCTGGAACAAAGCTTTCATCATTGCTCTGCTGGTCATCTCCGTCGTCATGCTCGGAGTCTTTACATACGTGGAAAAGAAGGTGCGGAATCCGATCATGCCAATGTCTCTCTGGAAGATTAAGAACTTCGCGCCACTATGGATTACGGGTTTCGGTGAGTTACCTCTACGTTTCTTAGGACAGCGCTAATGTCATTAGTGGTGTATGGAGCCTACCAGACAGTGATCTACTACGTCGTATTGCAGGCTCAGGAGGTTGCGAAGCTATCCGCAGGCGCCACTGCATTGCGCTTCCTGCCAATGGGCGCTGCAGGCTTCGCGACCAACATGATCCTTGCCAAGTGGATGAAGTACATGGATATTCGCTATCTCATGACGCTCGGCATGGTGATCACCTTGATCTCCCCCGTTCCTGCGAGCTTGATGCCAGCAGAAGACCCTAACTTGTAAGTCACAGCCAACGCAGTTATCATACATCTTTTCTGACAGACTTCGTAGTTGGCGGTACATCTTGCCTTCCTCGGTTATGGTTGTTGTAGGTGTTAGCATCTGCTACATTTGCATCACCAACATCATGCTCGAGTCCGTTCCCACGAACGTAAAGTCGCTCTGTGGTGGACTTGTCAACACTGCATTCCAGATCGGGTCTGGGGTTAGCCTTGCGCTTGCCGCTGCTGTTGTGGACGCCGTCGACATCAAAAAGGGACACACCAAAGCGAAGCAGTATCAAACGGGTCTCTTCTGCTGTGTTGGACTTGCCCTCCTTGGACTCCTTGTTTCGATGGGCGGTATGCGGGGTCTTCGCAAGAATCTCGGCGGCGCCCAGGTTCATTAGATTGATGTCTACAAATAGGTACAGCAAACAACAACATCATGTATCTGATACCTTTAGAAGTACAATGCCCGAGGCATCCTGCACTCCTAACTAATAACGGCTGAACACGATTTGTTTCACTCGGTTTCCCTTGATACCGGCGCTGGAAGGCGGGCCGCACGACGATTCAGCCTAGATATCCACCCACAAGCCTCACGTGCGAGATCTGGTCCTAAATTTATGAGTGTGTCTACTTCACACCCAAATTCGACATTTCTTTCTTCGAAAACGACGTCGTTCAGTCTGTATAAGGGCTGAAAGGGCTCGCGTTGGATGCTGCACGAAAAGATGAGCCGTCAGTGTTGTAGTAGTCGGGCATCTGCGATCATCAGCGGTCAATTCGGGCAGAGATTGGAGCAAACCCACATCCCACAACCGTTCCTCCAGGCCATCCAACGTGTCCCCTTCCAGTCGAAACACATACTTCCGGTCGAGCACAAACTTCAATCGATACCCCTCCAACGTAGCCACCTGCATTCTTGGAAACAGCACCGGCAGGGCCCCAGCAAATAACTCTCTTCTCTCGATTTCACATTTAGCTTCAGTCGAGAACTGAATGCAAACGTTCGATCCAGACCTCAACTCCATCAATCCCTCGAGCGCTGCCTGCAACCTCTCTGGCGGTTTCGGTACACCAAAGATGTACGCTCGGAACGAACCACGATCATGCGTTATCGCACTGAGTCGCACTTCGATATTCGACACGAGCTCTTTTGGCGGAAATCCGAGACCCAGTTGATCGGTGTTGAGAAACTTGGAGATTAGGCCTTGCCCATCGCCGAACACGAAGCTTGATGTGCGGTAGTAGTTGATACTCAGCTCCCGCACAAACTCTGAATCAACGTATTCGGTGTTCCAGAAGTGGTCCGGGAAATGCACAGTCTTCCAGCGCGCTTGGTCGTACGAGTAGCACTTGGTCACTGGATCCATGGTCGAGCGGAAGTAGTCGCTATCAATGCGTTCCTCGGGTTTGGTGCTGAGGTGTCGGTAGACCATATCTCGTAGCTCGCGTGGAAGCTTGAGCATAAAATGGTCGGTAAGAGTGCGGCATTCTGATTTTGCGTACTGCTCCAGGTTGAGTCGGGTTTCGGCTGCTTCGATGGCAAGGTCATGTTCTAGGGCGTTGAGTTTTTGTTGTAGCGCATGGACGCGCGATCTTCGTGCTTGTTCGATTGTGAGGGCTCTGCATCTACGTTAGTACTTTAATTCTACACATTTCAAGACTGTTCGACTTACTCAAACGCACGGTTGCGCAGTAGCTGTGGCGACTCCGAGCAGAGTTTCTGAGGCATGGTAAAAGATCCAAAGAAGTTGTGAGACCTAAGATAAACTCGTGCGTACGTTCATTCTTGATCGTCCATCTGGGTGCTGCTGATAGCTTACTCAGGTGCTCACACCAGCGTTTCGAGATGACTAGCCAAAAGCGGCGCAAGCGGCAGCCACTGACCAATCGTCTCACACTCTGCCTACTATGAGAGGAAGGCTGACGCCATCATCGGATTGATTTCAAAATGCTCGACTGAATCACGTCTTGCTTTGTCTTACTAGACCATTTACGATATCAAGTATAATGTGGGTCACAAGTTGCGCAGGCACGAAATTCAGACGACATTGGCGGTAACTGATTGCGCGGAAGAAGTGTTCATGCAGTTCGCGGCACAGTTCCTCGCCTACGAAAGATTGACCACCAGTGTGTCTCTATTTTTGGTGCCGCAGTTCTCGGAAAGAACAATTGCCCTGTGTGTGCCTGACCTTTCACAGTTGGAGAGTGCGGACTCGTCGTATCGCTCATTCCATATTCCTTTATTGCGCATCTTAAGCAGCTAGCATGTCTACACTCACATAGAGTCATATGAAGCTGTCTTGGCCACACATCTCGAACACCTACTCGCTGTCTGTGTAATCGGTTTCTCCAGGGTCGCTACCTTCAGCCTCTTCCATCGCTTCAAGCTTTGCTTGCTGGAATGTCTCTTGTCCTTTCGACATGAACTAGGTGTGTTAGCAGTGTCCGGCCATCAAGTGCAGTAGATTCACCTCTTCGAACTGCGCGTTGTAAGCCTCTAGAGACATGAAGCTCTCTACCACGAAGTTAGGAAAGTGATATTCCAGGCGAGATGATCCGCATAGAACAATGCAGACGTGGTGTCCCTGAGCTCGTAGTCGTTGTAAAGTGGGAGTCATAAGAGGAATGAGGTGCTTGCACATCCAATCTTGCTGCTTGAGAAAGTTGCCCTTCCGTTTATCTCTAGACACAACAGTTATCTCAAATTTTGTGGCATGGTGGAATCCAAAAAGAACGTCCAGATCTGCCAGCAGGTCAGAGCTTGTCTTCTGTGGCGGATTTGGCGCATTAGCCCAGTCAACGCTGCCCCACGGATGGTAGTCGTTCCACCCATCGTCTTCGTCGCTTTTATCTTCCAGTTCTGCGAACTCAAGGACATATCTTTTACAAGCGACGGTGACCGCGATGTTGGTAGGGAACTGCGCTGGGATGTAGCCTGTCTTCCATGGATCGGTTGCACGAAACTTGGCGATGTGCTCGAAGGTTTTCCTGAAATGGAAAGTCGTGGCGCGAAAGTACTGCTCGATCAGCTCCATATGCACTTCAGTGGTGACAAAAGCTGGGTCCCATATGTGATGCAAGAGCCAGCCGGTGGCGGGAGTCAAAGCTCTCGATGTGAAGTGATTGGAGGAGATATCGAGCGTATGCTGAACGTGAATGTGGCTGTATATAATGTTCCGCACCTCGCGTGGAAGCAGATTGTATACCTCCTCACAGAGAGCGTGGCAAGTAGCCTTCGCGTACTCGTGACTCGCCTTCTTGATTGCCATTCTCTTGTCGGTTGCGGCTTGCTGAAGACCGTTGCGCTCGCGGCGAACCTTCTTGAGCACCTTTTTCGCACTTTGCAACTTGCTACTGACAGCTGCCTGCTCTTTGAGAGCTCTGTTACAGTTAGAGATGCACAAACATGTCAGACCTGTGACAAGTGACTCACTGTAACAGCTCTGAGCGAAGCCGCTCGCACTCATTTCCGGGCGCTGCTATCATGGCCATTTTTGTGTTGCGGAATAAAAGCGGAACCGTAGTCAGCGAGAAAGGTGGTGAGGTAAGAGCAACCCATCAAACGAGGAAAGTGGGGCCATCACGTGCAGGCGACCTTCACTGCGAGATTGAGATGCAGTTTTCTACCTCACGGACAATTTTGACTTTGTCATGCGACCTTTGCGCCGTGAAAGTACTTCCAAGTAGCTTTTATCCCGCAGGTACTGTCTAATTGTTCAGACATCTCGAATCAGGTATTTCCCCCAGTTTGACAGCGCTGGTCCTTCCGTACATCACCTATATATCTCGAGTCACTTTGTGAGATCTGCTGCACCGGAAGTCGAAGTAAAACACTGAGTTAACTATTCACACGGTAAAGAAGCGAAACTGTCTGATTCCTAACGTCCTCCCATATACAATCAAGCGCTCATTCAACCACTCCAGTCCTCAACACAAACATCTACGAGCACTTGGTAACGCTAGGGACGTTGGTGCAGCTGCCATAGGTCTTACCACCGGTGATGGAGACGCTTGACCAGGTCCAGCCGGTGCAAGACGAGCTGCTTCCACAAGTGACAACAACATCGTAGCCAGAGCTCGAGACTGCGCCAGTACCAGTGATGTTCTCGACAACGAGGTTCGTGATGGGAATACCAGTGCCAGCTGTACCCTTCAAGTCACCGCCATCATAGTTCTGCTCGATGAGAGCACCGTACCTGAGTGGTTGTTAGACATGTAAGCGAGGCGGTGGGACACGCAGTGCTTACTTGGAGATGTTCTTGAGAGTGATCTTGTTGTAGGTCACCTTGTTGATGGTGCCAGTGTCGCCGACGGATGCCTTGACGCGGATGCCGTTGACTGAGTTCTGGATAACACTGTTGTAGAAGGTAACAGTATCGACAATGTTGCTTGTACGGCCGCCGACGGAGCCAATAGACAGGCCGTGTCCGCCAGAGCAGAGACCGTTTTGGAAGGTAATGCTCTGGTAGGGGTCAGTACGTGGTCGTAGAGGTATCTACACTTTCACTTACGGTTCCAGAGTTGACGGCAACGCAGTCGTCCTGGTTGTAAACCTTCGCTCCATCGATGATAACATTCGAGCTGGTACCAATGTCGAAACCGTCGGTGTTGTGGCCAAGGCTGCCAGTGTCGCCCGCAGAGTCGTCGATTGTCATGTCGGTGATCGTCAAGCCATCACAGCCAGCAATACTCACAGCCTGGACGGGTGTGTTCTTGATGCTCAGATCGGTGATGGTTGAAGTCTTGAGGTTGTGTGCGGCAAAAAACTTTGGCTTCGTCTTCCCACCGTTGCCACCCTGACCGTCCCACCAACGCGCGCCATCAGCGTTGAGCACTGCACCAGAGGCGCCCTTGACGGTGATATCGTTGCCACCAATGGAGAGCAGAGGTCCGGCCCACTCCTTGTATCCCCAAGTGGTTGTGCCTTCAAAGATGACAGTGGTACCGTCAGCGAGCTTAGAGAGGTCCAGGGTTGTGCCGGAGGGGACAGCAACGTTGTTCAAGACAATCGTGGCGCATGCTGTCTGCGACTGGCTTGCGGAAGCAGCACCGTCCGAGCCAGAAAAAGTACAGCTGGTGGCTCGCTTGACGACAGCGGCTTCGGGAGCGGGGGTGATAGCTGGTGCAGGCGCTGCAAGGACAGACGCTGCGAGGGATGCGGTCAACGCAACAACAGACAGGAGATGCATGATGAAGAACGTAAAGCTTATTAACAACAAGAGGCTTGGCTGCTTGGCTGAAATGCTTGACTTGGACTGATCTTTATATACCTGCTGGGAGCGAGCAATCTCATTCGCCTACGTACATCCAAACGCGTCGTCGCAATCTATCTGGAGTCAATTTCTCCATTTCACAGATTAGACGGGGCGTCAACATCCTCCAATTGATGAACATTGCGCAGTCCGGGGAGCCTCCTGAACGTCAGTTTGCTCGAACTGTCACGCCCGCATGACTCTGTTCATCGAATGTACGAGTGAACAAAGCACACGGCAGCATCGCGGTCGATAGTACTGTGGGGATATGCAATCCCACCAATCATCTATTCGATCTCCCCACTCGTGCATGCTTCCGGGAACAAGAGTGTGGGGCGAATCCGGGGAATATCCAGAGCCTCCACCTGACCTGTTACTCTGGATGAGAGCTGCGTATGTACTATCGTGCCACCAAAGCTGTGTGTTGTATTGCCAGCGGAGATAATGTGAGTGAAGGAACTTGTCAGGTTTCCGATTGTTTTGGTTATTACACTATGCCTTTTTAAACAAGCCTACCTTCCGATGCCAATTACCCGTGAACATTAAGGACGCCAAATACTCAATCTGGTATGCACAAAATAAAAAAAAGCCATCAAATGCCACATACGTGCCGAACGCCAAACTGTGCAAGCTTGAACTGAGAGTACGGTTTTATGAGGTCAGGTTCGGCCCGACGGCTGCAGTTGGAGGTGCTGCATGCAAGCGCGGCGTTGTACTGAACTTGGGATGAGACCTAGAACTCACCGAGCGTGCAGGATGTGCAAAATCGTCAAAGGAATGTGCTAACGCTGGGTTTGGCAGGGTTTGGCGCGCCAACTGACGCACTGCTTCGTCGGTAATTGTTGAATCTTGTGCTGAAAAAGATGGAGCCGCTTGAGGCGCGGGGATTAGAGGCGTGTATTGCTGCGTAGACTGAGGGAAAAAGGAAAAACGTGGATGCGGCTCTGTCCTTGTTGGTGTCGAAGCACGGCTGGAGTAGCACGAGCTCGAACTGGATGGCTCGGGGCTACCTAACAGAGCTAGGTACTCAAAAGATTCTGATACGTCCGTGATAACAGCACTCGATAGGCGCGCCTGAACTGGGGCCTCAATAGGAGATGGAGCAAAAGACATCGCAGTTTGTAAGCTGAGCATATCGAACACTTCATTAGACTCGCTGTCGTACAATGTCCCCGATACGCTCAAACCTCGGGCATTCCTTGCCTCGCCTGCGTTAGGTGATGCTCTTGGTAGGCGAAGTGTCGAAATGGGTGGTGGCATAAAAGGGCTGATGGGCGTGGGGCTCGGTATCCGCGGTGAAACTATCGAAACTCGCTCCGGTTCTCTTATCAAGCTGGTGAAAGACTTGGGCGACTCGAATCGGATATTTGCCTCGCGTTTTCTCAAGACATTTGGTGGCGGACCAGATCGGTGAGCGGTTTTGGATCTCGCAGTCCAGCTTCTCGTCGAATAAGACCGCCAGAGGTTGCCTTGCAGACTTTTGAAGAAGGGGACCATGTAAGGAATACATGCAGTGCAGATGCTGGCACATACATGCGCTTGGGTGCAGATGGTAGAAATCCAAAGTTCGTATTCAGGATTCCCATGCGGTGTCACCTGGTAAAGATAGACGGCACGGACGAGTGCAGTTGCGACAACAAGCAGGCGTGGCACGAAGCAAGCAACAACCGCAAACTTTCTTGACATGCGGACCCTGAGGTGGGCGACTAAGTCGACGGAGAGCATTACGATAAACACCTCAGTAGACATGTCAATGGCGCAGTACACGACCCAGAATATTCGCTGCAACGTTAGGTTAGATTTGGAGGACAAAATTTCATGGCATACTGACTGTGTTGAAGCAGCGCAATGTCAACATCTCCCACGGCCGTGGAAGCCCGCATTGGAACGCCGTAGCAATGATCGATGCGACGCTCCAAGCGAAGATGCAAAGACCAAAGCACATGACAAAGATGCGATGAGTATGTAGCACAACGACATTGTAAAATAAAACGAGAATTGATAGCTTTGAGAAGCACAACGCCGAGATGTAAAGGAGCTCTGATGCGTAATAGCCTTTCATGATAGTGTTGGCCCGTTCGACAGTGAGAGAGCCAAGGACGCCGAAGCCCCTGGACGCGAGTAACAGCGTTGTTACTGAAAGACCGATTCCAAACGACTGCTCACGTTAGATGTGGTTGAGTAGATGCAGTCTTTGCTTACTGTCGCGAAAGAGATGAAGAGGTCGTCAAGCGCAACTTTGCGGAAGACGATAGCTTTCATGATTTGGCGTGTGATGAAGAAGATTACGAAAGCTCCAGTCAGAGCATATGTCGATATTGTAATAGTTCTCGACCTATCTTGTATGTGCATTGATGTGTCTGGCTCCATACTTGCAAGAATGAGATATCGGCCTGGAATGGATGGTGTGGAGCAGCGGATCAGATCTTCAAAATGTTGACGAAGAGGTGCATTACGATAAGACGAGCTCTAAAATGAAGGATACAGCGAGGTTCTAGGGAAGGGCGAAAGAGTTGCTGCTTGTCCTACAGAGACCACACCTATCGTTAGCAACAACCAGGCAACCTGCCTTAGTATATCGCAACGACACAACCCCGATGAGGCGTCTGTGCTCGGCTGTGATCCCCAGGAAATGACCCGGGACCAGGTCTTTCACTGCGCGTAGATCCCTATTCGGTGACCTTTTACTGATGAGGCGGGCCGGCATCTAAACTTAGGGAGTAAGCAGCCGGTGCAAGGCTGAGCGTTGGCGAAACGCTGAAAAGCGCTGTAAGCTCCACAGCGCCTAACGACCATGCCGTAGCAAGCTGGAGCTTTTTCGAAGATAAATTATCATCAACTTTTCAATACGATCAAACCCGTAGTGTGTACATTTTCGACCAAAAACAACTGTTTTGAAGCCTGCTCGTTTGGAAGTGAACGGGATTCGAAAGTCGTAAGGTGTGTTCTCGGGCACCGAACAGGAGGCTGAGCATGCGCCTAAACCGCGGTTTCGATAGACCTCGAGAATCTCAGTCGTGTTCAGTAAACATACCATATGCATCACCATGCCGAACCATCCGACTGCCGTCGTGCGTCAGAAGCTGCAGAGTCTACTACTTACCGAGTGTACGACCCGTGTATGTACGAAGCTGGTGGCGTCATCGCCAAGGCTCGGTTATGTGCACCTCCCCTCCAACGTTAAAGCTACCGAGTGCACCTCGGATTTCTATGTACGAATTCTACGCATTGTGGTAGACACCGCGCATACAACTTCATCACCATGCGGCTCTTGCTCAAGTGGTTACTTTGGGCCATTACAACGTTGGTGGTTGCAGAAGAAAAATCGAACTCAGAACTTCCACCCCCAGAGTGTGCCTCTTCAACATTCAAGAATGGACTCACAAAACTTGCGGAAGGATCGGATATCGACATTCTCTCCCTAACAGCGACTCCTCAACATGACTTCACGAGCAGCAGAGGCGGTCCTTTGCAGCCAGCTTTGAGCGGATTGAATTTCTGCCAGGTCAGGGTGCATGTCACACACCGCGGGACTAATGACAAGGTTTTGGTTGAGGCATGGCTTCCGTTGACTCATGACGACTGGAATGGTCGGTTCCAGGCAACAGGAGGCGCGGGCTTTGAGACTGGCATGTTTGGCGCGCACCTCGGGCGGGCCGTATTGGATGGCTGGGCTGCGGTGTCCACGGACGGTGGTTCTGGCAGTGAAAACCTCTCTCAGGTCTCGGACGTCAGTTGGGCATTGAAAGACAGCAAGAACGGTTCGCTCGACTGGAATTTGTTGCACAACTTTGCGTCTCGTAGTCCTGTCGACCAAATCAACATTGGCAAGGTCATCACCGAGCAATACTACGGAAAAGCACCGCACCATTCGTACTGGAATGGATGCTCGACGGGAGGAAGACAGGGTTACATGATCGCACAGAAGTATCCGCATCTCGTGGATGGCATTCTTGCGGAGGCTCCTGCGTTCAACTTTGTCAACCTTGTTACCGGCGAGTTCTGGCCTCAGCTGGCGATGAACCAACAGAAGACTTTCTTGTCCAACTGCGAGTTTGAGTACTTCAGATTGCAAGCGGTCGAGAAGTGCGATATGCTTGATGGCGTGCGCGATGGCATGATCGACGACCCCGAGTTGTGCGACTTTGACCCATTCGAAATCGTTGGCCACGAGACACAATGCGACGGAAAGCATGTTGACATCACGTTGGAAATGGCCACTGTAGTCGATCACATCCTCAAAGGCCCAAAACAGGTACCGTGGGGGCCCATCTTCTACGGCGTGAACCCCGGCAATCGGTTCGAACAGCTGGCAAACATCAGCATTGCAGAAGACGGTACAAGGTCACAGAACCCATTAGGTATATGCGAGACCTGGATGAAGAACATCGTTCTCAGAAATCCTGCAGCTCGGTTGGACCAGCTCGACTTCACCTCGTACTTCGGATACTGGGCGCAGGCTAACTACGAGCTTGGTGGCCTTCTCAATCATGTAGATCCTGACTTGTCACTGCTAAAAGCTTCAGGTGCTAAGCTCCTCACGTGGCATGGTACCGACGATAATGCCATTCCTTATCAGAACACAGTCGCATACCGAAAGAGGGTTGAAGGCGCCATGGGGGGTGCGCATGCTGTAGATCAGTTCTATCGGCTCTTTCTTGCACCGGGTATCGAGCACTGTGGAGGTGGTACTGGGGCCATTCCCAAATCTCTTGCAACACTCGTCGACTGGGTCGAGAAAGACGAAGCGCCTGAAACACTGGAGGCCGAGACAACCACTGCGAGAGGCGAACTGGTCACTAGAGATCTTTGTGCGTTTCCCGGCAAATCAAAGTACCTAGGCATCGGCGACGCGAACAGAGCCTCGAGTTGGAGCTGTGTAGGGGGAACGGAACGACCAGAAACTCTGCTACAAGATCAAGCCAGCGAACGGACGGGGCAGATTCTAGGAGGTCTGGCAGACCGATTGGGGGGTTTGGGACTCAGACTGAGCATTGGCTAGTACGGTGTTTTATTTCCAACATCTGACTTACCGCTCAAATCAGAGTCTATGATATGGCAACTGCTTTCAAAACCACCAGGTCTTGATGACCGTCTTGGATTTGTGTTGTTGTGCATCAGAATGGAAACCTGCCACACGGACCGATAGTGCTTGTCGACTAGGGTGCTCGAAACATTGCGAGAGGGGTTTGGTGGTGTTTCAGAATCACCGGCCCGCATGATGGCTCCCGGACTCCGAGAGTTTGTCAACCAATCAAGCTGAGTGGATCCGATGAGCCTCTTTCCTGACTGCTGTTGTCGTGGACGTCGAATTCTCAACAACACAACCATCGTCAGACCGCCTAGTGTTCGTCATCAGCAAAATCAATACACGGACATTGCTTACGACGCATTGTACCCTCAAAGTAATCTTCATGCAGATCGAAGCTCCCAAACCATTCCGACGCCACACCTTCGCAGGGAGGTGCGCATCCGTGAAACACCATCAGCGGCTGTGCAGATCTGGCCGGATCTCTTCCAGGCAGTGCTCCTATCGTCTCCACTCGGAACTTTATTATCGTGCAAGCACAACGTGTGAAAAGCTTATGTGGGCTTGGCTCTCAAAACAGAGCACCGCATTGGATGCTGGGATGACGAATCTCGTGGGTCAAACGTCTCCAGTCACGGGACCCAC
The DNA here is from genome assembly GCA_004011705.1 of Ascochyta lentis. NCBI lineage: Eukaryota > Fungi > Ascomycota > Dothideomycetes > Pleosporales > Didymellaceae > Ascochyta > Ascochyta lentis. The sequence goes on from RZGK01000007.1 coordinate 1,610,898, forward strand.
AATCACCGAGTTGACAACGCTTGGTACGTCTTGGTACACAATGATTTGTATTGGGGTATATGTATAGACATGTGCGAGTTGTCGCAAGGCAAACAGGTTGATTCTCCGTTGCTTACGCCGCCTTGCTGGCTCAAGGTTATCCGCTTCATCTATATTGCTTACTTTCGCGTCGAATCCTTCGTCTTTTCTCCGCGATAGTAATTCTTAATTCACGACCATGAACGCCTCAGCAACGATCCGCGCGTCCTATGTGCGAGCCACTAGGATGAGCATGATGCCGCCTCCACGAACTATTCCCGTCATGAACCCCATCGCCGACCTCGAATCACGGCCTGCGATAAGCGAGAAACTCCAAAACTTCACGGCCGTTAATCACCTCGAACATCGCGAGAAGTGCGACATCGAACGCGCAAAGATCTATGTGTACGACGCAGAGCCCTCATACATGGACTTTGACGACGGCGAGTCATTCAGCACCCGCGTCAGGAAGATGTACACTATTTTCCCCTATCGCGACCCCATCTGGCTTGTGGCTGTTGTGTTCGCGGCTGGAAGTATGGACCTTGTAATCAACGCTTTCTTCGACCTCATCCCACAACTCGACCATAAGCTGCAATTCAAGACGAACGAGACTATTGCAATCCCTACTACAGTACTCATCGGCTCTATATTCTTCTTCGTAGCTGGTATTTTCGATACTTTTGGCGCCTTAAACGCTGACCGCGGCACTCTGGAGACCAACAAGGAAGACCAAAAGGTCACGTACAGACCGGCATTGCTGGGTTCACCTGAGTTCAAGTGGATACCGTCATGGGTGAAACTGTGGGACCTGACGATGACGAACCTCGCGTTCCAGGCTGGCCTGATTGTGCTGTTTGGAGGTATAATCTTCATGTTTGCTGGGATTGTGGACTTCCCTGAGCTGATTCCGGAAGAGAATCCGATGTTTGCTACGATCGTATTTGGCCCGCAGGTCATTCATGGCGCGTTGTTCCTGCTTGCGAATGCTATGCTGGCCATCTCGGAGCAGGAGAGGTGGTACAAGCCGAAAGTGTGGGATGCAGACTGGCAGGGTGCGTTTCTAAACACCGTCGGCGGTTTTGGTTTCATGATGGCGGGCTTCTTCCTATTCAGCAAAGATGGACTTGCCGCTGCCGTGTCTTCGTTGGTGGGCAGCTGGGCCTTCCTCATAGGCAGTATGATACGATGGTACGTTGTGATGGAGATCTTCTGAAATCCATACGTTGGCTTGGTACGCGTGCGTACAGTCTTCAACCAGATCTCACTTCCCATTTTGTACCAACCGTGATGACGTTTGATTTCCTTGTCGTGAATGTGTCCTCGCCTCGACTGATTGGCGTTGCGGACACTCTGACGTTGTGCATATGCTTAAAAGGTTGCAATTGGATCTCAGAAGAGTTGTCGTGGAACGCATCGAAAGGATAATTGTTGCTTTTACTGCCTTTCTTCGAGAACAGCTCGCTGGCTCCACTGCTACCATGGTATTGAGATGTTCTAGTTTCGAATCCTCGGGTTTTGTAGAGCGGACGAAGCAGCGGTATGCAGGGTAAAACGATTGCGACAGCTGGCTCCAGTCCCGATAGAACAGTTGCTAAGACACCGTCGTAAGTCATATCTGCGAAGTTCAGGTTGGGTAGCAGCGTCTGCCGATAGATGGTGATGACCCACGTCCTAGTGCGCATGTCAGAATTGGATACAGAGGTCATGGGTAGGCTTACACGACGCCGATGCTGAGCAGAGCCATGGCGAGGATTTTCTTGCGCCACTCTAATCGCAGTCTGTAAAGGTACGGCATTGGTAACCCTATTAAGAAGATGTCCGTGATGATGTTGATGATTCCCATCGAGAAATAGTAATTGGGTTGGCTCCCACACGTGCCAGGTAGTGTGAAGTCCCAGTTCTTTGCCATAGGTTGGCATATCAAGAACCCACCAACAATGTCGCTGACATTCCACATGATGATGAACAGTCCAAAAACTCGAGCCCATATAGTCAGCGAACGGTTTGGTATCAGAGTTGTGTACATGAGCAAGACCGAGAGTTTACTGAAGCAGACGGTGGCATTCCAAAGAAGCGCGAAGGACATTATTCCCTGATTGCCAACCTGGTCAGTTAATGCCGTGAGTGCTATGCAGAAGTATTACCCACCTTGAAGAAGAAAGTCGCAATGTCTGGACCAAAACGCGTGTAGATTTCGGTTGTGTGGAAGCCAAAGCCGCCATGGGTGACAAGTAACATGCAACATGTATGAAGTGCGGTATTGCATGCCTAGATGTTGAGTCAATATCACTCAGTTTACGAACCGCGTCTATATCTTACCAAAGCTGCAATAATGCAGTAGTCGCTGTAATCTAGTCGAGACCCGATCCACTTTGCGATGAGACGCAAGCTCACAAAGAACACGACTGTAAAGATAGAGACAGCTGACGCAATAAGAATGCCTATTTGACCACCATTCTCGATAGGAACAGTCATTTTCATGGTTGCGGATGGTTTTAGCGCAGCGTGGTGTTTTCGAAGATTTTGTTCGATTGCAAGCGACCAGGCCCGTCATCATTGTCACAATCATGATCTGATCAAGAGGAACCTAGTTGCAGTGCTACTGAAACTTTGTTTGGATGTTCAGCCGTATTTTCCACTCAAAGGAGCCGTTTTGGATCCTGCAAGAGGCACAGTCGCATTAGCCCGAATCCTTCAATGCGTTTCCAGGATCGGCGTAACGAAAAGCTGAAACGTACAAGATGAGCATGCGTATGAGTACAGGTATCTGAAGCAGTATAAATACACACAAGTATTCACATCTTTGGTAGTGGGAGTAAAGCCTAGTTTAAAGACTTGATTTCCAGTCCATGAAGACAACCATTTCCTCGATTGTGACCGCAACGCTAGAGATGCTAATCTCTTTATAAGTGGAAATTTCCAGCTGTGCCGCTCTCTAGAAATGAAACTTTTGCGACCAGTCGTGTGAGAGCGATCCATTACCCGAGGCTTTCACGGCTAGCGCGAAAAATGTACATGCATTCGATCCTTCGCGTCTCTCCTGGAGCGTATATCCAATGAGCGTATTTGCGATCCTAGAGTCTTTTGATTGAACACGCTGGTCAGGAGACACAAACCGACCAAGATTCGATGCGAGGTACACAAATTGGGCAGTGTGCGTGGAAACGACTGCGCGTTACCCAACCTGACGCATTGGACAAAAAGATTCCTAATGCATACACTAAAGCAGCTGAAGATACTCAATAGGTATGACCAGGGTGAGAGGTCCCTCCGATGCATGTCGCCGCAAGTTTATGCTCATTCCGCGGGGCGTGCTGTGGGTATATGGTTACGTGTCTGCGCAGCACTTTAGCCCTGTAAACTGAAAATCGAGATGGGAGACTCTATCCCAGACGTGAAAAAGGTCGCGCTTGTCACTGGAGCCACGGTATGTTCGTCTATAATAGTCTTGGTCAAGTCGCTCATCTGTCCTGCTAGAGCGGCATCGGTTCCTGGCTGGCCGCGCATCTCCATGAACGGGGATATCGAGTTGCTCTCTGTGGCCGGCGCGAGAAGGAGGGCCAGGATGTTGCGTTGTCTCTCGATTCCTCCGGCGACTCGACAATGTTCGTGAAGTGCGACGTAAGCTCATACGAATCTCAAGCCGAAATGTTCCAGGCCGTGTGGAAGAAATGGAATCGTCTTGATGTGTTGATCGCAAATGCCGGCTGCGCAGACCGGGACTCGAAGTACAATTTTGGTCGTCGCGATGCAGTTGTCGATGATCTCCCGCCCAAACCGGACACGAGCTGCACGGAAATCGACTTCAAAGGTGCGATGTATAGTACGACTCTTGCCACGCATTTTATGCGGCATAACCCAAACGGCAAAGGCGGAAAAATTATTGTGACTGGTAGCATGATCGGCATCTGTCCATGTGCAACATTCCCGGAGTACTGCGCTGCCAAAGCTGCTGTCCATCAATGGGTCCGGACTGTAGGCCCCGTGCTCTTGAAGAAGGATAACATTTCTATCAACTGCGTCATGCCTGGTGGTATCGAGACGCCCGCTATGCCCGGATTCAGTGAGGCTTTCTTGCCGGAACAAATGACTTTGAGATCCACGCTCTTCTCCGGCTACGACCTCTTCTTGGAAGATGAGCAGAACGTCAAGACTGGACAGCTCGTGGAGACAGCACATGACAAGCTCGTCCCTTGGGGCCACCCGGAATACAAGAGCGGAGCATTTGCCAAACGGACCGAGAAGATATACGAGCCTTGGTTTGACATGATGCATGGCGAGCGAAGTGAGCTTGCAGGAGCGCTGCAAGGTCCACCAGTAAGAGGACCGAAGATAATCGCCGTGACAGGCGCCACAGGGAGCCAAGGTGGTGGTGTAGTCAACATCATGAAGAACGTTCCTGGCTGGAAGGTCAAAGCATTGACAAGAAATACAACCAGTAACGCCGCGAAGAAGCTTGCCGAGGAAGGCATTGAGGTAGTGATGGCTGATTTTGACGACGAGAGCTCTCTGCGGCAGGCGTTCGAGGTGAGCGTTAGAATCATTGTTGGAAACTAACGACTGACTCACGGCAGGGTGTCCACGCAATCTTCGCAGTGACTAATTGGTGGGAGCACTTGTTTCAAGGAAAGACTCAACAAGAAGCCGGCGAGATCGAAGAAGAGCAAGGCATAAACATCGCACGAGCCGCAGCAGCAACACATTCGCTTGAACACTACATCTGGTCAACGACGCCCAGTGCCAAACGCAGATTTGGGGGAAAGCTTCTGACCCCTCATATGGACTACAAAGCCAATGTGGACGCTCGCATAAAGTCTGAATTGCCTAATCTGGCTGCAAAGACGACATATCTATACTTTGGTTATTATCCGCAGAACATGGCGTTTTTTCCACTGATCAAGCCTATCGAATACGTAGGTGGAAACGCGCTTCAACTCATGAAAACAAACCCTGCTAACTAGATCCCTTAGCCCGGTAACGGTCACTTTATTCAGACGCTGCCAACCAAACCGGATGCCAAAATTCTTCTGTCGGGCGACATGACGGTAAATCCTGGTATCTGGGTCCGTCAGGTCTTAGCCACCGGCGAGGAAGCGTACGGAAAATATGCAAATATTGGGTTAGAGAAGTGGACATTCCAGGAGATGCTTGATGTGTGGTCTGAGATCACGGGCAAGAAGGGTGTCTTCATTGAAACGACCATCGACGCCTGGACGGAGCTGTGGGGACCGGCAGGCAACGAATTAGGTCTGCAGTTCAAGTTCGGCGAGATGTGCGATCCTTGGGAGGTGGACGACAAGTTCATCAGTCCAAAGGAGCTTTCTATTGACGCAAATGAGGTCGTAGGATTTAGAGGCACGATTGAAGGGCTCAAAGGACTGTTTTGAGGGAAAAACTGCAAGGTACAATTCAAGCTACCACACTCTGCCAATCCTTCACCCCGTCTCTGACATATTCGACCTGGAGTGTTGAGATGTACTTTCACTCTTGTTTGTGTACTGGTGTTGTGGGGCTGTTCGCGGCCAGTCATGCACTTCACTTCACTCCCCAGGTGCCTGCGCCACTAGTGTTTGCATACATGCTCACCCTACTCCATCCTATCTTCCTCACCGCTTGGAAATTACACTTAAATTCCACCACTGTTGCGACTCAGACCATCTCGAAATCTTACACACATACAGACTTCTACGATGATTCACCGTGCCTCCAAAGCTGTCTCTGCTGGCCGTGCTACTAATACGCTCGCTACCGCAGCTCCATCCAAAACCATATCCGTCAAGACCGTCGTCGCAAAGCCAGTATCGCAGCTCAACCGACTCCAGACGGCTTCTTCAAGGACATTCATATCAAGCGCTGTCGAAAGAATGCCGCGATATGCGCAGCCAACTCACTCAGCTTTATCAAGGACCAACCCATCATTCGCCCAGCGCGCTACGATTGGGAAAACTCAAAACACCGTACAATCCAGATCTGCTAATACAACGCGGAGGTTATTGGATCAAGAGCAATCAGTTCTCGCGTCACCAGCACCCAGGTCAAAGAAAAGTGTTTCGAAAGGTACACTTGTATCAGATTAACCATCACATGGATTGAAGTAGACTATCTAACACAATGCAGCCAGAGATTCACCCAAAAGCCCAAGTTTGAAGGTTCGACCCAAACGCGATTCCGGCAAGTTCAAAGGTAGACACTTCAAAACCAGGTCTATATGTTGATGATTTAATTCTAGCCCACGGAGCATCTAAGATAAGGTCTTTTGCACAAATGATCGTCGGCAGCAGGATTCCAATCGCAAAGGCGACATTATGCAAGGCCAGCAAGACCGTATCGACACCCATCAAAATCAAGTCGATCTTAAAGACAAAGCATGTCGTTGAGACTGATCGTAACGGCGATTGCCCGTAACTTTGGAGAAAAGCAACCACTAACCTCTGGACAGCCTGCGAAGTCGAACCTACTACCACAAAACTGCGATCGACGACTGGTAACTCGAAAACCGTTTGCTTCTCGGAGCAGCCCTGCAAGTCACGCGTTTTTGACCCTAGAGAGCCCCCAGTCCTATCCATTGCCGAATACGACGAGGACTGGACACCTCTGACGCGAGAAAACGGAGAGCTTTGGCGGGCGTACGACAGGAGCTCTGTGGCACGAGGCGGCAAAAACCTATTCCTGTCGGTCTCCGCCAAGGACAACTCGTGGACTCTCCAAGAAAAGTTTCTCTCTCGCTTCAAGAGTGTGCAAAGCTATGAGCAGCGTCGCGAAGCGTCCGAAAGTTCAGCAACTCCAAGACCCCAGCGCGAGTATGGCACCGCTTCATACAAGGTCCTGCTGCAGCCTACGCGTGTTATTGAAAGCGAACACATTGGTGTACTCCAACTCTACACCCAGATGGGCACGAAACTGCCAGCAAGCATCGACACCTCAACTCCAGGGCTTTGCTTTGCTTTCGGTGCCTTCGAAAAGATTGAGCAGGTTTCTTTCAAGATGACCAACATTCCAAAGACAGTCGCTCCAGCATATCTGCGCCCCGTTCGTTGGCCAGCAACGATGCTAGAAAAGCTTCTTGAGCAGTGGGTGGACGACATCTGGCCGCGTAATCTGAAGGGAGAGTTTTGGGACGACACGATCGAATCTTGAGTAACTTGATCAAGAGAGGCAGATAATAAGATGCCGGTACGAGGAAATTCGACAGTTGGAGAAGAAAACCTGTAATGCCTACATGGTAACGTATCAATACATGCCCCTACCTTTAACAAATAACTTTCCAACTCACAGGTTCATCGACAGCAAACAAAGTTGAGGCGTCCTTGTCGACAGGGCGGGGCATGTGGTGGGACTTCAACTTCTCAAACGTTTTTACCTCGAAACGACAAGCTTGACATGTTCATAGCACTGAGCTTGAAGAGAACCAATAATGTTTATGGGTCTGTCATTGAATTGGATCCATGGCCGGACAGTCCAGATGTCTGGATAGCGGAGTCTCCCTATCTCGGAATCCGGGGAACGCACGAGACGGCCGGAGCACACCACAAATAGACACGCACCGTTACAATTGCACAGTCCAATTAAGCTCGAGTAGTGCATGCTCCGAGGCGCTGCTATTGGTCTCCAGCACAACCAAGCCCACGTGTCTGGGAAACGGCAAAGTCGCCATGTCTGATATCCAGGTTCGTCCTTGATTCCTGCATGCCATATGCAAACACCGCACGTGTGCTATATGATTGGACTCTTGTTATCAGGTACAGGACGCATTTTCCCGAAAAAGGAATGTGCAACGGCCGGCCAAGGCGCCTACGCCGCATGCCCAGACATTCCCTTGGCTTCCCACGGCGGAGCCCTCCACCGCATTCTCGACGACATAAGAAGGGCCGTGGAATACAGATCTTCTTCAGTGTCTCCGCCTTTGCACATCATTCTCAGTCAGTTCTGCAGAGATGAAGTTCTCCGCAGCATCGAGCGTGGTCGCGCTCTCGGCGTTGACATCGGTCAGCCAAGCACAGGCGGAAGATGCACTCTACAGTCGGCGCATTGCCAAGCGTGATATTGACGCCGAAGGGAATTACAATATTTGTTAGTCGTGATCTGGGTTATAAGATTACAGAACTGACCAATGTAGCCTTCTTCCACGTCAACGATGTTCACGCCCATTTGGACGAGTTCTCATCCTCAGGAACTGACTGCACCCGTCCGGAGAGAGGTTGCTATGGTGGCTACTCCCGCATCAAGACTGTTGTCGAAGAGAACAGGCCAAATTACAATGATAGTCTTTGGCTCAATGTTGGCGATGAATTCCAAGGCACCCTTTTCTACTCCTTCTATGGTGGCGAGAAGATCGCCGAGACTCTTAACCAGATGAACTTCTCGGCCATGACCCTTGGAAACCACGAGGTAGGAATTTCAAACAGCCAATTCAACTTGTACTAACAACCACAGTTCGACGGCGGTGATGAAGAGCTCGGGCAGTTTTTGGAAAATTTGACATTCCCCATCATCTCTGCCAACATCCACTCGCAGAACGAGAAGGTCAACAAGTCGATCAAGCCTTACCACATCTTCGAGGAGTACGGTCTGGCACTGATTGGAGTCACCACGGACGAAACCCCCAGCATTGCGAACCCGGATGAGACTACCATCTTTTCTGACGTCGTTGAGGCCGTGCAAGGCGCCATTGACGAGATCAAGTCCACAACCAACATCACCAGAATCGCCGCCATCACCCATATCGGCTACGACAAAGACCAGGAGCTCGCCAGGGCTACCAAGGGCCTGCAGCTGATTATGGGCGGTCACAGCCACACGCTGCTTGGCGATATGGAAGATGCGGAGGGCAAGTATCCAACTATTGTCGACAATGCGGACGGCGACGAGGTTTTCATTGTCACTGCGTACCGCTGGGGCGAATACGTGGGCTACATCGATGTGACATACGACCCCCAGGGCAAGATTGTGGCCTACCACGGCGCACCTATCCACGTCACCAACACTACCGAGCAGGATGCCGGTCTCCAGGCCCAGATCGAATCATGGCGAGGCCCGTTCGAGGAATTTGCCGCTGAAGTCCTTGGAACGAGCGAGGTCGAGCTTGACCAGACCAGCTGCCAGCGCCAGGAGTGTCTGCTCGGTGACTTCATGGCCGACGCGATGCTTGCCTACCGCAAGAACAACACCGAAGATGTCGACTTTGCCATCATCAACGCTGGCGGCATCCGCGCAACCATCGACCAGGGCGACATCACCCGCGGCGAGGTGCTTACCTCTTTCCCCTTCGGAAACTCCATTGTACAGATCGAAATTGATGGAAAAGAGTTGTGGGAGGTACTTGAAGGTATCGTGACTCGTGTTAATGTGGCCAACGGCAAGGAGGTTACCTCATTCTTCCAGGTCTCTACCGGCATCAAGGTCGAGTACAACCCGAAAAACGGCAACAACACTAAACTCGTCGCCGTTACTATTGGTGGCCAGCCTTTGGACAACAGCACCACCTACCAGGTCGTCACTCTCGATTTCATCGCCGGCGGTGGCGACAACTTCTTCACTCCCACCACCGACTTTGTCAGCCTCGACACCCAAGATGAGGTCCTTACCCAGTACATTCTAGCTCAGTCGCCTGTCAACATAGCCCTTGACAAACGCATTGAGGTTGTTGACCGCCAGCGCAACACCACTGGAAACGGAACGACTAACGGCACCGCGCCCTCTGGAACCGGGAGCCCCGTTTCTGAAGCTACTGGTGCGGCTGCGCAGCTTGGATCCAGTTTTGTCGGTGTATCTATGTTTGCGGCGATCGCAGGACTGTTGATGCTGTGAACGATGTAACAAAAGTAGGACTATACAATTGCAATTCTGGTTCTTTCTCTGCCTCAGTTCATGTCGAATTTGATATAACAAATCTGATTAGCAACGCTGTATTGTGAACGTTTGTGACATCACAGTAGAAACTTCTTCAACAAGCCTGCTAGCCGCTCAGGCTGCTCGAGGGCTAGGCTATGGCCACACTGTTCGAAGACTTCTGAAATCACAACGTTGTTTGCTGCACCTCGCATTTGCTCCTCTACAAGCGGACCGAAGAACCTGCAGATGTTAGCACTAATCTATATCTCGGGCTTGTACGTACTCTGGCGCTCCCACAGTCATGACCTTGCAGTCCAGCTTTCCCTCCTTGAAAATCTCCACCTCCACATCCACGTTTGCCCAGTGCGCACGGTATGTCTCTAGGATGCCCCTCAATCCGCCCGGGCTCTGCGAACACCTCACCCACTCATCGACAGCTTCCTGATCAAGCGCACGCGGCACTCGGATTGTAGCACTCGGCCGTCATAAAGTGTGTCCAAAACTCCCGCTCTTTCCCCGTGATCAGCATCTCAGCCACATGGGGCATCCAGAAAAAAGGAATGTGCCAGTTCCAGACGCCTTTCTGGTTGTACTGCGCAGCGACATTTTCACGCGTGAAGAAGGACTGCTCTGTTAAGCGCTGTGAAAGCATCATTTTGCAGAAGCTCAGGTGCGTGACCCGGTCTCGGTACAAGCCAGCAGTGCAGAAACCGAAGGTTGCGCCTCGGTCCTCGCAGTGGATGGCGAAATGCCTGTAGCCGAGCTGGTCCATAAGCTCGGCGACGTCTTTGGCGTTGATGCGGACATCGTAGCCGTCACTAGCAGGGGGCTTATCTGTCGCGCCAAATCCTCTCAGATCAGGGGCGACGATGCTGAAGTGCGGCGTGAGGTAGGGCAGTATACGGTATCAGTTGTAATGGTTCTTTGGTGTGCCATGTAGGAGGAGTAGCGGTTTCCCTGAGCCTGCTGTGATGAAGTGCATCCGGATGCCGTTGACGCGTGCCATGTGGTGTGTGGCGGGCTTGCCATCGTGGTCAAACAGCTCCGGCATATCGTTCCTGGTCTCGGTGGTTGAACACTTTGTTGGAGGGCTTTGCGAAGTTCAAAATCGGCTATATTACTTGGTCGTTACCCCACATGTCAACCAACGTCATCGCAGATCCGGGCGCTCTGTGCAAATTGACCAGAAGACGCTGTATCTCTAGCGGTATCTTGTCGATTGCAAAACGGACGGCTCGCTGGGCAGCCTGCGGACGGATCTCGTCATTTCGAACAGGATTGGCGCTCCGCCCAGGAATTCGGGAAACAGTAGCATAGGAAATCTGAAGACATGTGTCTGCTCTCAAATCCATCGCCTAGAGAAGAGCGGAATCTACTGTAATGATCAGGCGGCTGAATGTTTTGATGGGAAGACCAATGCGGTTAGTGCTCAGATTGCGTCATCGCTACCTCGATTTCATCAGAACATTGCTTTCATTATTTCATGATCTATGCCTCCAACACGACCACCTAAATGTGAATCCACCTGCCCATCCAGGTCTCGACGATCTGCTTGGCCTCGTCCACCAGCCCCATGTCCAACAGCAACTGCGACGTGCCGCGTACCGCCGAGTCAAGAGCACTGAAGATCCAGGCGTGCGTGTAGGAAGTGTGCTCACCAACAAAGATTGTCGACATCTCAGTCTGGTAGTATGCAGGGAGATAGAGTTCCTGTTGCCCAACGGTGGGCGCTGCCCACGCACCGGCCTGATGCTCATCGACTTCCCAGCATTGACGGTCGTAAGCGCCAGTGAACTGCTCTGCAGCGATCTCGCCATGAACCTGGACCATCGCGCGCTGCACATATGCCACGTGGTCGGCAGTGCTTAGTGCGGCAAGAGAGCGAGCAATTGTTCCCGAGACGTAGGATCCGAGGATGACACCAGGTCCCGTCGAGTTGATCTTGTACGCAGGATAGCAGACCGAGCCGATACCAGGGATGTCGACGGCACCGCAACCACCAATGATTGGCGGGGAAAGCTTCTCCCAGAAACGTGTCTTGTAGTGTAGAGACACCTTGCAGGATTGCTGGTAGTTCATGGAAGAGATGGCACGCGACAGGAGCGAAGAGTACTTGGGAAGCTCCCAGAGTCGCACCTTGGAGAACGGCACACCAACAACCGCGTAGTCGTATTCCTCGCTCTCAGGCTCCATAGCGAACGGGTCATTCCGCCACTGAACAGACACCCTGCCGGTGGCGTTGTTGTACTTCAAGCCGGTGACCTTGCGGCCGAGAGTCAGGCGCTCCTGCACGTGTGGGAGGAAGGCTCGCGGTAGGGACTCCAACCCCTTATCAATTGTTCGCCAGGTTGTGGCAGCGAAGTAGGCAGTATCGTACTCCCACATCGGGCTGTTTTCGGCGCCTGCAATGAAGTCGACCTCATTTGCGCTCATGTTTAGGGCGTATCGGAGGTAGGCTGACTCGGACCAGTGGAAGAGACCCTTCTCCACAGCCGCCTTGTGGGCCTTGTAGATGTTGGTCGAGATGTTTCGCAGCACTGCCGTGGTGACACCCATAAACTCGTCAAGCGCCTCCTCAGCGCGTTCTTCGGCCTCTGGGTCTGGGCCCACTGCGGCTGGCAGAGCGAGGGAGCTGTTGGCCTTAATTTGGGCGGCACTCGGGATGCGGCCGTTGGGCAAGCGGTAGCCGTTCGAATTGGCTGGGACGTTCGGGCTGCTCTGGATCCAGGGGATGAAGTTGACGGCAAGTGCGCTGTCGTTGCCGTTCATCTGGTTCAGGACGTCGGCGAGCTGGAATACCATTTTATGATCCTCAATATCGACGGTCTCGTTAGTGTCTGCGTACTTGGTCGACACAGGGAATCGCATCGGGCCCATCTCCTGGTACTGATACTGGTCAGGGGTGCTACCGGCGAGGTACTTGGTGCGGATGCGGCCGCCAATGCGTTGCGAAGACTCGGTGATGTGCCAGTCGTGGATGCCCACAGAGTCAAGCAGGAGACTGGTCATCAAGCCTGCCATTCCTCCGCCGAGAATAGCAATCTTCTTGCTCTTTGCGACAGCGACAAACGAAGCATTGTTTTGCTTTGCTTGCATGTACGCGACACCGTCGAACCACGGCCCTGTCACGTCTGCAACGTCTGAGATCTCATCGCGCTTCCGGGTCGGCTGCTTGACGGTGACTGGAGTGGAGCGGCCGATCAACGCAGATCCCGAGTATGCATGTAAGCAGCCGCCGTGGACGGCATTATCGGGCACAATCCAGACAAAGCGCTCCGGCCGAGCCGATCGGCTTATTCGAGCAGTGCCGAGCTCTTGGTGCCTTTCCTCAAGACTTGCCATGTCGCAGCCGCCGTACACGACTCGAACCTCTCCCTCGAAAGCGTCATCGCCGTAGCCAATGTGTACGTTGTGCACCGAGTCAGGAGTGACAGTCAGCGGCTTGAAGAAGAGGAGATCAGAGCGAGAAGCTACCGGGCCGGCAAGAGTACCACTGGCCAGAGCTAACGCCGCTGAAGAAGCTGTGAAGAGGCCCTTCATGGTGGAGTGATTGTGTTGAGTGCTCTCTTTCGAAGCCAGCGGCCGTCCTACATATAGCTATTGCTATATGAGGAGTTTTCATGGTGATATCTCGTTTTCCATTACTGTTGGTCACCAACATCTGCTATCATCGACACCGGACTTCAAGACACACCGAATACATTCAGCCATCGTAATGCGCGGCCGCGATAAGACACAACACTCATGCGCGACTTTGGGATTGCATAGAGAATGGGGTTCAGCCTGCACAGTCGTTCTGTCCTCAGGTGACTCATGCTCCTGAATCAACGCAGATGCAGTAGCGGTAAGCGATGTCACCTAGGACGTGGAGGTGGGCCATGGAGAGCTAGTCATGGCCTCATGCTAAGCAACACGAGCGTTGATAACAAAGATAGGATAATCCACAGCTTTCCGCATCTAGCACCACTCGGAAATTTTACGATCGACAGTCGGGTTGATTCCTCCGCCGTTGATCAAAAAACTACAACGACGGGACTTTGCTTGCCTGCTGTTAAGCTCAGCTTCGATGTCACTTTCAGCACGGCTGGGTCTTAGCAAGACAGACGAATATTGGGGCAAAACCTAAGAACCCCACAATCTTCGGTACTTGTCAAGTGGGTCGAGACTGCCGCCACGCGTTTGTAGATAGACGATGCGCATCCGAGCACTCAGACACCGCTGTCGTCTCGAAGTTTTACCGAATCGGAACATGCTGCAGGCTAAAAGTGGGTCTGTATATCGATAAGGCGGACCACATAAGCTAGTCTATATACTTTTCGGCCACATATAGTTTTCGGCCACCCAACCAAAGTAAGCCTCACTATTTAGAGTCGTGATTTTTCAACGTCAACGTTTACAATTGCCACTCTGTACACATAGACTAAAGCGTAAGTGCTGCTGCTGCTGCTGCTGCTTTTTAAGCCTCTTGTTTAGTTAAACGTGATGCCTGCTTAGCTTGTAATGCTGCTGCCTGATTAATAGCAGCCTTAATAGCTTTAACGTTGCTATAGCGTTTATTTGGGTTAACTTAAACACGCTTTCTAGAGCGTGTAACCCTAGTACTATCTAGTTAATATTTGAGTTGTTAGTTGTTAGATTTAAGCCGAGCTGCGCAAGTGTTGGCTATAGCAATAGCCTTGCCTGCCTTGCTAAGCATTAGGCAGGTGCTTCGTAAAAGAGATTCTGATAGAAGGAGTTGCTGCTAAGCTTTGTATAAGGCCTGTAAGCTCTAAGGCGTGGCAAAGACTGTATCTAATGCCTAAGGAGGTAGTAGAGGTGTAATAGGCTGGCCTAATACCTAAGATAAGTGTAGTACTAGAGGTAGGTTGTATAGGCATAGGCCAGCAGCCTTCTACCTAGCTTGTATAACTCTCTTAGATAGTCCTTCTTCTCTTGCTTTGTTATATAAGGTTACAAACCTCTTCTTCTTAATAGGTGCTGCGTTATTAAGTGCTAAGAGTGCTTAAATCTAACTATAATAGCAGCTCTTAACAACAGAGAATAGAGCTAGATCTAATAGCTAGAGGATGTGTAAGGCGTAAGGGGGAAGGTACAGGAGATAGATCTAATGCTGCTAGTAAGTCTACATAAAGTTAATAGGGGTATAGGAGCTATAGCTATCTAATAGTAGTAGCCGCTACCCCCTCTGTAAAGGTGTAGTATTTAGGATAAATATCTGTTATAACCACTTAGATCTAATTAAGTTTAACGTCTATCTATTCTCTAACGTTGTGTAGAGCTAATTAGGTACCCCTTGTGCTAGAAACTACGTAGTTTGTAGATGCTTGCCTTTAAAGATAACTAGGCACTAGAGTCTAGTGCTAGTAGCAGAGATAGTCTCTAGGATTAACACCTACTTACAATCCTCTAGTAATTTGATATAAGCCTTCTTTTTTAATAAACTAGCAACTACTCTAGTGTTAGTATATACCCTAAGGCCAACCCCAGTCTTATCTATGTTCTATATGTCTTTATACTGTATGCCTAGCTTAATCTAAGTACGCTTAAATAGCTCTAGAAACGCGCGAATTGTCTTATAATTGGCTGCTGTAGTCCTTGCGCTCTTAATTATTTATCTAACTATAGAGGCAACGCGTAGGTTTCGTGTAATGAAATAGGGTACCTATAGATGCCTAAGTGGCTTATAGTCGCCGTTCATGTAGAGGATTCGGCTGGCCATCTCTCGTACACGTGGATGAGATAGTGGCTGTGCACGTAAGTCCTCTTTAAGTATCCACTCTACTAGAAACTCCTCTTGCTCCGGCGTCAAACGTTGTTGATTTGAGTGAGCTATCGCGTGTGGTTGATGGCCTTGAAGGCGGCTCTAGAGGGACGACTTCGGGATCCCGTACGCGCGCGCAGCCTGTCGCTGGCTCTTAAAAACACCAGCGTTAAGATCAGCAATAGCAGATTGTATAGCAACCTCACGGGTATCCATTTTGAGTAGGTGGTGCTGGTAATAGAACGCGTCAAATGGTGGGTAACGCGTTGTGGTGGGGTGGCCGAAAACTATATGTGGCCGAAAAGTATATAGACTAGCTTACCTTATCTCTCCAGGTTCCGTCTATCTAAGTTACGTCAAAACCACGCCCTGTAGGTATCTTACCGCGTCAACGGCGCCCTACAAGGACAAGCAGCCTTGGCGCCGAGACTCAACGACGTCTTGCACTGCTGTCCGCTGCGCTCTGACTCGCTTATATCCACTCCTGCCGCTTACGGACTTGTGGGAATCTTCGGCGTGCTTCTGTCAGGATAGATAGGACCTCTGATGCAGCATCCCCTACTCTTTTGGGCGTAGTCTTCGTGGGACAGCTTCTATGCGGCGTCACGGTGCTCAACGGCAATGCCACCCTCCGCCGACGGCTCTACATGATGTTACGAGAGCTGAAGTCGTATCTACGGTGAAATATACCTCAGTTCTGCAGTTACAGCGTTTTGTCTTGCCTGATTGAATGTCCGCAGCTCTTGGAAGTCATGGCATCAAATAGTACAGCACAGATGATGGCGTCGGACGGAAAAGAGTACCTATATAACAGCAGCAATATCCGTACTAAACAAGCCATCAACTCCAACGCCTTCGATTTCATCTCAACATGGTTGCCATTACGTCCCTTCTGACTACACTTCTTGTTTTCGCCGGCATAGCCAGTGCAAAGCCAGTGCCGAAAACCGCCGAGCAGCCCGTAGTTACCTACTTGGGCACTCAAGGTCCGATTCTCTCAAGCGGAGCATGGACATCGAAAGGCATCGTCTACACATCAGGAACCGTGCCCAGCTTTAATGGCAGCATCATCGCCGGCGGAATCGAAGAGCAGACAGTGGGTATCCTGTGAAATCCGCTAGACACGACTGACAAGACCAGGCGCAAGTCATCAAGAACATCGGAGCGGTACTCGAGGAAGCCGGCACGTCGTGGGACTTTGTTATGAAGACCACAGTTTTCCTCGCCAACATGAGCGACTACACCGCGATGAACGAGGTGTATGGCTCCATGCTGCCGTTGCCCAAGCCTGCCCGTACCGCCGTTGAAGTGGGAAAGCTCCCTGGCAACTTCCTGATCGAGATCGAGGCGATTGCTGCAATTCCAGACTCGTAGAGCGGATGTAGTGCAAGTGCAGTTGAGCATGAAATAATTACAAATTCGGTCATCTAAATTAGCTCTATTGAAAGTGTTAGAGAAATGAAAGTTCCAGTTCATTTGTATTGTTGTGTCCGGCGCCCCATTACAAAAAACCACAACTCTCGTCGCATAATCTGTATCCAAGTCATCCCCTCCAGCAATTGTGCAAAGACCGTTTATTGAACCGTGCATTAGCATTGTGTAGAAGACAATCATGACGCTGTTCGTCATTAACAAAGCCGTTGAAACCATTGTTTCTTTCATGTCTCCATGCACGGTCTTCTACGTTTGTCTGACGCCGCGCCAACATAACTGTGCTGCTCGCATGCTCAAGTTCCATCCATGACAGTTTCACCTTACGAATTCGCAAGATGGATACTGAGAAATCTCACCTTCCATACCCCCTAGGCTGCGGTCTTCCCATTCACTACGATCCTCCAACACCAACAAGCTCAGACGACGAAATAGACTTACCACGGCGCTTCGACGTGATGATTGCAGTGTCTTCAAAGTGGCGCAGAAGACGGAACGATGCAGGACGTCCCGCTTTGAAAATACCGAGAGTCCAAGTTCCCGGGAGTGTAGCGCCGACAGAGGTGCTCTCCACAGTTGGGTCACGATTTGCAACATGGGCTAAAGCTCAGGCGTACCAGCTGTGGGTGGAGTTTTGCTACGAGGCTGTTAATGCAATCAAGCAGCGGCGAGAGATGGAGGAAGCCGAGCGTGAGAGTCTTGAAGTGAGAGTGGACAGTTTGGAGCACGATGTTGATATTTCTTCCTCTCCACTGCCCTCAGTAAATGATTCAACGCCGCAGATTATGATAAAGCCCCTCTTGCCCGACTTCTTGATTCCCTCTCGGCCACCCTCTCCGCTTTACCCAAACACACCGCCTCTCGCCGAGTCGAAACGAGAATCACCCTGGCTCGACTACATGGACTCGCTAAGAGAAGGACGCGAACAGAAGGATTGCACACCCACTGCATTGACTGAGACTGTGGAAGACGACGACTTACTGAATGGCCCTGAAGACAGTCTTGACGCCGAAACGCGCGCATTCATTCGCAGCTACACCAAATGGCATAACACCTCGCGGGTTCTAGACGAAGAGTGGACGCTCATGCAAAACACGCTGAGGACCACGTACGGAGGCAGAACCACATCCCAAGAACCCGCGATCCCGAACCTAGATGCCACGACTGACAACCAAACTGCACACGCACCAGCAAGAGCCACCAAGCACGAGCGCCTACCATCGATGTTCAAGAGCCGGCGAAGCGACAGCTGGGACTCACTGTACCACATCAGCAGAGCAAGTTCAATCAGCAGCGACAAAATCGAGAACAACAACGCAACACTAACACAACCCCAAACTCCTACCCTACCCACCACTCCAGCACCCCCACAAACCACCCACAGCGACCCCCAAGCCCCCCCAAAACTGGGGCCACAGCATTCTGGGCCCTGCAAAGCCCAAAGCACCCACGATGGAACCCTCACCCTCATCTTCATCTTCACCTTCAGCGCTAAAACCACCACCTACACAAACAACACCACCATTTCCGCCCGCCACCAAAGCTTTCCCCTTTCCAATCTACAACTTTAATGAAGATGAATACGACTGCGTTGAGTTCCGGACTCAAGACGGTGTGACAGGACAACCGAGGTGCTGGGGCGAGGGGGACGAGTACCTGATGAGCGGTGCTTTGCCTGTAGTGGTGTGATTGGGATTTATCTTTTGCCGATTTAGGGGTGGGGGAGGAAGTGCTGGGAAGGAGGAGTTGGGTAGGTGGAAGTGTGGTGGGTTGTGAGTATGTGGTGGGTGGTGTGAGATGGAGGGGGAGGGGTGGGTTGGGTGGATAGACGGGTCACGGTTTTCGGGGGAAGAGAGGTTGGGGGGTTGGGAGGGAGGTGGATTAAGCGGGTTTTCAACAGAGGTGGCAAGAAGGTAGAGAAAAGAGTTTGATGCTACTTGCGTATCCTCTGTCTTCTACTTCCTACTTTGGTATCTGGCGTAAGTAGTGCATGTGGCTCCGGAGTGGGTGGTGAGCAGAGTCTACTTGTTGTGTTTTTTACAGCGATCCATAAGCCGTGCGGCAGAGGAAGTTATCTACTTACAGCTCTCTAGTTAGTGTAAGATAGGGAACTAGAAGGATTGCACTCTCCGTTAAAACTCCCTATCGCTTTGACCCACCTACACTACATACGCCAGACACCTCCCAGTATTCTGTACCTCTAAAAGCCCAAACCCCATCCACCCACCTCCCAAAGCAGCCCAACAAACGCTCCTAACAAATCCACGCGGCACACAGAATACAAGTCCGCCTCGCGCTCGGCACCACCTACCCCGAGCCACCTCCCAACCTCGGCCCAATGGCCACCGCACCCCAATTACCCCGGTTCCCCGCAAACGCGCACCCCAGCTTCGGCGGCGCTTCCGAGGTCCTCACACCCCGCAATATATACGGTTTGGCGCTGCGTCATAGCGTGTGGAGATCAACAGTGAAGTTTCTCGATTTGCACTTTTTCCTTCGTGCAGCTCGTGACGGAGGTGAGAGGACGGAGCGTTGCCTATTGGGGAAGTCGTTCCTGGAGGGGCTGAGTGGTTGGGAGGGTGTTGGAATGGTATATGATGGACGGGAATCCGCTTTTGTTGTTTGACTACATTAGCCAAAGAATCGATCATGCGTAGAGTAGCGACTTTTTTATCCGTCTGCGCTGCGGCGTTGGGGGCGTCAGCTAGTCCGGTTGAAGTCCGGGAGCAAGCAGCGCAGGTCGATGCGTTTGAGGGCTATGTGTTTGCGTACTTCACTAACAACACCAAAGCTGGCGAGCAGATTTACCTGGCGGCCAGTAATGGGAATAACGCGCTCAGCTGGAAAGAGTTGAATAATGGACAACCCATCATCACGTCAACGTTGGGCACGAAGGGACTGCGCGATCCGTTCCTGATACGGGCGCCAGAGGGGGACAAGTTCTTTCTCATTGCGACCGACTTGAGTATTGGATCGGGCACGTCGTGGGGCGAGGCTGTGCAGCGGGGGAGCTTGTACCTCGAGATCTGGGAGTCGAGCGATCTCAAAGCGTGGTCGGCGCAGCGACATGTCAAAGTTTCGCCGCCCACTGCTGGGAATACATGGGCGCCCGAGGCCTACTACGATTCCACGATTGAGGCGTATGTTGTTTTCTGGGCGTCCTCGCTGTATGGAGAGACCGACACGAATCACACTGGAACGACTTACCACCGCATGCTGTACGCCACGACCCAAGATTTCGTTACTTTCAGCGAGCCCCAGATCTGGCAGGATGCAGGCATGTCGCGCATTGATTCGACTGTGATCCAGGAAGGCGACGTTTTCTACCGCTTCACCAAAGATGAGGGAGCTTCTGGGACGGGCTGCGCCGATATCATCCAGGAACATTCTTCCTCGCTGCGCGCTACCCTCGATTCATGGACACAGGACGCTGCTTGTATTGGCAAGAACGCAGGAACCAGCAATGTCGAGGGGCCTACCGTGTTCAAGTCGAATCCTGGCGATGTCAACGGCGAGAAGTTCTACCTTTTCGTGGATGAGTACACCGGCCGCGGATACATCCCACTGGAGACTGCCGATATTTCGAAGCCGGACTGGAAGGTGTCGACCACATATACGCTCCCCAAGAGTCCTCGCCATGGCACAGTGATTCCAGTAACTGCCGCCGAGCTTGCTTCCTTGACGTCGACGAATGCAACTACAAATACGGTGCGCAGAGAGAACCACCTCACCGCAAGAGACAGCCCCGTCCTCCCCGGCTACTACGCAGACCCCAACATCGCCGTGTTTGGCAAGACCTATTACATCTACGCCACCACCGACGGCACGCCAGGCTGGGGCGGCAATCAATTCTTCGTGTGGTCGTCGCCTGACCTTGTTTCCTGGACGCGCGCCGAAACACCCTTCCTGACCCTCAACGGTACCTCGGGCAACGTGCCCTGGGCAGTAGGGAATGCGTGGGCGCCGACCGTTATCGAGCGCGACGGCAAGTTCTTCTTCTATTTCAGCGGCCAGAACGCCGAGTACAACAACAAAACGATCGGCGCTGCGGTGGCAGACTCACCCTCAGGCCCCTTCACCGCCCAGCCCACTGCCATGATTCTCAACAACGAGGCCCTCAAGACATCTCAAGCTATCGATCCTGCCGCCTTCCAGGACCCAACGACAGGGAAATACTACCTATTCTGGGGCAACACCACGCCACTGTTTGCCGAGTTCGAAGACGACATGCTGTCATTCAAGAACGGCACGCTGCGCGCTATTACAGGGCTGACTGATTTCTGCGAGGGTATTTTCCTCAACTATCGTGAAGGCATCTTCCACCTCACCTACTCCATCGACGACACGAGGAGCGAGGACTATCGCGTAGGGTATGCAACGAGCGGGAGTGTGGAGGGGCCATGGACGTACCGGGGTGTGATTCTTCAGAAGGACGAGAGCAAGGGCATACTGGCCACGGGCCACAACTCGATCATCCAGGTCCCCGGAACCGACGACTGGTATATTGCCTACCACCGCTTTGCTATTCCGAATGGCAATGGGACAATGCGCGAGACTACCATCGATAAGGTGTTCTTTGAGAATGGGTTGATGGTGCCGGTGGTGCCAACGCTGGAGAGTGTGGAGGCTGAAGTTGTGCCTGGTTATTGAGGTCATGGTTGTGTAGGTGATGTTTGGTGGTTGTGCTGAGGTGACGTCTGTTTCGTGCCTGCCAGTTAGCAATGAGAAGCTGCGATGTCCACAACTCGACCTCACCTCGCCCTCTGGCTGCACTGTCTTTGCTATCACGTATTTCTGCGCTCTCTGCTCCACTCTTTCAGCAATTACCGCAACATAGCTCCACGCATATGACGCAGTAACATGCCGACTAGCAACGACACGAAGAGATGGTTGCACCGCCGGCTCTGGAAGCCTGCATCGCGGCAACTGCTGGGTGGGGACAGAGATCAACGGCCACAGACTGCACCACAGATACCTATCGACATTGCACTTCCCTCGCCGCGGCTTGCCGTCCACCCCCCACCGCGTCCGCCACGGCCAGAATCAGGCGTCATCAGGGACGTGAATGCATGGCTCGACGCGAGCATGGACCTGCCGCCTCCGCCGCTGATGGGAGGGCTTCCGTACTGGAGAGCGGCGTCTGCTGTGCCCTCTATCACGACAACAGACGTCCAATACGCCATTCCCATTGTGCGCGAGCCAGGTCGACCTCTGACGCCGTCCAGCCAGCAAGTGAAGTCGTTCTGCCGCCGCGCAAAGAAGATGCAAGCCAAGGTGCCTACCCTCCTACGCACTACCTCCCAGCGTATCGTAGCCCGCAAACAGATCAGTCGACGGTCCCACTCGATGCCGCTGCTGGCCATTCCGTACGGACAGACACGGGAGGCTGCTCCGCCCAAGCTCGTGACTGTCTCTACACGGGCCGAAGTTCCACTGCTACCACCCAGCGCAGCTTGCACACAATCACTCCTCAGACAGACGAGCGGCAGCCCTCTTTCGACAGCCATTACCCATGTCAGCCGCGAAGAGTCGATGGGCGACGTCTCGGAAGCACCAACGTACTCGTCAGGACGTCCGCCGCCGTCGTACCGGTCACGCACTGCGTCGATAGTCACGACGTCGTCGTTTGGGTGTGTCGATGGTATGAGCCCGGCGCAGCGACAGGTTAGCCAGCAGCGGGCGTTGAAGTGTCGCGGGGTGAGGGGGAGGGTGAAGGAGCTACGTAGGCGGTTTCAGGAGGAGTGAGTTATGATGGACGTGAGGTATTCGCAGTGCATATGGTCAGAGTAGCAGAGATGTTTGCAAAATACTTATATCGCAAAATACTTATATCGCAAAATAGTTATATCGCAAAAGACTTATAGCATGTTCGCAAAATAGTTGTAGGACATTCGCAGGGATTTGCAGGTTGTTCGCTGGATATTCGCTGGATATTCGCAGGATGATTCGCTGGATATTCGCAGGATGATTCGTAGCGTGGTGGTTGATGATGGAGTGACGTCTCGGCCGGTTGACGGGGGCTCAAAGCAGCTAAGCGACTCACCGCCTTCAGTCGACGCCGTGTTGAACAGCTTCATCGTAATTGGAGCCACGACGGACGAGGGACGACGCCATTGCGTGGTGACGCCTCGGTTGTAAACACGCCACAACCTCAGACCTCAGACCTCAGACCTCACCACGTCCACCTCTCGTGACGACCTCACCACGTCCACCTCTCGTGACGACCTCACCACGTCCACCTCTCGTGACGACCTCACCACGTCCACTTTTCCTGACGAGACACACACCATGGCAGAACCCACAGCGGACGAGGCGCCTTCACGGCCCAAGCGGCCAGCGCCCATGACCAGACAGTCGTCGAGCCAGTCGCACATCTCGCAAAGCCCATCGGACAAGAGCCACCACCGGCCGCACAAGGTGACGCACCGCCATGTCGCGGGCGGGCGCATGCAGCGGACGGCGTCGACGGGCAAGAACCTGGGCAAGTTTGCAAAGGCCACGCAGACGCAGACGCAGGCGCAGGCGCAGGCGCAGGCGCAGACACAAACACCGGCCGGCGACGAGGGACGACACCACCGCCGCTCGCAGTCGGGCACGTCGCTGTCAGTGCCCAGCAGCCCGCGCCCAGGCTTCAAGCGGAATGCCTCGTCGGGCGCCATCATGCGACACCTCCCCCAGGCGCACCCCCACGCCGCACACACGGGCCTGCGCAAGAATCACTCCAGCGGCCACCTCGTCGGCAAGGCCAAGGGCGGCAAGTCGTCCAAAGACCTCGCCCTGCCCAGGAAGCTCGGCAACCCCACCAGGTCGCGCCCGCCGTCGCCCGAGGAGCGCTCCATTGTGCACTTTGACGTGGGCAACGACGGCGAGCACGACCAGGACGAGCACGACGAGGGCGGCTGGACCGAGGAGAGCGCCTCGCAGTCGCCCAACACAACACGCTCCAACACGCGCTCCAATTCCGTCGCCGCCGAGGTGCAAAAGGCTGTCGACGACACCACCGAGAGCAACACGCGCGCAAACGCCCGAGACACATCGCCCCTGCAGCCCCCGCCCCAGTCGCTGCCCGCCGCCCTGCCACACCGCGCGCCCTCGCACCACGCGCCCTCGCACCACTCGCGCCCGCCCGACGCCGACCTCATCACCTCACGCCTGCTCCAGCGCAGCGCCTCGCACACGGCCGCCCCCCAGGCCTCGTCCGTCTCCGCCACCGTTGCCTCCACCGCCGCCCGCGGCCACCAGCTCAGCACCAGCGTCGGCAGCACCCTCGTCGACACCCCCGGCCGCGACCTCGTCTCGCGCTTCATGGACGGCGACGGCTCCGCAGGCACCCCGCACGACGGCCACTACATGCCCGCCCCCCGCGCCGCGCTCGACAAGAGCCGCCGCAACAAGTCCATGTCCAACTTCAACGACGTCGACGACGACGACGACGCACCCACCCGCCCGCACTCGGTAAAGTCCGGCGCCACCACCCCCAACCTCTTCCCGCCCATCAACAACCGCACCCAGAACAAACTGCTCCTCCAGCGCGCCGCCTCGGCCATTGAGCCCCACGCCCCCGTCCCCGCCATCCTGCGCTCCGGCGGGCCCTCCTTCCACAACATCAACCTCGCCTACAGCGCCGGCGAGGGCCGTCTCGATCCGCGCCTGCAGCAGCAGTTCAACCAGGTCGCCATCGAGTACCGCGTCGTGCAGCGCTATCGCAACCCCCTCGCCGACAGCATCACACGCCTGCAGCAGATGCCCGCCGTTTTGAGGAAGCTCAGGGCCGTGGGCGAGTCCGACGACGGGAGAGAGCAGGGCGAGGTCGAGGCGCAGGAGTTGTGTCGAAGGATGTGGGAGTGCACCGAGGTTGTGGGCGGGGATTGAACTGCAACAGAAACTACAGATATAGATTTGGAAGGTAGTGGACGATACACATGATCGTCGAGTCAGGGCAGGAGATGGTAAGATACGCCAGAGTTTTCACGCTGCAACAGCTATCATTCGGCGGTATCCACTGTACAACAGCCTGAGGGTATCTCACGAGCAACAACCACAGCACGGCCACGGTCGCTGCTGAACAGAAACACCCAAGCGTTCCCGATCCAAGGCAGGAAGGACATGACAGAACATGATAGCAGCAACGCAGTAGAGCCATAGACTACATTCAGCCAGCCAGCCAGCCAGCTAGCGTAGAGTGCGGTAATAGTAATGAACACCAATGAACGAATCCCACCAATCTTGTGGATCAGAGTCCATTCAGAACTCTCAAGGCACCTGAAGACTTTAAATTTCCTCGTGTAGAGCAAGACTGTCCGTTATTAAATAATTAAAGTACCTAGACTAGGAAAACCTAGCTACTACTATGAACAAGCAAACCTCGCTAAGCTAGGAACAACAAGACTAAATCACGTCTATTGCGGTTTTAGAACATAAGATTAATAAGTGTGTTTAGAAAGAAAGATATAGTAGAGTAATAGATGTAGGAATAGGAGTGTAAATCAGCGCTTAAATAGAAATATTAGTGCTAGGTAATGTTATATTATATTACAACCTTAATACAGTATAGTACTATAGTAATAGTTTAAGTAGCTTTTGTGTTTAATTACTTACTAGGATTTTAGTTAGTTAATAGATAAGAGAGTAAGAGATTAAGAAGTAAGTAAGTAAGTAAGTAAGTAAGTAAGTAAGTAAGTAAGTAAGTAAGTAAGTAAGTAAGTAAGTAAGTAAGTAAAGAAGTAAGTAAAGAAGTAAGTAAATGTTACGAACATGAACTGTGGAAGGGAGACCACCAGGGTTTGTTAAAGGAATTACAGGAATTACAGGACGGACGGCGACCACCAGAAAGGCCACCCCCGCAGGAGGATGACAGCCACGCATGACAACGCTAGCACCCTTAGGGTATAGCGTCCCATGAGACTCACGCCAAGCCTGTCCTGAGACTCTGAGACAACAGACTAATAGGATCAGCCTATTGTCCTAATGTCTCACAGTCTTATAAGACTCAGTCCTATAGGACTCTGAGACTTATAAGACTCCGCAAGTATATAGCAAGTAGGAACACAACCCTTATAGTTCGTGTTCAACCTCGTCAATCAACTTTGTTATTGGAATATCTCAACCCTGCTTGCGAAACAGATAGTCTACTCTATACTCTTCCTTGCAACCCCAAGTAGCTAAGGTCCTAGACGCATACTACTTACCACCCCTCCTGGTTCCCTGCTCTTGTATTCATCCTCGAGACCCAATCGAACGATCACTTACGGACTTTGTCTAAAGTGTGAAACTCAACAGTAAAGAAGTAAGTAAAGAAGTAAGTAAGTAAGTAAGTAAAGAAGTAAGTAAGTAAGTAAGTAAAGAAGTAAGTAAGTAAGTAATTTAGTTACATGTTTCTATCTACTAGGAAAAGCTAACTATGTAGTTATTATAGTAGTACAATCAGTTCTTTAGGATGTTACAGAAACAACAGTCTAATTAAGTCTTTGGATTCAAAAGCTCGCCGCTGAGAAGATGGTGATCACGTGTTGAGCGTTTGGGTTGGGTGGTTGGTGAAGGTGTAGGTGGCTGTTGTGATACTCTGTGCCTATCCTATGAAATGTCTTGTAACTTTGATTTTGGTGTATTAGGTTTATTTGCGTGGAGATTTGGAGTTATGGGATGGAAATACATCGCCTTTGCATTGTTATCTGTATTTAATTACTTCAACACAAACCATACCACGTCTCTAGCACTTTCGCGCATCCTCCGCGTCAACGACTAAGTCGCCACGCGGCTCTGGGCTTCTTCGTGATATCTTTAGGTGGCGGTGTAGTGTGATTCTGTCTTGCATGGGATACTCAGAAGTCACCTGCTGTCTTCAAGCCTGTCCATCTTCCTCGGGAAAAATCTGGGTCCCATCGTCCCCCAGGAAGAGGTGAACAGTGCGCTTGTTACTCATGCAAAGCCGTCAATCTATCCCAACGGTGACGTCTCTGGCCGAGGTGAAGATGTCTCTGTTGGCTTCAGTAATGTACCAACTGCAGACGCTGATATGATGATGGATAATAGCGCCGATGTCCAGACCGCCAACATGGCAAAGATCGCTTTCACATTCGCAAACGATGCATCTCTACTGAGAACAAGGACGAGGAGGATAGGAATGCAGAGACGAAAACAGGGCAACAAGCTCGCTGAGATCTCGAGATATTCGCGAATACGTCAATGTAGGCCAGGGTGATATGGTTATGCATGGAACCTGAAGAGGGTGGAGAGTCGTAGATACCGTCTACAGGCTTCAGGACGTCTCAGCTGACCTTTGACGCTGTGTAGGTTTTACTGCGGGATTCTTGCAAGCTTTAGCTTGAGATGACTTACGCGTTCTTTCGTTCGGGAGCACAGCTTCTTATACCGGCATCAGGAGTTGCATAGACAGCTAGGTAAGTGTCAAAGGGTTCAATCGCATACTCTTCTTACGTTTATTTCTGTTATGGTTTCTTCACTCTAGCATATGGATCCCCTAGTCTTATAGGTTTCTTTATCAAGCTTGATGTCCAGCTAAGTCCAATCTCTCCAACTCCTCTCCCTCTTTAAGCTTAAGTTTACCCTCACAACTCCATGTTCTATCCGCCTCGACATCGTCTAACTAATTTTATTCTTTTTGCTATTCCCAGATTGAAAGTGGTGGTGCTTGGTCTGCCTCTAAGCTAGTGCATGGTATGTTCGTTACCCGTTATTGCACTTACAAATCTGTCAAGCTGACATACACAAGTGACGTTTACGACGATCAGAATGCTCACAGCCAGCAGAAATCTTTCACCTACAATATCTTCAACGACAAGGACTCCCTGACTGTCGAGATCGGTGAGTACGTTCAAACCAGGATCGCGGAAGCTTTCCATTGTATCACCGTCAACGTCCTTCATGAGTGTTCCGGGCGCTATCAACATTCTCATCGGTCCCAAGACCCTCACCATCAATAACAACCGCTTTGCCAGGGACGTACAATGCGGCATCCTTACCATGTATTTTTTTCCTGTTCGGCTCGGCCTTGGGTGGGTCCAAATGCTTTCTTCTCGCTGTGGCGCATCGCTATTACACTACTCACCTACATCATCACTTGCCGATTGTGAAATTGCACGATCGAGGCTGATTCGGATGTTCCCTTGGTACTGGTTGCTGTCTTCCTGCAGAAGCTGTGCGGCGATGTCCGAGATTCGTACTGCGTTTTTCTTGTCCGCGTCGTTTCGCAAGCACAGTTGTCAACAAACAAGTCAAGTTCACGCTCACTTTCACCCGCTTACCCAAGAAGGTAGGAGTTAAACCTACACAGGTAATTGCTAGGCTCAAACAGGTAATCAAACAAGTCAAGTCCAGTCCTCAGAGCCCCACTTACTTGCTTGTTGACAACTGTGTTCGCAAGTGATTGCAGAAGTGAGACTAGTTTCTCCGCTTGCAGTTTAGGGGTTCAGTTGGATAACAACGTAAGTGGCGGGATTTCTGTTTGGTACATTGCAAGGCAACGATTTGGGTTACAGTCAAAAGCCGTCCAAGGACGAGGTTGGCGGCGTGGTCACTTCTTGCTATTTAGCACTTGAGGAAAGCGTTTCACAAGTCAACTGAACACTAAAGCAACGATTGGCAACTCAAACAACTACCCTTCTACAAATTTCTCAACCCACTTCCCACCCCCCAAACTCTTCATCGTCCTCTCCATCTCTCCATCCTCCAAACACACCAAAGTCTCAAACGGCGCCTCACCCCCCTTTCGCCTCGGCAGAATCTGTATACCGCCCTCGCTCGCACACTGCGGCTTCCTGATTGCAGTGGGCTTGCAACCCCAAGTCTCATTGTCCATCTTAGCCGTCCCCGGAACAGCCCACACGTCATCAGCGCCGATGTGCATCCAGCTTGTGATGAAGAGATCAGGGCCGTTGCAAGTATCGACGTTCAACACCAGCTTTGAGGAGTTCGGTTGCTCTGACATGTGCAGAAGACGGGCTCTGAACCAATCTAGATTGATTTCGCCGAGGCGGTTGGAAAGTGCGAGTGCGACAGCGGCGATGCTGGTATTGTCCATGGTCTCGGTCGTGGGAATACTGGACAGTAGGAGGGATACTGTCATCCCGTTTGCGCAGTTGCCGATATAATTGGCTGGGAGTAGAGATCCGACGCGCTTGCGTTGATCGATGGCGATGCCGACTGTGGTCTTTTGGATGCCTTTCTCGATCAGGACTGCCCTTCGAGCGTTGGTTATTTGACACCAGACAAGCGCTGTGAGTGCTGTGAAGGTCGAAATGCGCTCGTGGGTTAGGTTTGAGAGTGAATTGGCCAGCTGGAAGATCCTCGATGCTGAGAAGACAAAGATCTTTGCACTGATCTTGTATGGAGATTCGCGCAATAGCGGGACGAGAACTGGAGTGTCTGGGTAGCGAAATTCTGGCAGGTCCATTGGCTGTGCGTCTACTATCAGGGAGTCGAGTACGTTTCGCGCGGTGTTCAGGCTATAAGTGCTGGCTTGCTTTGCTGTTGGCTGTCGGTTGCTGTAGGCTCGAGTAGACGCACTCCACGTCTGGTATATCTTTGCAATACCTGTCCCGTCGACGACGCTGTGGTGTGTGTATGCACTCAAGATCAGTCCTCCAGGGATGAAAGTTACTTGTGCAGCAAAAACCGGTATCGGTTGGTCTTTCACGAACGTGGTGAGTCCCTCGGCGAAAGCATCATCCATGCCAGGGTGCCCTACCAACGCGAACGGACAGAGTACGTCACTGGGCAGCTTTGATGGTGGTAGGCCTTCTTCACATAGCTTGTCGTAGTCGTAACCGAGTCCTTGATCATCCAATTTGTTAACCTTCAGTAACTGTGACGGAAGATCGGAGTCAATTTTATCTGGGTAATCCACTGTCATGGCTCCAGTAAGAGGGTTTGTTTGTCGTATCGTGCCGGCAAGGAACGGGTAGTGTTGGAATACCTCGAACAACCCGGCGTGTAAAACTGAAAGTGCATCGGCTTGATGATCCGTGTCTGGAAATGGAAAGATGAGTAATTGACGGACGTACACGCGAAGCATTGTCTGATCCAGTATTGTAAGATCAAGCGTGCTCGATTTTGTGGCCATGTTGAAGATCTGTAACTGCCTTTTGGAATAATACAAAGGAATTTCTTCTTTTCATTAACATAGCTCCAATGTCTTGAGGCATCTTCATCAGAGGTACAATCATAGACTTGATGCTCAATTAAGAAGGGCGGAAGGGCGCAAACTTTGAGTAACATTAATATCTATCCCGGGCCAATAGACAGAAGCTGGCTTTGAGTATCAATGTTCCCGTTTGGATCACGAGAAAGGCTATCTTCTGATGACATGCTTTTCGGTAGAATCGAAGAACCAGAATCTGTAACAAACTGACTACAAGATGCGCGATAATCGCGACAATCCGAAAATTGTACAATCGGTTCGCACCCCGCGTCGAAGCTCCTCCGCATCTTGGCGGACGGCAGATGACGTCACGGTGTACTTATTAATCGTTGCAACCACGTAACCTCACACCATGCTCGAATACAGAAATGTTGCAGGTGCGGGGTGAGGCGTCCAGCATTGCAGTCAGGCTCTTGATAAGGGCTGATACGCCGCCACCATGTAGTACGATCATACGAGGCTTTCAACAGCCTCATAATTTGATCTCAGTATGCCCAGCTGCCGACTGATCAATCTTTCTATACTCACAGCAGCGAGCTCTGTAGCTGCTCAGATTGTAGATTACGCAGAATTCGTCAACCCCTTTATCGGATCGGAAGGTGCTATCTCAGGCTACGCTTGTACATCCTCGCACACTTCCATTAGCGTATGGCGATAAACTAACATCTCTCAGATGGCGGTGGTGATGTCTTCGTTGGAGGCGCCGTCCCGTTCGGCATGGTCAAGTTAGGACTCGATACTTACGAAGAACCCATCAATCAGAGTGCACTCAACGGTGGATGGACCCCGCAAGGATATGTGACCGGGGTTAGTCTCATGCACGAGTCTGGCACTGGAGGTAAGTTCTTATACGAATCTGCTACATGGGTTGACTTCGATTAGGGGGACCAAAATACGGATTCCCAGCCCAAATGCCGTTGACAGGAATTGACGCAAATGTGAACTTGCTGGACAACCGAACATACTGGCAAAAGCGTGTAAGCAGCGGAAGCATCTCATGAAATAAAACCCTACAGCTAACACCTGCAAGATTGGCGAGGATGTCGCAAGTGTAGGCTACTTCCGCACGAGGTTCGAATCTGGCGTGACCGTCGAGCTGTCAGCATCCCGTCACGCCGGACTACATCTCTACACATACCCAACTACATCAGAGTCGCATGTCTTGGTGGATTTCTCACACTACCTTCCTCACCCAACACGTTCTTGGGACTCTCAATTCTACACTGGTGGTGAGATTGAGATCCAACCAAATGCAAGTACATACACTGGCTACACTTCGATCGCAGGAGGCTGGTGCATCGGCGCCCCGGTGACCGTTTATGTGTGCGGAGAGTTCGACACCCCACCCGAAGAAGCAAAGGCTTTCAAAGGAAAGAACACATTCCCTACCAGTCGCCATTTTCGAAGCTTCAACAATGCCACGACTCCATTTCCCACTTTCACAGGAACGACGGCTCGCTCTGGACCACTAAACGACCGTGTCGGCGCTATGTTCTCCTGGAGAAATGTCAAGGAGGTCAAATCCAGAGTCGGTATCTCTTTCATGTCTGTGGACAAAGCGTGTGCCTACAAAGACGCCGAGTTATCAACCTGGTCCATCGAAGATACCAAGCAAAAAGCACGCGACGAGTGGAACCACGACGTCTTTTCCAAGATCCGCGTCGATACATCAGAGTCAGCAAACAAGACGCGATTGGCCTTGCTATACTCGAGCCTGTATTTCATGCACCTCATACCGAGCGAGCGTGTAGGCGAAAACCCTCTCTGGGAGTCAGACGAGCCGTACTGGGACGACTTCTACACCATGTGGGACCTCTTCCGCAATCAGGTCTCACTCTGGCACCTCATACAGCCATCCTACTATGAGTCGATGCTCAGAGCTCTAATTGACATATTCCGCCACGAAGGATGGGTCCCCGACGGACGATCCGGAAACTACAATGGCTTAGTACAAGGCGGATCTAATGCTGACAACGTATTTGCCGACGCTTATGTCAAAGGCCTTCGAGGCAGCATCAACTGGACAGAGGGATATGCCGCAGTGAAGAAGAACGCCGAAGTTCTACCCTACTTCGACGAAAACCCAGTCGACCCTCAAGGCTCACTCAAAGAAGGCCGCTCCGCACTGGACGATTGGATACCCCTCGGCTACGTCTCCGCCGACCGCAACTCGCGCGCCGTATCAAAGACGGTAGAATACTCCCTCAACGACTTCGCCGTCAGCCAAATCGCAGCCGGCGAGTCGCCAGGGGAGCGCGAACTGTACCTACAACGATCAGCAGGCTGGCAGCGAAGCTGGGACGCGTCAGCCACCTCGCGCAACTTCACCGGCTTCGTCATGCCGCGCTACTCAAACGGCACCTTCGACAAAACCTACAACATCACCAACTGCGGCGACTGCAACTGGTCGGACGAAAGCTACGAAGGCACCGCATTCGAATACTCCTTCGTCGTCCCCCACGACGTCGCCCGCGTAATCGACCTCATGGGCGGAGTAGGCCATTTCGAGTCGCGCCTGGACTACATTTTCCAGCCCAACACATCCGGTGTCGATCTCGGCGTCAATGGCCTGGGAATAACGACTATCAACAACGTCGCCAATGAGCCGGACTTCGGCACGCCGTATCTGTACAATTACCTCAACAAGCAGTGGAAGAGCGTGGAGCGTGCGCGTCAGCTGGCGAATGACTTTTACTTCAATACGAGCAGTGGTATACCGGGAAATTCTGATGCTGGCGCGCTGAACTGCTGGTTGGTGTGGCAGATGTTGGGGCTGTATCCTGTTGTTACCACGCCTGTTTATCTTCTTGAAAGTCCGTGGTTTTCGGATATCAATATCACTGTTAACCATGACAAGACGCTGAGGATTAGAGCTGATGGTCTGGATGATGGGGGTGGAAGGCAGGGGTACTTTGTCCAGAATGTGAGTATCAACGGACAGGCGTGGGATAAGAACTGGTTTGAGCATGGGGATGCGGGGGGTGTCATGACTGAGGGTGGGGAGATTGTGTTCACGTTAGGTAGCGAGCAGAAGGTGTGGGAGACTGGCGATTTGCCTCCCAGTCCTGGTCATGTTGAGCTGGATGTTGGGGGAGGTTAGTGTGTCGTCAATTGAGCAGGGTACGAGCGTTGTAGAGCACGAAAATCTCATGACAAAACCGTTGAACCTATTTCACAAACATTGAAGCTCGGTACTCCAATGAAAGATAATATCTTGATGAACGGCTCGCTCAACCCATAATCAGCGTTGGGCAGTAGATGATCGAAACGACAACTGTATTCGTGCAGTGAAAGGTCAGACGCCAAACTTCAAACCATCATCACTGAAGAACGTCTTACATGCTGCACCAATGACATTAGGAAACATTCAAAACTAACAACAAGCTAAGCTGAAAAGACAGGACACAACTGTAGGCAAGGAGCAGGGGTATCTCTTAGCATCAACATTCTGACGAGGTAGAGCCGCCAAAAGATTCCTCCGACAAACTATCAGACTCCCAATAGTGACTATCAAGCACTTCAGTGCGTCCGCACGTCTCGTAGCCGTGCTTGTGCACTTTGCAGAAGCTGCCGTGAGTCCTGAAGCAATAGAGACACAATGCATGGTGAATCGGCCCATCGTCATGTACGTTCAAGTATATAGACTTGGCTCCCGTGTCGATGAGATGCATCGGTCGCATCCAGGCAGGCGTATCTGGGATTGCTGAACTTGGTGACCCGGTCGGACTGGTAAATGCACGTGCTAGCCTGTGTGATGGAGAGGACCGCGTGGGTTGTCCTCGCGGATCTGCATCTGTTGGCCTGAAGGAGGAAAGCTCAGGTAATGCGTCAGTCGTGGCGAGGTCGACCGACATCCTAGGTGTGGGAGCGCGCTCAGTGAAGGTCGCATCTCGAAGGACGCACCGATTATCACCGCCCAGACCGATGAAGCAGTGTGGAGCTTCGATAGTCATCTTGGAGTATCCTTCGCTATGTATGTCAGGTAGAGTCATAGTCCGCCTCTTCTGAGGTGACGCCTCGGGATCGGTATCGTCAGAAAAGCGGGTCCGTTTGCTTGCTTTCTCCTGGTCAGCCATATTCATACGCGACGTATCTTCAACTCACAATGTGCGTTCTCTCTCTCAACGGGTGTCCGTGATCCTTTGGCGGTATAGACGGTCCCAGCCGAGGTAGGCGCCTCTGTCGGTGATACGGTACTCTCGGTCAGAGGGGACAATGATGAAGAATCGAAATCGACGTCACTGAACATAAGCGGTGATAAAGGTCGGGCTATGCCATTGCCGAATAAAGGTTCTTGAGATGTGTTGGGATGCTCTTGTGCGGCTGGCGATAGTCCAACGATTGTAGATACCGGACTGCCCTCCATCATGAACTGCTTGTAATCATGAGGGTATCTGATTGGGTCTGGAGTCAGTGACACTAGCCCATTCCCGTCCTCATCAGATGTTGCGTCTTGAGTTCGTAGCCCTAACGTGTCCAGGTGCAGCATGGTTCTGTGCACACTGTCGACGGTGTTGTGGACCAACCTTTGCTGATGCGCTTGATCGGCCTCTCGGAGCTGGTCTCGAGCATTTTTGGCAATAGAGGAGCCACCAACCCAGGCAGAAGGCGAGTGACCCTGAGAAGAGGGCCGAGATCGGAGGCTTGCTGGGGTTTGCGACGTGCTTCCTTTGTGCGCTGTTTGAATAGGTGATCCTGCGTTGATCTCCTCGAGAAGCTGCTGCAGAAGGGTGCGTGATGGTCCGGCGTTGAGGGCAGCGCTGTCTGATTGTCTGTAGGGAGTAGCCATGCTGAGGTGAGCTAATGCGATGTAAACTTTAGACAATATGCATAAGCGATGCAATGGAGTAATTGAGTGCCCCGGCGTGGTGAGGTGAGGTGAGGTGAGGTGAGAGGCGATGTCTGGAGGTTAGTCAGGGTCCTTGCGTCAGCACCATGTTGTGAGGAAGGCGTGAGTGACAACGTATAGACGGCGAGAGCAGGATCACAATCAACCCACAACCACAACAGCACCGAAAGGAGAGTATATTGACGCGTTCATCATGAGTGAGATTGCTATGGGCTCACCGTGTTTGGTATACTACAAGCCTCATGCTTCATATCGAGGCTTATCCGTTGCGCCAAAATGTGTCGTCTAGGGTCGTGAATCTCATTGCTCGGACATGTCCGTATCCTCGGGCTTTGCCAGACCGTGCTCCTTGAGCAGCGCATCGATCTCGTCAGCGCCCCAGAGGTGGTGGTA
The DNA here is from genome assembly GCA_004011705.1 of Ascochyta lentis. Classification (NCBI taxonomy): domain Eukaryota; kingdom Fungi; phylum Ascomycota; class Dothideomycetes; order Pleosporales; family Didymellaceae; genus Ascochyta; species Ascochyta lentis. The sequence goes on from RZGK01000007.1 coordinate 1,646,343, forward strand.
GATCTTTCCTTCCTTGGTCTTCCCCACTGTCGCAAACTCGACTGTGTCTTGTTAGCGCTGTCTACGGCAGGCGGCATGGCTGGTACTCACTCTTCTCGCTGCTGAGCTTGGTAGAGTCCATGGTCTTGCTGAGCACCTTGACGGCGAGCCCGCAAGCCTCCTTCAGATCACACTCCTCCTTGTAGTCTTGCTTCAACAAGCTCTGAGCGGAGGCGTTGTTGGCGCCCACGCTCGTTGCCTTCCAGCCGCCGTAGTTGCCACTGGGGTTGCTCTGGTAGAGCTGGAACTCGCGCTGCGGGTCCCAACCGGCGTAGATGAAGGACACACCGAACGGTCGCAGACCACCGTGCTGCGTGTAGCCCTGCTTCAGATCACACAGGCGGCGCACGAGCTGCTCGCAGGGGATGTCTTCGTTGTAGGTGAGGAGGTAGCGCTGGGCGGCTTGACGGGCGTAGTTGATGAGGATGTTGGCGTCGGCCGTCATACCTGCTACGGCACAGATCATGTTGCTAGCGCTGTGTCAGCAAGGAGGGTTGTTACAACGAATGGCGCACGCACTCGTTCAGGATGTACAGCTTCTCGGCTGAGGTGTCCTGCTCCAGGAGCTTGCTGGTGACCTTCCTCTCGGCGGCGAGCACGATGCCATCCTTGGCTAATATGCCCAGAGCGGTTCCGGCGTGCGAGATGGCTTCGAGCGCGTATTCAACCTGGTACAATCGCCCCTCAGGCGAGAAGATGGTCGTCTACACGTCTGTTAGCTACCATGGCGTCGGCGGCTGTGGCGGGGCACCGACCCTTGAATCATATCTCCGCGACATGACTGCGGTCGGTCTGGCGGGTTCACGGGGCTGTCAGAGGCTGTGTGCAGGGTCGAAGTGGGAGATTCGGTGGGGAAGCTGGGGTGGGTTGGTGTTGATGAGAGCTCCAGGCACAAGCTCACACGCGGTGCTGTCGGCGATTTACCACGCGCCAAGGCCGACCACTTTTCCGCTCCGCCTTCACCAACTCTGCATCTCGAGCGTCCAGAAGTGATTGGGTAGCTCACTCCAAGTGCATTGCTTTCCAAAATGGCTGATTTGCCTGAGCGACCGCCTGCGCCTGCACCGCCGCTCCCTGTAGGCTGGACAGAGCACAAGGCACCTTCAGGTAGCTCCAGCTCTCACTGCGTCATTGGGTGAATGCTAACATCGCCAGGACACACCTATTACTTCAACAAGGAGACGAAGAAGTCCACGTACACACGACCAGTCCCAGAAGCTGCTCAATTCAACTTCCCTCCTCCAGCCGCTCCCTCGTCTTTCAATCCTCCACCGCAAAACAATAGCTACAACGCCCAGCCCGCACAGCATGCATACAACCCTCAGCAGCAGATGCAAGACCTCATATTCGGCGGCGCACCGAGGCAAGCTTTTCAAAATAACGGACAACAGCGAGGTGGACACCGCGGCGGATTCAGAGGGGGGCACAACAACTTCTCAGACAGAAGACGCGAGAGAGATGACAAGCCCAAGCATCGCAACGACATACCGAATTGTGCGCCGTGGGTGCTGGTCAAGACCAAGTTTGGGCGACGGTTCGTGTGGAACAAGGAGACGAACGAGAGTTTGTGGAAATTCCCACCGAACGTGATGAAGGCTGTCGTGGATTTCGACCGCAAGCAGCGCGAGAAGAAGGAACGCCGAGAACGTGGGGAGCCCAGTGACGTGGAAGAGGAGGAAGACACCGCTATGGCAGATATTGAAGCTGAGCTGGCAGAAGCCGAGGAAGAGGTGGAGATTGTGGAGGTTGACGGCGAAGAGGGCATGGAGAATGACGAGGAATACGAGGAGGTCGAAGTCACAGATGACGAGGGTAATGGGACCGAAAATGCGCCAAAACGACAGCGAACGGAGGATCCAGTCAAGGACGAAGCACAAGCAGCAGAAGACGATGATCTGGCGTGGCAGCTAGCCCAGATGGAAGAGATGGAGATGGGCGGAGGATACGAGGAGGAATATGCAGAGGAGTTCGAAGACGAAGCGCCAGCGTTGACAGAGGAGGACTGCAAAGCACTTTTCAAGGAACTCCTCGACGATACACGGCTGAGTCCGTACACGCCCTGGGACAAAATCCTCGAAGACGGCACGCTTTACGACGACGAGCGATACAAGGCCCTGCCCAACATGAAAGCACGAAAAGACTGCTTCGACGAATGGGCACGAGACAAGATGCAGTATCTGAAAGAAGAAAAAGCTAAGCAACAGAAGCGCGACCCAAGAATACCCTACCTAGCCTTCCTCGACCGCCATGCAACACCAAAGCTATACTGGCCCGAATTCCGCCGGAAATACAAGAAAGAGCCCGAAATGAAAGACACCAAGCTCTCGGACAAAGACAAAGAAAAACTCTACCGCGACCACATCAAACGCCTCGCCATGCGGCACTCCGAACTGAAATCCGACCTCTCCACCCTCCTACGAGCACAACCCCTCGCATCCCTCAACCGCTCCACAACAATCGCCACTCTCCCCTCCCCAATCCTCACAGACCTGCGCTACATCTCCCTGCCCCCCTCAACCCGCGACGACCTCATCGAGACATACATCTCCACGCTCCCCGCCGCGCCCGAAGGCGCCGCCGCGAGTGCCGAAGCAGACGCCGAGCGGGCTCGGAAGCGTGCTGAGCGAGAGCGCAGAGATCATGCGCTTGCTGAGCGCGAGAGGAGGGTGCAGGCTGAGAAGCGCAAGCAGGAGCGTGACTTGGCGTACGGGAAGGGCCGGTTGAGGGAGGAGGAGGAGGAGATTCAGCGGGCGTTGAGGGTTGGGAAGGAGGGGTTGAAGGGACATTTAGAGAGTTAGGTTGGTTGTTGTTGTGAAGGGAAGATACCCCGTATGAGATTCTGATTTGCATCGTGTCTATTTTCGTGTTGCCATGTTTGCGAATGAGGTGTTTGATGTGGTTGGACTTCTTTGATTGATAACGATATCAGCATTTATTTTTTCTCTCGAGACTCGACTTCGTCCTTCCCTCCATCCCATCTCCCTAGATCTTACGCTCCAGTTTCTCGTAAGCGAACCGCACATATCGACTCTCGAGACAACATACCGAGACAGAACGACAAACGACGAAACAAGACGGCACAATAACAGCAATGGATACAAAACACCCAACCTCACGTGTAACACATCTAACACCTCACACATCTACAGCTTCAATTAAAAACTAGATTACACTATTCAACGTAAAACATCCACATCTTCAACACACAACCTACATCATCAAAACAGCAAACACCCCAACAGCGCACGCAACAACACCACCAACCTGCACGCCGCTCGCCGCACCAGTGAACTCAGGAACCTTGTAGCCAGTCTGCGTAGGCTTGCTCTGAGCACTCGTCGCGGTTCCGTAGCTGATCGTTACGTTGCTGCTTGCGTGGCCAATGACGGTCGGGTACACGGGTTTGTTCACACCAGCAGAGCCTGTGGGCGCGACGGGCTTGGACGCTGGGATTGCAGTAGTGGGGTAGAGTTTGTTGCTGCCGTTGTAGTCGGTAGGGGTGACGGGCTTGCTGGTGTTGGAGCTCTGGCTTGGATTGGAGTCTGGGTGCTTGGTTGAGCTGGCCGAGGCAGATGCTATGCTGGGGTGGGTGGCATAGTATTGGCTCTCTGGGACGGGAATCTTGGTCAGAGTGATGACCTTGGTTGCTGCGACCTTGGTTGTGGAGTCCTCTGAGGTCGACGGCTTACTGGGCTGCGCGGGCTGGGAAGGGACTGATGAGGTTTCTTCGGTGGGCTTTCCAGATACAGGCGTTGAGGCCTGGCATTTCGAGCACGGAATGGTAACGGTAACGGTCTCGGGTCCCTCGCCGCAGCCCTGAGCGCAGTACTTGATGGTGACCTCGAAGCCGGGAGGCGCGTAGTGTGCGTTAGTTGTTGGGTACGGGGCTGGGGTCTGGATTGCAGTGACCTTCGTGGTGATGGTAGTGTATCCGGTGGGGCAGACGTCGACATAGGTTGTCTCGTAGGCGGTGGTGGTCTTGTATGAGTCAGAAGACTGCTTATCGCCGTATGAGGGCTTGCTTGACACGGCAGGGTAAGTGCTGTAGAGTGGCGTGAAGCTGGGAAGCTCAGGGTAGTCCGCGTAGACAGGTGTTGATTTCACGCTGGGCGTTGACGCTGGGTAACTCTCGTACGCAGGGACTGAGCTTGAGACCGGGTAGTCGTTTGCATAGACCGAAGCGCTCGAGGAAGCTACGGGATAGTCACTGTACTCAGGAGTCTTAGTGGAAACAGTTGGGTAGGTATCGTAATTAGAAGCTTTGGACGAAGCGACCGGGTACCCGTGATCGTAATCAGGAACCTTGGAGGACGGCTGGGAGTACTTGGAGGAAGCTACCGAAGAGCCAGAAGACGTATAAGAGGCTTCAGGAGTCTTTGTAGACACAATGGGGTACTCAGAAGCCTTGGATGAAATAGGGGCTTTCGAAGAGACACTGCCATATTCGTAACCATCACCTTCTGGGTAAACAGAGTAGACTGGAGCGAAAGTCGACTCAGGGGAGACGGGAATACTGCTGCTGGACTTGCCGATCGGGTATGAAGTCACATCTGGGTAAGCAGCGCTTGACGAGGTTCCAGTTGGGTAAATGGAGCTATCATAGGGCGTCTCGGAGGAGTAGGTGACTGACGAGCTGCTGTAAGGTGTCTCGGATGGGTAAACACTGGACATGTCTGAGGATACTGGGTACGAAGAGCTGGCCGAAGGGTACACGCTGGAGCTGTCCTGTGGGCAAGGAGTCTCCGAGGCGGACGCGCTGTGGACCGAGGAGGAAGTAACTTGCGAGTAGGGTGTCTCGGATGCAGACGGGGTGAAGACCGATGAGGAAGCGTGGTCATAAGACGACTCCGACGCGGATGAGCTGTAGATAGACGAGGAGCCATCAACTTCCGAAGAGCTGCTTATGTGGTCGTTAGGGGTCTCAGAGGCCGAGGGGCTGTAGGTCGAAGACACGACACTGCTCGAGATCTCATGAGGGTACGAGGACGACGCAGCAGGAGTCGATGAGGGCTCGTAGATGGAGCTCGATACGTGAGTCGTAGGTGTCGCAGAAGAGTGGACAACAGAGCTGGACTGAGCAGAGCTGCTGTGCGCTACCGAAGGAGAAACATAGGCTGAGGAGGAGGAAGCCTGAACTGAAGAGGAAGCCTGGAGTGAAGAGGAGGAAGCATATGCCGACGAGCTGGAGATCTGGACAGAGCTGGAGACGGGAGTTGAGCTGGAGACGGGAGTTGAGCTGGAGACGGGAGTTGAGCTGGAGACGGGAGTTGAGCTGGAGACGGGGGTTGAGCTGGAGACAGGAGTTGAGCTGGAGAGATGCACAGAGCTGGAGAGATGCATAGAGCTGGAGAGATGCATAGAGCTCGAGACAAGAGTAGAGCTAGAGATGCTCACAGAACTGCTGGACGAAGCATGAAGAGTGCTGCTAGGGGCGACCGACGAAGAGCTCGAGATAGCACGCTTGTTGTACGTCTTGAACGAGCTAACACGCCAGTACGCATCCTTGAACACGGCCGGATTCTCAGCAACATATTTCTTGCAAGAGTCCATCCCGCTGAGACCGGAGTACATGGGGCAGCCTGAGTTGGCGTAGACGTTGCCCGCCCAGTCGCCGCAGAAAGTGTTGGTGAAGATGAAGCGCTGGTCCATGAAGCGCTTCTCAATATCGCAGACGCCCTGGAAGTTGGCATTGGGGATGCCAAATTCGGAAGTGTCTGGCTCGCTGGTCTGGAGACTCTTGGGAGCGCTGCCGCGGGGGAAGAACCACATCTTGATGCCATCGGCCTGCCATTCAGTAACGTAGTAACCGCCCTCGTTGGCATTGAAACCGGCGCCGTAGGTGCTAGTGTTGACGTCGTTGACATCGCAGCCCGAAGCACCTGAGGAGCTGTCGAGAGCGCAATCGTAGAGAAATTGCGCCCCAGTCTGTCCCGTACCATCGGTCTTGCATTTGGTGTCGGTATGCAGCACGAACTTGTTGACGGAGTTCTTGTTGACACCCTCGATAATGTCAATCTCTCCTTTTACTGGCCAAGGCTCACGACCAAGAGACCAGAAGGCCGGCCAGGTACCGCAGATACCACCAGGCATGTGCTTGATATCAAGGACAAAAAGACCCTTGTTGTACTCCTTCTTACCCTCAAGACGAACACTCTCGCGGCCCACGTCTTTGCCCGTGGAGCTGTCTAGCTTGGACTTGTAGTCAACGCCAAAGATAGCATCGCCGTCTTTGTAGCTGATGTAGCCCTGGGACTCGGCCCTGGAGCGATCGACTTACCTGTCCGAGTCAGCCGTTGCTTCTTCAGATGTGGGTAGACATACTTGACAAAGCCATTCGTTTTCTCCTCAGTGACGAAGTTGAAAGAATCGAAGAAGGAAGATCCAGCGTAGGTATCTTGAGCAGTGTATTTTGTGGCAGAAGCGAGTGAGAAGAGAGTGGCGCCAACCCCGAGAAGGAGTGATAGGGAAGGCATTGTGGTATTAGTGTAAAGACTGACTGATTAAAAGTATAGCAAAAAGAGAGGCTGCAGAGTGAGGTTCTACAAGACCGCGCACGAACAAACTGGACGAGTCGTTAGAGAAGAGAACAGCACATAGACGTCTGCCGCAAGGTATATCACTACGCCCCTGACACCCATAGCTTCGAGGCTGTTCTCTGTTTAGCTGAGTGCATCAACGGTGGCTAGGCTGAATTCCACGTGCAGGTCGAGTGGATTCTGCAGGGCCGCCCTATACCCAGCTGAGTTTGTTCTTGAAGCTTTGGGAGTTCAGCTCGCAGCCACTGCTGCAGGAACGCGTGCTGCACATATTCGATTTACCCACATCGAACCAGATCTGGTTTAGGTGTTGCCTGTCATTGACAGACATCGCGAGGCGGGATCGCTGAATCATCCACGAGGCGCGGCACAGCTATCAGAACCGCGCGTGGCTTGAGTCCGCGATAGAAGCCGTGGTGTTGAGTGGTGGATTTGGACGCTAGCCATCTGGTGGCGCTACCCCTGGCCCAGACCGGTGTCCAGGAAGAGCAAAGCTTCAGGAACAGATCTGGACGATGAAAGTGTATTACGGCGCGCGGCTGATGTGGAAATGATTTTTTGTGCGTGGTTAGGTCTTGTTGTGAAAAGGGACTCACTGAAGAAAAGTCGAAAGCTCGCTCTCAGTTCATAGTCGCCGAAAGTGAAAAAAGAACGCCTAAGCAAAAGTTTAAGATTGCTCAAGTGCTTGTGTATGCTTACCTGCAGATACGAGTGAATTGGGTCCGGGGTAGCATCAGGAGTGTGATCCAGGTCTGGGCGCCTAACATCTACACCAACGCTTGACACAGCAATCAAAGCATGTCCCTGATATTGACTGCAGGAAACATGATGATAAAACTGAGGTAAGCGGGAATCTGTCTCGATGAGTTTGCACCTGCCCTTTCCAACAGCGCGTCAGATGCATCTCGTCTCCAGAGATGAGCTGCACGATCCTTCAACGCCAACGCCAGCCTCAATTGATGCCTACATCAGTCAAGCGGCATGTTTCGCTGACCGGTGTCGAGGCGCATGCATGAACTCGAGTAGAAGAACCTCACACGAATGTAGCGGCACGGTTCTCAATTTCACCTGCATCACCATCGCTGACTAATCCCCCCGCAAAGCAAACACTTCCCCACCTCACATTTCCTAACAAAGCAAACACTAAGAAAACCAGCTAACAATTCCACGTTTGACCAACTATCCAGTATTTCCTACCTCCAGCACCTCCCCTAAAGCGCCGAAAACCTGCTCCAAACGCCGACCAACCACAGCAATGACATCATCCCTCTCATCCTCACCCTCACCAACACCTTGACCAACCCTCCACCACCTCGGCCAATTTAACCCAACCCAACCCGAAACCAAAGCACTTCCCCCACCAAACTCACCATGCCCAACCAAATCTCAACCCCATCCCAGACCGCCTCCTCTCAAAGCGCACGGGACGTACAAGTGCAGGAACACGACGCCAAAGCCAGTGCCTCGGGGGGCTTGAATTTGAATATCCTGGGCGCGCTGTCTGGGGCGTTGAGTTCGAAGAGTAGGAAGACGACGCGTGTGGATAGTGATGGGGTGAGTGAGAGTGTGGAGGATAGAGAGGATCAAGGTATTTACATTATTCTCTTTGTTCTAGACTAGGGGTTGGGTTTTTTTTTGGGTATTTAATCTTCGTGTTTGCTCTTACTGTGTTTACTCTTACTGTGTTTACTCTTACTCTCTTTACTCTTACTTTTTTTTAGACTTGATTGGTTGTTTTATTTGTCTATCTGTTTTACTTGCGTACCTATCTCACTTGTCCATCTATCTACTTAACAATTTATTTCATTCCCAAACACCAATAATCCCCCCCCCTCCCTTCTCTCCCTCCCTCCCCCTACCCAACCCCCACCATCCATCCCCTAACCATCCACCCACGCTAACCCACCCAGCAACAGCCAACGTCCTCGCACGCGGCCAAGGGAGTGTCTACGCAGCGGCCGAAGCAGAAGAAAGTGGGAAGAGAGTGAAAGCGAAGGAAGGCGGGAAGAGAGTGGATCATTTGGGGATTGAGGGGTGAATTAGTGGACCGTAATGGACGGTTAATGTAATGTATTGCGATACGATACAATGGGATACGATGTGAGTGTTTGTGTGTGTGATGGGTATCATTAACTCTCTACTACATCTACATCTCCATCTCCATCTCCAATTACATACCGCGAAAAGCATTCCCGCTAGCGCTGCGGATATTCTTGTCTTTCCGCCTGTCGTGGCGCTGCCCTGGCTGCTCGGTGGATTTCTTCTTCTTCTGCTCGGGCGCAAAGGTTATTTCGCGCTCGCCGACCACGGTCGTGGTGCTGGTTTTGGGCGTGCGGTCTTTGAGCTTGGAGACGCGCGAGCCGAAGGTCTTGTCGGCTTTGGGGGCGTGCTTTTTGGTGGACGAGGATGAGACGAGCATTTGCGGTCCCTTTTGCTGGAGCATCGGGTTGTTGTGCCCGGCTTTGCGGTACGAGGACGAGGAGATGCGGGTGTCGGCGGGGGCTTTGCGGACGGGCCGTTCCTCTGCGTCGGAGGCGTCGGAGTCGGACGTGTCGGAGCCGTGGCGTGACTCGAGGTCTTCTTGCTCGGCGGCGGTGAGGCCCTTGGGGATCTTGGTGCTGGGGTTAATGGCCTGGAACTCGTGCGACTGCTCGTCGACTTGGAAGTCTTCGTCCTCGAAAAGGCGTGCGAAACGCGCGTCGCCGAGCAGACCGGCAGGCTTCTCGGGCGCCTCGACGGCGGGCGCGGCATCGAGCATGTCGTCGTCGCCGCCCTTCTTGAGAACGCGCTTGGCACGTCTCCTCTCCTTCTCCTCTTCCCGTGCCTGCATCTTCTCGGCCAGGGCCCTGTTGACCTTGACGGCGACCTTTTTGTTGCCGCGGATCCTGCTCTCGCGCTCCTTGTTGATCTTCTCGGCGATGCTCTTCTCGCGCTGTTCCTGCCACATGTCGGGGTTCGAGATGAGCTTGGCCTCCTCGTACAGCTTCTGGGCGACAAAGTAGCCGTGCATGTACGGGCGCAGCAGGCTGGTGGTGCCGATGAGGTGGTCGAGGTTGAGCGTCTTGAGCTGGGCTGTGGTCAGGAACTTGAAGTTGTCGTAGACTTCGCCGGTGGCGCCGGCGCCAAAAGCGTTGGGGTCGTTGGGGTCTTCGGCCATTTCTTCGACGATGTTGTCGAGGAAGGCGCACCACTTGGGGGCGGGGCCGAGCTGGGGGATGAAGAACGAGTGCTGCTGTTTGCCTTCGTTGGCGGTCAGGAGCATGCCGCTGTCCTTGACCCACTCGACGTGGTTGAGGTCGACGGCGGGCTCGACCGAGGTCCACGGGGTGCCGTTCTGGGGGTCCCAGATCTTGATGATGCGCTTGTCGGCTGTGAGGATCTTGGGCTCGGTGACCTGGCCGCGGGAGGAGGTGTTGGACTCGAGGTAGATGATGTTCTTGATGGCGAAGCCGTACCCCTGGTCCTTCTTGAGCAGCGGCGTGGGCGAGCGCAGGTCGTAGAGGTGGACCAGGCCGTTGGAGTTGCCGACGGCGAGGTTCAGGCCTGAGCGAGGGAAGGTGAGTGCTGTGACCTCGGAGCGCCCCTCGAAGGTGTCCTGCGGCGCTGACAGGATGCCGACCCTGTTGCGCGACCTCGAGTCCCAGAACTCGACGGTGCCCAGCGATGTGCCAAAGGCGAGGAGGTTGTGGCTGTCTTCAGCGATGGCGGCCGTGTTGACAGCGCCAGCCTCGACGCCACCTTGCAGCGAGCCTGGGGCGGCGGTCAAGAGGTCGTCGCCGCCCACATCGATCTCGTAGCTGCGCATGAAACGCCCAACCTCGAGGTTCAGACGAAAAGCCTCGCCCAGGCCGTCTGCGTTGACACCGACGGCAGGCACCAGACACTCGGCGGAGCGCTTGTCGTAGAGCAGGTCGCGGCCATAGCGGGGTATGCGGGTTGCGTGGTGGAGGCCGCCGCCGGTGTGGAACTCGATTACGCGGTCGGCCTGCAGGTGGACGCTCTTGGTGTAGTCGGAGGAGAGGATGCGGAAGGTCTCGTTGAGGGTGTTTGTGTGGCGGGCAAAGGAGAGCGAGAGGTGGGGGAGGTAGTGGGCGTGGATCTGGGGCTGCGGGGGTCTGGTGTTATTCTGGTGGTGGTCATGACGGTGGTAATGACGGTGATGACATACCTTGTAGGTGCCCGTGGACATGACCCAGTCGCCATCGTCACTGACGCGCACGCACTGGCTGGCCTCCTCAAAGCCAAAGTCCTGCAGCAGCTCGACGCGGTTCGCAAACTCCGGGTCGTTCTTCAGGCTCCTGGTGGGAATTAGCGTGTGGATGGGGGTGTGTTGTGTAGTGATTCTGCGCACCTCTTCCTCCTACGGATCAGCCACTCGGGCAGAGGACGGGCCTCGCTGCCACTGATGGTGTAGACGGGGACGGCCGAGTTTGTGATCTTCATGGTGGCGCAACGGGCGAAGAGCAGGTGGGAGAAAATAATAAAAAGCTGCGACGTCGGTATCGATAAGGCTGAGCCGTCACCGACCCACCGCATTGGATTGGTCCCGGCTAGTGGACGGGGAGCGAGCTGTTGGAGCGCCGCGACTCCACCACTCGACCTCAAGCGTCAAGCGTCGTGCGTCGTGCGTCTTGCGTCAAGCCTCGCGCGTGACAGGACATCAGACAGCAGACAGTAGACGGCCCTGTTCGTGTCGCTGCAGCTGCACCAAGCATTCCAAGAACCGCTCGTTTCTCTGCCCGTTTCTCTGCACCCTGCCCTTCCCTACCCAGCGCTGTTACCACCATGCTCCAGCTGGCGACGCGGCCACCACACCATGCAGCTCTTCTAGCAACACGCTGTCCGCTCCTGTATTGCCGTCGCTGACCTCCTCGCTGACCTCGCCCACGCCCTCGCCCTCGCCCGCCCCGGAGACAGCGGAGTTGATGCAGGTTCACGCCGGCCTGCGAGTGCACCCACGACGCGACCACCACCGGAGAGTTCCATAGAGGGCTGCAGACCTTCTGATGGAATTCCTCAAAACCTGCTCCACCAATGCGCAAGTCATCGTACGTCGCCCCTGCCTGCTGACCCCCTACCTCCCTACCTCCACCGCCCGCCTGACCCTCGACACTTGCAGGGAGACTTCGAAGCTGTCGCGTACCACGCCTTCTCCGTCGCGCCCACCACCGCCCTCGCCTCTGCCGCCCCCTCAGAAGACACGCGCGCTGTCGAGGCCGCCCTGCGCGCACGCCACCTCCTCGTAGCACGTGACCCCTCCAAGAACTGGCTATGGCTCTTCACCCCCACCACCCTCGACAAGGCCGCCTCCGTCGCCGCCGCCCCCGCTGACCTGCCCGACCTCCCAGGCTACCAGCTGCAACGTGTGTATCTGCTCGCTGTACCACCACACCCCTGATGCTAACCCCGTTCAGGCGAACAAGCCGGCCTCACCAAAGCCCTCGAGTACGCCCGCCCGCCCTTGGCCGTCCGCTATCCCCCTGCAGCCTCGTACCCCGACGCTCGCTCTACACCTACCAGCAGCCAGCCCACCGCTCCAGATCAGCCGCCACCACCGCCACTCCCTGACTGCTTCACCGTCTACGAGCTCTTCACCTCGTCTGTCGTTGCCCTCATCGCTCTCTCTTTAGTCAAAGAATGCGCCGTCACCGCGCTCAACTACCGCACCTTCATATCCAGGCCCGTCTTGCACACCCATGACGACGCCGACGTTGACCTCCGCGATGATCCACATTGGCTCACCAGCATCAGCGTACAGTGGGCCAGCTCCGGTTCGCTCGTCGTGTCCACCTTCACCGAACGCAACCACGACATCAACTGCCTAGACGACGTCGCCACGGATGCCCAGCGCAAGCGCCTCGTTGGCAGCTGTGTGCGCGTCGCTCCCAACGGCGCCCTCGGCAGGATCGTGAGTTTTGAAGACCCCCTCGTCGCCGTCGAAGACGCTGCCCACCGCCCTCGCAGGAAACGGGTCAAGAGAAGCACCTTGGAGCAGAGCATTGAGAAATGGAAGAGCACCGTCAAGCGCTGGCTCTCGTGGAAGGGCTACTCGCTGCCCAATCTGGACTGCAGCAGCGCCTGGGTCAGGCTTCGCACCACGTTCAACGACCAGCCAGCATCAGATTACGTTTTTGCGTGTGCAGATCAGGACGTGCTGTGGCCCCGGGCGTTGTGCTACTACTACGAGGCGTCTAGTGAGGCAGAGCCGGCGGCGTCGATTGGACACGGCCCCAGCACTACCGACAGCGTACTGGCATGGTTCGAGGGCGTCGATTCGGCAGGCTTCAAGGACCCGTACGACGTCGCGCAGGAGTGGTTCACTGGCAAGGCCGAGCGCGACAAGACGTTGGATTCACAGCGCAAAGCGAAAAGGGCTGAGGAGGAGGTGAATCGGCGCAGAGAGGAGGTCCAGGGCCTGTTTCCATCCTCGCCGCTCAACACACGAATCGGTGCGTACGGAGAGCTCCAGCCCGTTAGTGGTGTGTATCCAACGCCCCCTGACGGTGTTGCACCGGGCGTGTCCGTCTTCGCCAGCGACACGCCCAGCGTTACCGGTGCAGCTGCAAACTTGATTCTCGCACCTGGCGGCACCAACCCTGCCATCAACCTGTCCGCTCCACGGGAGAGTGCGCCCGCAGCAACGACAGCAACAGCACAGCCACCAGCCTCGTCCCCCGCGGCAGCAGAAACCAACCAGTTTGACACGTCCGGCGGCAACGACGATCTTTTTGGAGACGACATGGACGACGACCGTTACGAGGAGAATGCCGTTGGCGACGACGACTTTGACTTTTTTGACGGGCCCAACGATGGAGACGTGGACATGGCAGACGCCGCATCAGCCCCTGACACAAAATTCGCGGTCCCGGAGACGCCCGTTGTCAAGTCTGAGGACAAGAAGGAAGCCGATTCTCTAGCGGCGCTCGAAAGCGCACTTGCTTCCGCAACCACGGACCCAATCGTGGAGCCAGTGCACCAGGCGCAGGAAGAGCACGCTGGTACCAAGGACGATTTCACCAAGCCGAGTGACAATGTGGAAGACCAGCAAACCTCCACCAAAGCGTACACACCTCCGCTGAGCCCGAGCAGAATCCGCGATGCATTGAAAGCCTCTCCAAAGAAATCACCATCCCTCCACATACCGCCAAACGAGCTCCAAGCCCGCCGTGGCAGCGCGTTCGGTCCTCTAGCCTTCAGCCGCAAGATGAGCATGTCTGATGCGAAATACCAGGGCGGGCGTTATGGGCCGCATACCGTCACCGAGCCTGAGGACCAAGCAGAACACCCTCGACCCAAGAGCCTTCGAAATGTGCCGCTGCTCACCAAGCTCCGGTATGCAGTCGCAGTTGCGTCGACATCCAACCTGCCAAAGATTACGCCCTCCATCATGGGCGCTAGTGCTAGTGAGGACTCGGGCTCTGATTTCGACTCGGAGAGTGTGAGCTCGGGCGTGTCAGACGGGGATGCCGACGAGGTCCCGCCCACGGTATCGACATCTTTCACAGGCGGCCCCATCGTGTCGGCGAAGAGGAAGCTACCGACAGATGGCAACGCGACGCCGTTGTCTGTCACCTCATTTGCCGAGTCGCTTGGTGGAGACTTGCTGGAGCTGCAGAACCTCCATCTCGACGAAAATTCGCTGCTGACCTTTGAACCAAGCGGTCGGGATTGGTCTTTAGTGAAGCTGCCTTCTCCGTTGGAGCGGCCAGTGCTGGGTGCCCGTCACAGCATGCCATTGTTTTCACATCCCGTCGGCCAAGTGCCGGATACGCCCACGTCGCAGCCAGATGGGTATTTCGAGATCCCAGACGACAAGCCAGCGAGCGGAGCCGACAACATCAATGTAGTACAGATGGTGGCCGAGCAGATCATCTCAGCCACTCTCGACATCCTCGACGAGGACTCGGCAACATCTTCTCATGCTGTGGTGTGCAGCTCGATTGGAAAGCGCTGGAGTGCCGTCATCAAGGGCTTATTCCCAAAGTCTGTCGACTGTACTCTACCTGCACTGGCAGCTGTCAACGACGTCTTCCCCGAGATGTCAGCCCACCCAAAAGGGCAGCAGAGGATCCCAGCTCGAAAACCGAACGAGACCCCACCGATACCTGGCAGTCAGATGTACCTGATCAACCCGCCCTTCATCAGGGTGCGGCGAGGAGAGACGCCTTGGGACCTGCTACCACCTGCTGTGGCGTTCTGGGAGTCGCTGGGATTGGCGCCGGTTAATGGACCGAAGAACGTCGTTGCCTTTTGCGTCTACCCACACAGCGACTCGCTCAGGCCGTGTCTGGAGAGCTTTCTTCTGCAGATGCAGCTCGCCTACGACACCTGCAAGCTCGGAACGCACACACGGGTCGAGACTGTGAGCGAGTACGAGGGGGGTCTGATACCCTGTCGAGTCGCGACACCTGCAGCGCCTCGTGCTGTCTACAAAGCACTGCGGGAGACGTGCATCCAGCTCGGGAAGGTTCTCGCTGCAAGACATGGCCACATCCGTGAACAGCACGACGCGAACGTCGACGCCTTCATCATCTACATGATCAACCCGTTTGACGACCCCTCAGCCCTGTGGGAACTATGCGCCTCCTTCTGGACGCTATTCCAAACCTACGGCCAAGGCCCAGCTCATCCAGGCCAGCCGCAGAAGCCGGATCTTGTTCTCCAGATCATACCCATCAAGTACATTGCCTCCTTCAACCATCCCGTCATCCTCTCCAGCAGCACCTACGTCAAGCTCGCCCACGAAGTGTACTCCCGCAGCCCTCCCAGCGCCCCCAACGAAGACAAAACGCCTCTTCCTATCGCGTCAGCACCTGCCTTCCAACTCGAAGAGTCGATCCCTCGCGTTGTGCCGTTCAAGTTGCAGTCTCATCCTCCGCAAGATCTGCTGCGAGAAAACTCGTACATACACATGGCGTACGCTGTTAGTCTGGATGGCACGTGGTTGACTGCTGCGTGGACAGATAGCTGCGGGAAGAGCCAGGCTACGTCGACATACCACCTTGGCACGCGTCCTTTCCGCGAGCTTGCAAAGGAGATCTGGGCGACCACTGTCTCGATCGTCCAGGCGAGGAAAGTGCAGTGGCGTGTCTGCATTGCACGCGCGGGCGTCATGGACAAGGAAGAGTTGGATACGTGGGTGTTTCTCACCTCCTGCCCTACGCAGTTGAACCTGTTCATCACACTGCTCAATGTGGACACGCAGCCGTCGTATCAGTTCACCCCCGCAGCGCCCACCTCGACAAGTCAAAGCAATCCCAACACCCCAGCAGCCACACCAGGTGTCTCCCCGGATCCCACGCTAGGCCTCACCCCCGCTGCGACACCGTCCGCCGTCGACCCTGCAGCCGACCCTACCCAGGACCCGGACGCGCGCCTCCTAGACGTGACAGACGAGACGTGGGGCATCATCCTCGCGCACCGCCTCCACAACAGCAACTCGACAAACCAGTTCAACCCCGCGCTCATCTCCGGCCTGCTCGTGAAGCGCGGGCCCAGCTACACAGTACTAGAAAGAGGCACCACCCACGAAGAAAGCCCCATCACCATCGCAGTGAACATCCTCTGGATCGGCGCTGTCGGCAGCACCCGCGCCGCCACATCCCCCTTCCCACCCACCCCAGGCGGCTCCGACCCACCACAGCACCCCACCAGCTCCTACGCACCGCCCAGCACCTCCACCAGCCACGCCCCCAGCCCAACCCCCGGCCCCCAGCAAACCAGCAGCCTGATGTGGACGCCCACGCCCCAGACGCGCGTCACGGCCGAAAACCTGCTCAAGGAAATCCTGCACCAGTTCAGGGGTTTAGGCCTGCTCGCCAGACTGAGGGGGTTGCGGGGCGGTAGGCACGGGACTGTACCGTGGCATGTCAACGCGGCGTTGCGGGGTGTGGAGGGCTTGGGGCGTGTAACTAGTAGGCGGTGATTGTAGACATGAACTTGTATGTATTTAGTAGAGTAGAGTAATAGAGTGTTTTTTGTTTATTTATTTGTTTGTTTATTTATTTATTTATCTATGCGTATACTTATACTTTTAGTTACTATAGTATTTTTTTAAATTCTATTATAATAATCTTCTACAGAATTGTTTAGTATTATAGTATTCTAGATCTATCTTTAGTTAGTACTAGTCTTACTCTTAGCAAAGCTGTATAAAACCTATACTACTAGTTATCTTTAAGAAAAATAAGTATTATCCTTATTATTTAATACACTTACTAGTTACTACTATATCTCTACAATCTATTTCTAGTGTAAAGTAACTAGTATTACTTATAATTAGAATCTTATATAATAATACTTTATTAATCTAAAAGTCTAGAAATAGCTCTGAATATGTATATAAATAGTTAGAGAGTACTTATAAGAAAAGCTTTAATATCTTAATTTAAAAACTTAGTAGTAAAGTAACTTTAGTTATAACGTAATCGGCTATTAAGTCGGCCAGGCAATTAAGCCGGCCACCTTTGCTAAGATCACACCTCATTCCACCTCTTATCTAATGTCTCAACAACCTAATCTTAGATTACTTCCTTGTAAGGATAGGATAATCCTTGCTATTTAAGCTATAAAATCTGACGCGTTAATAAGCTAACAGCGCGCTGCTGCTATCTATAACGTTTCTTAATTAACTCTCTAAGACTAACGCGCTAAAACTACCTTACAACGCGATTCCTACTACGGCAGATTAAGGCTTACTAAGCCTAAAGAGGAGGTGGTTATACAATACATAAGGAAGCTTAACGCGCGAGGCTTTGCCCCTACGCTAAGCTACGTACGTAAAATAGCCAATTAACTGCTAGCTGCCTATAGTAGTAGTAAGGTTAGAGAAAAATAGGCTAGGCACCTTATAAACTAGAAGCCTGAGATTAAGTCTTAGGTAACTAGACAGCGTAATTACTAGAGAGTCTTGTGCAGTAATCTAGCTATTATTAGCCTCTAGTTTAACCTTATACGCAACGTTAAAGCTAAATATAGCATCTAGGACTAAGATACCTACAACTTTAACAAGACTAGCTTCTAGATAGGTGTTAGAGGGTCTGTTAAGGTAGTAACAGCGTCTAAGAGGCGTCTTAAGCTACTTAGAGTCTAGCCTAGTAAGTATAAGTAGGTAACGTTAATTGCCGCGATTAACGCTATAGGGTAGGTTATCCTACCCTTCTTTATCTTTAAAGCAAAGAACTATAACTAGGCCTAGTATTATAACCTAAAGGATTAGCGTATTAGTATTAGCAATAATAGCTAGATAATAAATAAACTAGGCCTAGAGTAGCTAAAGCACTTTATCTAGTATACAACAGCCTAGACAGTAGGTAGCTACTAGCTGCTGATTATTAATAGCTATAAGAGCTACAAGTTGCTTACCTTCTAGAATCTGTGTAAGGAGAACAAAATTATTACTCTCTGTATGCCTCCTTACACCTCCTATGTCCTACAGCTACTTAGTGTAGGCTGTTTTGCCCTATTAAAACAAGCATATAAGACAGAAATTAATGTCTTAGCAAACAGCTACGTTACTTACATTAATAAGAAAGTATTCTTAGCTGCCTTTAATTAGGTGTTTAATAAGGCGTTTTTATCTAATAATATCTAATTAAGCTTCTAAGCAACAGGCTTAGTTCTAGACAACCTAGATATAGTGCTATTAAAGCTTAAAGTAAAGCCTTGTACGCTAACACTACCTTTACTAGAGCCTACTACCTAGCAACCTAGAACACTAAGCAACGCTGCTGAAATATTAGCTTAATTAACGCTAATATCTAACTAGATTAGGCAGCACTACAGTTTATCTCAAGCTTTAATTATTAAGATAGTGCAGCAGTTTAAAAAGGGAGCTAATATAATAGTGTATTCCTAGGTGCTTATAGCGGCTGAGATAGTTAAGCTTTAAGCAGTAAATAAAGCTGCTTCTAAGCGTAAAGCACGTAAAAGGAAGCAGATCTAGTATAGAGGAACCCTATCACAGCAAGAGGCAGAGGAAATAATAGCTGCACAAGAGGTAGTAGTGCAGGCAGAGGCAGAGAGGCGTAAGGAGAGAGTGCGAATAGGTAGTAGTAGAGAGGGTTCTTAACGCTGTGGGATGTGTAGTTAGGCTAGGCACAATAAGCGCACATGTAAGCAAGATACTATAGACAGAGTAGATTAATTTAACGTACTGTAAGCTACAGCACAACGTTATAGTGTTAAGTTATCTGCATGTTAAGGTAGGTAGCTGCATAAGGTAGCCGGCTTAATTGCCTAGCCGACTTAATAGCCGATTACGTTATTTCCTTAGTTAATAAAGTAGTTGTTGTTTAGATAACTAGCTTAGGAATAAGTAGAAGATAGATTATTAATTTATATATAGGTGTCTACTTAGGTTACTATTTATATGCTTATTAAGCGTCTTATACTCTTATTAGCTAATTACTTAGTATACCTAATATAGGCAATTAGTCTATTGTTTACGTAGTATAAGTAAGAAGAGATTTAAATCTATTAGTAAGTTAGCCTAACCTTAGATAGAGTAGATCTAGGTAAGCTAAGCTTTTAGTAGGTAGATCTAGCGTTTAGTAACGTTATAATAGTAGTCTTAACTTCTATAATAAGTATACTAATATAAGCTAGGCCTAGGTACTAGCTCTTTAGTATATACTACCTTAGCCTTACTTTAGCTTATAAGCTTAATAAGTGCTAATACTCTAGTATAGAGCTAATTATTAGGCCTTAAAGTAAGGTGCACTAAAAGATAAGGTAATAATATAAGTAGTAATAATAGAATTAGCAATAGAGATATATAATTAACTATAGACTGTTTAATACTAGGCATTAATTTAGTATAAGAGACTATTTACACTAGGCTTAACCTAAGATAGGTTACTCTGTAACAACCTTCTAAGGCGTTAGTTATTAGGCTAATCATATCTATCTTCTTAGGTTAATTATCCTAATTAACTAAACAACAGGCTAATAGGCCTTAGTATAGAATGTTATAGTCTAATATAGTCTATTGTAGTATATCCTATACTAACTAACTAGAGGCTTAAATTTCTACCTTTACCTAGGCACGCGCTTTTCTTTTTTCTCTTACATTTACTACTAATTCCTGTAGTAAGAGCATAGCTGCTCTAGCTATTAGTAGAGTACTATTTATAAGGCTCTCTCTTGTTAATCTAGTCTATTACTTCTATATCCTACTACCTTCTTTAGTAAGTTTTTCTAAAAATTAAATGTTTGTTAATTCTCTTATTTACTTCTCTTCTAGAGTATTATACACTATTCTAGCACATATTAGCTAATATAGGTACCTTTAGGTAGAAAGAAGTTATTCTAAACTCTTTTAGTACTAACTAGTATATAGCAGCTTATTCTACGCTGTTCTAGGCTATAGCAGACTATACTTGCCTATATAGGCTCTAGCTCTGCTTTTTTTTATCTATTATAGACTTTACACCTATATTTAATAATATAGCTAATAATACTGTTAAGTCTATCTATATCTAGATTTACTATATTACCTAGTTTAGTACTATAGAGTATTGTGTAGGAAGTATAGTTAGTTACTACTTCTCTCTAATTACTAATAAAAACTAGTAGATTTATAAGGCTTAGCTCTTTAAGCTTAAGAATAGAAACAGTATTTAGACTATAAGGTGCTAAAGGTGCTTTCTTACTAACTCTAACTACTTTACGGTATATTTAGTTACTTTAGGCTATTTTAGTATATACTAACACTTTACAGCTTCTTAAGAAGTATTATAAGCACCTTATAGCTATCTATAAGCACCTTAAGAACTATAACCTTAAAAAGTATACTTCTAATAAAAAAGAGCTTAATATTACTTACTTTACTAAGATCTATTATTTTCTAGCCAAGCAGATTACTATATAGGTCTTTCTATTCTATTATAGAGTATTCTAAGCTATTCTAGCATATAATTAACTATTCTTAGTAACTTTAGCCTTTATACTAAAAAGCTGTACCTTTATTCTAGTACTATCTATTTAGCTGCTAATTTAATTGCTAATGTTCAGCCTAATATTTATAAGTATAATAAGGTATCTATCTAGGCTAAGGTTAAGAGTTAGAAGCGTAAGTTAGATGCTAAAATTGCTACTAAGGCCTTAACTCCTACTAAGAAGGTAAGTTTACTCTCTTTTTAGCTATTCTTAGCTATTATAGTGTATTTTAACATATAATAGGCTAAGAGTACTATTATTAATACTAAATTAAGAGAGTTAAATAGTTATACTACTAAATTAGTTATTAAGATTTTAACCTCAGAGGCTAAGGGGGATACTACTACTAGTAATGCTAAGAGTTAGCTAACTAAGCGTATTAAGGTTAAGGAGAAGGACTATAATGTGCTTCTTACTTAGGCTAGTCTCTTGTAATTTGCTAGTAGATATAGTAGATAATTCTATAGTATTCTTAGTTATTTTATAGTATTCTAAGCTATAATACTGTGCTTAGAGTGCTCTAAGATACCTACTACCTCTACAGCTTCTAATATTATATAATAACCTCTTCTTCTATATTCTTAACTATATTAGACTATTATAAGCTATTATAGCAAACTCTATTCTCTATTAGATCTTAGTACTATTAAATACCTAAAACTCTATAGAAGAAATAGTAAAGGTAACTTTAGATTTCTTCTCATTTAACTTAGAGATTTCTAATTTTTTAGCTACTAGGCCTAACTATCCCTCTTCCTTTTAGAAGGCTAACCTAGCTGCCTTTTAATAGTCTATAAGGTTTATTATCTCTTTAAAAGAATTTTCTCTCTACTCTAGAACTTCTTAAGAGTGTTAGAGGAAATATTTACTCTAGGCTCTTAGATATTCTCTTTATTGTTATATCTAGCCTACTTTATATAGTATAGCTATTATTCTTTATTATCTTAGCTTCTTTTAAGAATTCTTTCTATATTCTATATATTATTACTGTAACGGGCTAGGCCTAGGTGCTAGCTCCTCAGCGTACACCGCCTCGGTATTACTCCGGCTTGCGCTTCCTAGCATAGACTAAAGCTCTGCTACAGAGCTAACGTGTCTAAAACAGAGTTATAAAAACTCTGCAACCTCTGTCCTAGAGGTTGTCCTCTATTAAATCTATCTTGTATTTTACTAGCAAATTCCCTTAGAGGTTAGCTCCTTACAATTAGATTTAATTACTAAATAAGGATTAATAAGCAAGACGTACAATAACGCTGCTAGGTGTTTAGGAGAATACGGCATTAAGCTGTGCACTAGTAACAACAATTAATTAGACGTTAGAACTAAACTCTAGAACCTTGCTACTATGTTAGTACCTAAAGAATAGCAGGAGAAGCTTCTAGCTTACGTACTAGAACGCCTAACTACCTACCTATTATAGGCAACCCTACCTAAGGCTGTAGTAGCTATTACTAACAACAAGGCCTACCCTACAACAGACTCTAACTAGGACCTACAATAGGAAGATATAGGCGAAACTATATAAAGGCTAGTTAAAGCCTAGGTCTAAGCCTATGTTGTATCTATAGGATTGCCGAACTATAGTGCAACACCCTCTACCTCTGTACAAACAGTTAACAACAGACTAAGCAAGACTATAAAGTTACCTAACGTAGGTAAGTTTAGTAGCAACTAACAAGCGTACTAGACGTTTAAGTCTTAGATAAAGGACAAGCTAAGGTCTATAAGGGACTAGGAGGCTGTCCTAGGAGTTGCCTATATGTTTAACAGGCTAGAAGGACAGGCTGCGCAGGTTAGGTTATTATAGAAGGACTGTAACCTAATAGGTATAACTGCCTAGTTCTAGAACTTGCTAGATAAGCTGTACAAAGACTTACTGTTTAAGGAGCGCTCTTAGCAGAAACTCTAAACTATTACTATAAAGAAGAGTAACTAGAGTGTTAAGTCTTTTAATGCAGAGTTTATCTAGCTAGCCTACAACGCTGCTAAAGAGGACAACACAAAGAACCTTAAGACTAGGTACATATCTGCACTCTAACTAGACCTCTAGGACAAGATAGTGTTAGTAGATATTCTAGACAACTAGGACCTCTAAAGCCTTATAGCTAGGGTCTTAGCAGTAGAGGTTAACCTCTGTAGGTCTAAAGCACTAATAAACAGCACCTTTAGACAACACCTACGCAGGACGAACCTAGATAGTATAGACTAGGAACCTACTAGAGTCTACTCTAGGAAGATTAAGTCTAATAACTAACTACAAGCAGAGTAGCAGACTTAGGAAGTTATAAACTAGCAGAGAGCTGCTAACGTCTGTCTAAGATGTAGAAAGAAGAGTTACTACGTAAGCAGATGCAATCTGGCCCTAGCTAAGAGACTAGAGAAAGTCTAGGTTTAGAGTGTAATTGCTAAGGTTTCTAAAACTAATAATTCTACTAACAAAGGTTTAGAAAACTAGAAACTCCTGTTTAAAGGCGTGAACAGAGGTTAAGAAAAGAAGTTGTAAAGAGGAGAGAACTGTTCTAGGAGTTCTACTAGCAGTAGCTAGATAGCAAGCCTATATTACTGCATGTAATAGTACAAGACAACACTGTAGTATATATATTAATTAATACTAGGTGTTTAGTATACAGCATAGTCTCCTCTAAGTTTATATTATAAAACAACTTCTAACGCACTCCTACGTATAGACGTAAGGTATTAGGCATAGCTAGAAAAGTAACCTAGGTAACTAATGTTGTAAGAATAAAGATTAATATAGATAGCTACAGAGAGACCCTCTAGGTATATGTGCTAGACAGAGAAAAAGAGTACAACCTTATCCTAGGGAGACTATAGATAGACAAGAATAAGGTTACTATAGCACTAGCTAAGAAATTATTGTTTATCTACTCCTTACAGACGCAAGTTAGAAGCAGAGAGGGCGCCTGTCCTAACTAACTGCCTAAGCCTGTTAGCCTAGAGCTGTATTAGGCGCTAAGGAAGAGGTCTAAGACAGACTAGAATATAGAGCTATTCTCTACATTAATAGCAGATATCTAGAAGGCCCTAAAGAAGAAGGAGCTAACAGATCTTTAAGACCTTCTTCTAGAGTTCCTAAAAGATAAGTTTAGAACGTTTATAAAGAAGGAAGCAGACAAGCTAGCACCTTACTACAGACCTAATATAGATTATACTATTAAGCTAATTAAGCAAGATAGAAAACCTGCAACAGTACTATAGGGACTACTATATAATATGTCCTGTAAGGAGCTCCTAGTGCTCTAACAGCAACTTACTAGCTACTTAGACAAGGGCTTTATCTAAGTTAGTAAGTCTAGTACTTCTGCTCTAGTGCTGTTTGTTAAGAAACCTAGTAGGGGTCTCTAGTTCTGTGTTAATTATTAGGCACTAAATATAATTACTAAGAAAGACTAGTACTTACTGCCTCTAATCTATAAGACTCTCTTACAGATCTTAAAAGCAACATAGTTTACTAAGGTAGACGTTATCTAAGCCTTCTATAAGATTAGGATCGCTAAAGGGGATAAATAGAAGACAGCCTTCTAGACAAGATTTAGACTCTATAAGTAGCTAGTAACACTATTTAGGTTAGCTAACGCCCTAAGTACGTTCTAGCAGTATATTAACTAGGTCTTAAGGGAGTACTTAGACAAATAGTGCTCTGCCTACGTAGACAATGTATTAATCTACTCTAGCAGCACTTAAGAGGAGCATAAGGCTAAGGTTAAGGAAATTATCTAGAAGCTAGGAGCTGTAGAGTTGCACCTTAACGTAGGAAAGAGCAAGTTTTCTGTTAAGAGCACTAAGTATTTAGGATTTATTATTAAGGCTAGTAAGAGTATCTAGATAGACCCTATAAAGGTTGCTGCTATAAAGTTATAGGAACCCCTAAAGACAGTAAAAGGAATCTAGAGCTTCCTAAGGTTTGCAAACTTCTATTAACAGTTTATTAGCTAGTTTTTTAGCATAGCAGAACCTCTTACTTGCTTAACAGGAAAGAACGCAACCTTTAAGTAGAGGGAACCCTAGCAGCGTGTCTTTAATGCTATAAAAGCTGCATTTACTAGAGAACTAGCACTTACAAACTTTAACCTAGACTTAGAGATAGTACTAGAGTATAACGCGTTAGGATAGGTAATAGGAGGAGTACTATCCTAATATAGAAAAGACAAGGTACTCTGTACAGTAGCATACTTCTTAGCTAAGAATTCTAAGGCAGAAGTAAACTACACTATTTACAATAAGAAAATGCTTATAGTAATTAAATGCCTCTAAGAATAGAGCACAGAGCTAAAACAAGTAAAGAGATTTATAGTTATTACTAATTACAAAAACTTAGAGTACTTCTGCAAGGCCTAACTTCTTTCTAAAAGATATATCTGTTAGTCTAGCCTTCTTAGCTAGTTTAACCTTACCTTTGCCTACAGACCTAGTAAGGTTAATAACTAAGTAGATGCACTCTTAAGGAAAGAGGAGGACGTCTCTCTATCTACAAGAGACAAGAGGACTAAGACTAGACAGTTTTAACTGTTAAAACTATTTACGCAAGTAGTAAAGACTAGCCTAGAAGACGACTCTGCTAACAATATACAGGTTTTCTTCTTAGGACTACGTAGAGCAGACTAACTCCTCCCTGTAACTTCTCTAAACAAAGAGCTATAGGAGAACTGCTATAAGAAACTAGAATAAACGCGTAAGGAGACGCCTCTAGCTAGAAACTTAGAACTATACAATAGTATTAAAGAATTTAAAACACTTTAGAAAAACGCTGCTAAGAATAATAAGACTTACTAGCTTGCTAAGTCTTCTATCTCTTTAGGAGCCTAGAAGTTTTCTGTGCAGCTTAACCTTAAAGTTTCCCTCTCTAAGTGCTCTGTAGATAACAGAGACTAACTGTGCTACTATAGAAGAGTATAGGTTCTAAACTCTAATACTCTTAGGACTAAGATTATTAACAACGCCTATTATTCTCTAATCGCAGGTTATCTAGGACAGGGAAACATATATACAATCCTTTCCTAAGCCTACTTCTAGCTAGAGATGTTAACTGCCTTATAACAGTACGTAGAGAACTGCAATATCTGCAGAAGGACAAAGCTATAGAGGGAACTAAAGCAGAGACTCCTTAAACTCCTCTCTTTACCTAATAGGATTTAGAAGGAAATCTCTATAGACTTTATAACAGACCTACCTAAGAGTAAGGGTAACTATAACCTTATAGTTATTACAGACAGACTCTCTAAGGACATTATCCTAGTCCTTCTACTAGACCTGTTAGTAAAGACAGTTACCTGTGCTTTTATATCTAATGTAGTAGGCTATTACTAGTTGCCTAACGTAATTGTCTCTAATTAAGGGACACAGTTTCTTAGCAACTTCTAGCAGACAATGTGCTAACTGCTAAAAATTACGCAGAGACTCTCTACAGCCTTTTACCCCTAAACAGACAGGAGCACTAAACGTATAAACTCTATAGTAGAAGCCTACTTAAGAGCCTATATTAACTAGGCTTAGGATAATTAGTCTGCTTAGGTGCCTATAGCCTAGATTGCAATTAAAGGACAGGTAGCTACATCTACAGAGTTTAGCCCTTTCTTCCTCTAGCATAGTTATAATATAGATCTAGTCTAGATAGACCTAGACTTAGCAGCAGAGTTGTTGCACTAACACGCAAGGGAACCTACTAGAGCTGTAGTAAGTATAGTATAGAAGTTTGCTAAAACAATTAACTTTGTTAAAGCCTAGATAGCAGAGGCTTAGCAGGTATAAGAACAGTAAGCTAATGCACACTAAAGGGAAGCCCCTTAGCTAAAGGTTAGGGATAAAGTCTAGCTAAAGCTAGGAAATCAGTTCTTAAACAGCTAAGCAAGCAGAAAACTAGACTAGAAGAACTAAAAGTTTACAGTTATAGAAGTTATCTTCCTATATAACGTTAAACTAGACGTTAATAGTAAAGTCTATCCTGTTTTCTATGTTAACTAGCTTAAGTTATGCCTATAGGACCCTCTTTACAGATAATTAAACAACAACCCCTAGCCTAGCCCCCTAGTTATTACTAACAACAATAGTATATCTTCTAAAGAATAGAAAGTCGACTCTATCTGTAGGGAAAGACGATCTAGAAGAGGAGGTAAGAGACGTAAATACCTAGTATAATAGGAAGGCTATATTAGTAAAATATAGGAAAGAGAGGACGTTTATAAGGACCTAGAAGCCCTAGACAGATAGCTGTCTGCAACAAGAGATAGAAGAGATAGGAATAGGAACTTGCCCCTAGGCTTCTAATTAGAACCCCTAGAAGAGCATAACTAACTTTCTTACTTCTAATAGAGGAAGGAGAAGAGGAGCAGGAAGTAGAGACAAGCACAGGTAAGAGGAGGAGCACTAGTTAGTTAGGAGATTATTTGTTGTATTAGTCTATCCTAAAGGATAGGCCGCTCTAGAGGGGGACTATATTGTTATAAAGGAAAAGAGCTAGGAGCCTAGGTATTATCTAGCTAAGAAAATCCTAAACGCTGCAGATAAGAGAAGACCTAAGCACTGCCCTTAGCAGAACCTCTGCTACTACTGTTGTCCTTATTACCTGCAGCAGCGTTAGTAACGTCCTTAACAAGCATTTAGACAAAGTTCTTATGTCTAGCAGTAGAGGGGATCTTAAGACGTGTGCAGAGGTTAGCCTTAAAGTAGGTAAAGCGCGTAAGCAGCGTTAAGTTAACAGTAAGCTATATTAAGCAAGGAATTAGCAAATACTCTAGAAAACAGGTGCAAAAAGAGGGGAATAACTTACTAGAGTCTTAATCTAGACTACTACCTTCTTAGCAGCAATAGCAGTGCGCTCTGCAAGGACTATAGCAGCAGAGGAATAGGCCTTAATCTTATTAACCTTAGCCTTGTACTTAGACTACTTAGTCTTATAACTAGTAGCAGGCAAGCAGGCGTTAGGCTAGGACGCAAGGTTAGTATAACGCAGAAGGTCCTTGCGCTTCTTAAGGTCTGCCTAGATAGGCTTAATAACTTACAGGAGCTTTGCAGAGTTACCTTTAGCAAACTGTAAGAACACGTAGTACTTGTTTAGAGTCTTCTATGTCTTGTGCAGGGCCTAGCAGACAGTTAGCTAGGGAAGAGAACACTAAGAAACAAGAAGCAGAAACTTACCTTATAGCAGTAAGAATAGCTAAGGATGCAGAGAGCGCAGCTAGTTAAGCAGCTACTAGCAGTAAAGGTGCAGACCTGTCTAGACAACGCACAGCTAACGCAGACCTTAGAATCTATAAAGCTGCTAGCGCGTTAGGTACGCGGGGACTACTTACCTAGAACCCTAGACTAATTGTTAGCGGGAATATTGTTAAAGGCTTTCTTAATCTCCTTATCCTCTAGCTTAACGTCTTCTGCCGTAAGCCTTGCCCTCTTAGTTAAGCAAGTAGTAGAAGGGGCAGGATCTAGAGGAGCAGCGCTGTAGGCCTAGGCAAGGTAAAAGAGTTAGTAAATAGGCTTATTACAGGTAGGGATAGAGCAACTTACTTGCTTGCCTAGCGCCTTCTTATAGGGCAAACGCAACGCGGTTAGTAATCTAGGAGGCGCTATTGTTGAAATTAAGCAGGGCAAGGCGACTAAATAATTAGGTAGTAGTAGGATTGTAAGAGGAAAGCGCGCAGACTAGAAACGTAGTACAACAGAGAATGCAGAAAGTAGGGAGTAGGTAATAGAGTTGTTTTAACTAAGGCGCGCGCTAATAAACAAAGGATAAGTAGGGAGGTACTATAACAGGCTAGGCCTAGGTGCTAGCTTATTAGCGTACACTACCTTAGCATTACTCTAGCTTGCGCTTCCTAGCATAGACTAAAGCTCTGCTACAGAGCTAACGTGTCTGAAACAGAGTTATAAAAACTCTACAACCTCTGTCCTAGAGGTTGTCCTCTATTAAATCTATCTTATATTTTACTAGCAAATTCTCTTAGAGGTTAGCTCCTTACAATTACTAAAAGTATAGAGTGTGTCTATAATCTAGTAATCTAGGTATAGAATTGTCTCTTTAGAATTAAAAGGTTCTAAAAGAGATATATACGCTAGCAAATAGGTACAGTCTAGGTAGGAGTTAGGTATATTACGTAAGGTACTCTAGCCCTGCCTAGCTTCTACCTATGCTAACCTCCTGCTAAGAGGGTTAGAGCTAGGTAGAGTCTATATATAGTAGAGGTAGGTATAGAGTAGAGTCTATATGTAGTAGAAGTAGGTATAAGGCAAGGTCTATATGTAGTAAGGGTAGGTATAGAGTAGAGGCTGCATAAACTAGTAGTAGGAGTAGAGAAGAGGCTGTATAAACTAGTAGTAGGGGTTAGGTATATTATATACTAGTATATATATACCTAAGAAGCTGCTCTATTACTTTTAATTTATAGTGTAAGGTTTAAAGATTTTTTACACACATTTATTATAGAAGTAAGAATAGATAATATGTAAGTCTATATATTAAACAATCTAATTATATAAGAACCTAGAATACCTGCATATAAGTATAAACTAGCTTAGCATATCTAAATAATTAGATAGTTGTAGCAAGAAGCTTTTTATAGTATTACCTAGCTAGAGTTATATTCTTGCTTATTATAGTTACCTGCTTAGCATAAATAGCATTTAAGTTAATATCTATTTATATTAGCTATATTTTCCTAACATAGAGCTTTTATATACCTTTAAAGATACTAATAAGAAAAGATTCAGCAGCTTCTTAAATAGCCTTTAGGGCTACAGCTCTAAACTATACACTAGTTAAGCAATCTTGCACAATTTTATAAACTAGGCGTAAGAATACTACCTTAGAAATAATTATGTTAGTAGACTTCTAGTATTAACAGATTTCTTAAAGCGTAATAGCTATAGTAGAATTAGTAACTAAAAATAATAAAAGACTGTAATAACTTACTACTAGATTTGTTATAGTGCTTAGCTCTAACTATTATAGGTGTTGTAGTAGGTGCCTTATAAGTAGCCTTAGCAGTAAGCTGTTTTCTAGGTGCTTTGCTGCTAGTTCTAGCATTACCTCTGCCTTAGGTTAGCTTTGCTTTGTTTCTACAGCCTCTAGCTATAGCGCTAACTATAATAGAAGGCTGTAATAATAGAGAGCTAGTGTAGAAGAGTTGTTATAGTATAGTTGTCTATAGTAGTATAGTTGTAGGTAGAAGAAAGTAAAAGTAGAATTTGTTAACAGTTAAATTAGTTAACATGTGCGTAGAGGTCTATATGCTACTAGAGATTGTTATGTTATAAGTACTCAAATTTACTATATCTATTAGCAGTATGCTAGAACTCTAAGCCTGTAATAGAAATCTGTAATAACTTATTAGCTTATAAAGCTAAATATAAGAAGTTGTCTTATTCTATTCTTAACCTAATATAATAAATATTTGCTAATCTATAGCAGTTTGCAGCACTAAGCAAATTTTAATATTTATATTTAGGTTTATACCTAGTAAAGCTACTGCCTAGCATAAGAACACTAAAATCTAGCACATATAGAGGGGACTTACAACGCCTATGCATAGAGAAGACTGTAATAATAATCTATAAAAACTTATAGGTAGTATAAAAACGCTATGCGCATTCTTCTAATACTAAGTGTATTAAGATTAGAGCTATATACGCAATCTTATAACTATTACAAAAAAATACTATTATATTAGTACTAGCAGGATAAAGAGGCCTTAATTACGTGCTATCTAGTAAAACATACTTACCTAGAGCTTACTAGCACTACAACATAACTACTAATATTACTATATACCTATACTACTACACTACTCTACTCTTTTTATATAAGCACTATGTTATTACAGGCTTCTATTATAGTTAGCACTATAGATCTTAAGCCTAAGAATATTAAAAAGGAGAAGAAAGACAAGATAACAACTTTAGTAATTACTACAGGCACTTATATACTACCTAGCTTTACTGCTAAAGAGTAGGATAAGCTTATCTAGGTAGTTATTACAGCCTATTATAACAGTTAGCGCTAATAATACTAGAGGTTCTACTTTTAAGATAATAAGATTAATTATATTCTTAACTCCTAAGGCTGAGCTAAATCTAATAGCTAAAAGATTAGTACTATAGTCCTGTTTAAAGGTAAACTTAGTAATAGTACCTATGTAATTTAGTAGAGAGACAAAGCTATAAGCCTTACTAGAGAGAAGTTAGCTATTAAGAAGGTAGAGAATGCTAACTAGTTAGTAAAATTCTAAGCTAAGATAAAGTTATAACTACTACTAGGTTATAAGTTAGGAGCTTTTAAAACATAAGCTGTAATAGTAGCTAAGGCTAAGAAAGATGTTGCTTAACAATACTTTAAGTTAGGTACTAGTAGTAAGTTATTATAGCTTCTTATTACAAACGTGTACTAACCCTTAATAGCTAAGTAGCTTTAAAACAAGCTAGAGGCTGTCTGTAAGAAGTAGGATAGTTTAGAGTATAAAATTAATCTTTGTACATACTAGATAGCCCTTAGTAACTGTAGAGAAGTTGCTATAAATAAGCTAGTAACTAGCAACACTCCCTAAACCTAAGGCTAAGGCAAAAAATAGCTCTTTTCTAAAGGCAGCGTGCTTAAGAAGCTACTTTAGCAAGAGTATAAGTAGGGTCTTTAAAAGCTTACAAGTAATACTTTTAAGAGTAAAGAAGAGAAAGAAGAGTAAATTACCTTCTAAGATTAGATATTGCTAAAGAGTATAGTAATTGTAACTAATAACAACTAGAAGTAAGTTATTACATCCTATTATTATATCTACTAACTAGTTGTATTAGAGAAACTAATCCTCTAGATCTCTTAGATAGGATAGACAGTAATATTTAGCTTACAGGCTACTACCTATATATTACAGCTTCTAATAAAAATAAGTATAAAAAGAAGATTAAAGAATCTAATACTAAGCTTAAAGAGTATTTTTAGTCTATACTAAATAAGTATAAGACTAATAAGCAGTTCTACTAAGCAATAGATAAGGTAAATAAGGCAGATAAAGCAGATAATAATAATAATAAGATAGAGATAGAGAGTAACTAAGATTAGATGTGCCTCTAGCGTTATAGCCTAGTATTACAGCTAATTAACATATTTAATACCTGTTGCACAGACTTCTAGGACATCTATATTTTTAAATTTCCTTATCTCTACCTAACTAATAACTTAGTATAGTAAATTAAATCTATAGTTAGCTCTTGTTCTGCAGATAATTACTAGTGCTTTCTCTAGACCTTACATTTCTAGAGTTATAGCTTCCTCTTCTATAAAGCCTTTTATAAAGTAATTTATATATCTTTTTTACCTCTAAGCTTATTACGTAAATTTCTTACAGCTTTTTATTATATATATAGCATTACTATCTTTAAACTTAGAGTCCTCTTACTCTAGCCTACCTAGAATCCTTTTATTCTATACCTTTTTAGCTTATTAACTTATTAAAGGTGCTTTTCTAAGTTTAGTATCTCTTCTTAAGCAGCTACGTTCTACAGACCTAGATTACTAAGAGTACCTTACAGCCTAGGATAAGTAGTAGGGAAGTATAATATAGAGAAGCAATCCTACTAGCAGAAAACTAAATTAGGATACTCTATCTTGCTTTAATAAAGTCTAGAAGTACTATAGAGAAGCTGCTAAGATAGAAGATAGTTACCTACACGTTTACTATTATAACTGTAGCTAAGCACTCTAGCACCTAGCTTTAAAAGCTGTTAGAATAAAGCACCTACTTTAGCACCTTAAAACTTAAGCCTGCAGAGAAACTAAAAGTCCTACTTATACTTTACTAGACCTCTAATTACGTCTACATACTACACGCTAAAGAAACTAGTATTAGTCTTCTACTATTCTAGGATACTCTTATCTAGCTTTTAAAGAAGAGCTTGTTTACTTTGTTATTAACAACAATATTACTTTTTAAGCAGTTAAGTATCTATTATTCTAATATTTTATCTGCTTTCTTAGGCCTAAGGCTGTAATAATTATCTGTTATAAATTTAGCTAGATGCTCTAAGCTTAGTTTAAGGCTGCTAAAGACAGACTTCTCTAGGATCTTAGATTAAGTACTAAACTGTCTATTGCATTAGACGTCTAGACAGCAAGTAATTACCTAAGTTTTTTAGCTATTAAGAACTACTATATTAATAAGAGCTAGAAACTATAAGAAGTTCTTTTAGACTTTATTCTACTATATAGAAAATATACTAGCTCCTCTATAGCATATTAAGTTCTCTAATTTCTACAGAGAACTAAAATATTAAAATGTCTGTTAGGTATTTGTTGTAATAATATAAGTAATAACAGTACTTTAACACAGTCCTTATAAGAGTTGCTAGAAGAGCTTAATATTACCTAGAACAAAGAAGAGAACACTATCTCTTATCTTATATATATTATTAACCTTATTATACAAGACATTATACTACATCTTAGGCTTAATATGCTAGAAGAGATAGAGGATATAAAAAGACTACAGAGATATTATATTTAAGGTATTACTAAGAACATATCTATTCTAAACTCTCTTTATAAGGTATTTATTCTTTATTATATATATTTATTATATTCTAAGTGCTAAACAGATCTAAGCTATCTGTATTGCAATAGACATTTTACTACAATAATTTAGGAGATTTCTTATACAGTTATACTATAGAGTAATTTACTAGCAAATTAACAACTTTTAGTTATCTAAGATGTTAAGACTAGGTAGAACTCTATATATAATATAAATAAGCGCGCACTTAAGCTCTAGCCTTATATTAATAAATAGCTAGAGCAAGAAATTGTACTTAAGGCTACTGGTTGCAAAGAACATGCTTCTACTTATATTAAGGGAGCAGAAGCTAATTTTAAAGACCTTAAGAAACTTTAACTTACAGCAACTAAGTAGCAGCACTTATAGGCTGTTATAAAAATGCTATAATAAGTTAAAAAAGTAACTAATTCTCTAAGCAGGACTTAAAGACTGTAAATTCCATTTTTCTAGATAATATACAACTAACTATTTAATTACCTAGATTAGGTAATCTATAAGGTTAGTAACAACTTTAGTTAAGCTAATAACTTAGAATAGCTTAGAGTTATAAAGGCAGCTACAGAAATAGGTACTGTAAAACTATCTAAGTACTATTTAAGGATAGGTATAAGTTAAGGTTTCTTATTTAACTATATAATTATTTTAGATCTAATATAGAAGCTTACTGCGTATAAGGTAAAGTTATTATAGTTAGTTATTACAGTTCTCTACTAACTGTCTGCTTAGGACAATACCTAGGACCCCTAAGATAAACATATATACTAAGACTAATTCTTTAACTATATAGTGCGTTATAACAGTGTTAGTCCTAGTAGCTCTATAGTAGTATAAAACACTCCTTCTTAGTAATTTAGAGAAGATAATTAGTTCTAAAGGCTAGCAATAACTACCTAGCAAGCTAGTAGGAGCTTCTTAAGTTTAGGTTTATCTAACAAGAATAGGTATTAAACTAAGCAGGAAGGTAAGGCCTATCTTAGCACTCTTTCTGTTTAACTAGTAGAAAACTTTAATCTACTAGAATAGTAGAAGACAAATACTGCAAATTACCTATAACTTACTTATATAGCAAAAGATGTTCTTTTAGTACTACTTATAGAAGTAGGAGTTAAGTAAGTATTTAACACTATAAGAGATGTAATTAGAGATTAACAGCGCAGGCGTAAGGCTATAAAGATACACTAGATTATAATTCTTAAGAATTATTTCTCTCTAGAGCAGCAGCAAGAAGGGGAGAAGAGGGAAGGAGGCCCTAAAATAGATAAGGTAGAGGATCTTTTTAAGCTACCTGCTTGTTCTAGTACAGATATAGAGGATTGCCCTAGTGCTAATATAGAGGTTTGTTTAAGTAAAGATACAGACAATTGTATAAGTAAAGATAGAGAGGTTATAGAGGTAGAAGATAATAGCAGTAGTGCTAAGAAGAAGCCTCTAGTAACACTATCTTAGTAAGAAGCAAGACCTTAGAAAAGAGCTAAGCTAATACAGTACTAGTAAATCCTAGATTTATAGTTGTAATAAATAGCTATTATAACTTCCTCTCCCTATAACTGTAATAAATAGCTGTAATAACTATCGCTTACTATTACTATAATAAACTATAACTGTAATAAAAAGCTGTAATAACTATTACTTACCTTATACTAGTTCTTTAGTACCTTTAATACTTAAATTAGATGTATATATTTAACGCTAGAACTAAGATAAGCGTACTACTTACTTCTACCCTGCTCTACTCTACTCTGCCTCTACTACTAGTCTGTGCAGCCTCTACCTTGCCTCTACTACTAGCCTATGCAGCCTCTACTCTACCTCTACCTCTAGCCTATACAGCTCCTACTCTGCTTCTACTCCTAGCCTGTGCAGCCTCTACTCTACACCTACTACTAGTCTATACAGCCTCTTCTCTACTCCTACTACTAGTCTGTGTAGCCTCTACTCTACACCTACTATACTCTGTAGTACGCTGTACCTATTTGCTAGCGTAGAGATATATAGAACACTAGATAGATACTCTTTAAGCTAGGTAGGTCTACTTTAAACAATATTAGCCTAATTTAAGCTACTATATACTCTAGTCTAATATACTTCTAATCTAGTTTTTACTTTAGCCTTATAGACTTTATATAGTAATTTAAGACTATTACTTAATCTCTTATACTAAAAGGTATTAGTAGCCTACTCTTATTTTAATATACCTCCTAGTATACATTTATAGTAAGTATTTTCTTCTTATACTCTCTTTATAATATAAGCACCTTAGTTATAACCTATAACCTTAGAGGTTATTCTTTCTATCTAAGAGGTATACTAGGCTAATTTACCTCTCTAGGAGCTATTTTGTAGTTTACTTAGAATAGAGTAGTTCTTATAGTAGCAAAGAGGCTATTATTATATATAAACTCTGTAACTAAGATCTGTATTACCTAATTATCTTGCCCTAAGAAGTAGTAAAAGCTTAGGTACTATTCTAGAGTTTAATTCTATCTTTCTATCTGTCTATTAGTCTATAGATGATAAGTAGATAATAATACTCTTCTAGAGTTTAGATAGTGTTAGAAGGTTCTCTAGTAACTTGTATTTATTAGAGGAGCTCTATTTAAGATAATGTGTTTTAGAACTCTATAGAGTTAAATTACTTCTCTTATCTAGGCCTATATAAGGTTAACTCTATTCTAATCTCCTCTTACTAGAATATAGTGTACTATCTATATTAATTAGTATATAATTATAAGTATTATGTTGTAAACTACTTTAGTAATCTTACTTTAAAGTGACTTTGTAATAAAATCTACTATTACTTCTTCCTACAGCCTGTCTAGTAGTAGTAAAGGTGTAAGCAATCTCTATAGACTATGTTATACTAGAGTTAATTTTTTATAAGGCATATGTTCCTAGTAGTACTAGCTAATATTCTCTTTTATATTCTTCTACCTTTATTAGCGCTAAAGCTTTTTAAGTATTCTTCTTATACTAAAATATTCTATAAGTAGGCTGTTATAGTACTCTTATAGTACTATTCCCTTTTTTTTAAACATAGTAAGGTGTCTTATACCTAACTAAGCTAATATACCTTATTCTAGGTTATTTTAACCTGCCTTAGAACTAGATTTATTTAACTAACTTTCTATATCTAGTTCTATACTAGTTTCTTTCTGTATAGTCTAAAATTTCCTAAGAGTATATCTATTAGCTTTCTAGAATTCCTTTAGAACTATCTTTATCTAAGATAATATATTCTTATATTTAGCAGCTCTTATTTATACTACTAATACCTAAGTAGTAAAATTCTTCCTTTTTAAGAGTAGATTCTTTAATAGTTATATAAAAGCTTTATTATACTTTTAAGATAGTTTTTATACCTCTACTATATAATCTAGCCTTTATAATAGCCTATCTACTAGATTTATACTATCTAGTCTCTAGTTTAGAATAGAGTTATACTAACTTAGTACTAGGTATAATCTAACCTGTTAGTAGTTTAGTACCTTAGTCTCTATAAACTATTTTAGATTTATATAGTCTATAAGAATCTTAAAGTAGATTTCTAAGAGGTAATACTACTAGTACTTTACACTCTATACTATAGCTAGTAATACTTAGTTATAGGTATTGTAGTTATACTCTACTTAGATAAGTTTATATAGGTAGAAGTTTAGTAGTCTTTATTAGTCCTTATTATCTAATTCTAGGCTATTCTAGCTTAAAATACCTAAGATTACTCTACTTAAGGCGTTAACCTCTAGTCTTATTAGTCTCTCTCTTTTAAAGTAAGTAAGTATAGGTACCTCTAGAAACGCGTCTTTTAAGCACCTTACTACCTCTTTTACTTCTCTTAGCAAATCTAGGTACTAATCTTCCTCTCTATTAATAGCTAGCCTGCCCTAAGTTTACTCTAGTAACTTTCCTATTAATATAGTTAAGAGTAGCATAATGTAGCTAAACTCTATAATAAACCTTTTATAATAGTTTATAAAACTTATAAACACATAGATATTATACACAGTAGCTAATACTAGCTAGTTCTAGATTATGTTAACCTGTTCTAGGTAAATACTAACTTCTTCTAGAGATTCTATGTATCTAAGAAACTCTGTATACTATATGTGCTATTAACACTTAAAAAGCTTTATAAATAGCTTTGCCTTATATAATCTTATTAGAACTTTCTTAATATATCTAATATATCCCTCTTCTATATTTAAGAAGATTAGAGTATTATCTAAGTAGATAATACATATTACATTAACTAAATCTACTAAGGCTTTGTTTATATAGGCCTAGAATTAGGCAGGTATATTAGTAAGTCTAAATAGTATTACTATGTACTTAAAATAGCTATACCTTGTTCTAAAGGTAGTCTTCTATTTATCTCTGTTCCTAAATTTTAATCCTGTAGTAAGCGTCTCTAATATCTAGCTTAGTATAGACCTTTACTTAGGCTAAACACTTTAGAGATTCTATAATTAAGAGTAGTAGATAGAAATTCTTTATATCGATCTTGTTTAGGCCTTTATAATCTATATAAAGCCTTAGAGTTCTATTCTTCTTCTTTATAAAGAGGATAAGAGCTCTTACTAGAGATTGTAATTAGGTTATCTAACCTCTAGCTATAAAATTAGCTATATACTTTTAAAGTACTACTGATTCTACCTCTAATAGTCTATACAGTAGCTAGTAGAAAGGCACAGCTCCCTCTTCTATATTAATCACTAGATTATTTAAGCTATGCTTAGTAAGCTCTTTTAAGCTATTTTCTAATATAATATTAACGTATCTATAGTATTATAGAAGAAGGTTAGTCTCTTTGAATTCTTCTATTCCACTCTATTCTATAAAGATAACTATATATATGTATATCTATTTTTAGGTCTTATATAGTGCGTTTAAAGTCTTTAGTATCTTCTATTACTGTCTTTTAGAACTAGCCTAATCTTTAGCTTTAATTCCTCTAATTAATATATACTAGCTTATACAGTTAACCTTAGGTTAATATTAGTTAATTTAGAGCAGATTTAAGTATGTCTTATACTTTCTTAGGTCTATAACTATAAATAGTATCTTACTAGATTCTTTCTTTCTTTATAAGTCTATAATAGTAGTTATAACTATTACAGTACTATACACTAGTATACTACTCTTATCTACTCTCTTAGCTAAAACCTAGAGTAAGAAATTAACTTAGAGTTCTTACTTGTTTACTACTATAGCTAATAGTAGGTTTAGTTAAGAAATTCTGTCTATTAGGGCCTTGAATAGGCCTAAAGACTCTACTACAGGCTTAACTATTAATAATTAAGCTAGTTATAAGTATAACATATTATAAAGAGTACTAAGATCCTTACTTTCTACTAGGTAGGAAATATATATAAGGGCACTGTAGGCAGGTAAGAGAGATAAGATAAAAACATATAGTATTAGATAGGATAACAGATAAATCCTTAGAGGTTAAGCCTCTAAGGATTTAAGAGAATATATACGTGTTATATAGGCTCTAAAGAGTAACTATAGTTACTCTAAGGTGTTTCTAAGAGTTAGTATACCTAAGGTAGAAAGCCTCTAATAATAGCCTCTCTTCTTCTTATAGTCTGTTCTAGACTGCTAAACTCTATATAGTAATACTTACTAGTTTAAACTCTAAAAGAACCTCTAATATAAAAAGAAAATAGTTAGGAGAAAGCTAGTTTACTAATTAGTAGGTGCTTAAATCTATTAATTATTTTAGTACAAACAACTCTCTACAAGGTACAACTAGCACTAGTTTACTACTTACTAGGTAATCTTACTTTTAGATCTCTTAGGATTAATAACTCTAGAACCTTTAGTTAAGACTATTAAGAAGTTAAGTAATAGTTTAGTAGATTAGTATATAAGTGTTAAGCTAGTACTACCCTATAAAGTGTCTACAGCCTTACTTTAGTCTCTTTAAGAATTTAGTCCTCTTTATTTAGTAGCTTTAACTTCTAGAAGTAGTAAGTTTTTAACTTCTAGTTTTAGCACTTTGTCTCTCTATTAGTCTGTAAGTAAAAGGCTGTACTAAGGTAATAGTTAATCTTTAAATAATAGCAGATATTAGACTAGAATTAACTAGTAAATACTAATCTATAGTCTAATATTAGGGTATTAAGAGGACTATGTTTAAGAAAGCACTGCCTAAGTAGTAGTTAAGCTACCTTCTAGAACGTAACTATCTTAGTTATAAGTAGATACTAGACATACTTATTAAACCTATTAACTAGGACTAGAATTAAGTTGTACTTATTTCCCTAGTTATTCTTTAATATTAGTAGGTCTGTTAAAAAGTCTAGAGAGTAATACTATTAAGGTGTATTAAGTACTAAAAGTAGGACTAGTATCCTCTATAGCTTATGCCTGTAGATTTTATTTAGTTAGCATGCTGTATAACGCTAAACGTACTAATATATATTCTTCTTAAGGTTTAGCTAATAGTACTTTTATTTTAATAGCTAGTGTTAGAGGCTTTCTACCTTAGGCATGCTAACCCTTAGAAACACCTTAGAGCGACTACAGTTACCTCTTAGAGCCTATATACACGTATATATTCCTCTAAATCCTTAGAGGCTTAACCTCTAAGGATTTGTCTCTTATCTTATGTAATACTATACGTTTTATCTTATTTCTTGCCTGCCTGCAGTGCCCTTACAATTTAAATCCTTTATACTCCTTCTTAAAAGAGGCAGTTAAGAGATATCTAATTCTTTCTATACCTATTATAATACTTAGAAATTAATATTGCTAATATACTACTAGTAACAACAACACACTAGGCTTACGCTAGCCTAGCTCTAGTAGCAACCTAATAGATACCTAGAGGTATTCTATACACAATATAGTAGCAAACTTGTTACTACTAGGCATGCTCTAGGTTAAGACAACACCTAGTATATCTAACAACTAAGTGTTAGGTTCTACTAAATTAGGAGACAAATATGCTCTTAGCTCTACTAGCTCTCTAATAGATGCGCTATCCTATCTAAGTTAGATAAACCTAGTAACTAGTTTAAATATAGACCCTCTAGCTGCTATAGAGGCGCCTAGGGTAGAACTTATAGCTATCCTAACTACAGGCTAGCCTTTATTTGTTAAGTAACTTCTTAAGAATCTTTTTAAGGTAGAGCTTACTAAAGCTACTAAAGCTAAATTAGCTATCTAGAGGAACTAGATTAACTAAGCCTTATAAGCTCTAGGCTTAACTAAGAGCAGGAACTAGTTAGAACCTAACTAGCTAGCGTTTAATAAGGCTAGAAAGATTATCTAAGTATTAAATAATATTTAACCTAAACCTAAGCTAGGTACTAAGAGCAGAGCTCTATCTCTACAGTAAGTAGACTAGTAGATTAAGGATATTAAAACAGCCTTTTAATATGCTTAGGTGTTAGAGGACTCTATTATAAGAACCTACTAGGCTATAGGTACTATTTAGTTTAGCATATATTACAAACTAATCTAATAACAGATTAACTAGAGATCTATCTAATTATAGTCTAACTTTAAGGCAGAGGAGGAGCAACTTATATAAGACCTTGTTCTTACTAAGTATAAGAACTATACTAAGTTCTTTAATATTAAGTAGAGAGAAGGTAATATAGTTAATACCTTCCTAATGCTGTTAAATTGCTGGGAGGTACTACTGCTATACAGCTTCTTTAAGTTTAATAATAGTACTAAAGACTATAACTTTAAAATTACTTTTATATAGTCTAAAACTCTACCTTATCTCTAGCAGGAAATCTAGCGTAACAGCAGCCTAAATAATATCTAGCAATAGTAGGAGTTTAAACAAGCTCTTTATAACGTAGAGATAGCAGCCTGTCCTATAGTTACTTATAAGAGTAGTAATACTAACTATAGCAAAAGGCATGCTATATCTCTTAATCAGAAGGGGAATAAGAGATATACTAGCTGTAGAGACACACTATCCTATAGCTAGGGCAATAGTACTCTAGTAGCTACCTAATCTAATAATAGTAATAATAGCTAGAGTTAAAACAAAGACTAGAGCAGCTAAAAAAGTTACTATAAAAACTATAGTAGTTAAAACTCCTACTATAAAGAAAGTAATAATAGAAACTCCTAGTTAATAAAAGAGTTAGGAAAAGGGAAGCCCTAGTTGCTAACTTATCCTAACTATAACTAGGGCCTAAAACTAGGGGGAAACAAACCTGTATTATAGTTACTATATCCTTCTAGGACCCTAATAGGTCTCTAATACTGCTCTAAGCCCTTTATAACTTAAGAGCAGAGCTAAACCTTATTAGCTAGTAAGTAGTAGATAATCTTTACTTAGAATATAAATTGTTCTATTAAAAGCTAGTAGCTATATTCCTTAATAGCAACTACCTAGATATCTAACAACTCTATAATCTAACTATTAATTGCCTAGATAGTAATAGTATAGTTAAATCTGTAGAACTGCAGAAGTTCTAGTTAGCTACCTTTAAGGGATATAACCTAGTACTAGGCTACTTATAGTTAGTATCTACTAACGTGTATATATGCTTCTCTAAAGGTACATATAAGTAGTTCTCTTACAATATAAAAAGAGTACACCTTACTACTATATAAGATCTATTCTACTCTATATGTAACGGGCTAGGCCCAGGTGCTGGCTCCTCGGCGTACACCGCCTCGGCATTACTCCGGCTCGCGCTTCCCAGCATGGACCAAAGCTCCGCCACGGAGCTGACGTGTCCGAAACAGAGTTATAAAAACTCTGCAACCTCCGTCCCGGAGGTTGTCCTCTATCAAATCCATCTTGTATTTTACTAGCAAATTCCCTCAGAGGTCAGCTCCTTACAATTGGATTTGATCACCAAATAAGGATCAATGAGCGAGACGTACAACGACGCCGCCAGGCGTCTAGGAGAATACGGCATTGAGCTGTGCACCAGTAACAACAATCGATCGGACGTCAGGACTGAACTCCAGAACCTCGCCACCACGTCAGTACCTGAAGAATGGCGGGAGGAGCTTCTGGCTCACGTACTGGAACGCCTGACTACCCACCCATCATGGGCAACCCTACCTGAGGCCGCAGTAGCCATCACCAACAACGAGGCCCACCCTACGACGGACTCCAACCAGGACCCACAACAGGAAGACATGGGCGAAACCATACGAAGGCTGGTTGAAGCCCAGGTCCAAGCCTACGTCGCATCCATGGGATTGCCGAACCATGGTGCAACACCCTCCACCTCTGTACAAACAGTCGACGACAGACCAAGCAAGACCATGAAGTTACCCGACGTGGGTAAGTTTAGTGGCAACCGACGAGCGTACCGGACGTTTAAGTCTCAGATGAAGGACAAGCTGAGGTCCATGGGGGACCAGGAGGCTGTCCTAGGAGTTGCCTATATGTTTAACAGGCTAGAAGGACAGGCCGCGCAGGTCGGGTTATCGTGGAAGGACCGTAACCCAATGGGTACAACTGCCCAGTTCTGGGACTTCCTAGACGAGCTGTACAAAGACTCACTGTTCGAGGAGCGCTCTTGGCAGAAACTCCAAACTATCACTATGAAGAAGAGCAACCAGAGTGTTGAGTCTTTCAATGCGGAGTTTATCCAGCTAGCCTACGACGCTGCCGAAGAGGACAACACGAAGAACCTCAAGACTAGGTACATGTCTGCACTCCGACCGGACCTCCAGGACAAGATGGTGTCAGTAGACATTCCAGACGACTGGGACCTCCAAAGCCTTATGGCCAGGGTCTTAGCAGTGGAGGTTAACCTCTGTAGGTCTAAAGCACTGACAAACGGCACCTTCGGACAACACACACGCAGGACGAACCCGGATAGTATGGACTGGGAACCCACCAGGGTCCACTCCGGGAAGATCGAGTCTGACAACCGACCACGAGCGGAGTGGCAGACTCAGGAAGTCATAAACCAGCGGAGAGCTGCCAACGTCTGTCTGAGATGTGGAAAGAAGGGTCACTACGTGAGCAGATGCAATCTGGCCCCAGCCAAGAGACCAGAGAAAGTCCAGGTTCGGAGTGCAATTGCT
Organism: Ascochyta lentis; assembly: GCA_004011705.1. Lineage (NCBI taxonomy): Eukaryota > Fungi > Ascomycota > Dothideomycetes > Pleosporales > Didymellaceae > Ascochyta > Ascochyta lentis. The sequence goes on from RZGK01000007.1 coordinate 1,689,427, forward strand.
GAGGTTTCTGAAACCGATGATTCTACTAACGAAGGTTTGGAAAACTAGAAACTCCCGTTCGAAGGCGTGAACGGGGGTTGAGAAAAGAAGTTGTAAAGAGGAGAGAACTGTTCCAGGAGTTCCACCAGCGGTGGCCGGATGGCAAGCCTATATCACTGCATGTGATAGTACAAGACGACACTGTAGCACATACATTAATCGATACTGGGTGTTTGGCATACAGCATAGTCTCCTCTAAGTTCGCATCACGAAACAACTTCCAACGCACTCCTACGTATAGACGTAAGGTATTGGGCATAGCCGGGAAAGTGACCTGGGTAACTGATGTCGTAAGAATGAAGATCGACATAGATGGCCACAGAGAGACCCTCTGGGCATATGTGCTGGACGGGGAAAGAGAGTACGACCTCATCCTAGGGAGACCATGGATGGACAAGAACGAGGTCACCATAGCACCGGCCAAGAAATCGTTGTTCATCTACTCCTCGCGGACGCGAGTCAGAAGCAGAGAGGGCGCCTGTCCTAACCAACTGCCTAAGCCTGTCAGCCCGGAGCTGTATCAGGCGCTGAGGAAGAGGTCTAAGACGGACCGGAACATAGAGCTATTCTCTGCATCAATGGCAGATATCCAGAAGGCCCTAAAGAAGAAGGAGCTGACGGATCCTCGAGACCTTCTCCTGGAGTTCCTGAAAGATGAGTTTAGAACGTTTATGAAGGAGGAAGCAGACAAGCTAGCACCTTACCGCGGATCTGACATAGATCATGCTATTGAGCTGATTGAGCAAGACGGAAAACCCGCGACAGTACCATGGGGACCACTATACAACATGTCCCGCGAGGAGCTCCTGGTGCTCCGACAGCAACTCACCAGCTACTTAGACAAGGGCTTCATCCGAGTCAGCAAGTCCAGTGCTTCTGCCCCGGTGCTGTTTGTTAAGAAACCTAGTGGGGGTCTCTGGTTCTGTGTTGATTATCGGGCACTGAATGCGATCACTAAGAAGGACCGGTACCCACTGCCTCTGATCCATGAGACTCTCTCACAGATCTCGAAAGCAACATGGTTCACCAAGGTAGACGTTATCTAAGCCTTCCACAAGATCAGGATCGCTAAGGGGGATGAATGGAAGACGGCCTTCTGGACAAGATTCGGACTCTACGAGTGGCTGGTAACGCCATTCAGGTTAGCCAACGCCCTAAGTACGTTCCAGCGGTACATCAACTAGGTCTTGAGGGAGTACTTAGACGAATGGTGCTCCGCCTACGTAGACGATGTGTTGATCTACTCTAGCGGCACCTGAGAGGAGCATGAGGCCAAGGTCAAAGAAATTGTCCAGAAGCTGGGAGCTGCAGGGTTGCACCTCGACGTAGGAAAGAGCGAGTTTTCTGTCAAGAGCACCAAGTATTTGGGATTCATCATCGAGGCCGGTAAGGGCATCCGGATGGACCCTGCAAAGGTCGCCGCTATAAAGTTATAGGAACCCCCAAAGACAGTAAAAGGAATCCGGAGCTTCCTAGGGTTTGCGAACTTCTATCGACAGTTCATCAGCTAGTTTTCCAGCATGGCGGAACCTCTTACTCGCTTGACGGGAAAGAACGCGACCTTTAAGTGGGGGGAACCCCAGCAGCGTGCCTTCGATGCCATGAAAGCCGCATTCACCAGAGAACTGGCACTCGCGAACTTCGACCCGGACCTGGAGACAGTACTAGAGTGTGACGCGTCGGGATGGGCAACGGGAGGAGTACTATCCCAATATGGAAAAGACAAGGTACTCCGTACGGTGGCATACTTCTCAGCTAAGAATTCTAAGGCGGAAGTGAACTACACTATTCACGACAAGGAAATGCTCGCAGTAATCAAATGCCTCTAAGAATAGAGCACGGAGCTGAAACAAGTGAAGGGATTCACAGTTGTTACTGATCACAAAAACTTGGAGTACTTCTGCAAGGCCTAACTCCTTTCTGAAAGACACGTCCGTTGGTCTAGCCTCCTTAGCCAGTTCAACCTCACCTTTGCCTACAGACCTGGCAAGGTCAATAACCGAGCAGATGCACTCTCGAGGAAAGAGGAGGACGTCCCCCTATCTACAGGAGACGAGAGGACCAAGACCAGACAGTTTTAACTGTTAAAACTATTTGCGCGAGTAGTGAAGACTGGCCTAGAAGACGACTCCGCCAACGACATACAGGTTTTCTCCTCGGGACTACGTAGAGCGGACCGACTCCTCCCTGTAACCCCTCCGAACGAAGAGCTACGGGAGAACCGCCACGAGAAACCAGAACAAACGCGTGAGGAGACGCCTCTAGCCAGGAACTCGGAACCATACGACAGCATTGAAGAATTTGAAACACTTTGGAAAAACGCCGCCAAGAACAATAAGACTTACCAGCTCGCCAAGTCTTCTATCTCTTCGGGAGCCCAGAAGTTTCCTGTGCAGCTTAACCTTAAAGTTTCCCTCTCTGAGTGCTCTGTGGATGACAGAGACCGACTGTGCTACCGCGGAAGAGTATGGGTTCTAAACTCCGATGCCCTCAGGACTAAGATCATTGACGACGCCCATCATTCTCCAATCGCAGGTCATCCGGGACGGGGAAACATGTATGCAATCCTCTCCTGAGCCTACTTCTGGCCAGGGATGTCGACTGCCTTACGACGGTACGTGGAGAACTGCGACATCTGCAGAAGGACGAAGCCATGGAGGGAACTGAAGCAGGGACTCCTCAAACCCCTCCCTTTACCCGATAGGATTTGGAAGGAAATCTCCATGGACTTCATAACAGACCTACCCGAGAGTGAGGGTAACTGTAACCTTATGGTCGTTACAGACAGACTCTCTAAGGACATCATCCTGGTCCCTCTGCCGGACCTGTCAGTAAAGACGGTTACCCGTGCTTTCATATCCAATGTAGTGGGCCATCACTGGTTGCCTAACGCAATTGTCTCTAATCAAGGGACGCAGTTCCTCAGCGACTTCTGGCAGACAATGTGCCAACTGCTGAAAATCACGCAGAGACTCTCTACGGCCTTTCACCCCTAAACAGACGGGAGCACTGAACGTATAAACTCCGTAGTGGAAGCCTACTTAAGAGCCTATATCAACTGGGCTCAGGATGATTGGTCTGCTTGGGTGCCTATGGCCCAGATTGCGATTAAAGGACGGGTGGCCACATCTACAGGGTTTAGCCCTTTCTTCCTCCAGCACGGTTACGACGTAGATCCAGTCCAGATAGACCTAGACTTAGCAGCGGAGTTGTTGCACTGACACGCAAGGGAACCCACCAGAGCTGCAGCAAGCATGGTGCAGAAGTTTGCCGAAACAATCGACTTTGTTAAAGCCCAGATAGCAGAGGCTTAGCAGGTACAAGAACGGCAAGCCAATGCACACCAAAGGGAAGCCCCCCAGCTGAAGGTCGGGGACAAAGTCTGGCTGAAGCTAGGAAATCAGTTCTCAAACGGCCGAGCAAGCAGGAAACTGGACTAGAAGAACCGAAAGTTCACAGTCGTGGAAGTCATCTCCCCGCACAACGTCAAACTAGACGTTGATAGTAAAGTCCATCCTGTTTTCTACGTCGACCGGCTCAAGTTGTGCCCACAGGACCCTCTTCACGGACAATTAAACGACGACCCCCAGCCTGGCCCCCTGGTCATCACCAACAACGATAGTACATCCTCCGAAGAATGGAAAGTCGACTCCATCTGTGGGGAAAGACGATCTAGAAGGGGGGGTAAGAGACGTGAATACCTAGTACAATGGGAAGGCCATGTCAGCAAAACATGGGAAAGGGAGGACGTTTGCGAGGACCTAGAAGCCCTGGACAGATAGCTGTCTGCAACAAGGGACAGGAGAGATAGGAATAGGAACTTGCCCCCGGGCTTCCAATTAGAACCCCCGGAGGGGCATAACTAACTTTCTTACTCCCGATGGAGGAAGGAGGAGAGGAGCAGGAAGTAGAGACAAGCACAGGCAAGAGGAGGAGCACCAGTTGGTTGGGGAGATCATTCGTTGCATTAGTCCATCCCGAAGGATGGGCCGCCCCAGAGGGGGACCATATTGTTATGAAGGAAAAGAGCCAGGAGCCCGGGTATCATCCAGCCAAGAAAATCCTGAACGCCGCAGACAAGAGAAGACCTAAGCACCACCCTCGGCGGAACCTCCGCCACCACCGTTGTCCTTGTCACCTGCGGCAGCGTCGGTGACGTCCTTAACGAGCATTCGGACGAAGTCCTCGTGTCCGGCGGCAGGGGGGATCTCAAGACGTGTGCGGAGGTCAGCCTCGAAGTGGGTGAAGCGCGCGAGCAGCGTCGAGTTGACAGTAAGCTATGTCAAGCAAGGAATTAGCGAATACTCCAGAAAACAGGTGCGAAAAGAGGGGAATAACTCACCAGAGTCTTGATCTGGACCACCGCCTCCTCAGCAGCGACAGCAGTGCGCTCCGCGAGGACTACAGCAGCAGAGGGATGGGCCTCAATCTCATCGACCTCGGCCTCGTACTCGGACCACTCAGTCTCGTAACCAGTGGCAGGCGAGCGGGCGTTAGGCCAGGACGCAAGGTCAGTGTGACGCGGAAGGTCCTTGCGCTTCTCAAGGTCCGCCCGGATGGGCTCGACGACTTGCAGGAGCTTCGCGGAGTTGCCCTTGGCGAACTGCGAGAACACGCGGTACTTGTTCAGAGTCTTCCATGTCTTGCGCGGGGCCTAGCAGACGGTCAGCCGGGGAAGGGAACACTGAGAAACAAGAAGCGGAAACTTACCTTGTGGCAGCGAGAATGGCTGAGGATGCAGGGAGCGCAGCTGGTCGAGCGGCTGCTGGCGGTGAAGGTGCAGACCTGTCCAGACAACGCACAGCTGACGCAGACCTCGGGATCCACGAAGCCGCCAGCGCGTTGGGTACGCGGGGACCACTCACCCGGAACCCCAGACTGATCGTCAGCGGGAACATCGTCGAAGGCTTCCTCGATCTCCTCGTCCTCCAGCTCGACGTCTTCCGCCGTGAGCCTCGCCCTCTTGGTCGAGCGAGTGGTGGGAGGGGCGGGATCTGGAGGAGCAGCGCTGCGGGCCTAGGCAAGGTAAAAGAGTCAGTAAATGGGCATATCACAGGTAGGGATGGAGCAACTTACTCGCTTGCCTGGCGCCTTCTTGTGGGGCGAACGCGACGCGGTCGGTGATCTGGGAGGCGCCATTGTTGAAATTGAGCGGGGCGGGGCGACTGAACGATTGGGTAGTACTGGGATTGTGAGAGGAAGGCGCGCGGACTGGAAACGTGGTACGACGGAGAATGCGGAAAGTGGGGAGTGGGCGATGGAGTTGTTTTGACCGAGGCGCGCGCTGATAAACAAAGGATAAGTGGGGGGGTACTGTGACGGGCTAGGCCCAGGTGCTGGCTCCTCGGCGTACACCGCCTCGGCATTACTCCGGCTCGCGCTTCCCAGCATGGACCAAAGCTCCGCCACGGAGCTGACGTGTCCGAAACAGAGTTATAAAAACTCTGCAACCTCCGTCCCGGAGGTTGTCCTCTATCAAATCCATCTTGTATTTTACTAGCAAATTCCCTCAGAGGTCAGCTCCTTACACTATAAAACTAAGGGAGAGAGCATACTTAATGCACCTAGGTAACCTAGTTTACTAAGTCCTAGAAGAGGAAATTAATAACCTTTTAGGAAGTAACTAGGAAGATAGTAGACAACTACTAGCCTAGAGGCTAAGCAGAGACGCTGTCTTTAACGCAGAATACTTCTATAATAAGAAACTTCTCTAGCTCTAGAATAAAATACTTAAAGTTGTTAACTACCTTTAGTATTATGTTACGCAGTACCTAGATCTGTTATAGCTCCCTTAAGCTATAGGTAAGTATATAGTAGCAAGTATTATCTATAAGCCCTCTTAACATTCTAGGATACTGCTTATAGGTATAGCCTAAGTTCTCCTAGATAGTAATAACGACTACTCTTTGGTTAACTCTATAGGCAATAAACTAGACCTAGAAAAGCTTAAGCACGTTCCTCTAGAGCTATACTATAAGTAGTTTATATTTAGTAAACACTAGTCTAGTGTATTAGTACTATATTAGAATTATAATTACTCTATTAATATTAAGCTAGGGAGCAAGATACTAAACATGCCTATATATAACCTCTCTAGGAAGGAGCTAGAAATACTACAGGCCTACCTTAATACAGCGCAGGAGAAGGGTTAGATCTACCTAAGTAAGTTCTCTACTAGAGTACTTATTCTATTTATACTAAAGGCTAATAGTATACTGTAACTTTGTATAGATTACAAAGGCCTTAACAAGGTTACTATTAAAAACTAGTATCCTATTCCTCTTATAAATAAGATGCTAGTTAGGCTATTAAAAGCTACTATCTTCTCTAAGCTAGATCTACGTAATGCCTATTATAGGCTCTAGATTAAAGAAGGTAATAAGTAGAAAACAGCTTTTAAGACTAGGTATAGTTATTTAAAGTACCTAGTTATGCTTTTTAGATTAGTAAATGCTCTAGCAATATTTTAATCCTACATCTAGAAAGCTCTAGAAGGCCTAATAAACTGCACCTGTGTAGTATACCTAGATAATATCCTTATATACGTAGAGCCCAAGGAGGATTATTAAGCCTATATTAAAGAGATCCTAGATTAACTTATTAAATAGAGGTTGTTCTGTAAGGTAAGCAAATGCTTGTTTATAACAAAGTTAGTTAAGTTTCTAGGCTTTATTATTACGTCTAGTAGGGTAGTTATAGATTCTGTCTGCGTGCAAATAATCTAAGAGTAGCTAGAGCCTAAGAGGTATAAGGATATCTAAGTGTTTCTTAGCTTTGCTAACTTTTACTAAAGATTTATCTTTAACTACTCTAGGATTATCTACCTGTTATTAGACTATATAACTTCTGCCTAGAGGCTAGAGTTAGAGCTAGGAGGCTCTACTTCTATAAAGAGGAGGAAGAAAACACTAGCAAAAACCTAAAAAGGTCTAATAAGATAGTATAAACTATAGAGTTAGCTAGAGGAAGTACGCTAGGCTTTTCTTACTATTAGGAAGAAGTTTACTAAAGCACTTATACTACAGCACTTTAACCCTGCTAAGCTAATTATAGTCCTTACTAACGCGTTAGACTTTGCTATAGCTGCTATACTACTATAACTATAATTGTTAAGAGTACTAACAGAATAACACTAGAAGCTAGTAGCGTTCTAGAGCAGGAACTTCTAAGGCCTATTAATTAGATAGCATACTTACAATAAGGAATTAGCTGTAATTATTAAGGTATTTAGGTAGTAGTAACATTACCTTAAGTATGCCTTGTTAATAGTCTAAGTACTCTCTAATTATAACAACCTGCAGTACTTTATAACTATAAAGAAGCTCTGCCCTAAGTAAGCACGCTAGGCAGAGGAGCTAGCTAGGTACAACCTTAAAGTTAAGTATAAGCCTAAACTAGAGAACTCTATAGACAGCCCTTTAAAGCGTCTAGATTATGCAAAGAGACTAGTTATTAGAGAGTAGTAGGCACTATATAGTGCTATATTACTAATACTCTAACAAAAGCTTTAAATATAGACTATCTAGAAGTCTAAGGCTTAAAATGTTAAACAGGCAACTAGAGCAACAGGCAGCCTTAGTAAGAGTCTTAAGAGATCCTAGCAACTCTCTAAAACTACTCTTAAGGAATTCTACCTACTAATAAGTACTAGAGATATATCTCTCTTAGCTCCTAACTAGCTATCTACAGGCTATAATAGCTAGGGTTAATCTAAATTATTTAAAGCTTAGAAACCTAGATTTAACGTTACAGAGGCTCTCCTTTATAACCTTAATACATAAGTTAAGTTACCTACTTACCTTATAAATAATACTGTATAAAGTAAATCTATATACGCCTTAAACACCCTAGAATACCTAACTAACTATATTAGATAGGTTTAGAAGTAGGATACTACTTATAAGTTGCTAATAAGTTAAGAAGCAAGTAGAGTAGTTGCAGGTTACTACTACTAGGAAGTTAACTCTAGTAGGATCCTATATAGGAGTAGAAAAGTGTAGATTCTCTAAGATGTAACTTTTTGCTAAACTATTCTTATAAAAAACTATAACAACCCTATAGAAGGTTACTATAGCTGTAAAAAGACTGCCTAGCTATTAAAATAAAAGTACTATTAGCTAAACCTAAAGAAGAATATATATAAGTATGTTTAGTGTTATACAGTATACTAACTAAATAAGATCTGCAGGCATAAGCTATAGGGGCTCCTAGTCCTACTTCTAGTACCTAATACACTCTAGTAGTATTACTCTCTAGACTTTATAATAGACCTACTAACGTTAAAAGATAACTAGGAGAATAAGTATAACTTAATCCTAGTTCTAGTTGATAGGTTTAATAAGTATGTCTAGTATCTACTTATAACTAAGATAGTTACGTTCTAGAAGGTAGCTAAACTACTACTTAGGCAGTGCTTTCTTAAACATAGTCCTCTTAATACACTAATATTAGACTATACGTTAGTATTTACTAGCTAATTCTAGTCTAATATCTACTATTATTTAAAGATTAACTATTACCTTAGTACAGCCTTTTACCTATAGACTAAGAGATAGACAGAATACTAAAACCAGGAGTTAGAAACCTACCTGCGCATCTATATAAACTACTAACAGGACAACTAGGTAAACTTATTACTATATACAGAGTATATATACAACTTAAAGGCTTACTTAGTATATAGAGAATCCTCTATTAAGGTAGTATATAGGATAAACCTTTAGAGCTTTAATAGAGTTCTAGATAAGCACTAGCTATACTGTCCTCTAGAAGCCTAGGTAGATAGTAGAAAGGCACTAGACCTTTGCTAGCAGGTAATTAGACAGCTAGAGCAGTAGCACAACCTATAGGTAGTAGCAAAGAATAGCTTAGAGTATGCTTAGAAGAGCAATTCTTGTTAGTATAACACTAAGTAGGTAGATAGACACTTTACTAAAGGTAAGTAAGTGCTACTCTAAGCAAAGAACCTAACAACTAGCTAACTATCTAAGAAGTTTAATGCCTATTACCTAGGTCCCTTTACTATTATAAAGAAGATTAGGAAGCTAGCTTATAAGCTAGACCAACTACTATTAATAGACAGAGTGTACCTAGTGTTTAATATATTATTACTTAAACTATAGAGGGAACTCTTTATAGAAAAGAAGTTCTAGCTAGATCCTATATAGATCCTAGAAGACACTCTTCTAGTAGAGAGGTATAAAGTTAAAGAGATTTTATAGCACTGTAACACTTAAGTCTATAGGCAAGAGTACCTAGTAAAGTAGCTAGGTTAGCTAAATAAGGAAGCTACCTAGGAATTACTAGAGAACCTTAACTACTGCAAGGAAATCCTTAAAGAGTACCCTAAGACAATAACTAATATAATATAGTAATCTACTTGTAAATATAAGGCTAAGTCTAAGTTAGGTTAGAGTAATCTAAACCTGCCTTAGTAAAAGAGGGGTTGCCTAAGGAAATTCTAGGATAATACTTATACTATAAAACTGTAGATAATATATTAACCTAGAGTTACTGTCCTAAGGCTGTAGATTAGCCGAGCAACTATCTAAGGTAGGGAATAAGGGTCTTAAGAGTATTAGAGTAGGTATAGATTTTTATATAGTTATTTGTATTTAATCTATTAATATATATTATTTAAAAGAGTAACCTAAAATACATAGAAAAGACCTTATAAGCTCTTAGTAGGGCTAAGCTTAAAGTCTAGACTACCTTAACAACAACACTTAAGAGTCTTCTAAACTACAGACTTAGTTAGAAAAACTATTAACTGCTAGAAGAGAGCAGCTAGGGCATTATTAGTAGAAGGTATATTAGTGCTGTAGTAGTACTAACACTTCTCTACACTCTTAGCAGTACTATTCTACTAGAATATACGCTTAATATCTACGTTAATAACTATATTAGAGGCTGCCTTCTTGCTAATAGTACCTAAGGCTGCCTACGCAAGTTAGCTATAGTAAAGGAGAAAAAGTTAGGAAACTTATATCAAAGCGCTGCAGGTTATACTCTTATAAAACCTAGTAAGCTTTATTATAGTCTACTAGACCTAAACCTAAGTTCTTTACATAGTATTAGACAGCAGCCTTATAGGTTACAGTACTAAGATAGTAGGCTTTAGCATAGTTAAAAGCAGTCTGCTAGTAGTACTAGGTTATAGCTAGAATGTTATCTTTAGTTGTAGCATTACCTTATTAAGTAGTCTTCTTATTTATCTTATATTTAGCTTGCTTAATAAGGAAGTTAAGTATATTAATAGCGTAGCAGAAGTAAGGCGCAATCTATATAGATTAGCGTTAGGTAGGCACTAGGCCGGGTTCTAGACTTACCTCTACGCATCTACTAGTGTTACTGCTTAAGTATCTAGAGTATATACTAAAGTTATTCTTGCGTATATAGAACCTCTTAGGATACTAAAAGATCTGTATAAACAACTTAATTATGCTATTAGAGTTAGAGCTAGACTTAGTAGACAGCTTAGTTACGCACCTATAGCACTAGAACTAAGTAAAAGAAAGCTGCAGAGCTATATTATTAAGTAACATATATATAAAGTCTAGTAACTTAGCATTATTAATATACAAAGGTAGGGGAGGCATAATTATAAAGAGATAGAGTAGAAAGTGTATAAGTATAAGTAGAGTGCAGATAAAGAAGAAGAAGTTAAGATATCTACTCTTTATATACTGCAACACTCTTACCTCTATCTACTGCCCTACTAATGTCCTGCTACCTTACTGCCTACTTTCTAAACAGTTAAACGCCTAAAACTTTATATAGTTAGTAAGGAATAATACACGCCTAATAGGATACTTACTATATATTTTTAAAGCTATAAGTCTAGAGTACATAATAACTAGATATATAACAAAGGTATAGCTAACACTATGTAATTAGCAGATAGACTCCTATAATAGGGTTAATTTAAATATAGAGTAACACTTAATATTATTATAATAAGCTACCTATATATAGTGTGTTGCTTAGGGCCTACTTATATAGAAGAAGGATAACTTTTAGGCACTAACTAGATACCTTATAGAGTACCTCCTAGGTAAAGGTAATAATATATCTAGCTAAACTGCTGTAGTAGTTAAGTAAACAAGTCTACGCCTCTAGTAACTGCAGTTGTTTAGACTAAGAGTAATAACACCTTTACAGAGCTTATAGACAAAGAGCCTAGACACTTAAGTAACCTATAAGAAACAAGTTATTAGAGAAAATAGCCTAGAGCAGTATATTACTGCACCTAACACTAGCTTCTAGGTAACTACAGTCTTTAGACTTAGAGTAGCAGTACCCTATAAAGACTATAGCATAGTAACAAGTATTCTATAAGAAGAACCTACTATAATTACTATATAGTTTGTTCTATATCTTTCTTTTACTATACTTCTAGAGGTTAAAGCTACTAGACTAAGAGTACTAGATTCTTAAGAGGACTAAGGTAAGGCTACAGACACTCTACAGGGCAGTACTAGCTAAACACTTATTTAGTAATCTACTAAACTGTTACCTAACTTTCTAATAGTCTTAACTATAGGTTTTAGAGTCTTAAATCCTAAAGAATCTATAGGTAAAGTTACCTAGTAAGTAGTAAACTATTGCTAGCTGCACTCTGTAGGGAGTTGTTTGTGCTAATATAATTAATAGATTTAAGCACCTGCTAATAAGCAAACTAGCTTTCTTCTAACTATTTTCCTCTTATATTAGAGGTTTTTTTAGAGTTTAAACTAGCAAGTATTAGTATATAGAGTTTAGCAGTCTAGAATAGACTATAAGAAGAGAGGAGGCTATTATTAAGAGCTTTCTACCTTATATATGCTAACTCTTAGGAATATCTTAGAGTAACGACAGTTACTTCTTAGAGCCTACACACACGTATATATTCTTCTAAATTCTTAGAGGCTTAACTCCTAAGAATTTGTCTCTTATCTTATCTAATACTATACGTTTTGTTTTATCTCTTGCCTGCCTGCAGTGCTCTTATAGCTAGGTAGTCTTCTTATAACTATAGTAACCTCTTCTAAAGTTATTATAGTTCTTTATAAGAATAGTTTAGTAAAGAGTTATATCTTAGAGAATTTACACTTTTCTACTTCTATACAGGATCTTACTAGGCTTAACCTTTTAGTAGTAGTAACTCTTAGCTATTCTACCTACTTCCTTACTTATAAGTAACTTATAAGCAGCGTTCTACTCCTAAACCTGTCTAATGTAGTTAGTAAGGCATTTTAGGGTATCTAGGGCGTATACAGATTTACCTTATACAGTATAATGTATTAGGTAAGTAAGTAACCTAACTTATCTATTAAGGTTATAAAGAAGAGCCTTTGTAATGTTAAAGCTAAGTTTCTAAGCTTTAAATAAATTAGAATAACTCTAGCTGTTATAGCCTATAGATAGCTAGTTAAAAGCTAGAGGAGACGTATTTCTAGTACTTATTAATAGGTAGAATTCCTTAGAGGCAGTTTTAGAGAGTTGCTAGAATCTCTTATACTCTACTAGGGCTGCTTATTACTCTTGTTACCTGTTTAACGTTTTAAGCCTTAGACTTCTAAATAGTTAATATTTAAAGCTTCTATTAGAGTATTAGTAGTATAGTATAACGTAGTGCCTACTGCTCTCTAATAAGTAGTTTCTCTATATATTCTAAATACCTTAATAGGCTATCTGTAAGGTCTTCTAGTCTAGGCTTATATTTAACTTTAAAGTCGTATTTAGCTATCTTCTCTACCTAGCATACTTACTTAGAAGAGAGCTTCTTTATAGTTATAAAGTACTACAGGTTGTTATAATTAGAGAGTACTTAGATTATTAACAGGGCGTGCTTAAGATAATGTTACTACTACTTAAACACCTTAATAACTACAGCTAACTCCTTATTATAGGTATACTATCTAATTAATAGGCCTTAGAACTTTCTACCCTAGAATACTACTAGCTTCTAGTGGTATTCTATTAGTACTCTTAATAATTGCAGTTACAGTAGTATAGTAGCTATAGTAAAGTCTAATACATTAGTAAGAACTATAATTAGCTTAGTAAGGTTAAAATACTATAGTATAGGTGCTTTAGTAAACTTCTTTCTAATAGTAAAGAAGTCCTAGCGTACTTCCTCTAGCTAACTCTATAGTTTATACTATCTTATTAGGCCTTTTTAGGTTTTTGCTAGCGTTTTCTTCTCCCTCTTTATTAAAGTAGAGCCTTCTAGCTCTAACTCTAGCCTTTAGACAGAGGTTATATAGTCTACTAATAGGTAGATAATCCTAGAGTAGTTAAAGATAAATCTTTAGTAAAAGTTAGCAAAGCTAGGAAACACTTAGATATTCTTGTATTCTTTAGGCTTTAGCTACTCTTAGATTGTTTATACATAGATAGGATCTATAACTACTCTGTTAGGCGTAAAAATAAAGCCTAGAAACCTAACTTACTTTGTTATAAATAAGTATTTACTTGCCTTATAGAACAACCTCTATTTAATGAGTTAATTAAGGATCTATCTAATATAGGCTTAATAATCCTCCTTAGACTCTAAGTATATAAGGATATTATCTAGATACACTAAATATATACAGTCTATATAACCTCTTAGAGCTTACTAGATATAGAATTAGAATATTACTAGAGTATTTGCTAACTTAAAAGGTATAACTAGGTACTTAAAATAACTATCCCTAGTTTTAAAAGCTATCTTCTACTTATTACCTTCCTTAATCTAGAGCCTATAATAGGTAGTATATAGATCTAGCTTAGAGAAGATAGCAGCTTTTAATAGCCTATCTAGTATCTTATTTATAAGGGGAATAAGATACTAGTTCTTAATAGTAACCTTATTAAGGCCTCTATAATCTATATAAAGTTATAGTATACTATTAGCCTTTAGTACAAATAGAATAGGTACTCTAGTAGAAGACTTACTTAAGTAGATTTAACTCTTCCCTTGCGCTGTATTAAGGTAGGCCTTTAGTATTTCTAGCTCCTTTCTAGAAAGGTTATAGATAGGTATATTTAGTATCTTGCTCTCTAGCTTAATATTAATAGAGTAATCATATTCCTAATATAGTGCTAATATACTAGACTAGTATTTACTAAATATAAACTACTTATAGTATAGCTCTAGAGGAATATACTTAAGCTCTTCTAAGTCTAGTTTATTATCTACAGAGTTAACTAAAGGGTAGTCTTTATTACTATCTAGAAGAACTTAAGCTATACGTATAAGCAGTATTCTAAAGTGTTAAAGAAGCTTATAGATAATACTTACTACTATATACTTTCCTATAGCCTTAGAGAGCTATAATAGATCTAGATACTATATAATATAATACTAAAGGTAGTCTACAACTGTAAGTATTCTGTTTTAGAGATAGAGAAGTCTCTTATTATAGAGGTATTCTATATTAAGTAAAATGTCTCTGCTTAGCTCTTAGGCTAGTAGTTATCTACTACCTTTTTAGTTACCTTCTAACAGGTTGTTAAATGTCTCCTCTAGAACCTAGTAGACTAGGTTACCTAGGTATATTAGGTATACTCTTTTCTCTAGTTCTATAAAGTAAAATAGATTCTATATAGTAGTAATATACACTCTTTCTATATTATTAAGAAGCTACTTATATATACCTTTAGAGAAGCAGATACACAGGTTACTAGATACTAACTATAGGTAGCTTAATACTAAGTTATACCTCTTAAAGGTAGCTAACTAGAACTTCTATAGGCCTATAGATTTAACTATACTATTGCTATCTGTTAGGGATTTTGCTAAGATAAGATAGCACAACCTACTAGTAGGTGCCTTTTACCTTAGCTGCTTTCTTAAATCCTCCTTTTACTTAGCACTAAGAGCCTTAGGCCTTCTTTTACTAGCTACCTAGGAGCTTAGGCCTACCTACTATAAGTAGGTAGCTATCTCTGCCCTCTTATAGCTCTCTATCTACTATTTTATTTACTTCTTCTTAAATATATTAGCTTTCTAGATTGCTTTCTTTTATAATTATAACATCTCTCTTATATAATAGCAGACCTCTTAGCTTAAAACTAAGCTCTTCTCTAAGGCTTCTACCTTTATTAGGTGTAGTAGTTAGCTACTATTACTAAAGTTTGCATAATTCTTTGTCTAGTCTAGTAAGCTATCTCTTAACTAAGCAATAGCTCTAGCTATTAGAGCTTCTTTTCTTAGTCTTTATCTTCTTCTTACGCAGGTAGTAAGTGCCTATTAACTATTTCTAAGTATAGATTAGCCTTACCTACACGCTTCTTTAAGTATAAACTAGCTACAAAACCTTGGTGTGCTAAGTATTCTACTTCCTTTTAGGCTTTAGAGTACTAGCCTGTCTTTCTTTTAGTACCTTTTTAAGTAGCCTAGTGCCTACTACTTTTACACTGTTTAAGTAGTCTAGTGCTTTTCTCTCTTCTCTTACTATTTTAGCGCCTTTTAAGTAGTTTAGCACCTCTCTTTTACTACTTTTAGCGCCTTTTAAGTAGTCTAGTACTTTTTCTTTACTATTTTAGTACTCTTTAAGTAGTCTAGCACCTCTTCTTCTTACTATTTTAGCACCTTTTAAGTAGTCTAGCACTAACCTTTTAGTATCTCTTTATAAGGCAACTTAGCTTTAGATTACTCTCCTTTACTTTACACCTTTTACTAGTTTAGTATTCTTTTACTTATCTCTTACCTTAGCTCTTTCTACTACTTTAAGTACTAGGTACTCTGATTTTTCTACTAACTACCTAACTTACTCCTTACTTAACTAGAATTAATACTTAACTACATCTTTAATATAAGCTACCTAGAAGTAAACTCCTATAATAATATTACTAAGGCTGCCTAGTACTAATAAATTCTAGTAATATAAGAATATTCTATTACAATTCTATAAGTATTCTAGTAGTAGTATAACCTATAGAACTACCTAGATTATAAAAAGCTCTTACTAGATCTCACTAGAGTACTATAGAGTACTACTACTAACTACTTAAGCGCTTTTAACTTAGAGGAGCTTACTTAACTCTCTACCTTTCTTATATTTATACTCTAAGAGGCACTTTTAATAATAACAGCTACTATTCTACTTTTAACACTAATAGCTACTGTTTTAACTAGTTTAGTCTTATACTATTTTCTATACTACTGCCTATAGATGCCTTTGCCTCTAAGAGCTTATATTACTAATTTAGACTCTTATAGTAATAGCTTAGAAGAAGAACCTATATTAACTAACAGCTAACTACTTACTATAGGAAATTACCTCTTAGGCTATGCTTCTATAGATAATAATTGCAGATACTAATTAGATAATAGCTAGGGATTTTCTAGTTATTATGCCTCTTTTAACTCTTAAGACAGCTACTAATTAAACATAAATTAAACTAACTACACTAATAGGTACAACTCTAATAGCTATAATTTAGAAGAAGGTAGTTATAATCTAGATTCTAAGGTATACAACTATAATAGCTATAATCTAGAAGAAGCTAACTATAATCTAGAATCTAATATATATAGCTATAATAGCTAAAATTTTAAAGAAGGTAGCTAAGAACCTAGTTCTAATGCAGATGTAGATGTAAATTAGCTAATTTAGAGCTAAGAGCAACCTTAGTTTAATAAGTATATATTAACAATATCTACACTTAAAAGACCTTCTAGCCTCTAACCTTTTAGCAGATCTTAGAGAAATAGTATATCTAGTATTACTTAACTATTATAACTTTAGCGTTACTCTATAACTTTAGCTACTTAACTACTAGTAGAATAATTAAAAGTAATCTACTTCTACTAATTACTAGCTTAACCTCTAATAGAACAAGCTAACACTACTAATTACTAGCTTAAACACTGTTAGAATAGTTAAAAAGTAAGCTACTATTACTAAATTACTAGCTAAACTCTCTGTTAGAACAATTTATAATCTATTACCTATAAACTACTATAGGCTATTACTACTCTCCTCTATAGATACTCTAACTAGCTTTAGAAACAATTTTTACGTTATAGAGTTTGTATAGTAGAAAAAATCTTAGAAGTTAGCTTTTTATATAGAAATCTAGAGAGGCTGTTGCAACGTTACTAAACGCCAGATCTACCTACTAGAAGCTCGGCTTACCTAGACCTACTCTATCTAAGGTTAGGCTAACTTACTAATAGATTTAAATCTCTCCTCGCTTATGCTACGTATGCAACGCGTTAATCGACTATATTAGGTATACTAAGCAATTAACTAATAGGAGCACAGGACGCTTAATAAGCATATAAATAGTAACCTAAGTAGACACCTACATATAAATTAAATCTATCTCCTAATTATTCCTAAGCTAGTTATCTAAACAATAGTTATAAGCTTAGCTTTTTAAGACTAGGATAATCTCCCCCTGCATACTTAGCTAGGATACACTGCTTAGTAACCACTCCTCTTAATATCTTTACAACTCTAATTAATCTATATAATAACTAACGCCCTAATCCCTAAGGGAGCCTATACGCTTACTAATCGATCCTAATAGCTAGGATAGTATATCTAACTCTAATTCTATACTATAAGCAAGGAAATATAGAAGCAGGTTAATCTATTAGCTAAGGATGCAATTCTAATCTACAAAGCTAAGCCTAAGAAGCTAGAGCTACCTAGCTTAATAACTTTAGACGCTGCTAACCTATATAAGATACAGATTACTAAGTACAGGGCAAAATTAAGCAACTAGGCCTCCTAGTCTGCGTGCTTGTAGAACCTATAGACCTAGGTTAACTCTATAGTAGATCTAGTAATTATAACTCTAGCTATAATAACGCTTATTAAAGAGAAGAAGTTAACTCTCTAAGCTCTAATTAAGGTACTAAAGAAGAAGCTAGCTCTATCTAATACTAGTAAGAAGAATTTAGTACGCGTATAGTACTAAGCTTATCTCTAGAGAGCTAGGCAGAGTTAGCAGAATCTTAAGAAGTAGCACTAGGAGTAGGACCTCCTGTATAGCAAGGCTAAAGCTCTTAAAATTACTAATATAGAAGGTAAGCTTATAGTACATAACTTCTTAGACTTATTAACAAAGATTACACTAGACTAGTCTAGAGCTATAAAACAGTCTATTATCTAGAGCTTAGTACTAGGTAAAACAACGCTTACTCTAGATAAAGTTAGCAGAGTGTATTTAGGTCTTCTTTAGGAGTACTCTGTTTAAGCTTTCTATAGCTTAAGCAGGGTGTTTGCTACTATAGGTTAATAAGCTTAGATATAGTCTTAGACACAGTTATTATTTAACAACTAATCTAACTAAGAGAAGATTAACTGCCTATATAGATAATTACACTTCTAGAAGCTAATTAACTATAACCTGTTAGAGGGAGCTCTTATAGGTAAACTATTTACCTCTAGTAATTAAGTTAAGAAAGAGATTCTAAAACGCCTTAACAAACCTAAGTATTAGGACTAGAAGAACGAGGTTATTAAGAAGAGATAGATAAAGGATAGTAACTCTATAACAAGCAGTAGCAACTACCTAGGGTTAATTGCAGCAGCACTAATAGATTCTAACTTAATAGTACCTTAATCTGTAGAGCACAGGATCTACTTAACTATAGACTTTAACGCTTATCTCTTATTAAACAGTACTATTCTTAACAACAGAGCAGTACTCTACTTAGTTAACAAGCTTAAACTTATTAATCCTACTACTTTCTAGAAAGCTAAGAAGCTTACTTGTGTAGAGGCTAGCACCTAGTCCTTTCTAATCCTAGGTACTAGCACTAGAGTAATTAAGAAAGTACTCTACAGGAAGAGTAGAGAACGTATAGAAGATCTAATTCTTTATAACGTTGCTGTAGTAGAGGGATTTTACATTAATATAGTATTAGAAGCCTAATTAAAGAAGGCAGGTGTATAGTACTTAGGATTAGATTTAACACTGCGTATTAGCTTATTACAGAAGAGCGTTGTACTAGCTACTTTAATGCGCTATTATAACCTTACTTTTATAGAATATAAGCTACTGTTAATCTACCTAGTTATAATAAGCATAACTCTATCTACTTAGAAGCTTAGATTATAGACTACCTACCCTAGATCTAACAATAAGGATCTATAGCACGCCTAAGTAGGGCACCTTAGTCCTACAGCGCTCTAGGCACTTATAAAGAACGCCTAAAACATTAGAATTAATAGAACCTTACGTTAGCAGAATAAGCACTGTGCTATAACCTATGCTAGCTAAGTTATATCTAGGAGGCTAAAGAAACAATCTCCTTAGCTATACTAGCAGATTGCATAGGATCTCTTTAATATGCCTAAGAGTTATCTAGAAGAGGTATAGATATTGCTAATTAAAGATAAGTACAGTAAGAAGATCTATACCTACCTAATCTATGCTAAGTTATTAGAAGAGATTATAAGAGTATTTAAGAAGTTTATAAACATCCTTTATATACGTTATAAGCTCTGTATATCTATAATTCTCTAGAACAACAACGTTGCTACACTACCTTAGCATAGCTAATTATAATTTAGTGTATAGGCAGAGGATTATAGTATAGAGATCTAGAGCACCCTAACGTATACACATAAGCTAAATAGAGGTATAGAAAGGGCTAGGTAGGAGATTATTACTAAGTTAATTAAAATAAGAAGCAGAGCTAACCTACTAGCTAAGCTCTAGCTAGAGGTAGTAGCAGCAGCTACATAGCTATACAATATAAGCCTATCTTATAGCTACAGGATAATTACTCCTAACACAGTATTAGATAATTAGTTTAGGCAGTACTTTAAGTAGTATTAACTAGAGCAAATCTATTACTACTTAGCAGATCTCTAGCTAGATTAGAGTAAAATTTACGCCTATAGATACTAAGCTTATCTCCTAAACAGAGAATAAGCAGCTAGGCGTAATAAGCAGGGCTTTAAAGTAACCCTAAGGGGCTATATTAGATATCTAGTAGGATACAGAGCATCTAATATAGACAGGATATAGATCTCTAAGCTTAATTAGGTTATAACTATATATAATATTACTTTTAATAAGAGCTTATTCTATAAGGATAAAGAAGCAGAGGAGTACCTATAAGAGGAGCTTAAGTTAATTATAGATCTGTTGCATAAGAATAAGGTTAGAGATGTAGGAGAAGCGTTTAAAAACATTTTTAATTAGCTCTACGCAGCAGCCTATAAGCAGGTAGGCACTAACAATCTAGGTTACTCTTAGCAGCAGCTAAGGGGTAAGGATTTAAGAGATAATAATTAACTGCCTAGCTAGCTAGTAGATTATACTAAATAAGGAGCATCTCCTATATAAGTAACAAATAAGGCTAGTAAGTTACAGGGAATCTACGCAGGGAACCTAGAGTATTTAGGCCTAAGAATACTAGAGCTTATACCTAAGCCTAGCGTTGCACACTCTAGTAGCTTCTAGGAAGAGTACTTACCTAGAGAAGTAAGCCTGCTAAGGGGAGTAAGATTAGAGAGATCTAGGCGATATAACGCTGTACCTACGCACTCTAGGAGCACTGCTTCTACAGCTCTAGGTGTTAAGGGCAACGTAGCTACTATAGAAGACTTAGATTAATTAGAGGCAGTACTAATCCTAAGCTTACTACTAGTAAGAAGAAGTAGAAGGTTACGCTATCTAGATCTAGAGGATCCTAGAAGTAATACACTAGGGGCTTACTTTCTCTTATATAACTACTAGACAGATTATAAAGAGAGCTACCTATTAGATAAGTTAATTCTATTAGGATTAACTAGCACTAAGCTTAAAACAGTATATACTGTAATATAAGCATTAGCAGAGAAGAAGGAGCAACTGCTAGTCCTAAGCTAAGCTTAACAGCTACATAGAGACTAACTTCCCAACCCTCTATAATAATAGAGAAATCTACTCTCTTACCTATATAGGTAGCTATTTAAGGAAGCTGTAGGCAAAGAGATTACTACTCTACATAACACAGGCACCTAGGAAAGTAATTAATTTACTTACTAGAGATAATAAGCTACTGCTACTTAAATAGGTGTTTACGTACAAACTAGATTAGAATAGCTACTTTCTTAAGTACAAAGCTAGGATAGTAGTACGTAGAGATCTCTAAGTTATTAACATAATCTAGTCTACCTACGCAGCAACGCTTGCTGCTAGGTCTTTTAGAACTGCTATAGCAATTACAGCTAAATTTAACTTAGAAATTATGCAGTATAATATTGTAAGAGCCTTCTTACACGCCTACAGGGATTACTAGCTAGTAGTAACCTGTAAGCTACTAGATAGGTATAAAATACCTAGGAAATGTGTGTAACTTAAATAAGCACTGTATAGGTTAAAGGACTTACCCCTTCTATAGTATAAGGAGCTCTCTTAAATACTAAGAGTAACTAGACTTGTAGTATCTAAAGAAGAGCCTTACTTATTCTTTAGCAGTAATTGCTAAATACTGCTGCTCTTCTACGTTAACAATATACTAGTAATATACTACTCTACTTAGATTGCTAAGGTAAAGCACATTGTTAATATAATTACAGCAGCTTATATAATTAAAGAGCGTAGTTTAGTACAATAATTTCTTAATATTAGAGTACTTAGGAACTAGGAACAGCAGATAATAACGCTTAGTTATAATAAGTATATTAATAAAATTACTAAGAAGTTTAACCTTAATAAAACTAGACTCTTTCTATACACCCTGCTCTCTACTATAGATCTAGTAAAGAGCACTAGAGGAGCTACTAGGCAGGAGATTAAGAGCTATTAGAAAAGAGTTAGATTAGTACTATACACTGCAATTATACTGCGCCTAGATGTAGCGTTTACAGCAGCTAAACCATTCCTATACCTTACTAACCTAAGTTAGAAGCACTTTAAAGCAGTACATTTAATATTATCTACTTATACTAAACTAGGTATTAGTTAATTTAGTACAGCAGGCACAGTAGAGCTAAGCTGCTTATTTGCAGTAACGCCTTATTTGCTAATAACGTTAAGACTTAGCAATCTTTCTATAGATACCTTATAATGCTCTTTAGTAGGCTAATAGTATAGAAAGCATCCTAGCAAGCTACTGTTACTACCTCTACTACTAAGGCAGAGCTCTTAGCACTTAAGTATGTTGCTAAGGAGACTATAGCGCTTAAACAGCTATTTAATAAGCTTACACTAATTCTAGAAGCTGCTTAGATAATCTTCTATAACAACTAGCAAATAATTAGGCTAGTAGTTAGGGAGAACAAGCGTATAACAACGCAGCTGCGCTATATAGATATATAAAATATATAGTTATAATAGGAGTACGCTGCAGGTACGTTTAAAGTGCTGTACCTACCTACTAATAGTATGCTAGCAGATAGATTAACAAAAAATCTATTAAGGCAACAGTTTAAGAGGTTTAGAGACTAGCTTAATCTTAAGAACATAATTACAATAGTTATAGAAGAGTAAGGTATAGGTATATATATAGATTAGAGGAGGGAATAAGGTATTATTAAGGAGCAAAGCTCTATAGCCTTAGGCCTAATCTAAACAGAGAGGAGTTTACTAACAAACTTATTAATAAGAGTATTAATAAGCTTAATAGCTCTCTTCTTATAGCGCTTGCCTAGAGCGCAGACCTTATCCTTATTAGTAGCAGCGTTAGCAGCAGAAGTAAGAGTAGTAGGTATAGGTAGGGGCAGCTTAGGGGAAGAGGAGGGCAGTAGAGGAGGACTATAGGCAGTAACTGCTGCCTTAGCAATAACTAAGACTGTATAGAACTTAGTTCTTAATTTCTTAAAAGCTAAGTCTGTAGGCTTAATATTGCTTTATATAGCTACTAAGAGCTTATAGGCCTTAGAGAAGGTAAGTAGAGAGCTATAAGTATTAGCAAGCAATTAATAGATAAAGGAGTAGAAAGATCTTACTAGAGGTTGTAGTTATGCCTAGAGGCGCAACGATAGCAGTAGGAGCTGCTACCTAAGTAATTATAGCACTTACTGTTTAAATAACTAGCTAAGACACTATTAATACACTCTAGGCATAACTCCTTACGCTAGGTTGTTTTAGTACTATAGGTGCTAGAGATAGAAGCAGAGGGGGAAGATAATATAAGCTCTTTATTGCCTAAAGGTGTATAAGGCAGTAAGGGTAAGCGTAGGAGTAGAAGTAAGGCAGAGCATAAGCGCAAGCAAGGCAGCGTAGAGAAGAAGAAGTGCAGCAGCAGTGCTAATAACAACAACAATAGCAGCAGCAGAGACAGCTAGCAGGGTAGTAAGCCTAGGAGAGAAGCTAGCAGTAAGCTTAGAGAGCTTAGGGGTAGTAAGGTAGTAAGCAAGGCAGAGCGCCTGCAGGAAGATTAGGCAGCAGACATAGCAGCAGTGTGCACTTTCTGCGCAGCAGAACGTTTCTATAAGCATTAGCGTTTAAGTAATAGATATAAGTGTAGATTAATTAGAGGAGTACTAACCTTAACTATAGTGCAGGGTTATACTAAAACAGAAGGTAGGATAAGTAACAGATTAGTATTATAGGAAGCTTACTTACTAATTTCTTAGTATATATAACACACGCCTTAACAAAAACTAGCGTAAGCTCCTAAACAGGCAAGTCTTATATACTTAACTTGCCTAGGGGGTGTGTTGCAACGTTACTAAACGCTAGATCTACCTACTAGAAGCTTAGCTTACCTAGACCTACTCTATCTAAGGTTAGGCCAACTTACTAACAGATTTAAATCTCTTCTTGCTTATACTACGTATGCAACACGTTAATTGCCTATATTAGGTATACTGAGCAATTAACTAATAGGAGCATAAGACGCTTAATAAGCATATAAATAGTAACCTAAGTAGACACCTATATATAAATTAATAATCTATCTCCTACTTATTTCTAAGCTAGTTATCTAAACAACAGAGGCCTGTATAGTGCTATATAAACTATAAACGTCTATTCTACACTAACTACTGTTTTAACTAAAGGCTTCTACTAACTATTTACCTACTTTCTTTTACTTTTAACTAACCTTTTCCTTTACCTCTACCTTAGTTTAGCTTATTTTTACTCTCTCTTTTTTTTAGCACTAGTGTCTAGCTTAAGGGACTTTGCTATTAGTAGGGGAGGGCATATATTAGGGATTTTGCTAAGATAAGATAGTATAACCTACTAGTAGGTGCCTTTTACCTTAGCTGCTTTCTTCTATTCTTCTTTTACTTAGTACTAAGAGCCTTAGGCCTTTCTTTACTAGCTACCTAGAAGCTTAGACCTACCTACTATAAGTAGGTAGCTTTTTCTGCTCTCTTATAGCTCTTAGTTTGCTATTTTGCTTACTCCTTCTTAAATATATTAGCTTCCTAGATTGCTTTCTTTTATGCTTATAACGTTTTTCTTATAGTATTATTACTCTTATAAGTAACTATAGAATAAGCTACTATCTCTATATTTTAGAGAGCTTATTTAAACTCCTACTATTACTATATATTATCTAGGCTGCTATTACGCTAGATTTCCTATTAGAGGTAAGGTAGAGTTTTAAACTATATAAAAGTAATTTTAAAGTTATAGTTATTAGTTCTATTATTAAACTTAAAGAAGCTGTGTAGTAGTAGTAACTTCTAGTAATTTAATAGTATTAAGAAGGTATTAACTATATTACCTTCTCTCTACTTAATATTAAAGAACTTAGTATAGTTCTTATACTTAGTAAAAATAAGGTCTTATATAAGTTACTTCTCCTCTGTCTTAGGGTTAGACTATAATTAGATAGATCTCTAGTTAATCTGTTATTAGATTAGTTTATAATAGATACTAAACTAAATAGTACCTATAGCCTAATAGGTTTTTATAACAGAGTCTTTTTACACCTAAGTGTATTAGAAGGCTGTCTTAATATTCTTAATCTACTAGTCTACTTACTATAGAGATAGAGCTCTGCTCTTAGTACCTAGCTTAGGTTTAGGTTAAATATTATTTAATACTTAGATAATCTTTCTAGCCTTATTAAACGCTAGCTAGTTAGGTTCTAACTAGTTCCTGTTCTTAGTTAAGCCTAGGGCTTATAAGGCTTAGTTAATGTAGTTTCTTTAAATAGCTAGTTTAGCTTTAGTAGCTTTTATAAGCTCTGCCTTAAAAAGGTCCTTAAGGAGTTGCTTAATAAATAAAAGCTAGCCTATAGTTAAGATAGCTATAGGTTCTACCTTAGGCTCTTTAGTAGTAGCTAGAAAGTTAGCGTTTAAACTAGTTACTAGGTTTATCTAACTAAGATAGGATAGTATATCTATTAGAGGACTAGTAGGGCTGTAAGCCTGTTTGTCTTCTAATTTAGTAGGGCCTAACGCTTAGTTATTAGATATACTAGGCGTTGTCTTAGCCTAGAGCAGACCTAGTAGTAATAAGTTTGCTACTATATTATGTATAGAATACCTCTAGGCCTCTATTAGGTTGCTACTAGGGCTAGGCTGTTATAAGCCTAGTGCGTTGTTATTACTAGCAGCATATTAGCAACGTTAATATCTAACTATTATAATAGGTATAGAAAAAATTAGATATCTCTTAACTATCTCTTTTAATAGAGAGTATAAAGCATTTAAATTATAAGAGCACTATAGGCAGGTAAAAGAAATAGAATAAAAACGTATAGTATTAAATAAAACAAGAGACAAATTCTTAGAGGTTAAGCCTCTAAGGATCTAGAGGAATATATACGTGTTGTGTAGGCTCTAAGAAGTAACAATAGTTGCCCTAAGGTGTTTCTAAGAGTTAGTATACCTAAGGTAGAAAGTCTCTAATAATATAAGTAAGAAGTTGTAGATCTATACCTTCTACCTCTTACTTTTTTCTAGGTCTAATTCTTCTTTAGATTTCTTAGACTTCTTTAGGTTTAGGTAGTTAGATTAGTAGTATTTAACTTCTCTGTAACTAAAATAAGTTACTTTAGTATTTTCTATTTTTAGCTTTCTACTTTTAGTACGCTTATAGTTATTATAACCTAAACTTCTCTTTTTTAACTTTTAGGAGTCTCTTTAGATCTCTCTTTACTCTTAGATCTATTCTTTCTACTCTTATATTCTTTCTAGAGTTTTTTGCCTTAATAGTTCTTAGAAGAGGTTCTTTAGTAAAAAATCTAGTTAGTAGCCTCTTCTACCTATATAAAAGTCTCTTTTCTTTCTAGAGAGTATATAAAGAGCTACTTCTAGACATTTTTAGGCAATGTATAGATATATTATTTTTACTTATAGTACTAGGCTATAAGTATTACTTAACTTCTCTTAGTAATGTCTTATATAATCTAATAGATCTATTAGGTTGCTATAAGTAAGTATATAAGCCTTGCTTAAGGCTTTATATACCTACTACCTTCTTTCTAAGAAAGTACCTAGAAAACCTAGTAAAACTACTTTTATAGTTACCTAGGTTAGTGCTTATAATAGAGATAACTGTAGCTAGTTAGCTTAATACGCCTTCTATAGATTCTTTATAGTTTCTAAAAGATATTATATACTAAAATTAACCTTCTATACTTTCTATAAGAAGTTAGTAGGTAGTTCTTTAAAGTATTACTTATAATTACACTTCTAGTTTTTACAGTCTATGTAGTTATACTTTATAAACATATATAGCAGCTCTAGGCATAGTAAGCCTACTATTATTACTTTTAGAACTATAGTAGTAAGTTAGATACTACTACAGGTAGTCTGTAATATATTTGTGTTGCTTATAAGATATTTAGCCTATACCTCTTAAGTACTACTTTCTAAAGCTTTATAGCTTTCTTATACTAGGCTTCTAACTCTTAGAGCTTCTAGTTTACTTTATTAACTATTAGAGTATTCTACGCTACTATAGCCTAGTATAGCCTAGTAAGCCTTCTATTAGATAGTATAATCTAAATATAGAGCTTGTTTAACGTATTGTTAGATATTATACACTAAATACTTCTAGATACTTTATTCTAGAGTTCCTTAGGCCTTATTATAAAGGATTTGCCTATAGATATAAAGAGAGTTCCCTCTCCTAGCTCTAGAGTTAATTCTTCTACTTAGAGTTAGAGTGTAATACTTATTATAGAGTTCTGCTACTTTGTCTCTTAGTATAAGATTAAACAGAATATTAGGCCCTAAGGCAAGGTACACTAAAAGATAAGGTAACAATATAAATAGTAATAATATAATTAGCAACAGAGATATGCAATTAACTGTAGACTATTTAATACTAGGTATTAATTTAGTATAAGAGACTATTTATACTAAGCTTAACCTAAAATAGGTTACTCTGTAACAACTCTCTAAGGCGTTAGTTATTAGGCTAATACTAATAGCTTAAATTATATCTATAAAAACTCTATAATCTTTGTTCTAAAGATTATTTCTCATTAGATTTATTCTATATTCTACTAGAATATTATTCTAGAAGTTAGCTTGTTATAATTTAATTTAATTTAATTACTAATAAGAACTAGCAGGTAAAATGTTTAATAATACTACTAGGTTTTTAGATAAGTACAGTATTAAGCTATGTACTAGTAATTACAGCTAATAAAATATTAAAATAAAACTCTAGAAACTTACTATCTTTTAAGTACTAAAAGATTAGTAGAAAGAGCTTAAAGCCTACGTACTAAAACGTCTAACTACTTACCTACTATAAGTAACCCTTTCTAAAGCTATAGTAACTATCTCTACTTATAAAGTCCTTTTTTTATAGACCTATAGCTATAGCAGCTAAAAAAGATACAAATAATTACTCTAATAGTAATAACGTAGCTAGGACAGTAGCTATTACTAACTAGGTTAGAGGTAGTTACTCTTATATACCTACTTTGGCTCTAGCTTTGCTACGTTACATATAATAATAAAACTAAACCTATAAAGATAAAATATAAATGAAAGTATATAAAAGTTAGTTAAAGCTTACGTATAAGCTTATATAGTGTTTATAAGCATATTAAATTATAGTATAATACTACTTACTTCTTAATGAATACGTAATAATAAACTAAACAAGGTTCTAAAACTACTAGACCTAGGTAAACCTACTAGTAATAGATATATATACTAGATGTGTAAATCTTAAATAAGGAACAATATTAAAGCTGTAGGAAATTAAGAAGTAGTTTTAAGAGTTATTTATATGTTTAATTGTTAAAAAGAATAAGCTATATTAGTTAGCCTGTTAAAAGAAGATTAAGCTTTACAGGTTTAATAATATAGTGTTAGAACTTTTTAGATAAATAGCATTTTTACTATTAAAAATATATATTTAAGAAATACTGCTACTTAAGACTTTAGACTATTGTAATAAAGGACTATAACTAGGGTATTACGTCTTTAATATTAAACTTATATAGCTTACCTTTAACACTACTAAAGAGATTAATATAGAAAACTTTAAAACTAGATACAAATATAAAATCTATCTAAGATAAGATGTTATTAGTTAATATTTTAGAGAAATAAGAGTTCTAAAATAATAATAATTAGAGTCTTAGTAGTAGAGGTTAACTTCTATAGATCTAAGGTACTAATAAATAGCACCTTTAAGTAGTATATACAGAATTTAAACTCTATTAGTATAAACTAAGAGCCTACTAAGGTTAATGTAAGTTTCTAGCTATAGGTAGTAGTACTTACTTTACTCTATAGATAGATAGTAGAGATAAAGTAATAAGTGTGTTTAATAATAAGAATAATACTTATCTCCTCTTAGGATAGCGTGTAGTAAAGGTTTTATGTATCTTTACTAGAAGTAAAACTAATATAGACTAGAAATTACTTAAGAATACTATAATACTAGATAATTCTTTTAGAGCTTGTTATAGAACCTCTCTCTCTAGCTACTATTTCTAGTAGTAAGCTTCTACAGCATTAATAAAAACCTTAGTTTCTAAAGAGAAAAAGAGTATCTATAGGTGTTATAGTAAAGCTTAGATGTTATATAAGCACTAGATTAGATTATTAGCATTGTAAAAAAGTAGAAGTAATAGTTAAACTAATTAATCATTGTTTT
Source organism: Ascochyta lentis (assembly GCA_004011705.1). Classification (NCBI taxonomy): domain Eukaryota; kingdom Fungi; phylum Ascomycota; class Dothideomycetes; order Pleosporales; family Didymellaceae; genus Ascochyta; species Ascochyta lentis. The sequence continues at coordinate 1,718,413 of RZGK01000007.1, forward strand.
GTAGTGTAAAAGTAAGGTGTATATCTAAACAAGATTAGATAAAAAATCTATCTAATATTTAGACAGAGTTATCTCTAAGTTTTAGATATACTATTAAAACACTTAGTTAAAACAGTAGTTAAAACAATAGTTTAAATAATAGGTTGTAATATTTATTATAACATAGTTTAAACTATTAGTTTTGTATCTAAAACGTACTAGTGTTTTAAATTGTTTTAAAAACTTAGGTGTATTACAATATAATTTATGTAAAGATTTTAGGAAGTTGAATAGAGTAAAATAGTAAAAACTACTAGTAATTGCGGTAACGCGTTTTAGCATAATTGTAGACAAAGTGTTAAAAAGTTAATTTAGATAAATTTATTACACTAGCTTCGCTAGTAGTATATGCTTACTAAGCTCAGATAAGGTGTACTAACTAGTAATAGATTTAGTTTAAAGGGAGCTATTATAATTTATATTATATTACGCTTGTTACTAATAGGTTTACACAAATTTTGTGTGTTGTTTAGTACCTTTTTAACTTCTAATCTTTTTATTTAGTTATTTATTTTTGCTACAGCTTAGATAATATCTTTATCTTGTTTACTAGGTATGTTATATCTATTTCTAGTTTTTAGAAGTAATGTATTACTACTATCTTAGCTTCTTATAGCTTATAATAGAAACACTTAGAAATATTCTAAGTTGTAATCTATTTAATACAACATTCTTAAAAGCGTTTTAAGTAATTTAACTTCTATTAATTATAAGAATAGTTATATTATATAGTTTTATAATTTTATATTTAACATACCCCTTTTAGCAGTATATTTATTTTATAACATTTAGTTTATTAAATTAGCTTAACAAGGTGGATGTATTTAGTGCTTTTGTAAGTATATCTACTAGTTGTTCTTTAATAGATATATAGTTTAAATCTGTTATTCCTTCTAGAACTTTTTCTCTTACAAAATAATATTGTATATCTATATGCTTTATTTTTAAGTGTTGTTCTAGATTATTTGCTAGTGCTATAGCAGGTTAATAATTACTAAATAGATAGAGTTTTTCTTTGTTTATATCTAGAAGCTTATTAATCTCTAATTGTTTCTAAATGCTAATTAGATATATATATTCTTTTATAGCTTCTTTTCGAGCTATATATTTTGCCTTACAGCTACTTAAGGCAGTTAATTTTTATAGTTTACTACACTAGCTAATAGGAGTTTTATTAAACATAAATATAAAACTAGTTATACCTTTTCTAGTAATTAGGTTACTTCTCTAATTAGTAACTGTATAACCTAGTAATAGAGCTGTAAATTGTAATTAGAAATATAGACTATTCTCTTTAGTATAGTTTAGGTATTTAAATATTCTATCTACTGCTATAAATTGTTTTTTAGCAGGATTAGATATAAATCTTACGCAGCTATAAATACTAAACGCTAACATAGGTCTAGTGTAAGTAGTTAGATAGATTAAACTATCTATATATTGCTAGTATAGCTTTATGTTCTCTAGATTTGCCTATTCTTTATTCTTTTATAATTTAATTCTAGGAACTGCTAGCGTACTAACTAGATTAAGATCTAGTTTATTGTATTTCGTTAATATATCCTTAATATACTTTGTTTGTTTTTAGTAAATAGATCTTTTACTTCTATCTGTTTTAATCTCTATTCCTAGAAAGTAACTAGCTTCTCTAAGATTGCTAAGATCTAGGAGTTTAGCTAGATTAATCTTTAGTTCTTTAATTAGTTCTTTACTATTTCTAATTACTAGAACATTATCTACGTAGACAATTAAATAGACATTTGTTTTCTTATTAATAAAGATACCTTGCTTAGCAAATATTAGTTTAAAATCTAGCTTACTAAGAAAAGCTTTTAGATTTATATACTATGCTCTAGGTGCTTGCTTAAGTCTATATATTACGTTATTTACCTTACAAAGTTTAGTTTTATATTTTAAAAAGCCTATAGATAGTTATATATATATGTCTACATCTATAGGTATATATAAAAAGGCATTTTAAAAATCTAGCTGTATTATCTCTAAATCTAGATAAGCTGCTATAGATAGTAGAGATCTAATAATCTCTATTCTAGTTGTATTTGCAAAGGTTTCTAGGTAATCTAGTCTAAGTCCTTAACTAGATTCTTGTATAACCTATCTAGCCTAAAATTTAATAATATTGTTATTAGAATCTATTTTTACTTTAAATACCTAGTAACCTTTTAGTACTGTTCTATTATTAGTTAAATCTACTAAAGACTAGGTATTTTGTTCTTTTAGTTAGTTAGACTCTAGTTTACGTACTTCTAGCTAGTTCTCTTTATTATCTAAATTTATTGCTTCTATATAGCTTTCTAGCTTTATACTAGTATTACTAGTAATAAACGCTAATTTATCTTTAGAGTTACTATAATAGTTATTGCTATTATTATTATTATTATTCTTATTAATAGCTAAGCTTTTACTAGCTCTTGTGTTATTTATTATTAGAGATTATTCTATAGTATTTAAGTTATTAGTAGTTATACTATTTTGCCTACTATCTAATTTATTAGTTCTAATATTATTAGAGAAATCTTTCTAATTTATTTTCGTAGTTAATAGGTCTTAATTAAAATCTATATTAATAGTTCTGTTGTTTCAACACTAGTTTAAAATATAACTTCTAGTATAGTAGTATCTCTTGTTTATATAATTCTATTAGATATAGTGTTTAAAATAAAAAAGTTATATTAGTGAAAACCTGTTTATATACCTTTCTTAGCTCTAGGTTCTAGCTTTGTTAAGCCTGTTAATTTATCTTTATTATATGCTATAGAACCCTAAATTATAAGATTTTTTAGATTAGGTTGCTTATTATTTAGCTTTTGAAAAGGTAAAATAGATAAATAAGAGTATAGTATTATATTACATATATAAACAGCTGTTTTAACTGCTTTAGCCTAATATAGTAGATCTATATTAGCATTAAATAAAAGAGCTCTAGTTGTTTCTATAATAGCTCTATAAATTCTTTCTATTAATCTATTCTGTTCTAGCGTATTAGGACTGAAGAATTAATGTATAATACTATTTTTTATAGTAAACCTTTTAAATAGAAGATTATTAACTTCTCTGCAGTTATTAGAGCCTATTATTTTAATAGATAAGTAGGATTAGCTTTCTACTTTAAGTTTATACTCTTTAAATGGTTCTAAAGCTTCTAATTTAAGTTTTAACAGTTTAAAATTTAGTTCTCTAGTAGCAGAGTCTAGAAAGAAATCAATTTATCTATATCTAGCTCTTAAACTAGGTGTTATAGGTCTATAAATATTAATAAATACTTTTTATAGATAGATAGTAGGTTTATTAATTATAGCTTTTAATATTTTATTAGTTTCTTTTGCTTCTATACATGCTATACAATTAAGCTTATAGATATATAGTATTCTTATATTTAGTAGCTTCCTAATTATATCTATGCTTTTATGTCTAAAGCGTTTGTAATATAGTTTTAGTTCTTCTATAGTATGTTTGTTTAGATCTAGATAGAGTATATAGTTTTTACTGTTAGATTTATCTATAGAGCTATTAATAATTATCTTAATTGTAGGATCTTGTATATATATATTATAAACTAATTTAGTTTTAATAAATAGATTATATCTAGTTAGAATTACTTCTTCTTTTGTAAGATTTCCTTTAAAGTCTTTTTCTGTTAGTTTTTAAATAGATAAGATATTAACAGAAAAGCTCAGTACAAAGAGACAGTTATTAAGTATAATTCTTATATTATAAATCACAAACCTTATCTTTCTAATTAATACAGCATTAATAGTAGTACTATTACCCTAGCCTAATTTAGTTACTTTATCTACTAAACTGTCTTCTAAAAGTAGTAATCTATTATACATTAAATACTAAGTACTTCCTAAATCTAGTATTAAGTTAGCTTTAGTTAAACTAAACTGTAGGTTGTTATACTATACCTTATAATCTAAATCTCCTAGAAAATCTAGGTCTATTAGATCTAGAGATAATATAGCTTAATCCTGCTCTTTTTTAACTCGTTTTTCTGCTATATTCTTAGCTAGATCACGTAATTGCTAAACAGAATTATAGGCGTGCCTAGTTTTAAACTAATTAGGTTTTATTTCTTAATTTAGAAACTAGCAGCTATTTATTTAATGTGTGTTTACTTTGTATTTATTACAATAGTGTTGCTTTGTAATTTTGTTCTTTAAATTGAGCTTAGACTTAGCCTTATATAGTACTTTTGTAGTACTAGTTTAACATTATAATTTATTAATGAAATTAGAAAATAGAGTTTCTATATTTTAATCCTTAGAACTCTGTTAAAAAGACTAGGTTATAATAGTAACAAATGCCTTATAATTTAGACTTGGATTAATAAGTACATAAGTAAGTATTGCTTACTTAAGTAATTAAATTCCCTTTAAGCTGAGATTATTATCTAGACATTTAATTTTGCTTAGGAAATTCTTTATAGAATTAAAGTTCTAGAGAAAGGATCTAAGGAAATTTTTTAAAAGAAGAAATTCAGCTGTAAATTCCTTTAGCAAATTTAGATTTACCAGAGTAACCTAGTAATCTATAGCAGTATTACATTGTTAAATCTAAGTATTAGGGCCTTTCTTACAACTAAGCACAATATATGCTTTAGCCTTTCTATCTATTATAGTTAAGATAACAATTAACTTGTTATTGTTGTTGTAGATAGCATTATAGGGATCCTTATTAGTAAGGATAGCTATTATCTAATTGCTTTAAAATTCGTAGTTAGCTTGTCTAGGGAGCTTCTTAATTTTAGAAGAGTCTAAGATTTTTACGTTAAAATTAAGTTAAAATTTAGTTAAAATTAAGTTAATTCTGGGAATTAACGTTAAAATTAAGTTGAAATCAAGTTAGTTCTAGGAACTAGCGTTCAAATTAAGTTAATTTTGAGAATTAACGTTTAAACCTATTTAGATTTAAGTTGATTCTGAGAATTAACGTTTAAATTAAGTTGATTTAGATAGATAAACAGTTGGTTTAGATGTTGTTTAAGTAAAAGAGCGCTAGGCTTATAACCTGTTCAAAAGTAGAAGTAATAGTTAAACTAATTAATTATTCTTTTGTAGTACGAAAGTACAGTATATAACTACAGTAAGATTAGACAAACAATCTATCTAATATTTAGATAGATTTGTCTCTAAGTTTTAGATATAGTAGTACAACGCTTAGTTAAAAGAATAGTTAAAGCAGTAGATTGCAACGTTTATTATAACGTAGTTTAACACACTAGTTTTATATCTAAAACACACTAGTGTTTTAAATTATTTTAAAAACTTAGAAGTATTACAATACTATTTGTGTAAAGATTCTACTAAGTTAAGTAGAGTAAAGTAATATAGTAGAAACTACTAGTAATTACAGAAAACGCGTTTTAGCATAATTGTAAACTAAGTGTTAAAAAGTCAATTTAGATAAGTTTATTACGCTAGCTTCGCTAGTACTATATGCTTACTAAGCTCAGATAAGGTGCACTAACTAGTAATGAATCTAGTCTGAAAGGGGCTAGTGTAACTTATAATATATTACGCTTAGTACTAATAGGTTTACACAAGTTTTGTGTGTTTGTTAGTGCTTTTTTAACTTCTAATCTAAATATCGGATTAGTTATTTATCCTAGAGCTTAGGTAATATTTTTATCTTGTTTATTAGGTATGCTATACCTTATTCCGGGTTTAGAAGTATTATATTACTTCTATCTTAGCTTCTTATAGCCTATACTAGAAACACTCAGAAATTTTCTAGGTTATAATTTATTTGTTGCAACTTTCTTAAAAGCGTTTTGTGTAATTTAACTTCTATTTTATTATTCAGCTGTAAGAATAGTTATATTACTTAGTCTTATAATTTTATATTAACTATTTTCTAGTTAAGGGGTTGTTGCCTACAGTTAGTAGACGCTAACCTCTTAACCTACTAACCTACAAATCTAGAGATTCTAGTTTCTAACTATTACGCAGGATAGAGTATATAGGCTAACTACTAGTTACTTAGATATTTAGCACTTACAAAATAAGCAGCTTTATAACTGCCTACAAACTTAATTTAGTAAGATTATATTATCTCTAAATTTCCTTTGTATATAAGTAGGCTTTCTATACATAAAGCAGATAGACAATAATTAAATATAATTAATTAACTAAGTAACCTCTTACTAGCTTATTACAGTTATAAGCCTAGCTTCCTAAAGTAGTAGATCTCCCTACGCACTTAGAAGAGCTAGTAAGACTAAGCTAAGCTTATCTACTCTAATTGTTTACCTATCTTTTCTCTTAAACTCTAAGACCTACCTATAATAGCTAAGCTTGTTAGCTATAACGCGTAAGCTCTCCTAGGCATCTTAACTAGACCCTAATAACTTAAGTTACGTGCTAACTAGCTAAATTAGTATATCTAGTTTACTTAGTATACTAAGCTACGTAATATGTAGAAAATTATTAACCTAGATGCTTCTAACGCTAGTAGATTATGCTATAAAGTACCTAGGCTACTTGTAATAGGCTTAAACACACCTGCTCTAACTCCTTTACTACTACTAGCACTAGCGTGCTAGTAGTAAGAATTTAAGTTATCTAATACTAAGTTCTCCAAGTCTGCTAACACGCCTCTACCTGCTTAATCTACTTATAGTTAAACTACACTCTAATAACCTATATTAGAAACACTTTATATAATACCTATAGTCTATATTAGGTTATTAAGCTTTAAGATCTATAACTAGGAGCTTATAAGGTACAAAGTAGAAGTAAGTAAGTAGACAGCGTAGGCAGAGTAACTCTAGAAGCTTTAGAACTAGGTTAACACTATAGTATTATTAGTAATCTTCTTACTAGTAATAGTTAAGCTTATTAACAACAACTCTACTAGTCTTTAATTACTTATCTAAGCATTAAAGAAGGAGCTTACTCCTACTAACGTTAGCACCTAGAAATAAGTTTATGCTAAATACTATTAACACCTTAGAGCTGCTAGGCAGAGATAAGTAGCTTCTTAAAACTAGTACTATAAATAGTTATACCTCTATATATAAGCTAAGTTATATAAGCTTACAGAGGTTAAAGAGGTACCTACTATATAGGATTTCTTAAATACCTTAAGTTATAGGATTGCCTTAGAAAAGGCTTAAACAATAGACTAAAGGATTATCTAGAATAGTATCCTAGAGCTTAATCTGCTTACTTTAGAACAAGTAAGCAGAGTATTTAGTAGTTTAATATATAAGTATACTATTAGGCTATATAAGAACAATTCTAGAGTATTTACTACTTTTAGAAATTAATTAGATTTAAACAACAAAAGCTCTTCCTCTAGTAACACTAGAAGCTCTAATAGTTATCTCTGCTCTTATAAGAAGGTTAATATTATACATAAGTAAAAGGTAACTAAATACTGTTACCTCTAAATAGCTATTAAAGGGAGCTCCTTACTACCTGTTAGGACAAGCTAAACATATTAACAAGAGGTACTTAATTAGCTTAATAGTAATAAGTACTCTAAGGTCTAGAAAGTAATTAAGTAAGCTAAGTAGACAGTAGCTGCTTCTTTAGCTATTACAGGATTAACCTAGCTAGTTAAAGTAGAGTTTCTAGGCAACGTACAGGCTGCTCTAATTAACCCTAAGATAATAGCTGTTACTAACTTACTATTACCTAGAGTCTACAACATTATAGATTTTAATACTTATCTACTATCTAACAGTACTACTGTAGATAATAGAGCTACTACTTACCTTATTAACAGCTCTAATTAACTTATTTCTAGATCCTTTAGACCCTCTAATAATACTAATACAGTAGAGGCTAGCACCTAAGCCTTTTCTATTAGTAGATAAGGTGCTTATTTGGTTAAGAACGCTCTTTACAGAAAGTACAGCCTATATACTAAGAACCTAATCCTTTAGAATGTTATAGTAGTAGAGAGGTTCTATATTAACATTATTTCTAAAGCACGCTTTTAGGAGAAAGAAGTTTAGTACTTAGAGCTAGATAGCTCCTTATATATTAGTTATATTAACAATTTAAATAGGAGTATTATATATACTATGCTTAAACATACTTACAACCTTACTTTCTTTAAATACAAGCTACTTTCCTGCTATTTTAATTCTTCTATCCTAAACATAGTAATAGAATAATCTTATAAGTTATACTCTAAGAGCTCTCTAGAGCACCTATAGCATACACCTACAGAACACCTATGTTCTAAAGTACTATAGGCTCTAGTAAATGGAGTATACAGCATGCTTATTAATAGAATACTCTAGAAGGATTATAAGATTCATACTACAACCTATGCTAACTAAGTAATCTCTTAACAAAAGTGTAAAAAGCCTGCTAAGCTGTTTTAGAGGATTAGGTACAATTTGTTTAATATACTACTTAGAAGAGAAGGAGAGCTATAAGTACTTTTAATTAAGAAGTACTATAGTAGAAAGCTTTTTATTTATACTCTATAGGGTAAAACTTAAGTTAAGATTCTATAAGTGCTTATAAACTTTTTAAGCTAGATTACTACCTAGTATAAGCTCTAAACCTGTAAGATTAGCTAAGATAATAATACTGCTATACTTCTATAGAGAGGGAGCTCTGCGTATAAACACTAGGCGCTTAAACAAGAGATTAATGTTAAGTAGGTACTTCTATACACACATAAGCTAAATAGAGTAGCTAAGTAAACAAGATAGGAAATAATTACTATATCTATTAAAATAAGGAGTAGTGCTAACCTACTTAAGACGCTCTAGCTAGAAGTTATTATAGTAGTAGTATAGCTCTATAATATAAGTCTAACGCACTTAAATAATCTACAGAGTCCTAATAAAGAGCTTAATTACTAGTCTACTTACTGTTTCTGCTAGTATAAACTAGAGTAGGTAAGAGCGGTTACAGCTAATCTAAGACTTTATTAAAGTAGAATTTATGCCTATAGATACTTTACCTATCTATTAAATAGAGAAAGAGTAGCTAGGTGTAATAAGAAAGGCTTTAAAGTTACTCCTAGAGGCTATATTAGTTACTTAGTTAGTTACTAAGTATCTAACATATACTAGATATAGGTCTCTGCACTTAACTAGGTTATTATAATATACAACGTAACCTTTAATAAGGAGCTCTTTTATGAAAAAGCTAATAAGTCTACTACTATCTTAGTAGCTAAGTTAGCTATATTTATAGACCTTCTATATAAACCTAAAGAGATAATAGATATAAGAGAAGCAATTAAACTCCCTATTACTAAGCAGGACCTATTAATTAATTTGCCTACTAACTAACAGCTTAGAGGTAACACTTAGGAAGAAACTTTAGTACTAGATAGCTAGTCTAGTATAAAGAGAGCTTTTGTAGAAGAGACTAAACGCGTAGTTAGCTTAGCCAGCAAACTACTAGAAATCTGTTTAATATAAAATTAAGAGATAGGCCTGCTTTCCTCTAACTAAACACTAGAACTAGAATAACTAGTATATAGTAGGGAAGCTTCTTAGTAAGAGGAAGACCTAACTAGGTGTTTACAGGAAGTACACTTAACTGTAAGAAAAGAGAGCAACGTAGTAGGCAACTAGAATCTTAATAATCTATTATTCTCTATATTACAGATTATTACCTCTTTATTTTAAGGAATAATACAAGGAGTAGATAAAGCTAGTAGCTAGCGCTCTTATTAGCGTAGAGTCTAGGACATACTAACTAGGCAGAGCTACTAGATTACTAATAGAGAATATAATAAACTAGCTAACAATAGAGTAAGCTAGTATATAGTAATAAGCTTAATTTAGCCTTATAACTAGCACTTATAGCTTCTATCTCTACTAATAAATTAGATAGATAAGTGTAGTAATAGAAAGGAGCACCTTATATTATACTTAGTAATTATTACTACTACTTTACAAAATATTATTAGATATACTAAGAGAATATTCTACCTCTCTTAAAGATGTAGAAAGATCTTTTCTACTACCTACTAGGAGCTCTTTTCCACTAGGTATGCAAAAAAGAGATTATAACTCTAATCAAGAAAAAGACCTAGGTAGAAATTAACAGATTAAGCTCTGTAGTAAAACTCCTACTGCTTAAATAGGTGTTTACCTACAAGTTTAACTAAGATAGCTACTTTTTTAAGTATAAAGCTTAGATATACGTTAGAAGAGACCTCTAAGCTAAGGATTTAATTGTCTCTACTTACGCTATAATACTTACTTGTAAATCTTTCTGCTCTATATTAGCTATAGCAGCCTAATTTAGCCTAGAGCTCTATTAGTATGACATTACTAGAGCTTTTCTTAATATAAGCTACTAAGACTAACTCTAGGTGCTCTGTAAATTACCTAATAGTTTCTAGAAACTAGAGAGAGTAGTGCTACTACTGTAAGCTCTATATAGGCTATAGAACCCTCTATTACTATAGTATAAGAAGCTCTCTAGTACCTTCTAGAAGCTTAGACTTATAGTGTTAAAAGAAGAGCCTTACTTCTTTTTTAACACTAAGTAAAAAATTGTGCTACTATTCTATATAGATAATATTCTCCTTACCTTCTATAACAACAATTAAGCGTCTGCTAAGAAGCTAATAAGCTTATTAATAAGTAAGTACTAGATTAAGGATTATAGAGCAGCTAAATAGTTTTTAGGAATTTAGATTATATAAGATAAGTTAGCTAGAACTATAATACTTGCCTATAACGCCTATATTAATAAAATAGCTACTAAGTTTAATGTTATAGGTAATAGATCCTTCCTATTAGTACTATTACTAGTAGAAGAGCTGCTTAGGCATACTAGGGAAGCTTTAAAATAAGAGGTTAAAGCTTACTAGGAGTAAGTTAGGTCTATACTCTACACAGTAATTACAATCTAACTAGATATAGCATATACTGCCTCTTAACACTTATACTATTTAAGTAATCTAAGAGCAGCCTACTTTAAAGCAGCTGCTTAAGTACTAGCGTACCTCTATAAAACTAAGCACCTAGGTATAAGGTATAGAGCTTATAATAGCAGTTAATTACTTATCCATAGCAACGCGTTATTTACTAATAATTAAGAGAGTTGTAGATTCTTTTAAGGGTATATAGTCTAATTGTTTAGAGGTCTAATTATCTAGAAAGTAGTATATTAATTAACTAAAACTACTTCTATAATAGAAGCTAAATTGCTTATATTAGAGCACGTAGCTAAGAAGTTAATCACTCTAAAGTAATTTCTAACAGAACTACGCTTAGATTTAGGAGTGCTATAGGAGATCTTCTGTAATAACTAACAAACAATCTAATAAGTATTTAAAGAGAGTAAGCAGCTTACTACTTAGCTACGCTATATAGATATTTAAAACATATAGTTAAAACAAGAGTATACTAAGAGAATAATTAAGGTAATATATCTAAAAATAAGCAATATGCTAGCTAACAGACTTATAAAAGCGCTGCCTAGGTAAGCTTATAAGTACTTTTTAATATACCTTAACCTATACAGCATATATTATAAAGAAAATAGTTACTAGATAGAGTTAGTTAATAGAGAAAGAGAAGATCTTTTCTATTAAAACTAAAGAGGAGGATAACTTTCTCTTTAAGGTGCAGAACGCTACTACAGCTACTAGTAGCAGCTCTTTTAAGTGTATACCTAGTAGCTATAGAGCTTAAAAACCTAATAAACAGCTACTTATCTACGCTCTAGAGAGGTCTAGGCATAGTAGCCATTATTAACTATCTCCTTTATTATACAGATAGTAATATACAGCTTACCAACCTACTATAAGCTTAATTAGCTATAATTAATTATTAGAGTAGAGTTACTTACTAGAGTTATTATACTGTTAGACCTAATTAGCGTGTCTACTAGCTCTATTTCTAGTAGCTCTAACACACAGTACCTAATAAGCTGTTAGTTTACTATCTAATAGTTCTATTTAAATAATATATAAAGAGTAGTAGAAATGCTTAGAAGTATAATGCTTATAGTGCCTACTATATAAACCTATAATTAGGTTCTCTAGGCACAGCGTAGCTAAGCTACTTAGTAGCAGTGCATCTATATAGTATATGCAGAGAATAAACCTGTGCTTTAGCTCTTCTAGGTCTAATAATACAGGCAGAGGCAGAAGCAGAAGCAAAAGCAAAGGCAGTAGTAGTAGTAGTAGTAGTAGTAGTAGTAGTAGTAGTAGTAGTAGTAGTAGTAGTAGTAGTAGTAGTAGTAGTAGTAGTAGTAGTAGTAGGTAGTAGTAGAGGTAGTAGTAGAGGTAGTAGTAGAGGTAGTAGTAGAGGTAGAGGTAGCAGTAGCAGTAGTAGAGTAGTAGTAGTAGTAAGAGCGCATGCAGCGCAGTTATAGGTGTTAGTAGTACTAGTGTATACAAGCCACTTAGCTTTAGATTATTTCTCTACTAAGTTAGCTAAAAGTTTAAAAAAGTAGATAGTAGAACTAGAGAAAGCTTAATTTAGATACTATCTATTTTTAATAACTACTAAAGCTTACTAACAGAGCCTTAGAGTTATTACAACTAAGAAGAAAATAAAACAAAGCTACTAGAAAGTAATTAGGTAAGAGAAGGATTGCTAGTAAGTAACTAGAGAGTGTAGGAGTTAATAAGAGCTAAACGTAAGTATACGTATAGTTATAATTAATAAGATAGCTAAAGAAATAGAGAAATTAGGGGAGTTAATAGTTTATATAAGATGCTCTAAGCTTAGTAAAAGTAAGAGTAACACTTAATTTCTCTTAGTAATTAGGCATTATATGACAACAGAACTATGCAGTTAGTTATAAAACCTTACTCTTACTTTTACTCTCTAAAAATTAACACTTACACACGCTAAATAGAGGAAAAAACTATCTATAAGCAACTAGTTAATAACTACAAGCTTAAAGTTGTTAAAGGCAAAATATAACTAAAGGACAATTACTTAGGTTATATATTAGGCGCTTAGAAGGTAGATAATCTATACTAAACTATCTAGAGAGTGTATTGCGCAGGATAGAGCATGTAGGCTAACTGCTAGTTGCTTAGATGTTTAGCACTTACAAAATAAGCAGCTCTATAACTGCCTACAAACTTAATTTAGTAAGATTACGTTATCTCTAAATTTCCTTTGTATATAAGTAGGCTTTATATATATAAAGCAGATAGACACTAATTAAATACAATTGATTAACTAAGTTACCTCTTACTAGCTCGTTACACTAACTAATAGGTAGATATTAAGTCTCATCCGCCTACTAAGGTATACTGTTAACTCTTAGATTTGCTTACTTAACGTTTAACTTACTAAGTTACTCTAGCTCTAGCATTATATAATATGCGTTTACTAGGTTTTTAATAAACTTTTATTGTAATATATATATTATAATTTTAGTGCTACTAGCAGAGAGATTAAGCTTGTTTTAGTTATTACTTTTTACTATATATCTTTCTTTATTATGTCTTTCTAAACTAATTAAATTATAAGTTATACTTTAGAAGCTCTCTAGCTTATCTATAGCATGCACGTGTAGAATACCTAGAACCTAAAGTACTATAAGCTCTAGTAAAAGAAGCAGGTAGTAGACTTATTAATAGAACACTCTAGAAGAACTGTAAGATCTATATTACTACTTATACTAAGTAAGTAATTTCTTAACAAAAGTGCAAAAGGCCTACTAAGCTGTTTTAGAGAATTAGATAGGATTTGTTTAATATACTATTTAGAAAAAGAGAAGAGCTATAGGTAGTTTTAATTAAGAAGTACTATAGTAAGAAGCTCTTTGTTTTTACTCTGTAGAGTAAAACTTAAGTTAAGATTTCATAGATACTTACAAACTTTTTAAGCGAGGTTGCTACCTAGTATAAGCTCTAAATCTGCAAAATTAGCTAAGATAATAACACTACTATACTTTTATAGAGAACAAGCTCTATATACAAACACTAGGCGCTTAAATAAGAGATTAATATTAAGTAAGTGCCTCTATATACATACAAACCAAATAGAGTAGCTAAGTAAGGAGAGTAGGGAATAATTACTAAATCTATTAAAATAAGGAGTAGTACTAAACTACCTAAGAAGCCCTAGCTAGAAGTTATTATAGTAGTAACATAGCTTCATAATATACGTCTAATATACTTAAAGAAGCTATAAAGTCCTAATAAGAAGCTTAATCAATAGTTTACTTAGTACTCCTGCTAGTATAAGCTAGAGCAGGTAGGAGCACTTACAGATAATCTAAGGCCTAATTAGAGCAGGATATACGCTTATAGATACTGTGCCTATTAATTAAATAGAGAAAGAGTAGCTAGGCGTAACAAGAGAGGCTTTAGAGTTACTTCTAAAAGCTATATTAGTTACTTAGTTAGTTACTAAGCATCTAATATATACTAGATATAATTCTTTGCACTTTACTAAATTATTATTACATATAATATAACGTTTAACAAAGAGCTCTTTTACAATAAAACTAATAAATCTACTACTATTCTAGTAGCTAAGTTAGCTGTATTTATAGACCTTCTATATAAACCTAAAAAGATAATAGATATAGAAGAAGCAATTAAACTCCCTATTACTAAGCAGAACCTATTAATTAATTTGCCTACTAACTAACAGCTTAGAGGTAATACTTAGGAGGAAACTCTAGCACTAAATAGCTAGTCTAGTATAGAGGGAGCTTCTATAGAAGAAACTAAACACGTAGCTAGCTTAGCTAGCAAACTACTAGAAATCTGTTTAATATAAAATTAAGAGATAGGCCTACTTTCCCCTAACTAAACACTAGAACTAGAGTAACTAGTATATAGCAGAGAAGCTTCTTAATAAGAAGAGAACCTAATTAAGTGTTTATAAAAAGTACACTTAACTATAAATAAAGAGAGTAATCTAGTAGGCAACTAGAACCTGAATAATCTATCCTCTATATTATAGATTATAACCTCTCTATCTTAGATAATAATAGAAAGAGTAAATAAGGCTAGTAGTAGGCACTCTTATTAGCGTAGAGTCTAGAGCCTACTAATAAAGTAGAGCTGCTTGATTACTAACAGAGACTGTAATAAACTAGCTAATAACAAAGTAAGCTAGTATATAGTAATAACCTCTATTTAGCTTTATAACTAGTACCTATAGCTTCTATTGCTACTATTAGATTAGATAGATAAGTATAGTAATAGAAAGAACTACCTTATATTACACTTAGTGATTATTACTACTACCTTATAAAATAAAAGAGCTATTTAACTAAGTTATTAGATATACTGTAATAATCTTCTACTTCTCTTAAAAGTGTAGAAAGATCTTTTCTACTACCTACTAGGAGCTCTTTTCTGCTAGGTATGCAAAAAAGAGATTATAACGCTAATTAAGAAGAAAACCTAGGTAGAAATTAACAGATTAAGCTCTATAGTAAAGCCCCTGCTGCTTAAAAAGGTGTTTTCTAATAAGTTTAACTAAGATAGCTACTTTTTCAATTGTAAAGCCTAAGTATACATTAGAAAAGACCTCTAGGCTAAGGATTAAATTAATTCTACTTACACTATAACACTTACTTTTTAATATTTCTACACTATAGTAGCTATAGTAGCCTAATCTAACCTAGAACTCTATTAGAATAATGTTATAGGAGCTTTTCTTAATATAAGCTGCTAAGACTAACTCTAGGTACTCTGTAAATTACCTAATAGTTTCTAGAATCTAGAGAAGGTAGTGCTACTACTATAAGCTCTATATAGACTATAGAATTCTCTATTACTATAGTATAAGGAGCTCCCTAGTACTCTTTAAAAGCTTAGACTTATAGCGTTAAAAAGAGAGCCTCACCTCTTCTTTAACGCTAAGTAGAGAGTTCTGCTACTATTCTATGTACATAATATCCTGCTTACCTTTTATAACAAGAATTAAGCGTCTACTAAGAAACTAATAGGCTTATTAATAAGTAAGTACTAGATTAAGAATTATAAAGCAGCTAAATAGTTCTTATAAATTTAGATTATATAGAATAGATCTGCTAGAACTATAACACTAACCTATAACGCCTGTATTAATAAAATAGGTACTAAATTTAACGTTCTTAGTAATAGATCCTTCCTATTAGTACTATTGCTAGTAGAAGAGGTACTTAAGTATACTAGGAAAGCTTTAAAATAAGAAGATAAAGCTTACTAAGAACAGGTAGAGTCTGTACTCTATACAGCAATTATAATCTAACTAAATATAGTATATACTACCTCTTAACTCTCTTACTATTTACTTAATCTAAAAGCAGCCTACTTTACAGCAGCTACTAAGTACTAGTATACCTCTATAAAACTAAGCACCTAGGTATAAGGTATAGAGCTTATTATAGAAGTTAATTGCTTATCTATAGTAACGTGTTATTTACTAATAATTAAGAGAGTTGTAGATCCTTATAAAGGTATATAGTCTAGTTGTTTAGAAGTCTAATTCTCTAGAAAGCAGCATGCTAATTAACTATAACTACTTCTATAATAGAAGCTAAGTTGCTTACTTTTAAGTATACAGCTAAGAATTTAATTACTTTAAAGCAATTTCTAAAAGAACTATGTTTAGATTTAGGGGTACTATAGAAGATCTTCTATAATAACTAGCAAATAATGTAATTAGTTATTAAAGAAAGTAAGTAGGTTACTACCTAGCTGTGCTATGTAGATATTTAAAACATGTAGCTAAAATAAGAGTATAACGTGAGCGGTAAGCGAGTCGCTCGAGTAAGCGAGTCGCTCACCTTTGCCAAGATCACACCTTATTCAACCTTTTCTCCAATGTCTCAACAACCTAATCTCAAATTACTTTCTTGTAAGGATAGAATAGTCCTTGCTATCTAAGCTATAAAATCTAACGCGTTGCTAAGCCAGCGACGCGCTGCTGCTATCTATAACGTTCCTCAAAGGACACTCTCTGACTAACGCGCTAAAACTACCTCACGACGCGATTCCTATCCTAACTTATCCCGGCTTACTAGGGTTAAAGAGGACACAGTTATACAATACATAAGGAAGCTTAACACGCAAGGCTTTGCCCCTACGCTTAGCTACGTACGTAAAATAGCCGATTAACTGCTAGCTGCCTGTTACAGTAGCTAGGTTAGGGAAAAATAGGCTAGGAACCTTATACGCTAGAAGCCTAAGATTAAGTCTTAGGTAAATAGACAGCGCGATTACTAGAGAGTCCTATGCAGCAACCTAGCCATTATTAGCCCCTAGTTTAACCTTGTACGCAACGTTAAAGCTAAGTATAGTATCCTAGACAAAGATACCTACAACTTTAACAAGACTAGCTTCTAGATAGGTGTTAGGGGGTCTGTTAAGGTAGTAACTGCGTCTAAGAGGCGTCTTAGACCATTGCAGGTCTAGCCTAGCAACTGTAAATGGGCAACGTTAATTGCCGCGATTAATGCTATAGGGTAGGTTATCCTGCCCTTTATTATCTTTAAAGCAAAGAACTACAACTAAGCCTAGTATTACAACCTAAAGGATTAGCAGATTAGTGTTAGCAAGAATAGCTAGACAACAAATAAACTAGGCCTAGAGTAGCTAATGCACTTTATCCAGCACATAACAGCCCGGACAGTAGGTAGCTACTAGCTGCTGATTATTAATAGCTACAAGAGCTACAAGTTGCTTACCTTCTAGAATCTGTGTAAGGAGAGCAAGATTATTACTCTCTGTATGCCTCCTTACACCTCCTACATCTTACAGCTACTTAATATAGGGTGTTTTGCCTTATTAAAGCAGGCGTACAAGAAGGAAATTAATGTCTTAGCAAACTGTTACATTACCTACATTAACAAGAAAGCGTTCCTAGCTGCCTTTAATTAGGTTTTTAATAAGGCGTTCTTATCTAGCAATATTTAATTAAGCTTCTAAGCAACAGGCTTAGTTCTAGATAACCTAGAGGTAGTGCTATTAAGGCTTAAAGTAAAGCCTTACACGCTATCACTACCTCTACTAGGGCCTACCCTCTAGCAACCTAAAACACTAAGCAACGCTGCTAAAATTAGAGCTTAGTCAACGCTGATATTAAAGAGAATTAGGGAATACAGAAGTTTATTAACAGAATTAATCTGTAAGATAGTGCAGCAGTTTTAAAAGGGAGCTAAAATAATAGTGCATACCTAGGTGCTGATAGCAGCTGAGATAGTTAAGCTTTAAGCAGCAAATAAAGCTGCTTCTAAGCGTAAAACACGTAAAAAGAAGCAGATCTAGCATAGTAGGACCCTATCTCAGCAAGAAGCAGAGGAGATAGTTAAGCGTAGGGATGCTGATGCGCTAGTTAAGGCTGAGAGGCGTAAGGAGAGGATGCGAACAGGTGGTAGTAGACAGGGTTCTCGACGCTGTAGGAGGTGTAGTAAGGCAGGGCACAACAAGCGCACATGTAAGAAAGATACTGTAGACTAAGTAGATTAATTTAACGTACTGTGAGTTACAGTACAACGTTGTAGTGTTAAGTTATAGTGTTGCAAAGGTCTAAGGCTTAAAAAGGTAAGCGACTCGCTTGCCCGAGCGACTCGCTTACCACTTACGTTACTAAGAAATTATTAAGGTAATGTAACTAGCTAGTAAGAGGTAACTTAGTTAATTAATTATATTTAATTAGTATCTATCTGCTTTGTGTATGTAAAGCCTACTTATATACAAAGGAAATTTAGAAATAACATAATCTTACTAAATTAAGTTTGTAGGCAGTTATAGAGCTGCTTATTTTGTAAGTGCTAAATATCTAAGCAACTAGCAGTTAGCTTATATAGTCTATCCTGCGTAATACACTTTCTAGATAGTTTAGTATAGATTATCTACCTTCTAAGCGCCTAATATATAACCTAAGTAATTGTCCTTTAGTTATATTTTGCTTTTAACAACTTTAAGCTTATAGTTATTAACTAGTTACTTATAGATAGTTTTTTCCTCTATTTAGCGTGTGTAAGTGTTAATTTTTAGAGAGTAAAAGTAAGAGTAAGGTTTTATAACTAACTGCGTAGTTCTGTTGTTATGTAATGCCTAATTATTAAGAGAAATTAAGCGTTACTCTTACTTTTACTAGGCTTAGAGCGTTTTATATAAACTGTTAACTCCCCTAATTTCTCTATTTCTTTAGCTATTTTATTAATTATTACTATACGTATGCCTGAATTTAGCTCTAATCAACTCCTACACTCTCTAGTTGCTTACTAGCAATTCTTCTCTTTATCCTATTACCCTCTAGTTAATTGTTAGCAGCGTTAATTTATTTTCCTTTTAGTTGCAGTAGCTGTAAGGCTCTATTAGCAAGCTTTAGTAGTTGTTGTAACTAGATAGTATCTAAATTAAGCTTCCTCTAGTTCTACTATCTGCTCTTTTAAACCTTTAGCTAACGTAGTATAGAAATAATACAAAGCAAAGCGCCTTATATGTACTGCTGCTGCTGTTACCTATAACTACGCCTTACACACTGCTACTGCTGCCCCTGCTCTGCTGCTACTACTACTACTACTACTACCACTACCTCTACATCTGCCTCTGCCTGTCTAAGCAGTATTAACTTCTAGAAAGTATACAGTAATACTATTACTATAATTACTATTGTTTATAGCACTGTTGTAAACGTATTAAATAAGTTTTATGCTAAGCTCTAGATAGGACATTAATACATAAAGTAGCTAAGAGCTAGAACCTAAACTATATAGTATAATAACCTATAAACTATTCTATTAGTAAAAGGTATAAATAAGAGGAATATAACTTTATTCTGCTGTGTAAATATATAATATATATAGTTATAGTAAGAAGACATAAAAAAGATAGTTTAGATTAGTTACCTAGATACTAACAGTATGCTAGCTAACAAATTAACAAAATTACTTACTTATTAGTAGTTAAATTAGTCTAAGTAACTACTTTATCTATGTAAGAAAAGTAAAGAGTTAGTAGTTAAGGCTATAGATTAAATATTTTAAGTTATTAAAGTAGATAAATCTAAAAGTACAATTTCCTATATACTAAAACATACTAGGCAAAATCTACTTATATTTATAAGGTTATAAAGTAAGACTAAGTAAGATTAGGTATATATTAAAGATAAAATAATAACTTAACGCTTATTAGTATAACTTATCTATAAGAGAAGTAATCTCTTTAAAAACAAAGGTATATGTATTTTACTTAGTTAAGAAAAGCGTCTTAGAGAAAAGTAAAAAATTAAGGAAGATTATTTAATAAATCCTTAGTAACTATAAAACTTGTTATAGGTGTAATAGGGGTTATAAGCGCATGTAGCAGGACAAAAAAAGCAACTATCTAGACAATAATTAGGCCTTATAAACAATCCTAATTAAGAGGTTATATTTTAACTTAGAGAATAGCTGTTACCACTCTAAATTAAAATGTAAATACTTATAAAAGAACTATTCTAATAATATAGATTACTATACGTAAACCTAGAGCACTAAAAGGTATTACTTAATAATCTTTCCCTACTACACGTGCATGCATTAATACAAGATAAAGTTACTAGACTATAGCCCTAAAAAACATATATAGTAAATAGATTACTACTAGACTAATTGTACTAACTATTTTATATAATAGCAAATAAAGTATATAGATGCAAAATAGTAGCAGGCTAAGTACTTAGAGTATAAGAAGGCGTATAAGTTATTGTAATTAGAGTATAAGAGAGTAAAGCAGGTATTAGAATTAGAGTAGAAAAAGGCAGAGTAGTTAGTAGGGTTTATACAAGAGATAAGGTAAACGTCTAGAAACCTGTACTAAAAGAAGCTATAGTAATCTAATCTATAATAAGAAGACCTCTAGACATACTATAGTAACTAGTTAAGCTAGAATAAAGTAAGTTAGTACAGAGAACAACTATAACCTAGTTATTATTAATTATCTAATTCTGTTTTAGACTCTTGCTCTTCTTTTTAAAAGTATTATCTATTCTCTTAAACAACTCTTAAAAAGTTTGCTTTAGTAGGAACTAAGATTAGTTAGGTATAAATAGATTTTTTTAGATTAATACTAACTTTAGAATTACTGTTAGGAAGAGTATAAACTGCTGCGTTAGCAAGAAGTTAAGGAAAGAAGCAGCTACTACAGTTTGAGTATTAAGAAAAATAAATAAACTAAAGTTCTAGATTACTTATATTAGCTAATAAGTATAAGTATAATAATTAATATACCTCTTACAACTGTAATTAGAATTAATATACATATATAATTATAATATTAGCTATTACTAAGGTTGTTTATTATGCGCTAAATACGCTAGAGGCATAGAAACTTATAAAGTAGACTAATTATAATATTGTTTAGCCTATAGATAGTGTTACTTATTATATCAGTATAAAAGGCCTTAAGCTCCCTATACAGATTAAATAGAGCTTTACTATTACTCTTGTTATTATTACTCTTATAATTATTACTATTATAATTATCACTCTCAAAATTCTTACTCTTATAATTATGACTCTTATAATTATTACTCTTATAATTATTACTCTTGTTATTATTACTCTTGTTATTATTTCTCTTATAATTATTACTCTTGTAATTATAACTCTTATAATTATCTAAAACCTTACTAGTTTTGTAAGAAGATTAGGTAGGTTAGGTATTAAAAGATAAGACTAGATTTCTAGCACTAAATTCTTCCTCTATCTTCTCAAGAGTGCTCTCCTTAACAGCGCTTAGAGCGCTTAATTAGCGTTTTACTAGAATAAACTTTATAGAAGTAGACTTCTTTAAACTAGATATTATAGACTAATTACCCTCTTACTTCTCTATCAAGCGTATGTAGAAGGTGTGTTATTATGTTACTATTAATTATACTATATACGTATTAGTTAAGAGCCTAGAGCTAGAAGTACGCAAATACGTAATAAAATATCAGGATTAATTATATATAGTAAAAAATTACTATTAGGCAATTAACTTTTTTAAAGGTAGAATAAGAACAAGAAGTAAAAGATTGAATATAATTTTGTATTATTTTTGCATATAGCTGTTTAGTTATAAACTAAATTAAGTAACTGCCTTTAGACTCTAATTATTAAGGCGTAATGTATATAGTAATTAAATTAAAATATATTATAAAGAAAGGTTAACTATAAACAGACCTATAAGGTTAGAAATACTAATTTATAACTAGCGCTTCTAGAAAGTTTATTATAGTAAAGATTAACTGTTAAATAAGCACTAAATTAGATTTCTAGTATAAGGGCACTGCAGGCAGGCAAGAGAGATAGGATAAAAACATATAGTATTAGATAAGATAAGAAATAAATTCTTAGAGGTTAAGCCTCTAAGGATTTAGAGGAATATATATATATATATATATATCGGCTCTAAGAGGTAACTAAGGTTAGTATACCTAAAGTAGAAAGCTTTTAATAATAGCTTCCTTTTTTCTTATAGTTTGTTCTAGACTACGAAACTCGGTGTACTAATACTTACTAGTTTAAACTCTAAAAAAAACCTCTAATATAAGAGGAAAATAGTTAGAAGGAAGCTAGTTTGCTTATTAGTAGGTGCTTAAATCTATTAGTTATATTAGCTTAAATAGCTCCCTACAGGGTATAACTAGCACTAGTTTACTATTTATTAAGTAACCTTACCTCTAGATCTCTTAGGATTAATAACTCTAGAACCTATAGTTAAGACTATTAGAGAGTTAGGTAATAGTTTAGTAGATTAGTAAATAAGTGTTTAGCTAGTACTACCTTATAGAGTGTCTGCAGCCTTACTCTAGTCTTCTTAAGAATCTAGTGCTCTTAGTCTAGTAGCCTTAACCTCTAGAAGTATAGTAATAAGAAGATATAGAACAAACTATATAGTAATTATAGCAGGTTCTCTTTATAGAGTACCTATTACTACACTGTAGTCTCTATAACGCGCTGCTACTCTAAGTCTAGAAATTATAATTACTTAGAAGCTAGTATTAAGTGCAGCAAAATACTGCTCTAAGCTGCTTTAATATAACTACTAATCCCTTATAGGCTATAGGTTACTTAAGTATCTAAGCTCTTTATCTATAAGCTCTATAAAGGTATTATTACCTTTAGTCTAAATAACTATAGTTACTAAAAGTATAGACTTTTTTGCCTTAGCTACTATAGCAGTTTAACTAGATATATTATTACCTTTACTTAAGAGGTACTCTATAGAGTGTCTAGTTAGTACTTAAGAGCTGTTCTTCTTCTGCGTAAGTCGGCCTTAGGCAACACACTATATACAGGTAGCTTATTATAATAATGTTAAGTATAATTCTATACTTAGATTAGTCCTATTATAAGAGTCTATCTACTAATTATATATTGTTAACTATACCTTTGTTAAAAGGTTAATTGTTGTTTGCTCTAGACTTAGAGCTTTATAGATACATAGCAGGTATTCTATTAGGCACGTATTATTTCTTACTAACTATATAAAGTTTAGGCGTTTATTTATTTAAAAAGTAGGTAGTAAGGTAGTAGGACATTAGTAGGGTAGTAGATAGAGGTAAGAGAGTTGTAGTCTTTAAAGAGTAGATACCTTAACTTCTTTTTCTTTATCTATACTCTACTTATACTTATACACTTTCTACTCTACTTCTCTATAATTATACCTTCTCTGCCTTTTTACATGAACAACGCTAAGTTACTAGACTTTATATACGTATTACCTAATAATATAGCTCTATAGCCTTTCCTTACTTAGTTCTAGTGCTATAGGTGCGTAACTAAGCTGTTTACTAAGTTTAGCTCTAACTCTAATAGAATAATTAAGTTATTTATACAGGTCTTTAGGTTTTCTAAGAAGTTCTATATATATAAGAATAATTTCAGTATATACTATAGATACTTAGGCAGTAACACTAGTAGATATATTAAGGTAAGTCTAGAACTATACCTAGTGCCTACTTAATACTAATTTATATAGGCTACACCTTACTTCTACTATGCTATTAATATACTTAACTTCCTAATTAAGGAAGCTAAACGTAAAATAAATAAGAAGGCTGCTTAATAAGATAATACTATAACTAAGGATAATATCTTAGCTATAACTTAGCACTACTAGTAAACTGCTTTTAACTATACTAAGGCCTACTGCCTTAGTGCTGTAACCTATAAGGCTGCTTCTTAATATTATATAAAGAACTTAGGTTTAGGTCTAGTAGACTATAATAAGGCTTATAAGGTTTTGCGTAAGTATAACCTACAGCGCTTTAATATAAGTTTCTTAACTTTCTGCCTTTACTATAGCTAACTTAAGTAGGTAGCCTTAAGTACTGTTAGTTAGAAAGTAGCTTCTAATATAATTATTAATATAGACATTAAGTGCGTATTCTAGCAGGATAGTGCTGCTAAGAGTGCAGAGAAGTGTTAGTACTACTACAGTACTAATATACCTTCTGCTAATAATACTCTAGTTACTCTCTTCTAGTAGTTAATTGTTTCTCTAACTAAGCCTATAGCTTAGAAGACTTCTAAGTGTTTTTGTTAAGATAGTCTAGACTTTAAGCTTAGCCTTACTAGAAGATTATAAGGTCTTTTTCTTTTGTTTTAAGTTACTCTTTTAGAAAATATATTGTAATAGATAAAATATAAATAACTATATAAACCTCTATGCCTACTCTAATACTCTTAAAACTCTTATCGTCTACCTTAGATAGTTGCTAGGCTGATCTACAGCCTTAGAATAGTAACTCTAGGTTAATATATTATCTATAGTTTTATAGTATGTATAAGTATTATTCTAGAAGGACTTTCTTAGGTAACCTCTCTTCTACTAAGGCAGGTTTAGATTGCTTTAACTTAACTTAGACTTAGCTTTATACTTATAAGTAGATTACTATAGCGTATTAGCTATTGTCTTAAGATACTCTTTAAGGATTCCCTTATAGTATTTAAGGTTCTCTAGTAGCTTCTAGGTAGCTTCCTTATTTAGCTAACCTAGCTACTTTACTAGGTACTCTTGTCTATAGGCTTAAGTGTTACAGTACTATAGAATTCCTTTAACTTTATATCTCTTAGCTAGAAGAGTATCTGCTAGAATCTATATAGGACCTAGCTAGAACTTCTTCTTTATAAGAGGTTCCTTCTATAGTTTAAGTAATAATATATTAAACACTAGGTATACTCTGTCTATTAATAGTAGTAGGTCTAGCTTATAAGCTAGCTTCCTAATCTCTTTTATAATAGTAAAGAGACCTAAGTACTAGGTATTAAACTTCTTAGACAGTTAGCTAGTTGTTATATTCTTTACTTAGAGCAGCACTTACTTACCTTTAGTAAAGTGTTTATCTACCTACTTAGTATT
This sequence comes from Ascochyta lentis, assembly GCA_004011705.1. Lineage (NCBI taxonomy): Eukaryota > Fungi > Ascomycota > Dothideomycetes > Pleosporales > Didymellaceae > Ascochyta > Ascochyta lentis. The sequence continues at coordinate 1,743,712 of RZGK01000007.1, forward strand.
ATACTACTAAGAATTACTCTTCTAGGTATACTTTAAGCTATCCTTTACAACTACCTATAGATTATACTACTACTCTAGCTACCTAATTACCTGCTAGCAGAGGTCTAGTACCTTTCTACTATCTGCTTAGGCTTCTAGGAGATAGTATAGCTAGTACTTATCTAGAACTCTATTAAAGCTCTAAGAGTTAATTTTATATACTACCTTAATAGAAGATTCTCTATATACTAAGTAAGCTTTTAAGTTGCATACGTACTCTATATATAGTAATAAGTCTACTAAGTTATTTTATTAGTAGTTTATATAGACATGTAGGTAAGTTTCTAACTTCTAGTTTTAGTGCTTTATCTGTCTATTAGTCTATAAGTAAAAGGCTATACTAAGGCAAAAGTCAATCTTTAAGTAATTACAGATATTAGACTAGAATTAACTAGTAAACACTAATCTATAGTCTAATATTAGAGTATTAGGAGGACTATATTTTAAAAAGCACTGCTTAAGCAGTAGTTTAGCTACTCTTTTAAATATAACTATCTTAGTTATAAGTAGATACTAGACATACTTACTAACTCTATTAACTAGGACTAGAATTAAGTTATACTTATTCCCCTAGTTATTCTTTAATATTAGTAGGTCTGTTATAAAGTCTAAGGAGTAATACTACTAGAGTATATTAGGTACTAGAAGTAGGACTAGCAGCCTCTATAGCTTGTACCTGCAGATCTTATTTAGTTAGTATACTATATAACACTAAACGTACTTATATACATTCTAGTGTAGGTTTAGCTAACAGTACTTTTATTTTAATACCTAAATAGTCTTCTTATAACTATAGTAACTTTTTATAAAGTTGTTATAGTTCTTTATAAAGATAGTTTAGTAAAGAGTTATATCTTAGAGAATCTAAACTTTTCTACTTCGACGTAGAATCCTACTAGGGTTAACTTTATAGTAGTAGTAACTCTTAGCTACTTTGCTTACTTCCTAACTTATTAGCAGCTTATAAGTAGTATTCTGCTCTTAAACCTATTTAATATAGTTAGTTAGGTATTCTACGGTGTCTAGGGCGTATACAGATTTACTTTAACGTAAACCATCAGTAAGCCGGCTACATTAGCAAGCCGGCTACTTTTCCTTAGCACGACTAACATATGTTATAAATCTTTAATTTCATCGCTATTAAACAAGGAGCCTGCGTATGTCGTGCTAGCATCTAATTTAGAAGATGCCTCTGTATCCTTCTTGCGCGTTTGCGCGTTGTGCCTAGTCCTGCTACAGTTACTACAGCGCCGTACAGCTAGTTGTGCTAGTTCTTAATTACTACTACTACAAGCCTTCTTTAAACGCTGCACTGTTAAGGACAGTGCTAGGACTGCCTGCAACGCTCTCTAACTGTACTCTAAGGTGCTACCTGTCTAGAGGCGCTTCCTTTTACGCGATTTTCGCTTTGTTATTACTGCTAATTGCTTCTTAAGCTTATAGATACAAGCACGTTAAAGCGCATTCTTATGCAGCATAAGCTTACTACCTTTTATAAGCTAAGAGAAGCTAGCCTAGGCTATAACAGGTAACTAAGTAAAAGACTTGCGTATACGCTTTAATTAAGATCTAAACTTGTAAGTATTGCTTAGAGTCTTTAACTGCTACAGCGTCTCTAGGAGGAGAAGTTCTAGTAGAGTACACAGCCGCACTTTAAGGCGATCTAACACTACCTGCGCGTTTAGGGGGACTAGCTCTACTGCCTTAAAGGCCTTTTAACAGTTATCCTCTGTAAACACGTTAAAAAACGCGTCTTTAAAGGGTGGCAGGAAGCCTTCCTTATTAATATAGAAGACGCGTTAGCGTGCTTAGTCTCTAACGCGCTAGGAGTACTTACGCTTTAGCAGCAAGAAGCAGACTACGTTAAGCAGCTAGAGGATGTGCAATAAATAGGGGGGTATACAGAGGGTTAGGATCTTGTTTTTAAGGCAGTAGTCCTTAAAATGCTAGTTAAGATAGCTCTTATAGCTGTCTAAAATAAGCAGCCTATATGCCCCTACCTAACGCGCCTTTGTATGCGCGTTAAAGTGCTTTAACTACTCTAGACTAAGCGCGTTGTTTGTCTAGCTGTTCTTAGAGACTAAGAGCTTCTAATTACGCAGTATTAAGATCTCCTTGTACTACGCAGAGATGTAGACGCGCCCCTTGTAGATAATAAAGGGCAGGGTTGTATGCCTATTAGCGCAGACGCTCTAGATAACTGTTACCTACTCGCGATTGCCTAGCTAGATTAGATTAGGCCTTGCGCGTCTCTCTGCGCCTATAACCACCTTTATAGACCTAATTACGCCTATCTAGAAGCTAGTCTTGTTAAAGTTGTGCACGTTGTTGTTGTAGACGCTGTACTTAGCTTTAGTCTCCTCTACTAGCTTAAACTACGCGCTAATAACTGCAGGATCTTCCTGCAGTATCCTCTGCCTATCCTTAGCTTAATTAAAGGCTATTTTAAGCTTAGCTAAGCGCGTTACAAAGCGCTTAGCCTAGCACTTGCTAACAGGCTTTCTACTACGTACACCTAGTATCTTATTAGCTATATCTGCTACCTTGCACAGCTAGGGCGCAAATCCTTGTAAATTAAGGTTAAGGATATATTAGACGATTGTCTGCTCTTTAGTTGTAGTAAGCTTATAGGAGTTAAGACGAGTTTTAGGGCGTAGAGTAATTCTGTAGAGCTAATTAGAGAGATGTTAGTAATTAACATTAAAGGCAGCAGCTGCGCGTTGCAGGCTTCGAAACCAGCGTGCAGAATAGGCCTTAAGGGCAAGCTTAATTCTGCCTTCTTAGTTATTTGATATTGCGTTGTGTAGTTAAGACATAATTAAGTTACTAACGTGTTGGTCGTGCTATAGAAAAGTAGCCGGCTTGCTGATGTAGCCGGCTTACTGATAGTTTACGTTATACAGTATTATTTATAAGGTAAGTAAGTAACTTAACTTATTTATTAATATTATAAAGAAAAGCCTCTATAATATTAAAGCTAGGTTCCTAAGCTTTAAATAAATTAGATTAACTCTAGCTGCTATAGCCTATAAATAGCTAGTTAAAAGCTAAAGAAGACGTATCTCTAGTACCTGTTAATAGGTAAAATTTCTTAGAGGCAGTTTTAGAGAGTTACAAGAATCTCTAAGAACCTTTACTAAAGCTACCTATTGCCTTAGTTACCTATTTAACGTTTTAAGCCTTAGACTTCTAGATAGTATATATTTAGATCTTTTATTAGAGCGTTAGTAGTATAGTATTATATAGTACTTACTGCTCTCTAATAACTAGTCTCTTTGTATAATCTAGACGCCTTAATAGGCTATTTATAGAGTTCTCTAGTCTAGGATTATATTTAACTTTAAAGTTATTTTTAGCTAGCCTTTTTACTTAGTATGCTTAGTTAGAGGAGAGCTTCTTTATAGTTATAAAGTACTAAAGGTTAATACAATTAGAGAGTACTTAAATTATTAACAGAGTATACTTAAGGTATTATTACTACTACCTAAACGCCTTAATAATTATAGCTAACTCCTTATTATAAGTGTGCTATCTAATTACTAGACCTTAGAACTTCTTACTCTAGAACACTACTAGCTTCTAGTATTATTCTGTTAGTACTCTTAACAATTATAGTTGCAGTAGTATAGCAGCTATAGCAAAGTCTAACGTGTTAGGAAGAACTATAATTAGCTTAGTAAGGTTAAAATACTATAGTATAGGTGCTTTAGTAAACTTCTTTCTAATAGTAAAGAAGTCCTAGCGTACTTCCTCTAGCTAACTCTATAGTTTATACTATCTTATTAGGCCTTTTTAGGTTTTTGCTAGCGTTTCCTTCTCCCTCTTTATTAAAGTAGAGCCTTCTAGCTCTAACTCTAGCCTTTAGACAGAGGTTATATAGTCTACTAATAGGTAGATAATCCTAGAGTAGTTAAAGATAAATCTTTAGTAAAAGTTAGCAAAGCTAGGAAACACTTAGATATTCTTGTATTCTTTAGGCTTTAGCTACTCTTAGATTGTTTATACATAGATAGGATCTATAACTACTCTGTTAGGCGTAAAAATAAAGCCTAGAAACCTAACTTACTTTGTTATAAATAAGTATTTACTTGCCTTATAGAACAACCTCTATTTAATGAGTTAATTAAGGATCTATCTAATATAGGCTTAATAATCCTCCTTAGACTCTAAGTATATAAGGATATTATCTAGATACACTAAATATATACAGTCTATATAACCTCTTAGAGCTTACTAGATATAGAATTAGAATATTACTAGAGTATTTGCTAACTTAAAAGGTATAACTAGGTACTTAAAATAACTATCCCTAGTTTTAAAAGCTATCTTCTACTTATTACCTTCCTTAATCTAGAGCCTATAATAGGTAGTATATAGATCTAGCTTAGAGAAGATAGCAGCTTTTAATAGCCTATCTAGTATCTTATTTATAAGGGGAATAAGATACTAGTTCTTAATAGTAACCTTATTAAGGCCTCTATAATCTATATAAAGTTATAGTATACTATTAGCCTTTAGTACAAATAGAATAGGTACTCTAGTAGAAGACTTACTTAAGTAGATTTAACTCTTCCCTTGCGCTGTATTAAGGTAGGCCTTTAGTATTTCTAGCTCCTTTCTAGAAAGGTTATAGATAGGTATATTTAGTATCTTGCTCTCTAGCTTAATATTAATAGAGTAATCATATTCCTAATATAGTGCTAATATACTAGACTAGTATTTACTAAATATAAACTACTTATAGTATAGCTCTAGAGGAATATACTTAAGCTCTTCTAAGTCTAGTTTATTATCTACAGAGTTAACTAAAGGGTAGTCTTTATTACTATCTAGAAGAACTTAAGCTATACGTATAAGCAGTATTCTAAAGTGTTAAAGAAGCTTATAGATAATACTTACTACTATATACTTTCCTATAGCCTTAGAGAGCTATAATAGATCTAGATACTATATAATATAATACTAAAGGTAGTCTACAACTGTAAGTATTCTGTTTTAGAGATAGAGAAGTCTCTTATTATAGAGGTATTCTATATTAAGTAAAATGTCTCTGCTTAGCTCTTAGGCTAGTAGTTATCTACTACCTTTTTAGTTACCTTCTAACAGGTTGTTAAATGTCTCCTCTAGAACCTAGTAGACTAGGTTACCTAGGTATATTAGGTATACTCTTTTCTCTAGTTCTATAAAGTAAAATAGATTCTATATAGTAGTAATATACACTCTTTCTATATTATTAAGAAGCTACTTATATATACCTTTAGAGACGCAGATACACAGGTTACTAGATACTAACTATAGGTAGCTTAATACTAAGTTATACCTCTTAAAGGTAGCTAACTAGAACTTCTATAGGCCTATAGATTTAACTATACTATTGCTATCTGTTAGGGATTTTGCTAAGATAAGATAGCACAACCTACTAGTAGGTGCCTTTTACCTTAGCTGCTTTCTTAAATCCTCCTTTTACTTAGCACTAAGAGCCTTAGGCCTTCTTTTACTAGCTACCTAGGAGCTTAGGCCTACCTACTATAAGTAGGTAGCTATCTCTGCCTTCTTGTAGCTCTTAGTCTGCTATTTTGTTTACTTCTTCTTAAATATCTTAGCTTTCTAGATTGCTTTCTTTTGTGCTTATAAAGTCTGCCTTATATAATAGCAGACCTAACAGCTTAAAACTAAGCTTTTCTCTTAGGCTTCTGCCTTTATTTAGTATAGTAGTTAGCTACTATTACTAAAGGTTGCATAATTCTTTGCCTAGTTTAGTAAGCTATCTCTTAACTAAGCAATAGCTCTAGCTGTTAGAGCTTCTTTTCTTAGTTCTTATCCCCTTCTTATGCAGGTAGTAAGTACTTATTTCTAAGTATAGATTATCTTTACCTGTACACTTCTTTAAGTATAAACTAGCTGCTAAACCTTAGTGTGCTAAGTGTTCTACCTTCTTTTAGGCTTTAGAGTACTAGCCTGTCTTTCTTTTAGCACCTTTTAAGTAGTCTAGCACTCTTCTTCTACCTAGTTTTAGCGCCTTTTTAAGCAGTCTAGCGCCTACTGCTTTAGCGCCTTTTAAGTAGTCTAGTGCTTCCCTCTTTTCTCTTACTATTTTAGCGCCTTTTAAGTAGTCTAGCGCCTCTCCTTTACTATTCTAGTGCCTTTTAAGTAGTCTAGCACCTCTTCTTTATACTATTTTAGCGCCTTTTAAGTAGTCTAGCGCTAACCTTTTAGTATCTCTTTATAAGGCAACTTAGCTTTAGATTACCTTCTTTTACTTTATACCTTTTACTAGTTTAGTATTCTTTTACTTAGCTCTTACTCTTATCCTTTCTACTACTTTAAGCACTAGGTGCTCTGCTTTTCTTGCTAACTACCTAACTAACTTCTTACTTAACTAGAATTAATACTTAACTATATCTTTAGTATAAGCTGCCTAGAAGCAAACTTACATAACTATATTACTAAGGCTGCCTAGTACTAACAAACTCTAGTAATATAAGAACATTCTATTATAATTCTATAAGTATTCTAGTAGCAGTATAACCTAGAAAACTGCCTAGATTATAAAAAGCTCTTGCTAAATCTTACTAGAATACTATAGAGCACTACTGCTAACTATTTAAGTGCCTTTAACTTAGAGAAGCTTACTTAACTCTTTACCTTTTTTATATTTACACTCTAAGAAGTACTTTTAACAACAACAGCTGCTCTTCTACTTTTAATACTAATAGCTACTGTTTTAACTAGTGTAGTCTTATACTATTTTCTATACTACTGCCTATAAACGCTCTTGCCCTTAAGAGCCTATATTATAAATTTAGGCTCTTACAGTAATAGCTTAGAAGAAGAACCTATATTAACTAATAGCTAACTACTTGCTATAGGAAATTACTTCTTAGACTATGCTTCTATAGATAACAATCGCAGATATTAATTAGATAATAGCTAGGGATTCTCTGGTTGTAACGCCTCTTTTAACTTTTAAGACAGCTACTAATTAAACCTAAATTAAACTAACTACACTAATAGGTACAACTCTAATAGCTATAATTTAGAGGAAGGTAGTTATAATCTAGATTCTAAGAGATATAACTATAAGGGCCCTAATCTAGAAGAAGCTAATTGTAACCTAGATTCTAAGGCATATATGTACGTAGGGGCTAACGCATACAGCTCTAATAGCTATAGTCTAGAAGCTAATTATAATCTAGATTCTAAAGTATATAACTATAATAGCTATAATCTAGAAGAAGCTAATTGTAATCTAGAGTCTAATGTATACAGCTATAATAGCTAAAATTTAGAAGAAAGCAGCTGAGAACCTAGTTCTAATACAGATGTAGATGCAAATTAGCTAATTTAAAGCTAGAAGCAACCTTAGTTTAATAAGTATATTATAATAATTTCTACGCTTAAATAACCTTCTAGCTCTTAACCTTTTAGTAGATCTTAGAGAAATAGCGTATCTAGTATTACTTAACTATTATAACTTTAGCATTACCCTACAACTTTAGCTATTTAACTACTAGTAAAACAATTAAAAGTAATCTACTTCTACTAATTGCTAGCTTAACCCTAATAGAACAAGCTAACAATGCTAATTACTAGCTTAAACACTATTAGGATAATTAAAAAAGTAAGCTACTATTGCTAAATTATGTAAAGTTATAAGACTTTCTTCTTATAATCTTTATTAGATAGGTTCCTTTTTAGGAATAGTTATTACCTAAAAAGGCAACTTAAGCCATTTAGCCTAAATATATATATATTAGGCCTAAATACAGGTACTTTCCTAATTAGGTTTAGCTCTTATCTAATCTAGTAAAGTACTATCTGAGGAATGCCTAACTAGAGAGCGTTAGAAAGCTGTGCTTATCATAGCTATAGCTTTACTAGATCTAGAGTTAGCTTTCTTACTATAAATAGCTTAAGGACACGTTGCCTTTACTAGTAGGTTACGTGTACACCTACGTAATCTGCTAGTAGGTTGCGTAATTGCCTACGCAATCTGCTTAGAAAATAACTCTTAATTTCTAAGCATCTATTTGTAATAACTATTCTAGATCCTTCTAATTTGTAATAGAGAGAACAGAAGTAGAGTATAAATACTACTTGCTTTCCCCTTCTCTTAGTTCTGTACCTAGCATTTAATATAATAACTTGTCTATTATATTATCTTACCTTATTACTATATTTACTCCTCTTGCCTCTTTAGGCTATACGCTTCCTATTTTAGAATTACCTAGTCTAGTTAGTCTAGGTCTTCTAGATTAGGGAAGAAAGTAGTCTGTCCTCCTATTTCCCCCCTACTTTCTTTACAAATTACTAGCTTAACCCCTAATAGAACAAGCTAACACTGCTAATTACTAGCTTAAACACTGTTAGGATAATTAAAAAATAAGCTACTATTGCTAAATTACTAGCTTAACCCCCTATTAGAATAATCAACAATCTATTACCTATAAAATACTATAGGTTAGCACTACTCTCCCCTATAGATACTCTAACTAGCTTTAGAAATAATTTTTACGTTGTAGAGTTTATATAGCAGAAAAAATCTTAGAGGTTAGTTTTTTCTATAGGAATCTAGGGAGACCTGTGCAGCGCTATATAAACTATAAACCTCTATTCTACGCTAACTGCTGTTTTAACTAAGGGCTCCTACTAACTATTTACTTACTTTCTATTACTTTTAACTAAGCTTTTCCTTTACCCCTACCTTAGTTTAGCTTGTTTTTACTCTCTCTTTTCTTTAGCACTAGCGTCTAGCTTAAGGGACTTTGCTATTAGTAGAGGGGGGCACGTGTTAGGGATTTCGCTAAGGTAAGATAGCACAACCTACTAGTAGGTGCCTTTTACCTTAGCTGCTTCCTTCTATCCTCCTTTTACTTAGCACTAAGAGCCTTAGGCCTTCTTTTACTAGCTACCTAGGAGCTTAGACCTACCTACTATAAGTAGGTAGCTATCTCTGCCTTCTTATAGCTCTTAGTCTGCTATTTTGTTTACTCCTTCTTAAATATATTAGCTTTCTAGATTGCTTCTTTTTGTGCTTATAAAGTCTACCTTACAGTTATTATCTAAGAATTTAAAAAATTTGTTCTTAGTGTTATCTCTTAAGTTGTCTAAAGTAGCTATGTGTTAGTTTATTAGTTTATCCTAGAGAACAGCTAAAGATAGTGCTTTAGGCTTTAGTAGTTCTAGATATTAGTTAGACTTATAGCCTTTAAGTCTATAGTTAAAATAAGTAAACTTATTAGAGAGGTTAGAAGAGTAGTCTTTAGAGTAGCAAGAGCAAGTATTCTTAGCCTTAGAAGTAGATATAGGTTAAGCTAGGATAGGAGTAGTAGGTAGTACTAGTAGATTGTTATATGTAGTTAACTAACTATGTAAAGCAGAGTAACTAGGCTAATCACCTATAAAATCTTAAGTTGTTAGCTTCTTAGAGATAAAAGTATAGTTAGAAAAGAAGGTGCTAAGCTGTTTGTAATATTCTTACAGGCTAGAGAGAGACTTCTTACAGGAAACACTAGCTGTAGGACAGCAGTAAAAATCTAGTAATTTAGCCTGTAGGCAGTAGTAGTAGGTTTTAGAAGACTAGTTAAGCTACTAAGTAAAGTGTTCTATCTTAGTATAAAAGATAGAGAAAGTAATTAAAGTATTAGTAATATCTGTTAAGAGAAAGTAAGAAAGGATAAAGGTATTAGAAGAGGGTTTAGTAGACCTAAAGGTGTCTTTATCCCTATAAACATCTTATAAGCAATAAATGCAGTCTATAGGTTTAGAATAAAAGCAACTAAACCTAGATAGATCTTAGAGTAAGGTATAAGCAGAGTCTTAAGTGTAAACTATAAGAAAGTCTGCATAATTACTAGAGTGCTAGTAGTTACGTCTATTTACTTATATATAATAAAGGTAATTAAAGAGCTATTTATTAAAGTTGTCCTTAGAGCTAGAAAAATATTAGAGTTTCTTTATAGCCTTATCTAGCTAGTTGTTGTTTTAGTCTAGTAACTGTAGGAATTAAAAGGTGCTAGCTAATATAGAGGTTAAAGATATAGTAGACTAGCTTCTAAATAATATAAAAGTAGTAGAAGTGTTCTAAGTAGCTAGTATAGCCTAAAATTAGTCTATAGTACCTAGTGTATTATTATATTGTTAGAATTGTAAAAGAATAGTGTATAGCTGCTCTAGGTTATTATTAGAGCTAGTAAATAGTTCTTGTTCTAGCTTAGTAGACTCTAAATAAAGAGGAGTAGAGTAGCGCAAGTGCCTAAATTAAGAGGCAGGTTAAGTAGAGGCTAAGTCTTTAGCAGCTAGAATAGCGCTCTTAGCTATAATGTAATTATAGGCTAAGTAGAGCTTTTAGTAATCTAGTTTAAGTTAATTAGTCTAAGACTGGTATATGTTAAAAACAGTCTTAAGAGAGTTATACTTAGTAACTATATAGTTATATTTGTTAATAAGTTTAGAGTAGGTGTCCTTATACTAAGCAAGATTAGTTTTAGTTATCTAAAGTTTAGAGGTAATATACAAAATGCTGTCTAAGACATTATAGAAAAAACTTATAAGAAAAGAGCCTAGAATTACTAATTAACTATAAGAAAGGTAGAAGAAGTACTAATTTAGTAAATTGTCTAAGAGCTAATAGAGGCCTAGAGATTAGATAAACTAAGAGTGCTAAGTAAGGTTATAATCCTCTAGAACTTGCTAAAAGAATTAGAAAGGTACTATATTAGCTTTAGAATATAAGCAGGAGAAATTCTTAGTAAGCTTAGCTAGTAAGCTCTAGGTGTTAGGCAAAGATATGTTGTAGATAGGAACCTTAGAACCTAGTATGTGTAGAGAGTTCTTATAGCAGAAATTTAGTAGTTTTATAGTAGAAGCACTCCAGTGTTCTAGAATAGTAGGCTTAAATATAGTAGACTTAGCGCCTTATGCCTCTAAACGTTAAATAGAAGAAGAGTTATTTAGAGAGTATAGAGTAGGTTAATAAACTAATATTACTTTATTGTCTAGGAACTTAGAAGAAGGTTAATTAAAGCTAGCAGAGGAAAGCCCTCTAGAACAAGAGATAGAGCACTTAGCAGTAGTTCTAGTAGAGCAGTAGCTAGCTTTATAGAATAGATTAGTAACTTATTTAGAGATAGTACTAGTTAGCTAAATAGAAGAGTTAGTAGAAGAAATACGCTCTCTAGACTTGTCCTAATAGCGTAAGAGATTATAGTTGTATTTAAAAGAAGGTATCTTATCTTAGCTAGTATTATTAGAATTAGCTAGCGCTATAGCTGTAGTTTTAAAGATATAGTAAGATTTTTAGAAGAAGTTAGTTAAAAGTTAGTTAAGAAGTAAGTTACACCTAGTACCTAAAGTAGTAGTAAGGACCTAGAGTAGAGCTAAGTAAAAGAATAGCAGATATACAGTAAAAGGTAAGTAAAAAAAAACAGAGTTAGTAAAAGTGTTAGAACTTCTGCTATAGTTAGATAGCACAACCTACTAGTAGTGCTTATCTAACTTAGCAGAATCTATCCTGCTAACTTTTACTTTACTTTTAGAGCATAGGCCTTCTTCTACTTCTAGCCTAGGAGCCTAGGACTACCTACTATAAGTAGGTAGCTATCTCTGCCCTCTTATAGCTCTCTGTCTGCTATTTTATTTACTTCTTCTTAAATATATTAGCTTTCTAGATTACTTCCTTTTGTGCTTGTAAAGTCTGCCTTATATAATAGCAGACCTAACAACTTAAAACTAAGCTTTTCTCTTAGGCTTCTACCTTTGTTTAGTATAGTAGTTAGCTACTATTACTAAAGGTTGTATAATTTTTTGCCTAGTTTAGTAAGCTATCTCTTAACTAAGTAATGGCCCTAGCTGTTAGAGCTTCTTTTCTTAGTCTCTATCCTCTTCTTATATAGGTAGTAAGTGCCTATTTCTAAGTATAGATTAGCTTTACCTGCGCGCTCTTTTAAGTACAAACTAGCTGCTAAACCTTAGTGCGCTAAGTGTTCTACCTCCTTTTAGGCTCTAGAGTACTAGCCTGTTCTTCTTTTAGCACCTTTTAAGTAGTCTAGTGCCTTTCTTCTATCTAGTTTTAGCGCCTTTTTAAGCAGTTTAGCGCCTACTGCTCTAGCGCCTTTTAAGTAGTCTAGCACTTCCCTCTTTTCTCTTACTATTTTAGCGCCTTTTAAGTAGTATAGCGCCTTTTCTTTCCTATTCCTAGCGCCTTTTAAGTAGTCTAGCGCTGCTTCTTCTAAACTCCTCTAAGTATATTCTAACTTAGTTCCTTTTGCACAACCTTAAGTATTAGTCACTGCTATTTTTTTTACTTTAACTCTTTTACTAACTCTGTTTTTTTTACTAACCTTTTACTGTATATCTGCTGTTCTTTTACTTAGCTCTACTCTAGGTTCTTACTACTACTTTAGGCACTAGGTGCTCTGCTTTCTCCTCTAACTACCTAACTTACTTCTTAACTATCTTTTAACTAACTTCTTCTAAAATCTTACTATATCTTTAAAACTACAGCTATAGCGCTAGCTAATTCTAACAATACTAGCTAAGATAAGATACCTCCCTCTAAATATAACTGTAATCTCTTACGCTATTAGGATAAGTTTAGAGAGCATATTTCTTCTGCTAACTCTTCTATTTAGCTAACTGCTACTATCTCTAAATAAGTTGCTAATCTGTCCTATAAAGCTAGCTGCTACTCTACTAGAACTACTGCTAAGCGCCCTATTTCTTGTTCTAGGGGGCTTTCCTCTACTAGCTTTAATTAACCTTCCTCTAAGTTTCTAGGCAATAAAGAGATATTAGTTTATTAACCTACCCTACACTCTTTAAACAACTCTCCTTCTATTTAACGTTTAGAGGTATAAGGCGCTAAGTCTACTATATTTAAGCCTACTATCCTAGAACACTAGAGTGCTTCTGCTATAGAACTGCTAAATTTCTGCTATAAGAACTCTCTGCATACACTAGCTTCTAAGGTTCCTATCTGTAATATATCTTTACCTAATACCTAGAGCTTACTAGCTAAGCTTACTAAGAATTTCCCCTACTTATATTCTAAAGCTAATATAGTGCCTTCCTAATTCTTTTAGTAAGTCCTAGAGGATTACAACCTTACTTAGTACTTTTAGTTTATCTAATCTCTAGGCCTCTATTAGCTCTTAGACAATTTACTAAATTAGTACTTCTCTTACCTTTCTTATAGTTAATTAGCAATTCTAGCCTCTTTTCTTATAGGTTTTTTTTATAATGTCTTAAACAGAATTTTGTATATTACCTCTAAACTTTAGACAACTAAAACTAATCTTGCTTAGTATAAGGACACCTACTCTAAACTTATTAACAAATATAACTATATAGTTACTAAGTATAACTCTCTTAAGACTGTTTTTAATATATACTAGTCTTAGACTAATTAACTTAAACTAGATTACTAAAAGCTCTACTTAGCCTATAATTACATTATAGCTAAGAGCGCTATTCTAGCTGCTAAAGACTTAGCCTCTACTTAACCTGCCTTTTAATTTAGGCACTTGCGCTGCTCTACCCCTCTTTGTTTAGAGTCTACTAAGCTAGAACAAGAACTATTTACTAGCCCTAATAATAACTTAGAGCAGCTATACACTATTCTTTTACAATCCTAATAACGTAATAATACACTAGCTACTATAGACTAAATTTAGGCTATGCTAGCTACTTAGAATATTCCTACTACTTTTATACTATTTAGGAGCTAGTCTGCTGTGTTTTTAACTTCTATATTAGCTAGCGCTTTTTAATTCCTGCAGTTACTAAACTAATACAACAACTAGCTAGATAAGGCTATAAAGAAACTCTAATATTTTTCTAGCTCTAAGGACAACTTTAATAAATAGCTCTTTAATTACTATTATTACATATAAGTAAATAGATATAACTACTAGCACCCTAGTAATTACGCAGACTTTCTTATAGTTTATACTTAAGACCCTGCTTACGCCTTGCTCTAAAATCTATCTAGGTTTAGTTACTTCTATTCTAAACCTATAGACTATATTTATTGCTTATAGGATGTCTATAGAGACAAAGACACCTTTAGGTCTACTAAATACTCTTTTAATACCTTTATCTTTTCTTACTTTTTCTTAACAGATATTACTAATACTTTAATTACTTTCTCTATCTTTTATACTAAGATAGAACACTTTACTTAGTAGCTTAACTAGTCTCCTAAAACCTACTACTACTGCCTGCAGGCTAAACTACTAGATTTTTGCTGCTGTTCTATAGCTAGTGTTTTCTGTAAGAAGTCTCTCTCTAGCCTATAAGAATATTATAAACAGCTTAGCACCCTCTTTTCTAACTATGCTCTTATCTCTAAGAAGCTAACAACTTAAGATTTTATAGGTAATTAGCCTAGTTGCTCTGCCCTACGCAGTTAGTTAACTACTTATAACAATCTGCTAGTACTACCTGCTACTACTATCCTAGCTTAACCTATATCTGCTTCTAAGGCTAAGGATACTTACTCTTGCTGCTCTAAGGACTACTCTTCTAATCTCTCTAATAAGTTTACTTACTTTAACTGTAGACTTAAGAGCTATAAGTCTAACTAATATCTAGAACTACTAAAGCCTAAAGCACTATCTTTAGCTGTTCCCTAGAATAAACTAACAAACTAATATATAGCTACTTTAGACAAGCTAAGAGATAACACTAAGGATAAATTTTTTAAATCCTTAGATAATAACTCTGCCTCTAATTTAGAAAGCTAGAGCCCTTAAGTTTAAGTTACTACTTAAGGTTAGTTTACTAATAAGTACGCTCTAAGAACCTATTTTCTTCTTAGTTAGGTTTAGCAGAGGCTAATACTATACTTTAAAAAGCTAGTAGCAAATAGAACTAAACTAAAGACAGCCTATAACATTATAGTTAACTTACCTTTCTAGCTTTCTTAGGACGTAACAACAATACTCTATATAGGATCTGCGCTTTAGCTAATAATAGGGCTGATTCTAGCTTTATATTGCGCAAATTTCTAGAACACACTAAGGCCCTTTACCTTATCCCTTTAGCTACTCTAATTATCTACTAAGAATATAATAGTTAACCCTCTAAGACTATTACCTACTGTGCTAAGTTTTACCTCTAATTAGGCTCTTACTTAGAACGTACTAGAGCCTATTTTATAAACAATTATAGATTCTTTTAACTTATCTTAAGATTCTGCTAGAGGGCTATTTATAATCTCTTAGTCTTATAGCGTAACTGCTCTATCTGTTTTAGCAATAAATATTACTCTAGATACTATAATACTATATCTTAAACTTCCCTGTTGCTGTATAAGAGCTCTAAGTTAGATACTAAGCTTCTGCAATTGTTGTAGTCTAGTTTAGGCAAACTCTACAATAGAAGATCTACTTAACCTAAACTTAGCTCTACTAGCGCAGTAATATACACTAATAAATTAGTTATCCTACGCTTAGTTTTAGCTAAGGCTATTTGTCTCTATAGTAAAAGACCTAGGTATCTAGTCTTTGTTATTTAACAATTAGACACTACTACTACTAGAAGAGCTTTAGCTAATAATAACTTTAATAAATTTTTCTAGCCCCTAAAAGACCCCCTACTCTCTAACCTGCTTACTACAGAAGAATTAGAGGAATATGCTAACTTTATTCCTACTTTTAACTAAGCTATAGCTAAAATACTGCCTAATTATAGCAATTATAACTATAAAATTAAACTTAAACTAGGCTTAGACCTACCTAACTACTGCCTTTAACCTTTTTTAGGACAATAAATAAAGGCTATTAAATATTACATTAAGAAAAACAAGTCTAGAGGATTTATTAAGTACTGCAACTCCTTAGCTTAAAATAATCTCCTTATTATAGCTACGCTAGGCAGTAGCCTGTATATATACGTAGATTATTAAGAATTAAACAAAGCTACAGTTAAAGACTACTACCCTATTCCTTTTTTTAAGAGACTATAGCACACCTTAACAAAGCTAAGTTCTTCTTAAAGTTTAATATTATTTACACCTTCTATTAAATTTGTATAAAACCTAGCTTAGAATAGCTTACTGTATTCTCTACTTAAAAGGGCACCTATTAGTACAAAGTTATGCCTTTTAGTCTATGCAACGCTCCTGTAACATTTTAACAAGCTATTAACAAAGCACTTTTTAAATACTTAGACTAATTCTATACTACTTATCTAGATAATATATTAGTATATTCTAACACCTTCTAGGAATATAAAGCATATGTTAAACAAGTTCTTAGCTGCCTTAAGGAATGTAGATTCTATGTTAACTCTAAGAAGTCTAAATTCTATAAGAACTAAGATAAGTTTCTTAGTATAATTATTACAGATTAAGACGTATAAATAGACCTTAATAAGATTAAGGCTATTTAAGAATAGAAGATGCTCTAAACAGTGCCTAATATTCTTTTATTTCTTAGATTTACTAGATTTTATTCATAATTTATTTAGGGCTACTCCTCTATTACCCTTCTACTTATATAAGCTGTTAAGTCTACTGTTATTACTAAACTATTATAAAAAGACCCTAACAAGCTCTATTGCACAGTGTAGTATAAGAAATTTAAACCTATATAGGCCTATATTAACGCTTTTGCCTAACTAAAGAAAGCCTTTACAGTTAACTTAGTCTTATAGCATTTTAACTCTAGTTAGCTAATCTTTGTTTCTACTAACTCTTCTAGGTAGGCTACTAGTAGAGTTATAAAACAACGCAATGCTAAAGGCGCTTTACAACCTGTAGTATTCTTCTTAAAAAAACACTCCTCTGCTAAATATAATTATAATATCTACAATATAAAACTAATAGCTATTATTTAAGCATTTAAAGAATAGAAGCCTAAACTTATAGGCTCTCTATACCTAATCTAGGTTATAACTAATTATAAGAACCTAGAAACGTTTATAACTACTAAGAAACTTAATTAAAGGTAAGCCTACTAGTTACTTTTTCTCTTTTAATTTAACTTTAAGATTAATTACGCACTATAAGAGACAAATAGCAAAGCAAACGCTCTTAGCTAGTAGACCTAGGACGTTTCTAAAGACAAAAATAATATAAGACTTATTAATACTTATTAGATTGTTTTATAATTAAAACACCTGTCTTCTAGTATAGCACCTGCAATTTAGGCTACTCTGCAGGCCTTATTACTCTCCCCTAAACAGAATTTCTTATTTATTGCTCTAGATACTAAAGCAGTAGCTTAACTCTGTACTACCTAAAGCCTAGCGCCTAACTCTAATATAGACAACAAAGAGCCTGTTAACAATATTAACAGAATAGTAACATTAGAACTACCTTCTTATTTAGAAGACCTGCGCTTAATAGAAGAAATGCTTAACAAAGCCTACGCTACTAACTCTGCTGCTTAAAAGATATTTACTGCCTTAGATTAAGGTAACTATAAGCTTAGCTTATAGTTCTAGAAGGATAGTTACTATGTTTTACTCTTAGACTGTTACACTACTAGAGAGAGGGATTACTAATAGTTGTTCTTTAACAAAACGCGCTTATATATACTACTAGACGCCTACCTCTGCTGCTAGATTTTTAACCTTTGCTATAATTATAAGATTATAGGCTATAAGGGAACTAGAGCTACGTTTTACTTAATAATTTATTAGTACTACTAGCCTAGTCTTACGCAGTTAATTAAGAAGTACTGCTAGTCCTGCATAGTGTGTAAACACGCCTAACCTTTTAGAGAAGCATATAATAGCTACCTTTAATCTATGCCTATACCTAATATATAATAGGCAGATGTTTCTATAGATTATATTTAAGACCTACTACCTTCTACACTTAATAGATAAATTTACACTAATCTTCTAGTAGTAGTTAATTAACTTACTAAATAACAGCACTTCTTTCTCTTAGTTAGCTGCTTATTAAAGGAATTTGCGTACTACTTTATACAAGTCTTTTACTTACATAGATTGCCCTACACTATTATATTAGATTGTAGTACTTTATTTGTTAATAAATTCTAGAGACGCGTCTGTAAGCACCTTAATATTTAAGCTAAACTGTCTACTGCCTATTACCCCTAGACAGATAGCTAAACAGAACGCGCTAATTAGAGTATTAAAATTTATCTTTGCAAATACATTAATTACACGCAAGATAACTAGGTAGTATAGCTGTACTTAGCAGAGTTTTAGGTTAATAACACTGTTAACTTATCTACTAGTCTTACTCTCTTCTTTGTAGATCTTAGCTATTACCTACGCAGCAGAATTTACTCTAGCAAAGACTATTTAAATACTAAGTTACTTTCTAGAGATACTAAAGATTAAATTCTAAAAGTAGAAAAGATTCTTTAAACCTATGCTAATCTTTTAGAGTACCTAAAGATTTAGCTAACCTAGGCATAATAAGAGCAACAAACATAGGCTAACGCCTACTAACAACAAACACTAAAATACAACATTAGAGACTTAGTTTAGGTATTAACCTAGAACTAGAGCACTGCTTAACTCTTAAAAAAGCTTAATTATAAATACGCTAGGCTATATCTAGTTACTTAGGTTATTTACAACAGAGCTGCTTATAAACTCTAGCTGCCTAAGGAAATAATTTTAAAAGGTATGTTTCTAGTATTCTATCCTAATTTGCTCTAAGAAGCGCCTTAGAACAGGCTACTAGATTAAGCTACCCCTAAACTAGAACCTGTAGATATTGTTAATAATTAGGGCAAAGTTATATAAGAATAGTTTGTTAATAAGTTTATTAACTGCTATAGGCGCTAAGGCACCTAGGAGTATCTAATCAAGTAGTCTAATAACCTATTGCTAATATAGGAACCTGCTAAACAATACCTTAAACACTATAATACGTTCTTATATTACTATAAGAATCTAGACAAGCTAAAGCCCTCTAGTCTTAAGATGCCTATAAACTAGGCTCTACAATCTAAAGACACCTTTATTAGTAACTATTTTAGAAACCTTAGCAACTATAAATAGCAAGTTATTATACCTCTATGCAGGATTGCTCTAGTTTAGCGTTATCTTAGGCTACTTTTAGCACATTAATAACAGCATTCCTCTGCCTTTTAGTAAAGACTATACGCTACCTTAATACCTATATATTGCCCTTAGAACACTACAACTAAACTAATCCTACTGTTAAAGCACACCTAACCTAGCTGTTGCTAGCTTAAATTAGTTAAACCTCTGTTAAGCTAGGTAAGATTACTATTAGGCTTACTTACTCTTCTTATATAAGTTCTAAACAACTTTAGGCACAACTTTTGCGTTACAGAGTTTATATAGCAGAAGAAATCTTAGAGGTTAGTTTTTTGTATAGGAATTTAGAGAGATATGTATAGCGCTATATAAACTATAAACCTTAATTCTATGTTAACTGCTACTAGGTTTTCTCTACAGTTTCCTAACTACTGTACTATTTGCTTTTATATTCCCTTCTCTTTCTTCTTCTTTTCTCTAGTTACTAGCAGCTATACAGCACCTGTAGATTAGATTAGCTTAGAGGACTTTTACTTATTTATAAGGAGAGGGCACGTGTTAGAGCTTCTACTATAGTTAGATAGCATAACCTACTAGTAGTGTTTATCTAACTTAGCAGAATCTATCCTACTAACTTTTACTTTACTTTTAGAGTATAGGCCTTCTTCTACTTATATAACGCGCCTTACAGCACACTACGCGATTAATACATAGAACAACCTGCACAAGCTAATTATACGCTAAGTTAACAGAATATATATTAGACTAAGGAAGATGTAATTGCTAAGTACATTCTTAAGCTAGATGCACAAGGATTTGCCTCTTAGCTAGCTGCTGTAGCTAATATAGCTAATTCTTTGCGTGCTAAGCGTAATATAGGCTATATTAGTATAAACTAGCCTAATATATTTGTTAAGCGCTGCTCTAACCTTAAAGTAAAGTTTAATTGCAAGTATAACTACAAGAAAGCCCTCTGTAAGAATCTAGAGATTATATAAGGCTAGTTTAGGCTTATAGCAAATGTTAGAGCTAAGTATAGTATCTAGGATAATAACACGTACAACTTTAATAAGACAGGCTTTATAATAGGCTAGATATCTGTAGGAGTAGTTGTTATAAGTTTAGAGCGTTAAGGACAGCTAAAGGTAGTGCAGTAGGGTAATTAAGAGTAGATAATAGTTATACAAGGCATTAATAGTATAGAGTAGGCTATTCTACTCTTTATTATCTTTAAAGGCTGTAACTACCTCTCTGCTTAGTACAAAGAGGACAACCTGCTCTATAACTAGGTTATTAGAGTCTCTAAGAACAGATAGACTACTAATAAGCTTAGTTTAGACTAGTTAAAGCACTTTAATACCTATACAAAGACGCGCACCTAAGGAGTGCACTAGCTGCTTCTTATTAATAGCTATAAAAGCTACAACTTCCTTAACTTCTAACAATACTATAAGGAAGTAAATATTATTACACTGTGTATACCTCTACACTTATCTTACCTCTTATAACTACTAGATATAGGTTGTTTTACCCCTCTAAAGAAGGTATATAGGCGCTAAGCTAAGAATCTTATACACAACTACATTACTTATATTACTAAAACTAAGTTCCTACTATACTTTACAGACGCCTATAAGGAGATATTTACTTCTAGTAATATCTAAGGAGGCTTCTAAGGCGCTGGAATAGTCCTCTTTAACCTAGAACAGGTTATAATAGGTCTTAATATCTGCCTATGTACCCTACTGCTACCTACTATAGAAGATAAGCCCTAGCAGTTCTAAACTCTAAGCACTACCCTATAATTAGAGTTGTAATTAACGCTAGTTTAAGAGAGGATTTAAAGGCATATAAGCAGCTTACTAACTTTAATAGTTAAGGCCTTTAAAAAGCTTGCTAAAGGCGCAGCTATAGTAGCGCATAAGCTAGTGTTAGCTTAAAGAGAGATTACTAGGCTTTAAGTAGTAAATAAGGCTGCTATGCAACGTAAATTGTATAAAAGAAAGTAGTTGCAGTAGGAGGGAGTCCTAACAGCTAAGGAAGGCCTTTAATTAACTACTCTAACTAAGTTTAGAGCGCGTAGTAATAGTAAGAAGGTAAGGAAGCAAGTACGTGTTAAAGGAGGTAAGGCAACCTAAAGACGCTGTAAAAAGTGCTATAACATAGGGCATAACTCGCGCACGTGTAAAAAGCCTAAAGAAGGTGTTACTAAATAATATTATATACTATACTACTATATACAATGCTAATGTCGGCTAATGCAAGCTATAATAGAGTAGAATGTTAGTGTAGTCTTAGCAGAGTGGCTGACTTGCCTGTGTAGCCGACTTACCCGTTAAATACGTTATAATTCTTTACTATAATAATAAGCTAAGAAACTTAATTACTACTTTTACTTATTAATTATACTTTCTAGTTCTCTAAGCTTTAAAAAATCTATATATAAATAGTTTTATTATAACGTTACTAAATACTAGATCTGTCTACTAGAAGCTTAGCTTATCTAGATCTACTCTACCTAAGGTTAGGTTAACTTACGAATAGATTTAAACTTCTTCTTACTTATACTATGTATATAACAGGCTAATTATCTATATTAGGTATACTAAGTAATTAGCTAATAGAAGTAAGAAACGCTTAATAAGTATATAAATAGTAACTTAAGTAGACTTCTATATATAAATAAATAATCTATCTTCTGGTTATTTCTAAGCTTGTTATCTAACAATAAATATATACACACTTCTATACATACTTCTACAAAATAGCTAAACTCTACTTATCTACAGTAAGTGCTCTAATAGATAAAGAAGACGTACAACAAATTAAAAGAATATAGTAGATAGCTAGAGCAGCATGTATGTATAAACAACTAACTACAGTGTTAGAAATCTTAAATCCTCGCATTGTAACAACAACACGTACGTAATTACTACTATGATAGTTATATATTTGCGTATTCATATTGTGTCTACCTACTAACTACTAACTACCAATCCACCTCGGTCTAACCTTGCTGCTGAGTTGGTTGGAGATAGATCTAACTGTATAGACAACGGTACGGTACGGTGGGAATAAATACCGCTTCGACTACTCTACAATGGTATGGATAAAGCGGTTTAATTACAAAGTACACGAGCCTGCCGTGTCGCTGTGCTGAATTGTGGAAGCCTACCTACGAGACGTCGCGGTCGTGAATAGCGTGATGCGGAAATAATACTCCTAACAGGATGCAGTCTACAATCGCTGATGCTGCGGACATGGTCGTCTGTCAAAGTCGCCTCGGTGCTCAGCCCGCTGCGTCTGCCGGGTCTGCGTGTCGAATTTCTTCGTTCTTCTGGTCGTCCTCTTCTGTGCGCTCCTCCTCCTGCTTCTGCAACAGCCGCTCTTGCTCTTCGGGCTGTCTCCCCTCTTCATTCTCCTCTCCTGCCATGGGGTTTTCCGCATCCTCGGCAGCCTCTTTGACCATTTCGCTCGGGTTCTCAATCGGCGGTGCATCTGAAGGCTTTGTGTTGACCTCGTCGACGCTCGCCTGGCCCTCGTGGAACCAGCCGCCCTTCTCCCACTCGCCCGGCTCATACAGACACTGTTTTCGGATATCCTTGTCGACAATGGCAGCCATAAGCCTGTTGAGGCGGTCGAAGGAGATTGGTTTCAAGATCCACGCGTCAAAGCCGGCGTCGATGTATTGTTGGCGGTCTCTTTCTATTAAAGAGGCAGACACCGCCACGATGGGTACGCGGCCGCAGAGAGCAGCGCGCGGGGAGTAGATGTTGGTGTGTGTTTTCTCGTACGAACGGATCATCTTCGTCGAGGTCAGCCCGTCGACGATTGGCATCTGGCGGTGTTAGTATGGCAGAGAGGATCGAGAGAGAAGACTTGCCTGCATATCCATGAGGACGACGTCAAAGGCCTTGGGGTTTTCACCAAATGCAGATGCGCACTCCTCGCCGTTGACGGTCAAATACACATCGTGCTTCATCTTCTCTAACCGCTTCTTGACGATCCGGCTGTTCACTGGATCGTCCTCGGCCACAAGAACGCGCATGTGCTCGGACGTCAGCTTTTCAGGAGCAGGTGTCATCTCCCGTGGTTCGTCCTGAATCTCTCCGAGAATGGACCCGGGTGTTGGTGCAGCGGGCGATGAGCCGTCGTCCGGCAATCGAACGGCCCTGAGCGGTTGTGAAGAGAAAGCGACATTCTGTTCGCCGGGAGTCGTGCTGTCCATACTCCTCTCGTGGGGTGGGACGACTCGTCCTTGTGCCATCTCGAGGCTCCTAGATCTCATACGCGGCGGCGACCCAGGATCCATACTATTGTGCTTGGTAAGGGTAGGCCGTAATGATCGCGCACTAGGGCTTAGGTGGCCTTCCCCTCTTCTCCGCCTCTCGACCAGATGTGGCGCTTGGAGGTCGTCGATTAGTCTGTCCACGTCACTCCGTGCGCTTTCCTGCGTAGAGGCGCTGTGGAAGCTCCGTAAGCTGGCCTTGCTCTTCAGACTGTCTGCACTCTGCCTCCTGCTAGCTACTGAGTGATGGCTGATGTTGCTGCCGTTCACCGTAGTGCCGCCCGAGTCATGACGCGACATTGCTGGTGAGATCAGGGTGCGCTCGCCTGTGCCATGTATAGAGCTGCCTAGAGACAGCCGATCAGGGTGTGATCTGACGCTACCAGACTGCGAGTCGTCTGTTGGTGCTGACAAAACCTCATCCTCTGCGTCGTCGGGAAGATCAAATGGGAACTGAACGACGAATCGAGTGCCCTTTCCTTCCTCCGACCGGATTCTCAACTGTCCGTTCATGTTTCGGATGATCCGTGCCACAACGGCCAAGCCAAGGCCAAGCGCAGTCTTGTCATCCTGTTGCTTGATTTGCTTGGGATCGGGAACAATGGCATCTTCTAGCGCCGAGGTGGGCTCCGACTGAACCTGCTCGAGGTCGTAGAACAACTGATCCAGTCGCTTGGGGTTGATGCCGACGCCCGTGTCAGTGACAGCGATCTCAACCTCGGCATGGTCTTTTCTGGGTCTCGACGCAACGTAGGCCTCGATCTTGACACCTCCTTGGCTGGTGTGCTGGATGGCGTTTGCTGCGATGTTTGAAATGGCCTGCCTCACCCGACGCTGGTCGCCTATGCACGACTTGGGCAGACCGTCATGCTGGACGACCTCGTATTCGATGTTTTTGCGTTTGGCATCCCCACGGAACATGTCTGTCGCTTCTTTGATTGTCGCGCTCAGTTCGAAAGATTCTCCCTTGATCAGCGGCCCGCCTTCCTCGGTCTTTGTCAAATCCAGTAAGTCGTTGATTACGTAGATGAGCGACTTGGATGCCGAGTGTGATCGCGCGAGATTCTCTCTGGTTTCCGTGTCCAAGGATCCTTCCAGCGCTATCTCGAGGTAGTTTATGATGGCATTGAGCGGTGTCCTGACTTCGTGTGCCGAGTTTGCAAGCAGCAGCCGAGTCAACTGGCTATTCTGCAATGCCGCCTCCTTCTGTCTCCATACCTCGATGAACTTGCCATAAACCAGGCACAGCACCGAAGCCGTCTCCACCTCTTCCTCTGTCCACTCCCGACATTTGCCGACGACCGTCTCAGACCACGTCTTGAAACTCTTTCTAGGCTCCAGATATCCCTCGGTGCCCTCTTTGATGAACTTCTCGTACGGATTTCCAGCCCACTTGACCTCGCGCAGCTGGCCTTTTCTGAAAAATACGATGAAATCCTTCCCACCAGCCGTCAGGGGGACAATCAGCATGCCGGCGACGGTGTGGAACCCGGGTTGGTATCGGAGGTCGGGGAAATCCTCTGTGACGTCGGTCGAGGTCATGACGGCCTGGATCTGGCGCATCCTCAAGTACTCCAACATAGCCAAGGCTTCCTGTGAGTTGTCCATGTGGCCGAGGATCTTGGTTTCGTCTCTAATCGACAGCAGCCCGAAGTCGGCATCGAAGAGTTTCAACAGATCGTCCGAGGATGCGATGATGTAGCCGGACGGGTTGTGTTGTGATGGCACGGTATTGATGAGTTTCCTGGCCTGTAAGCGCGATGCGTACGACAGTCTCTCGATGTTGCGCGATGCAGAATCGCCGACCATGCGGCACATCTTTCGGATTGGGAACGACACTCGCATGCCGCGGGGACCGTATGAATGACAAGCGATCAACCCCCACAGCTCGTTGAACGCGTTGATGGAGACTGACATGGAGGAACGAACAGCCATGTTGGCCAGGTACTTGAGGTGGATTGGCGACATGGCGCGCAGGTAAGAATGAGTCAGGTCTAGAGGCCGTTCAAGGTCTTCAGCAGTACGGCAGACAAGCCTGGCTGTTTCCTGGTCACGGTCGTACAACATCCGCACCTTGTTGACTTTGTACAGCTCCCTGGCTTGCTTTGGTATATCGGACGCGGGAAAGTTCAGCCCTTTGTAGAGATCTCTTGTGGCCCGAGGGTCGACGAGCTCAGTGACGACCCGCCCGTTGAACGATTGATCAAACTGGTAGATCATGACGCGGTGGAAGCCCGTCAACTCTTTGATAACGCCGACTAGAACTTTGAGGAACTTGTCGAGGGTAGGTGCTGCCGCAAGCTGCTCTTGTACCTGTGACATGATGTTGAAAACCTCCATGGCAGCAGCCTCACCCTTCCTCTTCCGCGCGCTTCGCAGCACCCTCAGTGGCCGACTCTTGATCTCGGTGCTTTCCAAGTATTCCTCTTCGGTAGGATTGCTAGCCAGTGTGTCCTCCGGAAGCTCAGGCGTCATCTCATTCGACGGCACCAGAGGGAATTGCGGATCGTCTTCGAGCTCGAACTCGCAAATGACAAGCCCGGAGCTCGAGTCGTTGATGTGAACGGCACACCACAGTTTGCGATTTCGTGACACTCCCGGCACTTTGATGGACATTGTGAAAACCTCCGGACCGTTTGCCAACACATCAGAGTCCTCATCTTTGATAAAGTCGATGTGGTCGAGGAGATTGTCGGCCTGCTCTTCGGACAGGATGTCGGTAAAACTCTCCAACGCAAAGAGCTCTTTCGGCGTGCGTCCAAGAAACCTCTTAGCATTTTCTGATACCACACGAACGAGAAGGCCTCCGCTGCCGTCCAGATCCTCCTGCAACGCAATAAGAAGACCGAATCCTTGCACGGCGCCCGGGATGTGGATCGGTTCGTCCTCGCAGCGCTGCAGTGTCTCGCCCTCTCGACCCGTGATGACCATGTGCCCTCCTTCGGTGACTACGTGCTTGAAGCGAGGCGTGATCAGACTGCCCATCTCGCCAGCGCTGCTCAGAGTGCTACGTATTGACCCACCCCCCGGCGAAGAAGGCCGATCTGTTGTCCTCAGAGAAGGTGATCGACTCCCTCCCTCCATACTATTCGCAGGACTCGACGAAGACATTTCTCTGAAAAGGGATGCAGGAAGCTGCAGCTTTGATGTCTCCTTCTTCTGTGACGTGGTCTGCCGCGTCGGTGGCGCTACTTCTCCCCGGGGTGTGCTTGCCGGTATCGACGATCGCGAGCCTTGGTGCCGGTGGGATACGTGCGAGGCGTTTGACGCTGTGGAGCCCGAGGGCCTGCGCGAGTCGTTTGCGCGCGAGTACTGGTGGAAGTAGTCGCCGCCATATTGTCCCGTCGGGGTAGGCTTCGGTGTTGACGTAGGGTTAGGGTCGACAGAGACGACACTCCGGATGGGAAATACACGGTCGTGTGCAGATGGGCTCATTCCTGCGGCCGAGGGTGCAAACGGCCCAACATTGCTGACGACATTGGGGGGCAGCGAGATGTTGTCTGCCTTTGGGGTAGTCCCAGCAAAGTCGGTGGTGTCGGTGGCCGTCTCCGCTGTCGACAAGGGGTCGTGGTCGTTGGGCAGGGGAGCGGGGGATGCTTGGCCATTGTCGCCGTGAGCAGCCACGTGTTCGGCGTGGTCCTGGGGCTGCTCCGGTGGTTGAGACATGGGACGCGGGGGATCTGGTGTGGTGGGAGGCGGTGGCAATGTTGCGTGGTCGAGGTGCGCCCGCACAGAGTGAAGCAGCGTCTGCTCAGGCCTCCATCGACGTCGACAGAACGCTGCGAATGCTGCAGGTGGCGAAGAGACTGGCCGTGCTCGCAGGCGGGCAGGTTTTGTCGCGATGCTGCTCGCTTGGCAGGACGCAGGGACGGAGATGCAGAGCGGGACTGGGTGGCGGAGAGCGGAGTGTCACCCTGATAGGTGCTCTGGGGGGAATGGCGTAGAGGCAGGAGCAATGGACACACACATTCAGGGAGAGCAATCGAGAAGGCCAGCGGCAGGAAATCACGACAATGACCCGCTGATGCTGGCGTGTATGACCACCTGCGAAGGGCAAAGCCTACGGGCACGCTGATTAGCGTTGTGTGGCTTGCAACGCTTGATGGACTCACAGATGTCGATCCCAGCAAGATGGACTTGAGCGATCGGCAGCACTAGCAGCTAGACTAGTTGGCCGTGCAAGATTGTTCTACAAAGTATCGACCGATGAGATGGGAAAGTCAGGGAAGATGCCATTGTGCCTTGGCCGGTCACCGTGGAGCGTCAGCGCGAGTCTAGTCCGCTATTGGCCCATGCTGCAATGATGTGCAGGGGAGTTGTTAACGTGCACCCCGATAGCTGGTAACGTGCACCCTGATAGCAGGGGGGAATGCAGCTAAGACGCGCTGCCTCGCCCGAGTGACTAAAAAGGCCTAGTTACTATACAAATATAGCTGTTAGACCGCTTTATCAAAGGGGTAATGTCTTACCTAACATTTTGTGACGCTTGACGCATCAGCGGAGGCCTCATCTGCGACGCGTCAACCACCTATCTCCATCTCAAATCCTGTTGTTGCCATCGCTGTCGCTATTATCAACGTTATCATCAACGTTATCATTAACATTATCATTAACTTGCCCACACCAACATGCATCAGAGATGACTAGGATAGCGATTGGCAGCTAAACAACGACACGCGCGCATCTGTTTTTGGTGCTAATACCACACAATACGTATGTGCTGGGGTCCCTAGCTGCCTTGCAGCCGAATCTAACTTGCACAGGGTTATCGGGGTGCACGTTACCAGCTATCGGGGTGCACGTTAACAACTCCCGATGTGCAGGGCGTGGGTCTGGCGAATGGGCGTGCGTCTGGCGAATGCGTCGTGCGTCCTGTTAGCTGTCTCGCCGGCCAAACCGCCTCATCATCACCAACACCGTCCCTGGGAAGGCCACATGCTGGGTACCAAAGAGCCGAAGCCGACTCTGGTCTGCACTAGCGACTCAGACGGCGTAGGAGATATCGAGTGGAAGTAAAGATGAGCAGCCTCACACCTGTCATCGTCATCTGCTTCACCTCCTCATCGTTGTGGTCACCTCTCCCGTTTGCATGTGAGTCGAGACTGGAAATGACCTCATCTGCTCTCCACACTGGCAACCGTCTTCTTTGACCGGCTCATCATGCCACTCGCTCACCTGTCAACTATGAATATTGCAGTGCCACAACCAGCAGATGAGATGAGGTAGTGGCTGAAGGATTGTGGGAGAGCAAATGCGATGGTACCTGTACTGGCCGTCTTGAGAAAAATGTCATTACCTGCAACTGCTTTATTCTATTTACTTAAGGCAGGTAATCTTGATCTTGGACAAGCATCCTTCCAGTCTTGTCTCTCTCTAAATGCTTCGAGTAAACCAGACACTGTTGGCGTAGCAGTGCTGGGATCTTGAAGAGCTTCCTGGATGTCCTTTGAACTAAACACTGCAACACCCTCACCAGAGCCCATAAAGTCAAACGTCTGCCAATTAATCCTGCTATGTTTGACATCTAAATGAGCAGCGTAGATAACAAGAGTAAATGGAGGGACTTGAGTAAGCCAATCACCTATAAGCGCTACATTACAGAAGAACGCATCTAACCCTAAGCACATAATAATTGGGCTGAAAGCTTTCCTTAAAAACCCTGAGATCATACAAGTAAATGCTACTGCTCTGTTAACTTCATAACTTCTTACACTAGTACTGTTTGTTAGATAGCTGTTTAGATTAGCAGCATGGTTAAGTGGGATGTATTTTGTTCGGATGCGAGCAGCATACAAGGCCGCTACATGTGTTATATCTCGTTTGTCAGCAGTAGAAGCTTGACAGAGTTTAAACCAGTAACGCATATCTGTTTGAAAGCGCCCTTCTGCATCTATCCATAACTTGCCTCTTTTACTTGAGGATCTCGCTACCATTAGTATACTAGAAAAGACATTGGGATCTTGTCGTTTCCCTGTGGCTGCGTTGTGCCGATGTTGATGACGGGTGAGAAGATCGTGAGACCTCCCTGCTTACCTTGAGAGTGAGCCGTTGTCCAGGTGTTTCTGATGGTCGTGATACCATGCGCAAGAAGTGCTTTTCGGATTTCGAGCACTTGTCCTGTGTAGGGGGTGACGATGTTAATGTCATCTGCGTTGACAGCACGACACTTGTTGCCTGTAGTTGACACAGGTTCGAAAGACAACAGTTCTTTACACAGATCAGCAATCACCCTCGCTTCGCCTCGGTTGCATTTCGTAGTCGAGTTCGAAACCTGCTCGTGCGCATTCTCCCTGCCAGACACGTCAATACACACTTGGGATGATTTGCCTTGAAAGCTTTCTCGGAGCCGGAGAGCCCAGAACTGCCTAAGCGAATTTTGCAGTTCCCGATCAATGTTCCCAGCGCCGTCGAAAGCTTTTAGTGCTCCAGGTGGGTAGAACTTTTGTACAAAAGTTAGCAGATCTGGGGTCATGCGGTACGACTCACCAAGCAAAAACACAGGGTGCTGTTGACTAGGATCCTTGGCCAGCTCTGCAAAAAGATTCCGAGACAAAGCACCGTGTCCAAGGTTTGAATCTTTGGCGATGTAAACTGGTTTTCCCTGGTTATGGTCGCCGGCAAGAGTGATGTGCTTGATCGAGTGCTTGTATGCACCGCAGGGTACAGCCAATCCAGCAAGGGACTCGTGCGCGCCCTCGTCGATCAGGAGTTCGACCGGGTCGAAAGATGTCACCAGGGTGATGTGCGCAGAGGACGAGAGGGTGACAAAAACGGCCACAACCTCATGCTTGAGGTAGTAGTGCGCCAGAAACTCCTCAAGACTGCCGAGGGCGGCAAGGAGATCTTTCTTGTCTGCCCGGTCGTGCGTGACAGGGACCAGAGCGGTGTACTCCATGTACCTGCGTGCATCGGCGCGATACGGGTGAGCAATGTCAACTGGCAGGCTTGCCCAGA
Source organism: Ascochyta lentis (assembly GCA_004011705.1). NCBI lineage: Eukaryota > Fungi > Ascomycota > Dothideomycetes > Pleosporales > Didymellaceae > Ascochyta > Ascochyta lentis. The sequence continues at coordinate 1,773,983 of RZGK01000007.1, forward strand.
GTTCGATCATCTTGCGGAGTTTATAGCCAAACGTCCACTCGTAGCCTGGTGTCTTTGCACCAGAAGTTGTCCGCGCGTAGTGGGCAATGATGTTGCCTGCGTTAAGCATGAACTCGACGTCTTCCTCGCTCACTGTAGGATCCTGAGTCTTCAGCTCCTGTGTATGCCTAAGGCGATCTGCAGCGCTGATGGTACGATGAGCGCCAGTAAACAAAACATACTGCGAGTCGTTAAGGCTCAAAGCCTTGCCATTCGCAACGCCCTTGACAAACGATTCATGCAGGTTGACCACAGCTTCATTCATCGGGGCGGTGAACATGACCTTGCGGCCCATCTGGAGATGAGCAGATCCAATGCTAATGGCTGTGTCAGTCTTGCCCGTGCCTGGTGGTCCCTGGATGACAGTCAGCCCACTTAAGGAAGTTGTTGTAGCCACGACAGAGGCAGTCTGCATCTCGTTTGAACGGCGTGATCTGAGGTTCGCTTTCAGCGTAGCAAGCTGTTCAGGCTTCGTCTCTAGTGCCAGGAACTCAACCTGCGGGGCGGGTTTCCGGCATCCAAGGAACAAGGCCTTCAGGTCGACACCTGACGGTTTGCTGAGCGAATTGATTTCCTGGAGTTGACGTATGGCCAACATCTGTCGCTCTTGTGGCACGGTGTCGATCGTGTAGCTGACAAGGAGAGGGAACTCGATGCCGAGGGCAAGATTTCCACTAAACTTTTGCCCTCTGACAACACAGCAGAACGATGCGCCATTGTTGAAAATGTCCTCGCATACGGCTCCACGGTACCGCCGCGTGCGAGCCTGGACTGGGTTGGCGGGGTCGAATGCATCGACGTTGAGTTCGACTCTGGTATCCAATCCTGGCATCCTAATGTCACGCTCGTCGAGCTCCTCGTTGTTGGACATGAAGATCTGCACGGCATAGTGGCCTGGCTCGCCCAGCTCTGTCCAAAGACCACGGAAGTGGTTACCGTTTTTGTTCTGGACGTACTCGTTGAGATCGCGGTTCTGGCGAGCTTCCTCACCCTGGACGCCGAGCTTGAGGAGAAAAGCGGACTCGTCTGGGTTGTTGTACTGGTCGAAAAACTTGTGGTATTTCCACGAGCGGGGCATTGCCTTGATAATCTCGACTTTGCCATTGATGTTTCGGCACTCAAACTCCCAGACGTCAACCAGCCATCGTGGGACTTCGAAACGGATCCTCGGCAGACTTGACTCTTCCAGCTTGTTGGCTTCGATCCCATTCGCGGCCAGCTGAAGACGGTAGAACCAAAAGTTGCCTATGCGCTTAGCCAACGTGAAGACCCTCCTCATGTGCGCGTTGATATCTTCCCAGATCTTGCGGTCGCTCTCTCCGTAGAGTGGAAAGAGCAAGTAGACAAACTGAGCCTTGTCCAAGTTTTGAACTGCAAGGTCCCGGGTCAGCGTCTTGTCTCTGATACTTTCTTGTCGTGTGCGTGCACGAATAGCACAAAGCTCGCTCTCAGGGAGTCCAGACCAGTTGCGGCGTGCAGGTTTGAGAGCAAAGCCAAGCATAACAATCTGCCCAGCGTTATTCATGTCGTTCACCTCACTCATCTCCACGTTGCCTCCAGTGCTGGTTGTTACTTCTTCGTCAAACTTTATAATGTCAGTCGTGATCTTGAGATAGATAGACCCCTTGTGACTGAGCTCAAGGTCGCTTGCGAAGAGACGCAGTCTTAGAAGATCGTTCTTTCCCTTTGCTGCACCAAGCTTCCGTGTCGTTATCTCAATATGAGGTGTCTGCGAATCGAGATGCAAGGCTACTTTTACCATATCCTTTAGGGCGGGCTGAGTAGATGGTCCAGCGTTGCTCTTGTTACCACCTTTCTTCTTTTGCTTCTTGTTGCCCTTTGCCTGACCCTCGTTGTCCCTCTTCTGTGGTCCAGATTCCTGGGGCTTGATGGATGCGCCGATGAAGATGGGCGGAGGAGGCTCCTGGAATTCGTCATCTGGCGTCATATCTTCCTCGTCTATGGTAGAGTCTGGCATCTGAAGTCCAAGAATACATTCGCGACGATTGGCCTCTCGAATGAAGGGAGGCAAGTGGGTCGGAATATCTGCACCTCGGAGGTCAAAGATCCCTTCAGTTGATAGAGCAAAACCATCACTCATTGTCAACTTATCTGCATACAGTTCGGGATAGGGCGAAAGCACAGCTTCCCGCTCAGCGCGGCCCAGTTCAGTCAATTTCTTCCGATACGTGTAGGAAGGACGCACTTCACCTGCGTCTTGCATCTCTGAGTCGCCTCCTGCAGGCCTGGTCTGTTCGGCGTCGGTCATCGACACCTCTGGAGCTGGGCTCGTCGCGCAAGGCGCAGTGGTGGAATGTCCAGCAGACATTGTGGTTAAGGGAAGAGAAGAGCTGGTAGGCTACCTCTCAAAGCTTCCTATACCGTCTACGTGAGTAGAGCGGACAAGGATGGCTGATCTTTAGACTCCCGTGAGAGAGTACCTTTGCAAGCAGTGCACCTACGAGAGGGACCGCAAGGAAAGGGTTTGTGTATTTCGGGCGTCCCCTAACCAGAAGTCAATGGCCTGGTAACCTAAGCTGATATTTCGGGTCGCCCCTATCCGCAGAAGCGGAAGACTATAAGTTCGCAACAAGACGCAGCACTAGAGTACTACGCCAAGAAGTTTTAAAAGTGTAGTAAAGAGGAAAGAGGCAGGTTGGTTCTGCGTTGTTTTTTTCCAGTGTGCGCCAAGACCGGACCCGAGTGCCCGGCGGCAGCGACGATGAGGTGAAGATGAACTTTGAACGAGACAATTTGCTCTGTGCGTCTTGCTCTGTACAATGTGCTATCAACAACACATAATCTTAGACAACGCTTGATATGTTCTTAGTTCTAGTCTTGTCAATAAACGTGGGCGGTCTGATTCGTTTAAGGCAATTGACATTACATTAGAGCATATCAACTGTTCGTACAAGCTCAACATTCGCAACTTCTATAACAGTACGCATAAGTGCCGAATTGGAACTCTGAGATAATTATATGCAAAACCACAGACACAAATACCAATGCCTGCAAGTTGTTAAACATAGGCTAATAGATGCGTTGTGTAGAGCTTACAGTCTTTCAGTCTACTACAGCGTGACAACAGCGCATCCAGACACAAGTAGGTACGGTACGTCCATAGATTCAACCTAGTTATTTGTCTTTCTTTACGAAACTATTCTAAGCATTGTACTTCCTAAACTTAAGTAAATTAGCTATATGCAGACATTCTATGATAATAGATATGAAGTGGGTAGAAGAACTGAACTAATATTGGTAACTGTGAAGGTCGCTATCTATGTGTGCACACACAGGTGCTGACTAAGATGAGCTGGCCAATCGGATCGCTCGCCTGGCAGAGAATCGCCGGCGAACACACCCCCACAGTAAATAGAAGGAAGAAACCGTGTGCCACAACCTACTAGCCGTCGTCAATCTATAGCCCATAGGATCCATATGAACGCTCATTATGCCCAGTTGTATCCACTTTGTATGCTACCTCCTCCATATTCATGACAGATCTGCATCAGTATCAAATCTGGCGCCCGGTGGCGACTATCGTAGGTTTGGAGAGTCCGATTTGTGTGAGAAATCGCTCGTGAGCGACTCTCTCGAGTGGTTTAGTGAGTCCGTCGGCAGCCATCGCGTGGGTGCGGACGGATCGGCTTCGATAGGTGTGAAGTTGATGGTTTTAAGAAAGCGGGCAAGCTCCCGCGGCCAGTGGCGGTCCAGCTTTGTAACACGATGCTTCACATGACTGACCGCACATCTGCTCTCACACCACGCCGCACAACGACTCTGCACACACGCCGCACATCGGTTCTGCACACCACGTCGCACAACGACTCCATGCCCTCGCAACCCGCCGAACGCCCACTGAAGGTCCTCGTCGCCCTAACCAATCCGTCTGCCTTCAAGTTTGGCTGTTCCGTCGTTGCGCGCCTGCACCGTCTCGACAATGTCTCGCTCCAGATCATAGCCTGCACCCCGTTCCCCACGTCTCCGTTCACGGCCGTCTCACCGACCCTCGAGCCTGTCTGGCACACGTACCATGTCGAGACGCACGCAACACCCGGCTGGCAGCACGCCGACTTTGTCGAGACACAAGTCGCCGAGTACTGCTCCTGGGCCGACCTGCTCGTCCTGGCCCCGCTCGACGCCGAGAACATAGCACGCATGCTGCACGGCTTCACCAGCAGCCTGCACATGCAGATCCTGCGCAGCTGGGACGTCTCCAAGAAGATCCTGCTCATACCGGGCATGTCGACGCAGATGTGGGAGAACCCCATGTCGAAGAAGCAGATCACCAAGATCAAGAAGAAGATGAACTGGATCCGCGTCCTGCCTCCGCTGCTGTGGAAGTTCGACCAGGCCGGCAGGAAGCACGTGCCGTGGGGGGGACACAAGGAGTTCAGCGAGTCGGTGCAGACGCAGATCGACCTGATGGCGGTAGGCGATGGCACCGTCGCCCTTCCCACCGCACACCTGCCGGAGATGAAGCCGACAAAAAGCAAAGGGCCTCGTCTGCCGCCAGAGCTGTGGTCCATCATTCTGCACTTCACCGAGGACTGGGAGCTGGCTACTACCCTCAACGTGCACACCAACCTGCCCGTCCCTCGCGAGTGGCAACAGGCTGCCAGTGAAGCAGGGCCCAAAACCCAGATGCAGAAGCTGAGCTGGGCCCTTCTCACCGGCAGTTACACCGACATTGCCAAACTATTCGACGTCGAGCGGCCCACGCGCATTCCCCGTACGTGCCTCGACCTCATCATGCGCTTTGCCATGGTGCCTGTGCTCAAGCACCTCGAGTACCACCACAAGGATCTCTTCTGGTCGCACTTTGGACACACGTTCCTCCCGCACAAAGCGTCCATCTTCAACAAGGTCGAAATTCTCGACTACTGGCGCACGTCGCCCACGTTCCTCACCAAAGAGTACTCTCCAGAAGCCATGGACAATGCTTCCCGCACCAACTCGATACAGGCCCTCGACTGGTGGTACAACTCAAGCCTCCCTCTGAAGTACACCGAGGCAGCCCTCGAGCAGGCCTCGTCTCAAGGTCACCTATCGGTGCTGCAGTGGTGGAAGGAGCACTCTCGACACCGCACACCCCCGATACCCGGCGAAGAAGCGCCCCCCGCGAAGCTGCGCGATCCCCTGAAGCTCAAAGCCGGCAAGTCGATCACGTACGCCACGCAGTCGGGCTGTCTCGATGCAATCAAGTGGTGGGTGCACAGCGGAGTTCCCTTTTCACACGAAGACACCGTCACCAAGATTGCGTCTACCCATGGCCACACCAAGATCCTGGACTACTGGAGGTCGATCCGCGGCGAGAAGATGCTCTTTGACAACCAGGTGCTCGTCGGTCCTACCAAGATGGGCCGGGCAGACGTGCTGGAGTGGTGGAAGAAGAGCGGGCTGAAGGTCGAGTACAAGACGTGTGACATTGAGGAGGCGCTGGAGGACGGCGTCGAGGGCGAGGCGGGCGACAAGGTGAGGCGGTGGTGGGCGGAGAACGGCCTGAACCTGGGGGTGGGGACCAGCGAGTGGATGCGGGTCAAGACGCTGGGTTCCTGAAGACCAACATTACATAGCATAGCGAAGGCGTTCATAGACAACAGGCATTACCTCGGAGCAAGTTCGGTCCTGTCAGTGAATGGCCGGCGGACACGTAGCAGTGAAGTGGCTCACATGACGTGAGGGTCCTCGGATGGGCAGCGGAAAAGATGCCCTCGAAACGGCGCGTTCGATGCGACGCAGGGAACTCTTGCCAGATGTGGTGGGCTGCGAAGTAGGAGTGGATGCTGGCAACGTGTGAGCCAATCGCGGGGCTGGCATTTGTTGAAGCCTATCCGCAGCCGAAGGTAATCCCGCTCGGCTCTGCATTGTTGTACTCCTACACCGACCTTCGTCCGCCTGCTACTCCCCGCATTCACAACCTCGCCCACACACCCACCATGTCTGAAACCAAGGAATTCACCTACTCGGACGTCTCCGAGCACGCCTCCAAGAAGGACCTCTACATTGTCGTCCACGACAAGGTCTACGACTGCACAAGCTTCGTCGATGAGCACCCGTACGTCTTGTCGCCACGGTCCGGGCAGCGAGCAGGAGGCTAATTGACGCGCAGCGGTGGCGAGGAGGTGATGCTCGACGTGGGCGGCCAGGACTCGACCGAGGCGTTTGAGGACGTCGGCCACTCTGACGAGGCGCGCGAGATCCTCGACGGTCTGCTTGTTGGCACGCTGAAGCGCCAGGTATGCCTGAACTCGCACGCTCAGACTTGCACTTGCTGACGCTACACCAGGAGGGCGACCCCCAGCCCAAGAGCTACGCGCAACCCGGCTCCACCGCCACTGCGACCGACGGCGCATCGACAGGCGTCGGCCTCTACGCCATCATCCTCGTTGGCGGCGCCCTGGCCTTTGGTGCCTGGAAGTACCTCCAGAGCCAGAGCGAGCAGCAGTAAACGCATCGCGGAGCAGAAAGACCCAGCAAAGCCAGTCTCGACCGCACGACGAGCACGCAGCGTGGAAGAGCGGGCGCGTCGAAGCCAGAGCGGGATGTAGTGGTGGTGATTGTCCAGCAAGACACAGTGAGGACATAGTAAGGCGCACAACTTATTCAGCAGCGCTTATTTGCAGACTTTTGGGATAGACAAACGGGAATGTAATCTCGACGCAAATCTGACCCTTTTCCTCGAAACCACCAGCATATGCAATTACTCACGAACGCGATATATCAAACTAAACCCGCGTCATCCGGAGCAGATCGGATAGCGACCGAGTTTAGTCCGAGTCTTCAATGTGGCTGAAATGAGCGTCACTACACCAACGTCTATACTGTATTTACTGTTGTGTTGTCTAATTCCACAGCGCCTCAACAAGATTATCCCCAAACCCCAAATCATACACGTTCTCCACAGCTGCCAGGCTCCACACGCGCTCAAACGAGTCGGGCACGGCGACGCGCTGGATGTGTGCAGGGAGGGACGTGGGCGCTCGGCCGTCGCGGGTGCGGACGAGGATGTGACGGCTCTGTAGCGGCCAGGTGGTGGGTGGTTCTTCTTGGGAGTGCTCTTCAGCGGTGGCGTCCTCCCTTCGCTGACCCAGGAACACCACCCCGTCTGCCATGTCGTCGCGCCAGTCGGCCCACTTTGCACTCTCATTTGTTGTCATCCCCGCCCAGATTAGGTAGATGTGGTAGGCTAGCAGGCCCAGGGGGAGCGGCCATGTCAGCAGCGCGAGGAGACCAACGCCTGCTGCGCTGAGGCCGCCTAGGTCTAGATACAGACTCAGGTAGATGGCGAAGTAGTGGGTTTTGGCGCCCATGTAGTTGGCTAGGCTGTTCGAATCTGAGTTGCGCGCCGGCTTGTATAGGTACCAGCCCTCGTACTTTGCGTACTGCCGCGCCACCAGTGGGCTCAGGGAGAACCAGGCCAGATACGCACCGTACGCGATGAGAATGCCGGTGGAGAGCAGCAGGAAGAGAAAGTACTTGTAGTTGCCCCGTCCCAGGCAGTTGTTCACCCATATGCAGTGGTGGTCCATGCGCGAGATGCACGTCTTACATATGCTGCAGTGCTTGCTCCGTGCGGGTTTGAGCAGGTGGCAGGTCGAGCACGTGTTCCCCGGGTGGTAGAGGACGCGGTCGTACGGGTAGTGCAGCATCTGCGCGGCGTGGTTGCGCGGGGTGATGTACGTCGAGCTGTTCTGCTTGGCGCTGAGGTACAGCCAGAGGTAGGGTTGCGGGAGGAGCATCGACACCAGAAGCTTGTGCTGGAGATACAGCTTGTCCCATAGCGTTGGCAGCAGCAGGACGGCGCACGCAGTGACGAGGCCGAGGAAGAAGACTACAATCACGGGATGCTTGTCGTGCATGAGGTAGTGGCCGAGGCGCGCGCTGCCGCCGGTGATGCGGCCATTGGTGAGCTTGACATCGATGCGGCGGAGCAAGGACGGGATGTGGACGACGAAGAGGCGGTTGAGGAAGCCTATGGGCGTGTTTCTGTGCTGTTCAGTATGCCGTGTCGTGTGCGAGTGCGCAGTGCTACCTGAAGGCGGGCAGTCGGCCGAAGAAGGCGACAAAGGTGAAGAAGGAGACGGTGAGGGCGACAACCAGCAGGGTGCGCGCGAGCCCCATGTTTCGTGGTGTTAGCTGCGCATGTTTGCCTTCATGTTGCTGTTGGACGAGACGTGTAGACCGCGGCAGTGCCTAAACATGTGAGCACGCGTTCCCCACACGCGTCGACTCCACCTCACCACCATGGCGTCTGTTGTGCACGACCTCGAAACAGGCCATTTGTTTGACAGCAGAAAGTTCTGGGTTGCGCAGCGCGTGCCTCACCGTAATGAGCTGCTGGAACTGATCAGAGCCAACGGCGGATACATTGTGCCGCTGGAGAAGCAGGCCGACTGGGTCATCGAAGACCATTTCAAGAAAGGCTGCGCGCCTGGCACAATCAGCTACGAGTTTGTGCACAGGTCCATTGCCCAGGGCGAGATCCTCGATCCCAACGACTTCCCAGCAGGGCCAAAGATAGGCACAGCACGCGACCCTGGCTCGTTGGTCCGGCCTGCAAAGGGTGTGAGGAATGCCTACACGCCGGATGAAGACCGCATCCTGTACAAGTGGGTGCAAGATGCTGCAGCAAGTGGCGTCGCCATCAGGGGAAACGAGATCTACAAGCAGCTCGAGCAGAAGGTATGCAGCGTGTGTGGATCGAAGTGCAACGCTGATATCATGCAGTATCCACGGCACACATGGCAGTCGTGGCGCGATCGTTATCTTAAGCAACTCCAAAACCGACCCCCTTCTGCCTTCAACATCCCTGACAATGCGCCGCCGTCCCTGCCTTCAGATCAGTCGTCCAGGGTCGCAGCACCTGTGGAGAGGAAGACAGCTCTGGTTAAGAACAAGGAGAGAGCTGTCAGCACGAGCGACGAGTACACTGTCGACCAGTTAGTCCTAACCTTCACCACCGAAGACTTGGAAGAGCTGCATGCGTTTGTGGAGCACATTGACAGCTTTTCCCACGATCCGCTGTCCTACCAAAACTCATGGGCCAACTGGGCTGAAAACAAGGACAATCAAACGGCCGCACAGTGGCAGCAGTATTATGAGAAAGTAGTCAGGCCGCAATGGCTGCAGGATCCGGTATCGAAGAGGGAGCAAATTAGGAAGAGAGTTGAGGAGAGGCACCAGGACGATAGCTCGAGTCCGAGGAAAAGCCAGAGCTGGAGCCAGACGCAGGAGAAGACCGTCGACGCATCGCAGACGGAGCCTCCCAAGTCGAATGCACTGCTGTCAGACTCGAGACTGGAATCTGAAGCGACCGCACAGCATGAGACGCCGAGTTACATCAGAGACGGTTACGAGTCGGCGTTTAAGCGGATACGGGGTGACTTGGATGCAGCACGGCCGACCAAGGTGAGGAAAGTGGATGTCATCGGCACGCAAGAGCAGCCATTCAAGATGTCTTCGGCTACGAGTTCCCGTCAAACAAGTGTTGAGCCGCATCTATTAGAGGAAGTGGTTGACGAAGCGGACGATGCCGAGAGCTTGGTATCAGAAAACGAAGACGAAGGCGAGAACGAAGACGAAGATGAAGACCTCCAAAGCATAGCCTCGTCCACAGACTTCGTGCACATTGCTCCCCTCCCTCGGCCGCTCCAGGTACCAGAAACCGAAGACGACTTCCCCACCCCTCGCGCCTCCAAGTTCGCCACCTTCGACACCCAGGCTATTCTTTCATCGCCCTCACAATTCGCCCGCATCAACACCCTCCCGCGACCGCCCCTCGACTCCTCCCCACCCCACCATCCCGAGTCCGACGCCTCAACCACGCAATCGATCGAAGAATTCCGCCAATCCCTAATCGAAGAAGACGCCCCCCCAACTCAAACACCCGCCTCGCCCACACCATCCACCGCCTCGTCAACATCCAGCACCACCTCCGAGGACCCCGACGAACCACTCCTCGCCGACGAAATCGACCCCTTCTTCACCTCGCAGCACGCCGCCGGCTTCTCCGACGAATTCATCACCAAAGCCCTGAAGCGAACTCGATTCCGTCCCAATCTCGCCATCGCGGTGCTCGAAGCGTGGAGACACGGACGTCCTCTGCCCAGCCAGCGCGGGATCTGGAGTGTCGAGGACGACGAGCAGGTCGAGCGTGGTGACGGGTTGACTTTGGAGCGGTTGGAGAGGAAGCATTCGCTCGATGGGTGGGGTGGTATTACAGAGCGGTTGAATTGGTTGAGGGCGTGGCGGCGGTGATCAGCAACACGACGAGATGGAAACGAAACGTGAAATTGCTATCATGTTCGACATACTACACAACTAGTGATGAATCCATTTCTTCTTCGTCCCGTCCGCATTCCTCTTCCTCTGCTTCTGCTTCTGCTTCTTCACGCTCTGCTCCGCCTTCTGCACCGGTTTAGGAACCTCTTCTCCATCAACAACCTCATCATCATCATCATCCTCCTTCAGAACCGCAGCCGGCGCAGATTTCTCCAACTCCTCATCATCATCAAACCCCAAACCATCCACCGCGCCCAAGAACCCCGTATTGCCCTCCCCTTTCATAAGCGCCTCAACGTCAATACCGCCGCTGGTGAGATAGCGAGCACTGACGCCCGTGTTGATACGCTCAGCCAGGAGCCCCCGCAACTCGTGTCTGATAGAAGCGAATTCCGCCCTGGACATTTCACTCGCGTTCTTCTCTTTCTTCTTGCGCCCACTGCCCCGGCCTTTCTTGCCTTTCGCCTCCTTCTCGAACTCGTCGCTATCGTAGTCGATGCCCAGGTCTTCAGCGGCCTGCATGAACAGGTCGTCGGTGGAGTTTTTCTTCTCCTTTGCGATGACGGTGTCGGCGAGTTTTTTGGAGAGCGTGGCGCGCGGCTTGAGACGCGAGACGATGCGGCGGTCGATGTCCAGCGTGCGGATGAAGTAGGCGCGCTTTTTGCTCCTTTGTTGCTGCGCGGATGAGGCGCGTGCGTGCACTTTTGCGACAAGGCGACGCACGCCGGCCACTTCTTCTGGCCCGCAGATGATGATGCTGGAGCCTGAGGCGTCGGCGCGCGCTGTGCGGCCTGATCGATGCACGTATGTGTCTGCGGCGCGCGGCAGGTGGTAGTGGATGACGAGGTCGACTTTGGGGATGTCGAGTCCACGGGCTGCGACGTCGGTGGCGACGAGAATGGAACCGGGGCGCTCTTTGAAGCGTTCGATCGAGCGGAGACGCGCCTTTTGGATCATGCTGGAGTGCAGAGGGAGCGCGGGGAGGTTGAGGTTGGCGAGGAACGGGGTCAGACGGCGGACTGCGGAGATGGAGTTTGTGAAGATGAGGGCGCGTTTGTTGGGGTGGAACAGGAGGAGGGAGTAGAGGTAGAGGTCTTTCTCGGGCCCAGCGCATTCGATAAGACCTTCGCGCAGCCTGCTGGCCATCTGGGATTCAGGGTTTGCGTCGATGAACCTGGGCTGCTCTTCGCGGAAGTTGAGCTTCTTGAGCAGGTACTCCATCGAGTCGGCTTTGTTCATGATGTCGCCAGTGCCGTTGCCGAATTTGACTTTGCCGGCGAGCTTCTGCTGGAGGCCCTTCTGGAAGGTGGCGGAGAAGACGAGGGTTTGGCGTTCGACTTCTGGTGTTGGCTCCTCCTCATCCTCGTCGTCGTCTACTTTCTCCAAAACTTTGAGGATTTCTCCAAGCTCCTGGTAGTGGCCCTGGCTCAGAAGTCGATCAGCCTCGTCCAGGACCAGGAATTTGACCTGCTTGAGAGCACGCAGGAGACCCTGGCCGCTGCTGATGACCTCCCACAACCGTCCAGGCGTACCCACAACGACATCTGCCTTCTCGAGCTGGCGACGCTGCTTCTGCACTGACAGACCGCCGGTGATGGTGGCAATCGAGGGAGCATCGAATTCGCCTTTTACGCAGAGATCCGTCAAATGCGCTGTGATCTGGTGGGCAAGTTCTCGCGTCGGCGCAATAATCAGGGCGGTGGGTATTGTCTGTGTCTTTGCATCCTTGGACGCAGGTCGAGTGGCGAGGTAGCGTTCAATGATGGGGATACCAAATGCGAGCGTCTTTCCTGAGCCTGTCGAGGCCTTGCCAATGAGGTCCCTGCCGGCCATGATCTCGGGTATTGTCGAAGCTTGGATCAGACTGGGCTTGGAGAACTTCAGACCTGCCAGCGCGCCTACCACCTTCTCGGACAGATTCAACTCTTCCCAAGCCGATGTGTCGACCTCGTCATCGTCGACCGGCTGGTTGAGCAGGATATCGAACGCCCCCTCACCAGAAATCTCGAAGTCCTCAGTAGCTTCCACGCCTTCTTCTTCAACGTAGTCGGGGTTTACACTGGCGTTGGCTGCGGTGTTCTGCTTCAGCTTCTCCTCTTCTCTCCTTGCCTTTGCCTCCGCCTTCTTCTCTTTCTTCGTCTTGGCTTTGTCCGGCTTATTCTCGATCTTGTCCTTCTTCAGTGCTCTCCCGTCTTCTATCGCGCTGTTTGGGTCGAGGTCTTCAATTTCGATGCCCCCCTCGTCACTAAACCCTGCAAACGAGTCGTTGTCGCTTTCAGATGCAGCATCCTCCACCGGCAGCTCTTCTCCCTCCTGCCCGATCATCTTCTCCAGACGCGCGGCTTCTTCCTCTTCTCTGCGCCAGGCAGCTTCCACATCCTGCTCGATCTCTTCTTCGGTCTTTGTGGTTTGGAACGTGATGTTGCCGGTAGTTGGGTCCTTGACAATATCAACGTCGTCAATCTCTTCCAGTCCGTAGAAGCCCTCGGTATCCTCCAGACGATCTGGCATAGAGACTGTCTTCCATCCCAGCTCGTTCAGCTGCACTCTGCGCCTCTGCTTCTTCGTCGCGGGTTCGAGCTTCTGACGCTTGTGCGCTTTATGCGCCGCTTTCGGAGGGTTGTGCGCACGCTTCATCGTGTTGTTGGTATGGGAGAGTTGGTCTTGTTTCTTAGATTTTTTTGGACCATCGGCGAGTCGGCGCTGCACCCCTGCAAGTTAATGCCCCTCACGTGGGGTCGACTTCACCTCCAACGCAACGACAGAAGTGCTGCAGTCGAATGGAACGAGAAAGACGTCAGCATGGGCAAATCGTCAAAGGACAAGCGTGACGCCTACTACCGTCTCGCGAAAGAAGAGGGATGGCGCGCGCGGTCGGCATACAAGCTGCTACAGATCGACGAGGAGTTCAACCTGTTCGAGGGGGTCACAAGGGTTGTTGATCTCTGCGCTGCACCGGGGAGTTGGAGTCAAGTACTGTCTCGTGTGCTCATCAAGGGCGAAACATTCGGCAGAGCAGGGTGGGAGCAGAAGCAAGCAGCAACACGGCGGCATGTCCTTGGCTTGGATCAGGAAGAAGGCGTCGCACCGGCTGTTCAATCAAAGCCCAGGGAAAACGTCCGGATTGTCGCGATCGACTTGCAGCCCATGAGCCCGCTGGAGGGTGTCACCACAATGCGCGCCGATATCACGCACCCTTCTACGATCCCGCTCATGTTGAAAGCCTTGGATCCCGACACAACGACCTCGTCCTCGCCTGTCGATCTTGTCATCTCAGATGGTGCGCCAGACGTCACAGGACTGCACGATCTCGACATCTACGTGCAGAGCCAGCTTCTCTGGGCAGCGCTGAACCTCGCATTGTGCGTCCTCAAGCCCGGCGGCAAGTTTGTGGCCAAGATCTTCCGCGGAAAGGATGTCGACCTTCTCTTTGCGCAGCTCAAGATCGTGTTCGAACGGGTGCGGGTTGCCAAACCAAGAAGCAGTCGCGCGAGCAGTATCGAAGCTTTTGTCGTGTGTGAGGGGTTCTGCCCGCCAGAGGGATTCAAAGCCAGTCTCGACAAGCCGCTGGGCGCTGGAACGCAGATACCGACCGACGTGAACGCGCCAAAAGGGAAGGTCTCGCGGACAGTCAGGGCAGACGGTGCGATTGAGCTTGACTTTGGCACAGAAGATGAGGAGAGCGGGGAGGAAGAGGGCGGTCAGCGATGGATAGCACCGTTTCTGGCGTGCGGCGACCTGTCTGCATACGATTCAGATGCGACGTACAAGCTACCGAAGGACAGAGTCAGTCTGGATCCCGTTCAGCCCCCCACAGCCCCACCATACAAGCGTGCGTTGGAGATGCGGAAGACGGCTGGTGGTGCCTACGGGAAGACGAAAGGGAGGGCAAAAGAGACGGTGTGATCACGGTTGTGTGGAAGTCAATCAAAAGCTACATTGAATAGGTCGGGCTCTACAAAATCACATCTCACCCAACCATCGCGCCCGCCCTTCTCGAATAACCTGCATCCACTGCCCCTGCGCCTCTTCAGCCTGCTGTATCTGCTGCGACAACTCATCGACATCAAACACACACTCAGCCTTCCGCCGCTTTTCCACCAACAAGTCAATCGACCGGTCTATATCTTCAACCGAGTGAAACGCTGCATCCACGTCCTCCCCCAACGCCTCATCATCTTCCGCGTCAATAGTGATGATATCGTCAATATCGGTGATGAACTCAACCAGTGCCTGCCGGTGCTTCAAGTACGTTTGTTCGAGGTGGTGTAGTAGTATGTCAGTATTTGGGGTGGGGGATGCATGGATGGCAAGTCCGGGGAAGATGTTTAGTAATTCGCTCGTTTCCTGAAGTTGCGACATATCTAGTTAGAAGTAAGAAGTTGTGTGCTGTGGTGTGTGCTGTGGTTTGGAGTGGTTCGAGAATAGAGTTGGGGTACTTAGATAATCGAAGCCAGCACTGTGAAGGCGTAATGCGAGTCGAAGTGCAGACATAGTGACAATGTTTACACACTGAACCTCTTCACGTCTAACCTCAGCTAAACTGTACAAGTTGAAGACAGACTGATTTAAGAATTGAACGGCTGTTATCTACGGTTCAAATATTCTGCACACTGATCCCACACACTCCAACAACGACGACCCGCCCAGTCGATTCTGCCCATGAATGCCACCCGTAACCTCGCCCGCGCCCCACACACCTTCAATCGGCCTGTTTCCCGTCGACAAGACCTCGCTTTTCTCGTTGATGAGCACACCGCCCATGGTATAGTGGATGATGGGCGTTACCGTGCCGACGTAGACCACTGACTCGGGAGTAGGTGCCGTCAACCCCCAGTGCCCAAAAAACCCCCGTTTGAAGACGTCGGTGCCGTTGGAGACAGTCTCTGCATATTGCTTCATAGTTTCGAAAGCTCCCGCCCCCAGCTCAGAGATTGTCGTCTTCCGAATCAGGCCCTTGGAAATGTAAAAGTCGACGTGAGATTTGGCAGCGTTGTATGTCGCTTCATCCAGCACCAACTGCACCTCCCACTGGCGCGGAGACTCAGAAATTGAAGGTGTCGACGTGATGGCGTTGGCCACGTTCTCTCTCGTATCCAATTCGTTGAAGAACCGCTTCCCCTCCAGCAGCAGTATGCCGCCCTCACCCCTCAGTACTTCGGCAGCCAGAAACTTCAGTGGCGAAGCTGGGTCTGCCGGGTCCACGAACCCTGTCGGATGTACCTGCACCGAGTCCATATCGACGACCTGAGCTCCAGCCGCCGTGAGAAGTGGTTGTGTGCCCGGTCGGGGGTCGTTGGTTGATGGGTAGCCTGCGAGATCTGGGCGGTATTTAGAAACCAAGCCTTTTGCGTCGCCCCCGAAGCCTCCTGATGCGAATATCACCGGCCCATGCAGCTCTTCATAGTTTCTGTTCGCGTCGAGGTACTCCACCCCTATCACGCGTTTCCCCTCTTGGAGGACCTTCGTGACAGTGCATGACGTCTGCAGGTGGAAGAGATGAGATTGCTTGAGGTCCTTCAAAAGCGCGCTGATGATTGCGAATCCTGGCGGCGGTCCGGCTCCCCTGTGCGTCCTGGCGTATGAATGTCCACCCAGCTGCGCAACTCTAGACAGATCGATTCCCTTCTCTTCCGACAGCCAACGCACCGCGCCTGCAGAGCCCTCGGTCAACGTCCTCACGAGCGTCTCCCTCTCAGCAGTGAAACTCGACATGCGCTTTCCCGCCGAAGCCACGGTGTCTGAGTAGAACGCATCTTCTGGCTCGGCGACCGGCTGGTGTTTTGTGGGTGCTCCGTTGATGCCAGAGGATGCTTTGATGCTGTTTCCTCCTGGCTTTGCCGCACGCTCGAGGACGCGCACTGCAATATTCTGCTTGACCAGCTGTGAGGCAGCGCTGAGGCCCGCAAGGCCAGAACCTACGACGATGGCGCATTTCGAGGACATGTCGTCGTCCAGTATTGTGGAAAACATTTGCGATTTACTAGACGATTGCTGCAACGATCACTGTTATTATTCATAGAGATGTCTGACATGGTAGTAGTGGCTGGACGCTGTTGTGTCATTCGATGCCATGTCATCTTATCAGGCGACTGTCACGCCGTCTGCCCATGCCTGAATAATCACTCAATATCGTCTGTCCGCGTATTCATATTCACAGAAAGCTTCTAGTCATGGTAGATCGAAAGCCTAGTCGTAGTGACAGATCGACAGCATCCAAACGTGCACGTGCCTCGCGAAACCCTCCTCTCACGCTCTCTGCCTCCTCGCCCTCCACGGCAACAATAGACGCAAGCACCAAACACGCATTCCCTGGGCAACGCCAATCAGCAGGGTGGATGCACGTGCGCGTTCTCCGACGACAGGTCATCTCCCGGAACCTCAGTCTTCCAGGCGCTAGGAGAACTCTGTGCAGAACAAAGTGCTTTCCACGCGGATGGGGCTTGCCGGGTGCTCACAACGACAGGTTTAGACGACTGTGCGCTTGCTAGTCCACCGCCATGTGCCGGAAGGCTGGCTCCCGCTGGATGTCGAACGGTGTGGTGTGGTGTCGAACGGTGTGGATGTCAAACGGTGAGGCGCGGCAGAAGACGTTCCGGATTTTGGGACAAGGTAAGAGGAGCCGACTTCATCTTTAATAACCTGAGATTTGTTTCCTTGCGCGGTCTTTCTTCCTTCATTCAAAATGCTGCACAACATGCCCAATCTCAGCTTTCTCGACCTGGCGCTCCTCTGCCACCCCATCCTCGCTCTCCTCCCCAGCTTCACCAGCAAACCAACACCAAAAGCATCCAGGAGACAATACCTCGCCTTCTCCTTCTTCGTCCTCCTCGCCCTGCGCCACTACACACCTGCAACCGCACCCCCCTCCACCCAGGACGCAGAACTCTGCCAAACCCACGACGCCCCCAACCCCATCGCCCACCTCTACCCGGGAAACGCAACCGGCACTCTAAACGGCACCATCACCATCCTCCCGATCCCGCTCACCCTGGCACGAACCCTGATCCCGAAACAATACCGCATCCTCACAACCGCATACCACCACCTCCTCCCCTCCTTCCCCACAGACATGTACCCAGCAATCCTGCAAGCAGTGCACGACCACGAAGTCCAAGCCTTCAGCTACCTAATCCCGGACTTCACCCGAGCCGGTATCGAATTCCCGTTCCTCGACCTCCTCAACGACGGAACATCATTTAAATGGGCGCCCAGTCTGCTGATGAGCGCGGGCCATTCCATCGCACTGCAGGGCGCCAGAGACTACGGGACTGCTGTGTTCCCTGCGACTTTCGATCCGCCGTGTGATGCGTATCGTCGTGTTGGGGAGACTACGGCGTTCGATGCTGTTGCTGATCAGGGCGAGACGTGGGTTCATACTAGCTTCGCCCTGGCTTCTTCACCGCTGTATTCGCTGCAGTTTTTCATGAATGTGACGAATCAGCCGACGTTTGCCGATGGGAAGACGTGTGATAATATGGTGAGGTTGTTCAATACGAGTGTCACGCGCGGGGTGGAGGCTGTGCGGGGGAGTGTGAGGGCGAAGATTGCGCCGTTTGGGGAGGAGAGGGTGTGGGAGGGGGTGGAAGGGATTAGGCTGGATTCTGCGTTTGTGGAGAACAACTATCTCCCTTGTGAGGGGTTCAGCGGGTATGGAGAGTCGTAGGAGAGTTGTTTGAATTGGATCTCGTCTGAACAACCCCATGTCGCCGCCTAATCCCGCCTGGCCACTCTAACCTTGTTGTTGCCCAAATCAAACACAACCAACACATTCTTCAACCAGCTGTCGCCCAGCACACTCGCACCGCCCGCACTCCTCTGGATCGCCAACACGCACTGGCCCGCCTTCCCACCCACCGCCGAACCGCCTACCGAGCCAGCGCCGCGATTCATCAGATCGTCAGTGTTGATGAAGTACGTCTTGCCGGCGATGGTAACACCGACCCGCGGCGCTGTGGCAGAGCAGTTGACAAAGTACAGCTGGGAGTTTGCGTTGAAGACGGCGGGCGGGCTGAAGAGGGAGGCAATGTAGTCTGTGACGCGGTCGGGGAGGTAGATGAGGGTCGTGCCGCTGTCGACGATGATGCTCTGGCGGGCTGCGGCGAAGTTCTGCGGCGTGGTGATGGAGCCTGTGGGCGCTGTTATGGAGAAGCCGTCGATGGCGATGCTGTAGTACGTGTACACGCCGGCGGCGACCGGGACGATGGCGGTTTCGGTCCAGGAGGAGGCGTCGTAGTTCACGTCAGGGATGCCGCCTATGGCCATGATTCCGCCTGAAGCCCGGGCAAGGCCACCAACAGCGGTACGGTTGAGAGCGAGGGAGAAGACCGGGGGGTAGTAGTTTTGGTCGAAGCTGGATGGTTAGATTGGGTTTACTCATAGACGACCGTACTTACAGCGTGAAGATGACCGACTCGTACCCGATTGCACTGCTGCCACTTGCAAGCCTCGAGTACGCCAGCCCCATCAATCCACTGCTCGTCCCATCTCCATCCCAGAATCCCTGCTGCACAATGCCAATCGTCTGGTTGACAATCTGAAGCGGTGCATATCCAGCGCCCACGTCGCCGATGCCAAACAGCTCCGTAGCGAGGATGCCCTTCAGATACTCGCCACTGGTGTAGTTGACGGTGAATGCCTGCGTTGGGGAATAGGGTTTATAGCTGCGCGACACGCCTGTGTTGTAAAGGGGGCCGAATCCGCACGTCGACGTCGCCACGGTAGCACCCGCGCCATTCCTGCAGTTGAAGTTCGTCTGCGCCGCCCACATGTCAGAGCTTCCCGTATCGAGAACGAGCGCGTAGACCCGGTTACCCAGCGTGACGTTGGCCATGTACACGCGTCCACCGAGAGTGAGGAGGTTCTCTGTCACATCTGCGACGTCGTCGTTCTGGCGCTTCATCTTCTTCCGTATGGCATTGCGGCGCAGACTTGCGAGATACTCAGACGAAGGCGTCAGGGCGCCCATGAAGGATTCCCCCACCTCGAGGTTCAGCACACGGTCCGTCACTGTCTGGGTCAGTTGTGATCCGACCACACACGGCAAGCGGCATACATGCTACGCCAGCAGGAAGTCGGCGGTCCAGGGCCAGGGCATGTTGGGCAGTCAAGAGGCCTAGCAGGAGAGATGAATGCATGGCGCTGCGAAACGGAGGGAGGCGTGATGGGTGAAGGGGTTTATACGCATTGCAGGCTATATACCGTCATGTCGGGCCGTGCATTTCTCGTCAGGTAGGGAGCAGAGCGGAAATGCAACCACGCTACATTCCTGAACGCAACCTCGAGCATCTCCATTCCTACCGCTTCATTCAAGACTTACTTCAGACTGGAAATGAGACAACAAGGGAAAAGCCCACTCACCGCTATCCCTGGCTCGATGCAGTTCAGCCGTCGACGCCACTCCCTTGGTACGGTTAGAGACATGTCAAGCGGAGCATGGTGTAGGCGTACGTGGTTTGATTGGGACTAGGTCGTGAGCTCCACGCTCCAATGGCTGTATATGGCCTCTGTTGTACAAGTACTGCGGGAAAGTCGCAGCAAAGGGTCGCTCGCAATCATGCTGTAGTAAGTTGGACCGTTTGGGTTATCATGACACACCTTGAACGCCGGACCGAAGAACCATTACCACCCGCCTCTCCTGCCACCGCGGCCGCGTCGCCCTCCACGTCCACCGCCTCCGTAGCCGCCGCCGCCCCAGCCCCCTGCGCCTCGGTCGTCGGCCTGCGAGGGGTAGGCGTCGCGGGGAGGGGCGCGGCCCTTGAGCTCCTTTTGCAGGGATTCGTACGACTTGCGCATCTGTGCATAGCCAAGGTGCATCTTTCCGTAGAAGTGGTCTGCTAGGCGGCGATCGTTGTCGAGACGACTCAAATAGGCACCGCACACGTCACAGACCTGCAGCTTCTGGTGGCCCGAGGGTCCTCCCGTGTCCGAGAGGGCGCGCAGTTCGCGTTCGCGCTCCTCCTTCTCGGCCTTTTTCATGCGCACCTTGGTGAACTCGTGCACGGCCATGTTGACCATGCCCTCCTCGCCCATGATCTGGACCTCGAGCATGCCGGCGTCGATGGACTTGGTCAGCTCGTTGATCGATTTGAGCTGGACGCGTTAGCCGGGGACCGCGACGGGGACAAAGACTCACCAGCGCGTTGGTCTGGCGTATCTCCTCGGGCGTCTTCTCGAGGCGGCGCTGGGCCTGGTCGATCTTGCGGTTGCAGCCGTCGATGTGGTGCTGCATGTCTCGCAGGTAGTCAAAGTCGAAGCCCCACCGGCGCTTCTGGTCGGCGTCGGCGTCGTGGTACTCGGTCTTGAGGGCTTCATTGTGCACCTTTGGACAGGGGCCCAGCTCGTTCTTGGTGTTGGTGAAGAGGTCGTGGGGGCAGTTGCCGACGAGGTAGGAGCGGCAGACCTTGGGGTCGGTGATGCTGAGCTGCGGCGCGCGCTGGTCAGAGCCGCTCATAAGCTGCTCGCCCATGAGCTGTTCTGGCGGTGTCAGGAGGTGGTGGTTTGTAGAGGGATGTGTACCTACCAAGCAGCCTGCGCGTCTCGGCAGCGGCCATGGTGTTCTGCCTGCGGTGGTCTGCCTGCGGTGGTCTGCCTGGGGGTCTGCCTGCGGGTGGGGTTGGTGAAGGGTGAGGTTGGACATGAACAGAAATCACGACCAGGCTAGGCGCCAGCCAATCAGCGTCGCCCCTCTCTCACCTCTCCATGACCTCACTCACCTCCCACCTCACTCCTCCCACCTCCCACCTCTCACCCAGGATGCTGCCATGCTCTTCTCCCTGTGCTTGACCTTGCTGGCTGCATTGGTGTCGGCCGCCGACTACCACGAGCAGCTCCTCCTCCGCCCGCTCCCCCAGGACACGCTCCTCGCCTCGTTCAACTTCCGCAGCAACGAGAGCCAGGCCGCGTTCGAGCAGCAGAACTTCCGCTATGTGCCCAGGTCGCTCGGCCAGATCCTGCAGCACGCACACACGCAGGAGCTGCATCTGAGGTTCAGCGTGGGGCGGTGGGATGCCGAGAACTGGGGCCAGCGCCCGTGGCAGGGGTCGAGAGAAGGGGGGACTGGCGTCGAGCTGTGGGCGTGGGTCGAAGCCGAGAGCGAGGAGCAGTGAGCTTCCCATATCCATACGTATCCTCACCAACTGACGCCGCACAGGGCATTCGCGCGCTGGCTGACCCTCACCAACGCCCTGTCTGGCCTCTTCTGCGCCTCGATCAACTTCATCGATGCCACCAAGACCATCCGCCCCGTCATGGCCTTCTCGCCCGAAGGTGACCACGCCAACGCCCCCAATCTCCACCTGCTGCACGGCACCCTGCCCCACGAGGTCGTCTGCACCGAGAACCTGACGCCCTTCCTCAAGCTGCTCCCCTGCAAGGCCAAGGCCGGCATCTCGAGCCTGCTGGACGGCCACAAGCTGTTTGACGCCTCCTTCCAGACCATGGCCATCGACGTGCGCCCCGTGTGCCACCTCGACGACGCCACCTGCTCGCTGGAGATGGAGCAGTCGGTCGACATGGTGCTGGACATTGCCCGATCCAAGCGCCCGCGCGACAACCCCATCCCCCGTCCGCTGCCCATCGACCAGATCGAGTGCGACTCCTCCAAGCCCTACAACGCGCCCGACACCTGCTTCCCCCTGAACAAGGGCACCGAGCCGGGCTGGTCCCTGGAGGACGTCTTTGGCCGCCCGCTGAGGGGGTCGTGTCCGCTGGTCGACGAGGGCGAGGTCTGCATCAACACGCCGCCGGAGCGAACGGTCGACGTCCGATCTGCCGGCGACTTCACCGAGACCAGACTCGCCTCGGACACGCTGCGCTGCTACAAGCTCCCCGCCGGCGCAGACTTCGACCTCGTCTTGCCAGAGCAGAAGATGACGACAGGACTGATTCGCCCAGACCCGCAGCTCTACGCCGCTCGGTCCATCAACGGCCACGGGCAGGAGCGTGGAAGCACCCAGTCCATCATCAGGAACCCCTCCGCCACGGAACAAGTCGAGTTTGTCTATCTCGAGTCTCTGCCGTGGTTCATGAAGCCATACCTGCATACCCTGCGTGCGCACATAGACACGTCCCCGGAAAGCCCCATCAAGGAGACATACTACCGACCTGCGCTGGACAGACGCCGCGGCACGCACCTCGAGCTGCGCATGGTCATCCCGCCGAGCTCCACCCTCACGCTGACGTACGACTTCGACAAGGCGATCCTGCGCTACACCGAGTACCCGCCCGACGCCAACCGCGGATTCGACGTTGCGCCGGCCGTCATTCGCGTTCTATCGCCGCCCGCAGACAGGAAGGGCATCTACGTCCGCACCACGTCGCTGCTGCTGCCCCTGCCTACCCCCGACTTCAGCATGCCCTACAACGTCATCATCCTGACCAGCACAGTCATGGCGCTTGCGTTTGGGAACATCTTCAACCTGCTGGTGCGTCGCTTTGTGGGCGCTGACGAGGTGCCGGCGGCGGGGGGGTTGAAGGACAGGCTGTTGGGGAGGATTGCCGGCATCAAGCGGAAGTGGGGGCGTAGAATTGGTTAATTTTGTCGTATCAGAACATGCAAGTAGTAATTAAATCTTGTATTAAAGTGAACGTCATTCTGGATCTAAAACTAGAAAATAGTAAATCAAAACGCCTATATACAGAAATCTTACACGCAGCTTTAAAGTAGCTATTCTTACTTGTTTAATAATTACTAATTGTTTCCTGTAACGTACTCCACAAGCGAGTGACCGGCACAAGCGAGTGACCGGATTTTGCCAAGACCACACCAAACTTTACTCTGCCTATTATACCTCAACAAAACAACATAAAGAGGCTGTTAAACAAAGCAGACATACAGCTTGCTCTCTAGGCTATCTAACAAGACGCGAATCTTATAGTGCTACGCGCTGCAGCTATCTATAAGGTGTTAGAAAGCACCCTACAACAACAACGCGACAGAAAGCTCTCTTAACGCGATTGCAAGCCTAATATAATAAGAATAACTAGTACTAAAGAGGAGGTAATTGTCTAACATGTATTAAAGCTAGACAAGTAAGGATACTCGCCCTAGCTTGCTAATATAGAGGATATAGCTAATTCTCTGCTTGCTAAGCGCTACTAGCCCTACGTTAGCAAGAACTAGGCTGCTAACTTTGTTAAACGTTAGCTAGAGCTTAAAGTTAAATTTAATTGTAAGTATAACTATAAGAGAGCTCTATGTAAGGATCCTAAGGTAATTAGGGACTAGTACTAACTAGTAGAGAATACTAAAGCTAAGTATAGTATACAAGATAAAGACACCTACAACTTTAATAAGTCTAGCTTTATAATAGGTATTATATTAACAGAAGCTGTTATTACAGGCTCTAAGTGTTAAGAAAGACTAAAGGCAGTGTAGCAGAGCAACTAAGAGTAGACTAGTATTATCTAAGGTATCTACGCAAAGAGCTAGTCTATTCTACCCTTTATTATCTTCTCTAGTAAGCACTACCTCTTTGCCTAGTATAAGGAGCCTAGTATACCTAACAACTAGGTTCTTAATGTCTCTAACAACAGCTAGACTAATAATAAGCTTAGAGTTAAGTAGTTAAAGCACTTTAATAAGCATATAAAGGCGCGCACTGTTAGTAGCTATTAGCTGCTTATTCTAGACAGCTATAAGAGCTACAACTTAGTTAAATTCTACTAGTACTGCAAGGAATACAAGATTATTACCCTATATATACCTCTACACTTATTACACCTACTGCAGCTACTTAACGTAGGCTGTTTTTCTCTGTTAAAGAAGGCCTATAGCTGCTAAGCTAAGCAGCTAATACATAGTAAGATTACGCGTATTACTAAACTTAAGTTCTTGCTATGCTTTAAAGCAGCTTTTAACGCCTTAATTACAAAGAGCAATATCTAGAGAAGATTTAAAAGTGCTAGCCTAGTCCTATTTAACCTAGAGGCTGTAATATTAAAGCTTAAAGTGCAGCTGCGCATACTAACGCTACCTACTATAAACAACAGCACGTAGGAGTCTAAAACACTAAGTAATACGCTAGAATTTAGGTCTTAATTAAAGCTAATTTAAAAGAGGATTTAGAGACATACTAATAGCTTACTAACGTCTATAGTTAATGCTCTTAATTAGCTTACTAAAGGCGCAGAGCTAATAGCGTATTTACTAGTTTTAGTGCGCAACTAGGTTACTAACCTACAGGCAGCTAATAAGGCTGCTATATGTTGTAAATTACACAAAAGAAAGCAAGTACAGTAAGAAGAAACTCTAACCTTTGCTAAGAGAGTGCAGCTAACTACTCTAAAGGAGTTTAAGGCCTATAGTAATAGGAAGAAGTTAAAGAAGAGGTTGCGCGTTAATAAGAGTACTTAGTCTTTAAGGCGCTGTAGCACATATAGCAAGACAGGGCATAACACATAAACATGTAGTAAAGATATGCAGAGTACTATAGACTAGTTCTATATACTATATAGTATAATATATTGTTGTTGTGTGCTGTAATGTTGTAAAGTAGGTATAGTATTAGTGTAGTCTTAGCAAAATCTAGTTACTTGCTTGTGCTGGTTACTTGCTTATAGAGTACGTTATTCTCTTCTTATTATTTACTTTTTCTACTTTAACTACCTTTTTTCCTACTAATATTCTTTATTCTATGTATTCTATTTATTCTATTTATTCTATTTATTCTATTTATTCTATTTATTCTATTTATTCTATTTTTTCTATTTATTCTTATTTTTCTGTTTTTTCTATTTCTTCTCTTTCTTCTATTTCTTCTATTTCTTCTATTTCTTCTATTTCTTCTATTTCTTCTATTTCTTCTATTTCTTCTATTTCTTCTATTTCTTCTATTTCTTCTATTTCTTCTATTTCTTCTATTTCTTCTATTTCTTCTATTTCTTCTATTTCTTCTATTTCTTCTATTTCTTCTATTTCTTCTATTTCTTCTATTTCTTCTATTTCTTCTATTTCTTCTATTTCTTCTATTTCTTCTATTTCTTCTATTTCTTCTATTTCTTCTATTTTTTCTATTTCTTCTCTTTCTTCTATTTCTTCTATTTCTTCTATTTCTTCTATTTTTTCTATTTCTTCTCTTTCTTCTATTTCTTCTATTTCTTCTATTTCTTCTATTTCTTCTATTTCTTCTATTTCTTCTATTTCTTCTATTTCTTCTATTTCTTCTATTTTTTCTATTTCTTCTATTTCTTCTATTTCTCCTTTTTTATCTACTTCTTCTATTTATCTTTCTTTTATTTATCTTTCTTTTATTTATCTTTCTTTTATTTATCTTTCTTTTATTTATCTTTCTTTTATTTATCTTTCTTTTATTTATCTTTCCTTTATTTAATCTTTTATCTTTGTTTATTATTCTATCTTATTTATTAGTATCTTTCTTTTCTATATACTTCTATTCTACTTTTTAGCTTCTACTCTTTTTAATTTACTCTATTCTTTTAAACTTGTCTTATTAATTTTCTTTATTATATCTACTCTATCTATTCTATCTACTAATTCTACTAATTTTATTTTATTAACTATATTTACTCTACTTACTCTACTTACTTTGTTTTCTTTATTTTCTTTATTTTCTCTATTTTCTCTATTTTCTCTATTTTCTCTATTTTCTCTATTTACTCTATTTACTCTATTTACTCTATTTACTCTATTTACTCTATTTACTCTATTTACTTAGTTTGTTTATTTTTACTCT